>OX422145.1:26729653-27965952 GCA_949129095.1 Volucella bombylans
GATTTTTTGATAAAAAAATAATTTTATTTTTCAACGTAGTCTCCCTTGAGCTCTATACACTTTGTCCAACGCTTCTCCAATTTTTTTATCCCTTCCAAAAAAAATGATTTGTCGAGGTCCTCAAAATAGGCCTTTTTTTGCGAGATGACTTCATCATTGGAGTCAAATCTTTTTCCACCAAGCCATTTCTTCAGGTTTGGGAACAAGAAGTAGTCGCTCGGAGCCAAATCTGGAGAATAGGGTGGATGAGGGAGCAATTCATAGCCCAATTCATGGATTTTTGCCATGGCAACTGCACATGTGTGCACCCTTGGCGGAAAAGAACTTTTTTCTTGGCCAAATGAGGTCGGGTTTTTTTTTCAAATCGTCATTGAATCGGTCCAATAAGTTGGCATAATATTCCCCATTGATTGTTCTTCCCTTTTGAAGGTAGTCAATGTGGATTATACCGCGTGCATCCCACTGACAAACCCACCTTGGCTTTCTTTGGCGCCGATTCACCCTTAGAAACCCACTGTTTTGACTGTTGTTTGTTCTCTGGTGTGTTGTGATGGATCCATGTTTCGTCCACGGTTACAAAACGGCGCAAAAACTTCCCCATATTGCGATTAAACAACGCCAAACCTTCCTGTGAAGTGAAGCACACGAAATTCACTTTTTTCCATTTTCTCCTCAAATTAGTGAGTAGTCTGATAAAAATAGCTGTCAAACACAAACTAACTGACGCAGCAAGTTTAAATTTTGACAGGAGTCAACTGACAGATGTCTGTTGCCAGGAGCAGTGTTGCTGTTTCAGTAAAGAGGTCAGAAATTCAAAAAGTCACTTATTGACCCGCCCTCGTAATTCGCCCGATTTAAACCCAATCGAACAATTGTGGCATGTAATGAAACGTAAGGTGACTGAACATAAACCAGAGAGTAAAAAAAAAGCTAAATGAAGTTCTGGAACATGTATGGAATACTGAAATTTCAAGGGGTATTACTGAACTTCTAGTAAACTCGATGCCTTCTAGAATAAAAGCGGTTATAACCGCCAAAGGAGGAACCAACTCTGTATTGATAATTTTTTGGTAAAAGTGGCATATCTAAACATCTTATATACACATACATAAAAAATGTATCGTTTGATTTTGTTAACTTGTTAACCTTCTAGAAAATGCAATGTGTAAGCGCTTACTCTTCATAAGCTTTTCAATCTTGAATGCCTACGAAGCGATTCTCTAAGAAGACGATTAGCTTCAAGTAGCACTAGCTAATTTTTCAGGTAGATCTCTTCTGATTTTGATAAAATGAGTGAGTGAAAATATTACTGTCTGGCGCCAGCAGCTGCAACATATTTCTTTTTGAGCTACGTTCAAGTGATTTTCGTGACAAATACAATAGATCGTGTTGTTAAAACCAAGTGAAAGTGTTTGGTCTATTATTTATTGTAGGAAATGAATCAACAAAATTGTGGCAAGTGTAAACGGTACAGCAGACGCCTGATTTCAAGAGGAAACCAGTTTAGCAGTCCAAAATAAAATCAGTGTAGATTGAAGTAATAATTGTTCATTGATTAAATTGAAGAATAGGAATCCCTTTTGATTCGACTGTGTCTTAACACCACCGTAGAGTGTAGCACTCTCATTTCTCTATTTTTTCGAAGTTCTAAAGTTGTGCTTCCTTACAATCTCGTTTAAAGTGGTTACATTTACCTTCTTCTGAAGCACTTGAGCAACGCTTCGTATTGCAAGCACAATAATCTGTCCATAAGCGCTTTCGTCTGCTTTTCTATAAAGCGTTCTTCATCGCTTCGCAGGAATCTATCCGTAATAGGGCCCATACACTACACAAATGTGTACTTTTTGTTGTTGTCTACGTGTTTGCACAATACCGTTGGTGCAGTGCATTTGGTTTTCTATGCGTTTATTGTGAAATCAAAATACAGTGGACGCTCGATATAGTGAACAATCCAATATAGTGAACACTAAATATTTTATACAGGCTATTCTAAATAGTGAACAAAGAAAATCTCGCTACAATGAACATATATTCTTTTATTTCCTTATCGTGTTGTGCGAGTATCCTTTATGATTATGTATGTATGCACGTTAGGGTGTCCCAAAAAAATCAAGTTTAAATTTTTGTAACGCATACCCTCTTATTTTATTCGAATACTGTCAAAACAATAGTAAATAAAGTTTCATGTACTTTGAACCAGAGGAACCCGTGCCGACTTGCATCTAAACATGTCAGTACTTGCAAGGCATGGCACGCGAGTAATAACATATCGATAACTTGTTATTGCATGTTTATTTTATTAGTAAACACATTGTTCTCGTTCTGTTAACATGTCGGTGGAGTTACGCAGTTGTAGAAAGGAGATATTTTTAATAGGGAACGTTAAACATCAAATTACTGGTTCAAAACTTCCCTCTAATGGGCAAGTACTGGCAGTTTTGTTCTATAATATTCGTGAAGTGAATTTAAGTGTCAATGAGAGCGCAAATCTTACTATTCGTGAGTGCATTATTTATTGGGAAAAGGCCCGTATCCCGACAAGATCTCTACCTAATTGTGTTAAAAAATTAATTACATTGTATCAAGTTTGGAGAAATTTGCAAAAAAATGCAAACAAAACAAAAAACGTGTTTGAGCAGCGTCGACATGAGTTTGTTACAAACTTAAACAATTTGTTTGACATTGCACATGCGGATGCACTTCAATTAATAAAGATAGATGAAGATAGGATTTTTTTGCAGCGCCAAAGAGAACCAGGCCGACCTGGTCATTTAGCCGGAGTTGACCAAAAACAAACACACAAAGAAGAAAGAGCGTACCTTAGAAACGTCGAGGAGCAAAAACGACGTGCTAAATATTTTTCATCCTTAGCTCCTTCAACATCATCTTATGACCCGCTACAAGAAAGTTTGTCGTCTGATTCAGAATTGATGGATTTACAGGAAATTTTGCCAAACCTAACCAAAACAGAATCCAGTATAAATAAAACTGTTATGAGGAAGAATTTTATCACTCCAAAATTAGTGGCAGCATTAGATCGGTGTCAATTGAGTGTGAGAGATGCTGTGTTTATTATTGAAGCAACTATTGAAGCTCTTTGACATAACACAGACGAATTTCCTATAAGCAAGTCCACTATTCAAAGGGTTCGTACGGAAAAGCGAAAAGAGCGAGCGGAAGCCATAAAGGTTAATTTTCAAAACCAGGTTCCGGATATTGTAACACTCCACTGGGATGGTAAACTTTTGCCGGCTTTAGATTCACGCAAATCTAAGGAAGAACGTCTGCCGATAGTTATAACGTTTGACGATAAAGAACAACTTATCGCTGTACCAAAGTTGGATAACTCTACAGGAAAGGAACAGGCCCAGGTACTTTGGAATGCTATAATTGATTGGAATCTTGAGGATAAAGTGCAGATTTTGTGTTGTGATACGACTGCTTCAAATACTGGTCGAATCAATGGTACTTGTGTACTTCTCGAACAGAAACTAGGCAGGGAAATGATTATTTTTGCTTGCCGCCATCACGTCTACGAATTAGTACTAAAAAGCGTGTTTGAAGCAAAAATCTGCCAAGTTACCACAAGCCCAGACATTCCAATGTTCAAGAAATTTCGAGAGAACTGGAAGAATGTCGATCCCGAGAAAATACAGAGCTGTACAGAAAAGCTATCATGTTTGAATGTTTCTGAGATCAACAGACTTATCGATTTTTACCAAATTGAATTAACTAAAGAAATTACTAGGGATGATTACAGAGAGTTAAACGAACTTTCAATAATATTTCTTGGTGGCGATGCAGAAAAAAAATTTAAGATCCGGCCCCCAGGTGCCATGCACCAAGCTCGATGGATGGCGAGAGCGATTTACTCATTAAAAATATCGTTACTTGGTGATCAATTAAGAATTTCTAACAAAGATAAAGAAACTCTGTTAGACGTCTGCCTGTTCATCGTGACAATATATGTTAGGCCTTGGTTGCAATGCATTTTAGCAGTAAAAGCACCTTACCAGGATTTGTGTTTTCTGAAAGCTATAAAATCTTATGAAACAATAGATGAAAGCATCTCGAAAGCAGCATTACAGAAGTTTTGCTTGCATTTGTGGTATTTGACAGACGAAGTGTCTATCTTGTCTCTATTTGATGATGATGTAAGCCAAGAAACGAAAGTCAAAATGGTTGCTAACTTAGCCAAAGAATATCCATCTGCCTATGGTAAATGCTACATTCCATCGAAAGAAGAACTTTGTGGCAGACTTTATGGTAATTTTGAAAATTAAGTTTGTTTTTTTAACTTTTTTATTTACATAACTAAAAAATTATATCAATAATCCTCCTTTTTTTGTTTTCAGAAAAAAAACATCGATGACTTTGTTTCAGTCAAAAGCAAGTCCTTATTTAGTCGATTGAAAATTGATGGTGCTTTTCTCCACGAGTGCCCCTCTTTGTGGCTTAAAAATGCTTCGTACCAACATGCTAAAAGCAAGCTATTAAAACTGAAAGCAGTTAATGACTCTGCTGAAAGAGCAGTCAAGTTGATGCAAGATTTTCACGGCCTGCTAACTGTTCAAGAGGAGCAAAAGCAATTTTTATTTCGTTGCGTACAAGAACATCGACAAAAGTATCCTGACTGTAAAAAACAAACATTAAAAAGAAAATTAATAAATAATTAACCTACTTTCAACAATTAATATAATAATAAAGTCCAATACCGGATGCCTTATTTCAAAAATAAATGAGTTTTGCTTTTCCCTCCATTGCTCCATACTAATTTTTATGTTTAGATTTTGGCGTTAAGTCGGCACGGGTTATCGTCATCCGATCGCAATAATATTTGATATTTCACTTATCTGGGTCAAATAGAAAAAAAAAAAAAGGTATGCGTATCTCTATCTAAAAAAAAAAATTTAACCCTTATAGCCTGGGACACCCTAATGCACGTACATATGCATATGGTAAACAATTTGGGGTTGTTTTTAGTGCAAAAAAGAGCCCGTTTCGCTTACTTTATCATTTTGTGAACGATCTTCTTGTAAGCATGTCTCGTAAGCATTTGACTCTTACTGAAAAAAGTGAAATTTTAAAGCAATTATCGGATGGTAAGTAATAAAAGTCTTAGTTATTATGTATACCATAATACTGTAAGCAGAACAATACGAGTATTAAAGGTGTCGCGGTAACATTTTTGGCCAAAAAATATGATGTAGCTAAATCTACTATCTGTAGTATTCACAAAAAAAGAGAGGCAATTACTGCAAAACTGAGCGACACCTGTTATGGAACTAGCAAAAGAAAGACATTGAGGTCATCCGAACTACCTATAATGGAAAAAAGGTTATATAAGTGGTTTTTGGAGCAACGTACGAAACGTGTACCGGTGTGTGGACTAGCTCTAAAACAAAAAGCCATTGCTATTATCACAGACATCGATAAAAATGAATCTGGTTTCGTCGCAAGTGATGGCTGGCTGCAGAAGTTTAAGCAGAGATATGGTGTACGATACCTAAAGATATCAGGCGAAAAATTATCATCGCAAATAGAACTGGTCTGCCCTTTTAAGAAAAAACTGAGGGAGAAAATGTTAGAGCTGCAGCTTACCAAGGAACAGCTGTACAACGCTGATGAAACAGGGCTATACTGGAAGCTTCTCCCGGAAAAGACATATGTAGCATCCAGCGAAAAAACTGCTCCACGGCGGAAACCAGAAAAACAAAGAATTACATTTTTAGCGTGTGCTAATGCCACAGGTCACCATAAAGTGAAACCACTTGTCATAGGAAAGGCTCAGAAACCTCGTTGTTTCAAAAATGTGTCCTTGCCTGTGCATTACAGGAATTCCAAATCGGCCTGGATGACCTCAGCCATTTTTAAGGAATGGTTCCATACTCTTTTTGTTCCAGAAGTACAACGTTTTCTCCGCCAAAACGGGTTACCAATTAAGGCATTGTTAATTTTGGACAATGCCCCCTGCCATCCTCCAGAAAGTGAACTTCAAACTCCAGATGGTGGCATTTCAGTCATGTATATGCCTCCCAATGTAACACCACTAATTCAGCCTATGGACCAAAACGCCATACGCCTGACCAAACTATTTTATAGAAAAAATTTGTTGATATCAATTGCTGCTTCTGAAAAAGGTGAGTTCTTATTTCTTATTCATACCTTCTATTACATACCTTTTTAAAGATTGAATCGAATGTTAAAGAAGTGTTCGTTTTTTTAGACAACATTTGTGAAGCTGTTAAGGAAGTATCAATAAAAGACGCTGTTTTTAACTTGGCAGCAGCATGGGATAAATTAGAAGCTTCAGTCATTGTGAAATGCTGGAAAAACGTTCTTTCGATGGAAGAAGACCCGAAAGACGATTTTGAGGATGAAGATGACTTACCTCTTAGCGTTGTTCGCAACAATTTAGCGTCAAATGCGAACACATTGGCCACGAAGGACGTACTGAATCTTCTGAATCATTTAACAGGACTAGCACATACCGCAGCCGATTTGTTAAATTGGAACGATGATCAGCAATCGTCAAATATTGAAGAAGAAGAAAACGAAAACGAAAAAGAACAACAGCCAGATGTAGAATGTCCGATTAGTTCGTTGTCTTCTAGAGATGCTCTTCAGTTATTTGAGAAAGCACTTGAATGGGCAACTAGCAATAAAGTAGATTACGCAGATATTTTGGTCCTTAAAAGATTACAAGAAAAGGCGATGTTGATTGACATAAATTCAAAGAAAAAGCAAACGAAGATGACTACCTATTTTAGCACAGCTTAAGTTTGTTATGTTTTTAAGAACGTGGACAGTTTTATTTTTGTTCTGTTTTACGGTTTTTTATGGATGAATTGTTTTGGTTAAAAATAAAAATAAAAATATATATATATTCTTTATCCAAAATGTTGGATTATTTTTTTAGTTATTGCAAAGAAAATCTGTAATATATTATTTTTTTGATGAATCAAACGTAAAAACATACTCATTTTGATGAAATTGCCTTCAAGGAGTCAACGCTCGTTACAATGAACAATCTCTCTCCAGTGAACAGGCCTGGTTTTTTTTTAGTTCACTGTTTCGAGCGTCTACTGGATTTTATTTTTTTGCATTTCAATAATATAGCACATATATAAATAAAAATCATTAAATATAAAAAAAAATCTTCTAACCACTATTATATAGCTTTAAGACCTTATTTAATTGTTTCAGATATAATTAAATTCATAAAACAAAAAAAAATAATTTTTTCCGGATTTGTTCGGCTACTGCATGGCCAGCCGAGGCAGCCATTTTAATGAAATTATTTTCCATTACTAACCGGAAGGATAAAACTAATTATCTGTCAATTCAGACATGAGCTAAGTGTTACCATTCACGAAATAAGCACTAGTTGAAAAAGTATTCACAAGATTAACGCGTTTTATTTTAATAAAAGTACCTACATATAAGATACAACAACATTAACATTAGCGTTAAGTGTTTTACTTGATATTGAATTTGTAGACCTCTAAAAAAAAAACAACACCCATCAGAGGGTGAATTGAAAGAAAGTAAGTATCGATTGTAAGTATCTCTTTGAAGGCAGCGAAACTCGGTCTACGAGTAACTGCCAATGACGTTAAGCCGTCTATTAACAACGGACAGGATATAAGTTTGAAGAGTTTGTCTCACAAGTTACTCAAATATTGTCGTGGGAGGAAAATTCTTGGAATGAAAATGTTGCAATGGCATTGACCCAGTCAGAAAAGTCCGAATCGGTGCGTCGGTAGACATACGACATAGTTGATGAGATGCTCTCCACCAAATCTCCAAATCTCTCCAAGCAAATGTAAATAATATTTAAAATTTCGTGAATTCTGCAAAATTACGGACCTCACCGATCGATGTTGATTTCTGCGAATTGTTTTCAAATGACATGGCGTGTGTTTACATTCAGAGCGGAAGCGGATAGTCTCTATTGTTTATATTGAAATATCGTGGGAATCGCAGTCAGCAAATTAGAAGTGATTGAATACTTTAAATTCTCGGAAGCTGTAACGTTTTTTTTTTTTGGATATATGTACTCGTAAATCCAAGAATGCAACAAATCGGCCAAGCTACCAGCCAGATTATTATTTTTTCGTGAAATTCGGCACAAAATCGAAGAAGGAATTCGGTGGTTTTATGTATTGTATGTCGTTGCAAGACCTTGGTCATCTATATATCTTCGAAATAATAAATTCATTGTCAGATCTTTTTTTTCCAGCGTCCAGAAGTGTGGACACATTGAAAATTAAGATCGAGCGCCTACATTACACAACAATTTCTCGGAATCTTGTTATTTTTTAAATACTCATGGAGTTGCATAGATTATTAAACATATTTTGAAAATTCATTTGTACACAAATAAAAAAAATTGGAATTTTTACAATCACTTAGATTGAAGCAACATTAAATTTGGTTAAATATTTTAGAAAGTATTTTTTGTAGTAAATAATCAGAGTCACTCACCACTTTTCCAATCAAAAAAAAAAGACAAGAATTAGAATCACTTTTTTAAAAGATACTTCACTCACGACTAATTAAGTTAGCGTCTTGACACTCGCGCGACTTGTAGCATACTTTCAACGAAAGCCGACAGAATGCGAAAACTTACAATACACTAACAATTCGCACATATGCATGCATGTACTCGTATGTACAAGAAAAAGTTTAACAAACAGATATAAGCTACTCCATCTTACTCTTCCCACCAAAATCAGTATTGCGTGGTGAAATTAGAAAAAATCCCATCAAAGTCACTGAATAATTCCCTGATCAGAGGCATATTTACGGAAAATTTCCCTGAATTTCACCCTCATAAGAAACAAATATTTACCAATCTATTAGATTGATTCTTTTAGAATATTGGAAATTGTAAATTTTGAAGGGAAATTTCTAAATTAAAAAAAACTTCCCAAATGCCAGCTCATGTGCTGGGTCTGTTCGTTAAGTGTTATTTAACCTTTAGAAGGCATTCCAAGAGATATGTATGGTATTTTGAAAAAGAACCCGACAGGGGTAAATGTATACCGTCCACGATAAAACGGTTTTAAACAAAACGTGGCCCTCAAATTTAGAACAAATAGGGTAGCACTGAACTGGAGAGTAAGTACTTGTAATTACACAAAAAAGATCTTCAAGGTCTTTTACTCTACGAGTATGTCAAATCAACAAGCCTCTTCAGTTAACATGAGCCCTCACCAGCTGCGTTCGGTGCCGCACTCCTAGCTGTTTGCGGTGCATTTCCATTTGTGTGGTCGTCCTCTGCTGCTCCACATCTTGGGATTAGATTCAAAGACTCTCTGTGTCCGAGCTGCGGTATCCATTCGCTCAACATGGCCCAGATGGGATCCGCAGATGCCCGACAGCCAGTACAGTTCCGCGTCAAGATGGCCCAGATGGGATCCGCAGACGCCCGACTAGACCGAGGTCGCTGTACAGCCAGTACAGTTCGGCGTCAACTGTAGTATCTTTCCCCGAGTGCTTGTTTCCCCGAGCCTTATAAAGCAGGGCTGGGATGAATAGGCCGAGAAAGGGCTCTGTCACCGAAGTAACTCTGGAGTAATTTTGTGTCTGATCGCTACGCTGATGTCGTTGCCAGGGTATACGAAGTTGTAGCTGACAAAGCAGACGTTCTGATTAAGTCGTATTTTTTTTTTTTTTTTTGCCCTCGTTTAGCAACATATCCAGTCACATGACAGCGGCTGCGCCTTGTCTAAAACCTTTCTTATTATTGTTTTTACTTAAGGTGACACTACAGTCCGGGTTGGAGCGGGCTGTTAACCAGCAAACTTCTCCAGCCAGCTGGATCTTTAGCTAGCTGCCTCCAGTGTAGCACGCTAATTCGGCTGAGGTCCCCTTCCACTTTTTTTTCTTTTTTTTTGTATAATGAGCGCGCGCTCAAGAGGTTTGTGTACCCTTAAGGTGATTGTTCACAGAAAATTTAGGGAGGAAGAAAAGAGAGGTACCGATGTACATTGTTTTTTAATGTTTGCAAGTTATAACGACCAGGAAATACAGAGATCGGCAGGGTATAAGCGAGTTAGGAACGAATCACGATATTTTAGAATTCCTTATGATTCGAATTCCTTCAGTGAGTATATTAAAAAGCTTACAAGAGACAATCGTATAAAAGTTTTTGAACATGTAGTGCGAAGCGTATGGATACTAACAACATGACTAGTTTGGCTACGCAAGTAATGCATACCAGAGGTAGGATATAGTTGCCTCACTGGGAGTATTTTTATGGAAACTTTGCACATGTTTCTTACAGCACATTTTTGGAGGACAACTAGCTGCTGAAGTTTGGTGCGATAGGCACCTCCCCAGCAGCCAATGCCATACTGCAATTTCGAGTGAAATAGACCGCAGTAAACCATTTTCAATGTATTGATAGAAAAGAAATTCTTGAGACGATAAAAACAACGAATAGATGATAGAAGGCACTGTCTTAAATTGGTAATGTGTTTGGAACAACTCATATTTTGATCAATAATAACTCCTAGGTATTTATAGTCCACAACACTCTCAATTTTAAAACAATCTCCACTATAGCTCAGACAACGTATCATTCACTTCCAGTGAAAGAAACAAACTACTCGAGACCATCAATCTTCTGCAGCTGGCCGATGTCAGTTAGAAATCAGCACCCGTACTCTGCTATACGTGCGGATCGAACATTCCGTTTACCTATTCGATTCACTTTCGGTATTCTGCTATACGGCGGGTTTCAGAGTTTTCTATTTCAGAGTTTCCAAGATTTAAATGTCACGCGTTTGGAAATTTAAGTGTCATTTCAACTATGTAATTTTGTGTGGAAAAAAAAACTCGTATTTGACATAAACATTCCCCCCGGCGTATATCAGAATAGGGCTGGTATATGTTTGATTATTTCGACCAATTTTTGTACTTATCGGTTTACATCTTGGAACACCTGTCGACTTTTCGATCTGTAAGCTCTAAATGTGATATAGTACAATGGATGGATGGATTACAGTATTTTAAATATATTGTAAGTTTATAAAATTAATTTGATTAAAAAGTGATCTTTCTAAAGCGATAATCAAGTACAATAATTCCAAATTGATTATTATAATTTATAAAAATAAATAATAAATCTAGTAAGGAGTGGAAAATGCATCCTTAAGGGGTTACATATGTTTCTCCGCTCAAAAAAATCAATTTTTTTTTGCATGAAAAAATTCTATATTCTTTTGCGATTCAAATGCCGCAAGAATTTTACAAAAATTCCAATAATTAAGAAAGTTATGACCGTTAGACGTCGGACCGGGCGGAGTGCTCAATAGGGACATGAGCAGCTGCGTTCCAGCTTTGCCTTCCTCCTACTTTCTCTAATGACGGGTCAGTGCCCTCGCAAATATTTGTACCTGTTTAGCAATAGATTTAAACCTTGTATAAGAATATTAGAATTCAGAATATTCCAGAAGGCACTACTCGAGCACATTTTCAGTTTTGCTTTCGAAGCCACGCAGGCAAGACACACTGCAGATTTTGCATTTCGAAAAGAAACAAAGGTGAAAAATCATGTCGTTATCGCGCAAAAAGGTGTCGAGAGAATACCATAAATCTGGAGTTTTAAGAAAAGGTGTGAAATCTAAGCGAGTACCGCCGAAAAATCGTCATCAGGCTGAATGCGATGACTTTACTTCAAGTGCGTCCGCAAAAAAATTTAAAAGTGCTCGTGATGTGCTCGTGATCAACAGATAACGAACCGCATCATGATGATTATCCACCGGGTTCCGAGTCATGGTGTTCATGGCAAAAGGCAAAAGCCAGCGGAAAGTCTACAGAATATACGCACGACTATAAACCACTACCAGTGGAAGTTCTCCATGCTACAAGTATTAGGCCCATATACCAGAGCATCAGTAAGGTCGAGTTATTAGAGCGTTGTGTAGTAGGCTACACACAGAATAATAATGATAGTCTCAACAACTTAATCTGGAAAATATCGCCAAAGACGCTGCACTCAGGCTTGACAGTAGTTGAGATTGCTGCTAATGTTGCTGCCTGTTTGTTCAATGAAGGAGCAATAACTTTGTTAAAGATCATGCAGATTGTGGGGATTGACAGTGGACCTAATGCCCATCGCTGGGTCGCCTTAGAGGACTCGCGGCGACTCGATCACGCTGAACGCGCGGCGCTTGCCGCAAAAGCCAAATTATATGAAGTCACAGCATCTGAAAGTGACACATTATATGGCCCAGGCATCGATGATGATGTGCAAGTTACCAAAAAAAAGCATATTCTATTTCTATACGTCTTTTTCGACCTACAACCTCGAAACAGTGTTTTCCGAGTCGGTACCAGAAATATCTCTTGAACCACTCGACAGATTTGCATGCCATTTCGCACGGATATTCTCAATACCATTATCTATTACCTCCTACGTAGGATTTTTTTGATATCTTAATTTTTAGATTTGTTATAAATAAAAATGTGACTCGTTTTTTAGTTAAAAATAGCCTCGTACGTTCAAAAAGTTGCCATTTTGTTAAAAATGAAAATTTTTGAAAACGGCTATGATAGAGACTAGTTTTATCCATCTACTCCAACAGGTTTTTTTTTTTTGTTTCAGATGAAACCTACCAGAGATATTCCTGGTACCGCCCAGCACGTTTTTGAAAAGAGGCTTCCGGAGATGGGCGAAATGTATACAGGTAAACCTCCTATAACGCGGTTTCGCTACAACGCGGTTCACAAAATGCGGACATTTTCTTACATTGCATTGCAAATAAAAGCATCAATCTAAAGCGTGTAAAAAATTGCGAAAAAATATTCAGTCTAATTCCAGTTAAATTATAAAAAATTTGTGAAACAGTTGTTGTTTTTTTCAATAAAAGAGTTTTGATAAAATTATTTTAAGGTGAATAAGTAAGTTTCTTTTAAACCTTATTTATATGTACATATGTAACTTTATTTAAATGCAAATACATTTTTAAATTTAGCCACAAAAATGGCGAATGAAAAAAAAACGCCGTTAAAACGAAAATTTTTATCCATTGAATTAAAAATACAAATTTTGGATCGACTTCAAAATCAAGAGAGGTTAAGTGATATTGCCAGACATTTTAACTTAAATGAGTCAACAATAAGAACTATCAAACAAAATGAAGAAAAAATTAGAAGTTCGGTAGCATCTGGATCCTCTGTAGTCGCGAAAGTAACTGCTCGTCCTAGACCGCAAATAATGGAGAAAATGGAGCAATCGCTTATGGTGTGGATAGAAGACATGACAAAAAAACGATTGCCCTTAGATGGGGGGAATGTAATTAAGCATAAAGCACTAAAAATATTTAATTATTTAAAGGAAACAGGACAATCGTCAATCGATGAAGACAATCATCAATTCGTAGCTAGTAATGGATGGTTTGGGAAATTCAAAAAAAGACATGCACTTCACAGGGAGAAAGTGAGACAGGCTTGTGGTGGAAAAAAATGCCTTCAAGAACTTTTATTTCGAAAAAACGAAAAAACGAAAAAAGAGCACCTGGCTTTAAAGTTTCGAAAGATCGAATAACATTATTGCTGTGCAGTAATGCGTCTGGTGATTTTATGACCAAGCCAATGTTTATTAACCGATCATTAAATCCAAGATGTATGAAACAATGCAACAAAAACAACCTTCCAGTGTATTGGAGAGCCAACAAAAAATCATGGATGACTGCCAGTTTATTTAATGATTGGTTTTATCATTCCTTTGTTCCTGACGTAGAAAATTATCTAAAAAAAAAAAACTTAGCATTGACTGATTTAAGTCATCCTAATGTTCAAGTCGAATTTTTACCGCCCAACACCACATCGCTATTACAGCCTTTAGATCAGGGCATAATAGCAGCATTCAAAGCTTACTACATTCGGAAATCCTTTGAGGTAATATTAGAGAAGATGGAGTCAGCAAATATTACGGTTAAAGAAGTCTGCAAGGAAACAATTTACAATTTTAAATTCTGTTGAAATTGTTGATGCGTCACTTAAAGAAATTCGTCCTTCAACATTAAAAGCTTGCTGGAAAGCACTAATACCGGAAATAGACGTTCAGGGCACTGTTTCTACACCACAATAGAAGATGAATGTAGGAACATAGTGAGATTGGCGCATGCAGTAGAAGGTGATGGATTTGATGAAATAACAATGGCTGATATTCAAGAATTAATTGCGGACGACGAAATAAACGAAGCAGATTTAGTGGCAATGACAAATGAAGAATCAGTTGGAGATAGCTCTGACGATCTTTCCGATGTTGAAAATAAAAACTTTTCACTAAAAAATATCGAGAAAGTTTTAAAGCAGTTGAAAGAATACATTTTGGAGAACGACCCTTTAAGTGACAGAGCAGAAATATTTAAACGAAATCTTCAAAACAATTTAGCTCCCTATCAAGAAATTTATAAAGATTTCCGAAATAAGAGCAAACAAACTTCAATGCACGATTTTTTCAAACCAATAATCGTCGAAAGGATGCCCGAATCTGATAGTGGATCAAGCTCAGATTTTGAACTAGTACGAACAAAACGTTCGAAACAAATCATACTAAGTGTTGAGGAGGAGTAGAAAGTTATCGTTCTATTTTGGCTTTAATTTATTAAATCTTTCAACTTGAATATTTTACGTAGAATTGAAATTTTATTTTATTTTGTTTTGTTTTTGTTTAAATAAATGGAGTGTTATTAAATTACATAATATGTATGTTCTTCTGACTCAACAAATAAATACACAAAATTATATTAAGTACATATTTTTACTATACAAATTCCAATATTTTATTGAAAATTTTTTTACTTTGGAACCAAACTCTGATTTTTGTATGGAGTTAGAGTCTCCTACAACGCGGAGTTTTTCAGGAACCTATTCACCGCGTTGTAGGAGGTTTACCTGTACTTTAAAATTGTTTTTCTTCAATTGTTAATAAAGTTTTGTATTCGTCAAGGAATACTTTACACAATGTATATTTTACGTTTTTTTATATTAATTTAATATCGTAGCGAAAAAAAATCTTGAAAAACCCTCCGTTTTTGAGCGGAGAAACATATGTAACCGATTAATAGTTATCTGCTAGGTGTCGAAAAAGTGCATCACTAAAGCTACTCGTATGATAAAGTGAATTCCAGAGACGAATAGCATGAACAAAAAAATTGCCGATCCGCAACTTGATATGCAGTACGCGGTACAATTGAATTAAACAAACGTATAGATGGCGAGAAACTTAGCTTGTCGTAGAGATATTGAGGCTGTTTGCTGGTTATTATCTTTATTATGTATTGGGTTGGCAAGAAAGTAATTTCGGTTTTTACAAGAAGATGGCGTTATGTCAATGTTATGTCGGCATTGTCAATGTTATGTTTCTTTTTCTTTTGACATTTGATAGCTGTCACTCTAAGCTTACTTTAGGAGCAAATCAAGTTTAATTTTGTTCACGCCTGTTAGTACAGTGTCAATTTTACCATGGAGTGCAAAAACGAACATTTTCGACATATTTTGCTTTTTTATTTCCGTAAAGGCAAAAAAGCTGCTGAGGTTCACAAAGAGATATGTGAAATTTACGGTGTTGGCTGCTTAACAGAACGCAGTTGTCAGAATTGGTTTAAGAAATTCCGTTCTGGAGATTTTTCACTCAAAGATGACCAACGTTCTGGTAGACCAATTGAAGTTGATGATGACCAAATCAAAGTCATAATTGAATCAGATCGTCATACGACTGTGCGAGAGATTGCAGAGAGGTTAAATGCATCACACACAACAATTGAAAATCACTTAAAACGTCTTGGACTCGTAAAAAAGCTCGATATTTGGATTCCACATGAATTGAAAGAGATTCACTTAACACAACGAATCAATATTTGCGATATGCATCTGAAACGCAATGAAATGGATCCTTTTTTGAAACGAATCATCACTGGTGATGAAAAAATGGATAGTTTACAACAATATCAATCGAAAAAGATCATGGTCTAAGCGTGATGAACCAGCACAAACCACATCGAAAGCTGAACTGCATCAAAAGAAGCTTATCTTGTCAATTTGGTGGGATTTTAAAGGTGTTGTGTATTTTGAGCTGCTTCCAAGGAACCAAACCATCAATTCAGATGTTTACTGTCAACAACTAATGAAACTGGAGGAAGCAATCAAAGAAAAACGGCCAGAATTGGCAAATCGTAAGGGAATCGTGTTCCACCACGACAACGCTAGACCACACACATCTTTGGTAACGCGTGAAAAATTATTGAACCTTGGTTGGGAAGTGATGTCACATCCACCCTACAGCCCCGATCTTGCACCATCAGATTTTCATTTATTTCGAAGTTTGTAAAACTCTTTGAATGGTAAAACTTTCGCCAATGATGATGACCTGCAATCGCATTTGGTCCAGTTTTGTGCTAATAAGGGCCAGAAGTTCTATGAGCACGGAATCATGAAGTTGCCAGAAAGATGGAAGAAGGTCATCGAACAAAATGGAAAATATATAATTGATTAAAGTTTATTGTTTGTATAAAAAAAAATAGTTTCATTTCACACTAAAAAACCGAAATTACTTTCTTGCCAACCCAATATATATAAATAATTTTTTTTTAGCAGATAATCCAATCGATTAAAAATGGCCCAAAGACGTATTTATTTGTTGCAAAACCATTATTTACAATTAGAAGAAGCTGTTAATTCTATCATTTCTGAAGAAAATGATGACGAATATGACTTCCTGATCATTCCACCTGAACCTGGTGCAGTAACTGACGAAAAGGAGGGTCCTGAAAATGATCTTATGACACAAGCAATGCCAAAAGATATTCCGGGGACTGTTGAAGTAGTACAGCGTGGAAGATCATCCCCAGACGAGAATAGTAGTGATGATGAACCACTTTCAACTTACGTGTCAACGTCAAAACGTCGTCGTACACCTGAATCCACTAGTGTTAACCGTACTTGGCATAAAACTTTACCAATCTACTCTGCTACATATGAGGTGTCTAACGTCATCGAAGCAAGATTGAACGATGTTTATTGTAGTATAAAAGAATGCACTCCAGTCATGCTATTCGAGAGACTTTTTGACGATAAAATGTGCGAGTTGATAGTCGAACACAGTCTTTTGTATTCGAATCAGAAAAATAGGAACAATTTTCAATTCGACAAAGAAAGCCTAAAAGGGTTTTTAGGCATACTTTTGATATCAGGCTATCACCAATTACCAACTGAAAGTTCTTATTGGTCTCTGGACGAAGATTTAAGCGTGCCCCTAGTTTCAAACTGTATGTCGAGAAACCGCTACTTAGAAATAAAACAAAACATGCATTTTGTAGATAATAATTTAGCGGCTTCATCTAACGACAGGATGTTCAAGGTAAGGTCTTTGTGTAATATCTTAGAGGCGAACTTTTGTCAGTGGGGAGTATTTCACGAAAGTTTATCTATTGACGAGTCTATGATTAAATATTTTGGTCATCATCCAGCCAAACAATTTATTATGGGAAAACCGGTGCGCTTTGGATACCGAAACTGGGCTGTGACTAGCTCTGATGGCTATTGTTACGCATTCGACGTTTATTGCGGAAAGTCAAATGAGCCCTCTACAGACACTTTGGGATCTAGAGTTGTGAAGTCTCTTTTGAGGAAAATACCCGCAAAGCCAAAGGAACACATTGTCTATTTCGATAACTTTTTTACAAGTTATAATTGATTGAATGACTTGAGAATGGATGGCTTTAGGGCATCAGGGACTATACGCGAAAATAGAACGAAAAAATGCCCACTTTATTGACGGCCATCTTTGGTAGAAATCGGAAGTCATTTTTTTTGCAGTGCGATTAAAATTAAATTAAAAAATTAGTAAAGTTAAATAATTTAAATTCTTAATTTTACAAAGGAAATAGGTTTTTTTTTTAAGCAGTGGATGCACAAGAAATTGAAAGAAAGGTGAACAAAGGATGTCGAAGTGCTACAAATGCAGATCAGCGATTCGTGGTGAAACAGGTGTCAGCTGTGAAGGCGTCTGCAAAAAGGTTTTTCACTCTACATCAAAGTGTTCCGGCCTTGACGAATACAGCATTGGAATAATCAGAAATGGGAATATGTTAAGATTCATGTGCGATGAATGCATACATTATATTCAAAATATGGATTTGATAGTGAGGGAAATGCAAGAAAGCGTGGAAAAAAACACAAGTTACTTAAAACTATACAAAGAGGAATTTGAGGAATCAATGAAAAAAAATGAAAATGAAATAAAGAATTTACTTGAAGCAATTGAAATTAGATATACCGAGAGAGTACGCGAAATGCAAATTGCCCAAGAAGTCTGCGAAAAAAGTGTAACGGAATTAAAAAATATATGCAGCATAACGGAAAATCTCAAGGGCGAGTGCAACAAACTGTCTGCTGAAATAAAAAGCAATAACATTGTGTGCAATTAAGTGAAAAAAATTATAAATAGTAAACAAGCGGTTACTGAAAATCAAGTGTCATTTGCGGAAATTGTCAAAGGAAGAAGTGACAAGTCAAAAGAAAAAGTAATGCCAGAGCTACGAAAAAAAGAACCTCTTATAATAAAACCGAAGAAAAAACAACATTGTTACAAAACTAAGGAGGATCTATGTAAAAAGGTTGATCCACAAAATCTACATTTCCACAATATTGAAAACACCCGAAATGGAGCAATTTTAATTGAAAGTGATAATATTGAAGAAAGAAATAAAATAAAAAGTGCAATCGAACAACACCTGAGTGAAAAGTATGAAATTAAGGTACCAAAAAAACTTAAACCAAGAATTTTATTAGCAAATATGAAATATAAGAACAGTGAAAATGAAATTATTGAAAGACTTAAAAAACAAAACATTGTCATTACACCACATAGCCAAATGGAATTAGTTAAATATTTCGAACGGAGAAAAAACAATGAAGTTAATTACAATGCTATTATTGAAATTGATGAGGACTCCTTTCCAAAAGTGTTTAGAAGCAGGAAAACTCAGCATTGGATGGGAAAGATGCAAAGTATTTGATGGAATTGACATCCTAAGATGCTATAAGTGCAAAGGATATAATCATCGTTCAACCGAATGTAAAAACGAAGAAATTTGTGCAAAATGTCTAAAGAATCACAAAACAAGTGAGTGCAATAACGAATCAATTACGAAATGTGTAAACTGCATGCGTGTCAATGAAAAACTAACCTTGGGCCTTGACGAAAACCACGACACTTTCAGCAAGACATGCCCAGTATACATAAACAAACTTGCATCAAAAAAGAAGCGAATTGGTTATTAGCAATCAAGTTCTATTATGGGAATATATATTAATATACAAGGCCTAATTAATAATTTTGAGGAACTTGAAATAATATGTAACAGTGATAAATATGATTTCATAATTCTGGCAGAAACACACTTGACATCTAACATCGAAAAAGAAGAAATACAAATCAACGGTTATAAGGAGGTATCTTGTATGTCCAATTCAACAAGAACAGGCGGTGCGACATTATATATAAAGTCTAAGTGGCAAATCAGCGACACAATAAAAAGTTCAATCAACCACACAGCATGGTGGATATCATGTAAATGTACAATACACAATAAAAACATAACGGTTGCGGGGATTTACAGATCACCAAGCAGCTCAGAAAAAGAATTCTGTAGCTTTTTCAAGAAAAATATAGAAATGCTGACAGAGAGACCGAACAATATAATCTTAGGAGGTGATTTCAATATTAACTGGTGCCTAAATAACACATACAAAAAGGAAATCAAAAGAATCCTGGAAGACAATTACCTTCAACAAAAAATGCAACGATACTCAAGAATTACAGCGCAATCTAGTACAATAGTGGACTACATCATAACCAACATACAAAATATAGACGTAAAACCAGATGAAAGGGAAAAAATATCTGACCATGAGAGTATAACTTTTCGTATGCAAAATGAACCAAACAGAAAGAGAAGCAATGCAATGGTAACTGTTTTCAAGTATCACAGGGAGCGATTTAGCGAAAAGGTAAATACAATGGCTGTGGCATATAATAGAGATACTACGGTGCATATAAATGCTGAAAATATCGAATGCATTCTTAAAACAGTAGTAGGCACATTTACAGCGAAGGTAACCGCAAGACAAAACAATCAAACAAATAAATGGATTAGCAAGGAACTTCTAGTTTTAAAAAATGAAAAAATTAAGAAATACAATAAGGCAAAGCTGATAAATGACGAAGAAAGTTGGGATAACTATAAGAATATAAGAAGAAACTCTTATAAAATGGAAGTAAATAAAGCCAAAAATAAATTTATAAAACTAAAAATTGAAAATGCACGTGGGCAAAAGCAAATGTGGAATGTTATAAAAAACTTAGTGCTTAAACAAAGAAGAATAACTATAACTGACGTAGATTTTGAAAAAAACTATGCTGATGGGAAGGAAATAGCCAACAAATTCAACCTATACTTTATTGATAGTATTTTAAATATCAGAAACGACATTGAAGATGTGGAATATGTAAATGGTATAAGACAATATGAATGCAAATTTCAGTTTCAAACCATTACACTAGAGCAGTTAAAACATATATGTAAAAAACTAAAAAATAAAGCCGACTTTAATAAAATAAGTCCAAGAATTATCCTTGATAATTGGGCCGCCTTAGGAAACACGTTATTAGAAATTATTAACCAATCTCTACAGGAAGGTGAATTTCCAAATTCATGGAAAGACGCGATGGTGACTCCAGTGGAAAAAATACCAAACACAAAAAAATGTGAAGAGTTTAGGCCTATAAATACATTAAGAACATTTGAAAAAATACTTGAAAGCGTAGTTAAAAGTCAATTAATGGAATATATGGAGGGTAACAAAATCTTTAACAAATATCAATCTGGCTTTAGGAAGAATTACTCGTGCGAAACGGCGGTAAACTACGTTATAAACGAATGGAAAAGCGAAGGAAGAGCAAAAAAAAACAATGGCACTTTTTCTAGATTTTAAAAGGGCTTTTGAAACAATAGATCGTCAAATTTTACTCAGAAAAATGTCAAAATATGGAATACAAGGAAAAGAACTGCAATGGTTTAAGTCATTTCTAACAAATAGATTACAGAGAACCAAGGTCAACGACAGCATCTCACACACGATAGAAGTAAACATAGGAGTCCCACAAGGATCTATCTTAGGTGCACTGCTATTCATAATTTATATAAACGATATGCCCAATATCCTAAAAGATTGTAAAGTTCTTTTATACGCGGATGATACACTAATCTACTCTGAAGGAAAAGATGGAAATGAGTGCAAATCAAAGCTTCTAAAAGATATAAAACGGATAACATCATGGTTAGTGATGAATAAATTAAAATTAAATGAAAAAAAGACAAAATTAATGGAAATAAATATTAATAATAAGACAACTATAGAAATCAACAATAGCATTATAGAAAACGTAGACAATATAAAGTATCTGGGAATAATAATCGATAGAAATCTGAAGTTCTCGGAGCACATCGATTACATATGCAAAAAAATTGCAAAAAAAAATAGGGTTCTTTAAGAGAATAAGGAAGAAAATGGACTGCAACACAGCGATCAAAGTTTATAACACAATTGTGAAGCCCCATTTCGAATATTGTTCCACAATTACATACTCATGCTGTAACCAGGGAGGACATGTGGAAAGACTACAAAAACTGCAGAATAAAGCGATGAGAAGTATTCTTCAGTGCAATAGATTTACATCGATAAGAATCATGCTAAATGCACTCAAATGGATGAGCATACGCGAAAGGTTACAACTTAACACGTTACTGGCAGTTTTCAAAATGAAGCAAGAAAGCACACAAAGTCTATTAATGAGTGAAACAAGGACCGTAGGAGAAGCACAACCATATCGATTACGTAATTGCAACGATTTTAGAATTAAACGACAGATCTCAATGTCCGGACAAAACACATTTCTATACAAAGGAATTCTCCTTTTCAACAACCTGCCAGAGTATATAAAAACGGAAAGCAACTACAGATTATTTAAAAGAAAAAGCATAGATTTTTTGAAACGTAATAGCTAACTATATGTTTGTACCTTTTCTCTCTTATTTATTTATTAAAGTTTTTAAACCGTTAATTTAGTAAAGCACTATGCAAACAAAAGACTTATATATAGTAAAAAGAAAAAACATGTAAAACAACATATATAAAATGTAAAATTTAAAAGTATAACTATATACTAATAAATACAACTACTACTACTTTATACAGTAAGAGAATTGAAGAAAAAACCTCGGGCAACTTATGATTATCGCTTCGACAAAAAGAATGAGATACTCTTTGTACGATGGAAAGATAACAACGTCTGTATTATTGGCACTAACTTCGATAACGTGGAACCGTTAGCTAAAGCCAAGCGTTGGTGTTCAGAGAAAAAAGAGGTGGATTTCGATATACCAAAATTATTTCAAAACTACAACAGAGGAATGGGCGGCGTGGATCAAATGGATCAGTCGATCGGTCTATACCGCGTTGCAATGAGGGGAAAAAAAAATGGTGGTGGGTAATTTTTACTTATGTTCTGGACATGGCAGTATCAAATGCTTGGCTTTTACATTTGATTTTGAAGAAAAATGAAAATTCAGAATGTATGGACCAGTTAGCATTTAGAAGAAACATCGCCCGTTCTTATTTGCGTCAATTAAAACCTTCACGGCACCGTCCCTCATCAAGTGTAGTAGTGGACCTGAATCGTAACAATTATGGACATACTCCTGAAAGAATCACAAATCCATTAAGATGTGTTATTTGTCACAATAGAGTACGTTGGCGTTGTCAAAAATGTTTGTCAACATTATGTGTTGAGAAATCTTGTTTTGGACAATTTCATTCTTGATCTGCCCATTGTACTCGCCTGGGTACACCCCTATAACTCCGTGAATTTTTATTATTATTATTTTTTTTTCTATCTTATCTTGCTAATTAAGTGTGTTTTAATAAAGAATTGAAGTAAAATTTATAAAGTTATTATTAGTTTCATTTTGGGCGTTAATGGGTTAAGCCAGCGTTTAATAAGAGCACCAGTACAACAAAAAATTTCGTACGTTATCAGAGGAATTATTAAGTTCCTCACTAACAGTGCCTTCGTTTTAACTGGTGTGAAGCGTTGCGATTGAGACAAATATCTAAAGCAGCCGTATATTTTTCCGATGACTGAACGGATATGATCGTCCCAATTTAATGATGAGCTAAACCAGACGCCGATATATTTTGGCTTTGCTTACAAATTCAATTGGTACATTTCCAAGCTGGACAAGAGGGAGACTAGTTGGGATAATACCATTTCTATTTATAAATAAGCATTTCGTTTTCATCGGATTGAGTTGCAAATAGTTTTCCACTACCCAGCATTGAATTCGCTTAAGGTCATGATTAAATTGTAAAGTGGCGTGATCAATAAGGACAATTTCATCGTCAGCAAAAATGTGAAAATTGCAGCCATTTAGAAATAGCCATTAGAGAGATCGTTTATGAAAATTGAAAAAAGCAAGGATCCTAATAGTGATCCCTGTGGGACACCTGCTGAAATTTCAACATAGTCTGACCTAAAATAGTTGGCGACAACTACTTGTTTTCTTCCAACTAAATACGAGCGCATGAGATTACCAGCTGATGAGGAAAAGTTATATAAGTAACTCGTGATCAACGGTGTCAAAAGCCTTAGAAAAATCTAGTAGAGCAAGGAGTGTTACTAATTTTTTTGTCAATTGCAACTCGCATGTCGTCAGATAACTTAAGAAGAGCTGATGTACTTTGCCGACTTTCGGTAAGTATGAAAGAATAGAACTGGTTCTGTATTCCATTGATGAGGTACCTGCTTCTTGATACTTAAAGGGCACTGTGAAACATGAAGAAGGAAACATTATGGTGTGGGGATGTTTCTCGGGGCATTGAAATGGTCTCATACGTAAAATAGATGGAACTATTGACCAATTTATTTACAAAGTACACTTGAAAACACTATGCTGCCACAATCTGAGGAGGAATTTCCACTGAAATGGATATTACAGCAGGATAAAGATCCGAAGAATGCTTCAAAAATAGTTCAAGAGTGGTTTCGATCTCAAACCGATAGAAGATCTATGGGATCTATTGTAGATCGGTGAATAATTTGTGAGAAATTCAGAAATAGGTACGAGGAGGCTTGAAAAACCATCCCACGCTCTATAATTTCCAATCTGATCGAGAGTGTGCCAAGAAGGTGTAGTGCAGTACTAAAAAAACAAAGGGTTCGCCACAAAATATTGCGATGACCAGAAGTAGACCGAGAAAAATTTCCACAGATTTCCGCATAGTAAAATTGGCCAAAAGAGAGCCATTCATGTCATCAAAGGCAATTCCAACTGAAATTGATAATGTTGTAAGTTCACCAAACCCACTTTGCAGAAAAAGAAATGTAAGGAACAGGAAACAGTTTGCGTCAGACTTCACAGAGCACGCATTAGTCAAGTTTCGCAACATACTATGGAGTGATGAAACAAAAATCAACTTGTTCGGCTTTTGATGGTAAAATAAATGTCCGTCGGCCTAAAGGAAAGGAGTTTCACGTCCGTTCCACCAATTGGTGAAATGTTGGTAGACTTAGGAAAACATGTCGGTGCCATTGCAGTCTCCCGATCTTAATCCGATCGAGTATTTGTGGGGTGAGTGGAAGAAATATTTGGGAAGGCAAGCTTTTCAAAACAAAATTCAATTGTTGGAAGCCTTAAAAATGGCAAACCCCGCCAAAGAAATCCAACGCAAATCGAAAAAAGCATTTATAATCTGAGAAATTAATTGAAACCTAAAAATAAAATCGGCCAAGATGGGGCACTTAACAGCGCAACCACAAGGAGAATAGAGGCCTTCAAAATGTGGGTTTTTTTTTGACAGGATCACAAACGATTAAGGCGAGTAAGAGTGAAGGGAAACGTATTTAATTTGATCAAAAAAAGAGAAACAGTTAATATCAACTTCTCCAATTATATCTACAAGGACAGATCGAAGGAAGAAGATCTCTGTCGTATCGACATGATTAGAGAAGCAACAAACAAAGAGTTGCATCGATTATCACCAAAGTGGGACTCGGCGTTAAACTCCGACGACTTTAAGTTGATCACCTGCACCAACTGGCTCTTAAACGGGTGTAGGAAGAGATCTTTTCGTAAAATACTCCACCTATTGGACGGCGGAAAAAGGAGAAATTATTGCGATCACACGCTGAACTGGGAATTTTCGATCTTTCACTCACAGTTTCATCGCCGTCGTGTTAATGGCTTCGCTCTATATGGAATGCATGTGGTGCAACACGACAAATAGTGAGCTTAGTTGGTCGATTATGAGGACCAAAGAAATCACGTCATCTCCTAAGCGTTTCACAAATTGACGACAGATTTTCAAAATGAATTTTAAAGATACGCAAGGTGATTTGTCAAACAATTGTCAATAAATAAGAACAATACAAAAAAAAAATTGAAATGTCGCTACTGGAAGCACAAATTCGCCGTTTACATCTCCCCAAATCTGGAGTTCATCTCGGTCGGAACATTATCACAAATATCTCAATGAGATACGTCGTGAATCTGTACCTGTAAATAAATTATCAATCTCAACTGCAAACATTTTTTTTTATAAATTGCGAAAATTATGATGACACTGACTAAGACGAAAATAAAGCCAAACAACTGCCACTCAGTCTACTACCATTGGCCGGAAAATAAATGAATTAGTTCTCCAAACTTACAGCACCTACATATCTTACTTTCATTGGCGCAACCATCAGTGGCGGCGTCTTGAATGGGCTTCAAACTCCTAAGACCAGATGTCGCTCCAACAAGAAATAAGGACATGCCCTATCCCACTACGCCCCATCCTACAAGGAATTTAATCTGTTGCCCCCATAGATGTTTCTCAAAATTTTATTGGAAAAAAATATTTACATACACACATATGCCATTGCAAAATTAATTCTAACAAGAATACTTAAGCTTACCACTGTGCCAATGTTATTGTTTTTCTTTCTTCTTCCCATCGCGTTATTCTGCATCCTTGTCTACTGCATGCCGACATAGCCGCACAGTATAAATCGGTTATTGGTTTTTTTTTTTTGTTTCTTCTTTATTTCTGTTCGTTCTTTTTGTTTGCTTTTTTTTATGAATAATTTCTATTTTACAACAAATTTATTAAACAAACAATTTATACAGTACTTTGGGTTTTTTATTAATGGGAAATCAATGTTTTCCCGATGCCAAATCGTTTTCGGACATTATGGAATAATGCGAAATGAAAAATTCTTTGCAGAAAAAAAAAATTAAAGAAAAAAAAGGAATACCTTCAAGTTTTCCATAAATCTAACACTTCTTGCATTGTGAAAATGCAGAGTTATGATTGTTTATTACAACTGTTATTAGTTTAATCACAAATTGTTAATGTTTTTTTTTTTAGATTTTTAATCAGAAAAATCCTGCGAAAATAACGGAACACAGAGAAATTCGCCGCCAATCAATCTGTCGACTTATCTTGTATTGAACAAAGTGTACATGCACAAAATGGATATTGGCTGTTGTTGTTAGTCATGTAGTAGATTGTAACAATTCAGTAGTAGATTTTATGATTTTATGAAAGTACTATGAATTTAGATTGAATTTAGTTTATGTATTATTTATTTATTTACTGTAAAAAAACAAAATGTTTGGTCTACATATTTTTATGTTTCATGCCATAAAAACCGTATTAGAAATTGTCTTTTGTAAATTTGATTGCAACATGTCGTTAAACAATTTAAATCCGTTATGTATCTTGAGTTTTGCGACTTAAAATAATTCTCATAGTTTGAAACAAACATATAAAAACAAAACAATGGAAATAAAATATTCAAAGTGTGAGTTAATATTTATTGCATTTATATAATGTAGAAATATCATTTTTTATTCGTCCAATTCTGAGCCATTTTTTTACATATGATTTGTAAAGTTATCGATGACTTTAAATAGGTACTTCATTTCGTCAACTTTCTCTACATATGACATTTCATATGACATTCTGCATGTCATTGATGGAAATAATAAAGATTAACGTACCCAGAATGGTCCCTTGTGGTACACCCGATTTCGTACCATTGATTTTAAGAATTTTTGTTCTGTTCATAAGGTAGGAGGCAAACTATTTTATTTATATTTGTCTATTTCTATAACTGTTCCAAAGCTCTTTTTATGTCCAACAGTAATATATTTCTTCATTCCAATTTAGTTTATTGCACTTTTTCCTAAAACCCGATTGAATGATAAATTTTCAAATATCCATTAAGCTGTTTGAATATTAATTTTTCGAAATTTAATTTTTACAGAGTTCGCGATGGAAGACAAAACATTTTCCATTGATTAATCGAATTTCTTTTTGTTAAAATTTTCATTCAATTACCTGGCGTAATCACTCGAGTTGTTCACAGAGAGTGAACGATTCCCCACCAGTCGCATCACACACAGAGAGTATCGCATTATACGCTGTCCATCAATTCTTTGCCGAAGCCTCCCAAATATCTGTCCCTGTATTATCAAAACGTAAGAGGATTACTGCCCTACGACATCTTTGCCCTCACAGAAACCAATCTCACGCCTGATATTAAGAATAATGAATTATTTTCCCAAGACTTCGAATTACACCGTAACGATGGTCTAGATAAAGAGGAGAATTTATATGGCCGTTGTGTACTTCTAGCTATACACTCTCGTCTCGAGTCTAGACCCTTTAAAAAATCGTCCACTGCATTCTTTGAATTTGTTTGCGCTAGAATTCCTATTTGCAAACGCAACCTATATATTTGTTGCTGCTATATTCGCCCCTCTCAATCAATTCAAGGTTACCAGCTAGCTGTTGATTCAATCGACTGCATTTTTAATGATGCTTCTATGGGCTCCGACTGACCAGTCCTACTATACTGCAACAAATCCTACTTCTAATAAAGAAAATCTTTTCATCGACTGGATCTTAATAGATTTAGAACCACTCTTAACATCGGCAGACAACTCGACCTAGTCTTCGCCACTGATACAGATAACTGCGTCGTTTTAGAAAGTAAACATCTGCTTTCTAAGTTAGATAGTTACCACCCTCCCCTTTCTCTTACGCTGACACATGACAATGGTTTTAATCCCTTTTCCTATGAATATTCTTACAGTTTTAATTTTCATAGGGCTAACTATGCCAAACTGAACAACCTCCTCAGTATGGTCAATTTTAACTCTCTCTACGATAACCCTAACCTTACGGTTAACGCTGCTCCTGCATCCTTTTATACCGAAATTTTAAAATGTCTCTCCCAATCTGTGCCTTTTTTTCCCAAAAGGAATCCCTCATCGTCACCACCCTGGTATAATAAAGAGCTGCGATCTATTCGTAACAAGAGAAATAAGCTCTGGTACTCTTACTTAAAATCTCGTTCCGACACCGATTTCTTCTACCACCAGTCTGCCCAAATAAATTTCTCTGTACTTTGCTAAACTCTCTATGACAACTATTAAACTTTAAACGATCCCAAAAGATTCTTTCAGTTCATCAAAACTAAAATCAAATCGGATAACTATCCATCATCTCAAAATTTTCTTGATAGGTCCTCGGGCCATACCCAAATTATTGCAAATCTCTTCGCAATTTTTTTTGGCCAAGCGTTCGCCATCCATTCCCAGAGCCAGACCATTCTTATTTTTCCTACTTAAACAGCTGCCCACAAACAACTTTGGAATCGGTGTCTATAACTTTAGAGCAAGTTAGCATCTAGCCCAAACTCTTACAGCTCTCTTTCAGCTTTTTATCACCCAGGGATTATTTCCATCAACCTGGAAAAGGTCGTCTATTATTCCCCTACATAAAAAAGGTAGAAAAAAAACGATATTTCCAACTATCGACCAATTGCTAAGTTGTCTTGCATACCTAAGCTTTTTGAGAGCATTATCTATGACATAATGCTTTTCCATTGTAAATCTATTGTTTCCCTAAACCAGCACGGAATTCGTATCAAGCACTTTATGTGCACTGGAATCTGGAAATGAAGTTGATGTGATTGCCACCGATTTCAGCAAAGCCTTTGATAGAATTTCTCATGATATAATCCTTCTAAAATTAAAGGCTCTTGGTTTCCAGATAAACTTTATAACTTGGGTTCAATCCTATTTAAGTGAACGACTTCACTATGTTCTATTTAAATCCATGGTTTCTGACCCAATTAAAGCCTCCTCTGGTGTTCCCCAAGGCAGCCACCTTGGCCCCTTATTATTTATTCTGACCATTAATGCTGTTGCTTGTATCATTAAAAATTCATAAATATCTGTTTACGCAGATGATATGAAAATATTTAGATATATATCATCTTCCTCAGACAGCCTACTTCTGCAGCAAGATCTAGACAGGTTTTGCACTTGGTGTCAGAAGAATTTTCTTGAGCTTAACGTCAATAAGTGTCAGGCTATAACTTATACCCGTAAAAGCCTCCCTACTTCACCTCGTTGCTATCTAATTTTTAATCTGCCTGTTCCCTTAGTGAATGAGTTGCGTGATTTAGGTGTTATCTGCAATAACGAACTCAATTTTGGTTTTTTCATTTTCGCTTCATCAAGCGCTGGTCTAAGGAGTTTTCCAATCCTTATGTTACCAAATCTCTTTACATAACCTTTGTTAGGGCTCTTCTTGAATATGACAGCCAAGTTTGGTCACCCTACTACAGAACTTAAAACTCCGGATAGAAGCTGTTCAACGCAGGTTTTTACGGTTTGCTTTACGTGGTCTTCCCTGGGATGATAACCAAAACTTACCACCTTACACTGACCGGCTGAAACTTATAAATTTACAACCCCTTTCTATACGCCGAAATGTTGCCGACATTCTCTTTATTCATCAAATTTTAGTAGGTAATGTCGATTGTCCTTCCTTACTTCAAATTATTTCTTTTAACACCAATCCCCGCAATCTTAGGTCTGTGCCACTTTTCCGGCTCAATCTTCACAGAACGAATTACGGACTCCTGGAGCCAATGTCTAGGATGCTTCGCGAAGTTAACGATATTCTGCCTCTCTTCGACTACCATCTCAGCAAACTCTCCCTCAAGAACATACTTATTTCCACCTATGCCTCACGTCCTAACTTCCTTTAACCGCTCCCACCCTTTAGTTTTTAAGTGAAAATGTTAGTTTTAAGTATATGTTTGCTTGCAATAAGCTTAATAAATCTGTCCGGGATTGACCCGGGCCGCAAAATCAAAATCAAAATCAAAATCAAAACCATCCTGGCAATTCAAACGCTTGTGATGGTTCACCATTGTCGATCTATGATGCTTTCGACTGTCGTATGTTAACCATTCTTTTATCACGGGGTATGACTCGTTTCAGAAATGGGTTTATTGCATTGCGTTTCAACAACGCATCGCAGATGTTAATTCTGTTCATCAAGTTTTTCCACGCTACATTCAGGATGAATCCATTTTGGCTCAATGCCTAGCTCCATATCAATATGTCTGTCTTGCTGGACTTTTTTTTTAATTTCATCAGCTTTTTGGATGGTTAAACCACTACAGTGAGGCTTATTTTATACACCAAAACTGCCAAAATGAAAGCGAGTCAATCATTTCCACGCTACGGATTCTGATAAAGTCTTGTAAATAAATGGATCACTCGAATCTTGACCTCACTAACGAGGTGATTCAAAGTAAAGCGGCCTGTAAAATGATACCGAAGTTGGCGAACTTATCCAACCCCACAAGCGGATCAGTAGCAATTCTGATATTCGTTTCCCACCGAAGCCTCGCCATTTATGCATGTACTATACATGCGCAGTAATTTTACTTACTAAATCGGGAATTCAACTTCGCATAATTTAATTTCCATCTCCGTAAGAAAGTTATTCTCTTGAGCTTTATTTATAGCAACCTCAAATACATCCCTCATCCTCATCGTTATTACGGGTAATTTCAATACATTAATACCATTCCGGGTAGCTTCGACATTCTGGACATAGATGGAAAACTTTAAAAATGTTGCCATCTACGGAGGGAACTTAACAGCTTATTTATTAATTTTAACATGGGCCGCTGCTGAATTGGTCACAAACATAATTCTTTTTGGACGACTCGATCGAGAACCAAAAAAAAGTTCAAACAAGACCACAATGACTCGTACTCGTACGTACTCAATAAACACAAATCTGCTGATCCAGAAGGTATTTATCTCCTTTTTCTGAAGAGCTGCTGTCCCACGCTGGCAAATAATTGCGTAAGCTTTTCACCAATTTTACCTTTTAGGACTCTTTATAAGCGCACTGCACTTACGTCCCATCTTTCCAAGGTCATGGATACGCTCATGAAATATCACGAGACACGAAAACTTCTCAAAAACCATCAGTAGTGGCATGTCTCACCGAAAAGTACAATCAAAGTCTGCACGATTCTGGCGAAAGCAAAATACTTGCGCTTGGTATTTCAGGCTCTTTTGTCGAAAATGCAATGGATTGTAAATTCGCTTTCGGAATGTTCCATTTATGTTGTCTTGTTCATATTCAATTCCGGATGCACGTACCATAATCTCAAACATAATCGCAGCATATACCTTTACAGAGGCACAACAGCGACAATTTTCACAGTGCACTTTATTTGCAACTAGATAGGGATCCTGCTGCAATCCCTAGCCAGTAACAACTTCCGACACCTAAACGGTCTCTGCTCTATAAAGATTGTCGACGTTGCCAAATATGGGAAAACATCTCACGAGTAGCCAATGCAACGTTGCAGTCCTTCCGCCTTTCGGTGGTATCGCAATGGACATACTAATTAATTTAAACGAACCCCCATGAGAACCATTTTGACTTATCCTAACCCAAGGCCTGTCGATAAAGGCAACAACATATGATACGAGAACAACCTGCTAAGTATCTGATCTCGAAAATCGTAGCAGTCAATGAAATAATTTCGACATATGAAATTAAATTTTGAAAAATTTATATTTCATTACGAATTTGTGCTCCGCCTAGATAAGGTCAGTCTTGAAATTACCTTTATTTCTCATCCTAAATATTTTATTCTTGACAGCAGAATGGAAGAATATTCATCGGACGAAGATGAAATGGCCCAGGATGCCATGGACAGCTGGGATCGAGAAAGATTAGCTGCTTTGAGCCGGATGTTGGTGCAGCTTCTGGAATTACAGCTCTTAGCTTGGGGAATCAGAAATGATTATCACAACATGCCCCGGTTCTTGCACCCCTTTTTACAGTATGCATTACAAATTGCTATACGATTTCTTGCTCGTCTTCTTGCTAGTCTTCTTGTTAGTCTTCTCTTCTAGTTAAAATCAAGTTTCTAAAAGAAACTTTAAATTGATATATTCATTTGTATTTTGATATATTTGCAAAATATAATTTTATTTGTCAAATTTTAAAATAAAATATTTCAGAGGTTGCTACGATTTCCCTCGTAGCAGGTAGAGGAGCGAGGCAATTCGCATACCGGAATTGCTCCAATTGTTTAGAGATGGAATTACATTATTAACAATATTACATATATATTACCAACCTTTCAGGTAGGTTGCAAGAGGTAAGAGTGGAGTTAAGGACAAAGTCTATATTCGGATAATGCTTCAATGGAAATCCGAAATCCGGAAGAACAATCACAACGCGACAAGATACGGTTTACCTTGACTCATATCGTTGGCAAGGACACTATTTTGCTGCTGTTCTTTCACTTGAGTGGTTAACTTATTTCTCTTTTGGCATCTTCTTCGAAGTTTAGCTGGAGAGATTCAGCTTCTGTTGCTTTTCGGGACTTTTAAAAATGCCAGGATATTGAACACCTTACTGATTCGCACAAATTCTACAATCTTTAACAACGATGCACTCAAAATGCAGATTTTCCCTGAAATCCGCGTTCCCAAAATGTTGACCAATAGTGTACATACTTTCTTTTCTATATCTCAGAACTACCCCGGGTGTGGTTAGAAAGATAAACTAACTTTTTATTGCGTGGAATGGTAACTAGCTAAACTTATTGGGTTTTATCAACGACACCAGAAGGTTTGTGTATGAGATTAAAACTAATTATTCTGTTCCAAGCTTTCTTTTGTAGATGGCGCTGCATTTTACTTTAAAATTTGAAAAGGTTGTTTTTTAATTTTATGTGTAAACTTTTCGATAGGGATAGTGCGCAAAAGGTCGTATAATTTTTGACAGCTCTTTGACATTTATTTTAATTATTCATTTATTCGGCTTAATACAAGCTATAACTTACAAATTGAACTTAAACTAAAACTGTGGTTGGTTGGAGTGGTGCAGGAGAACGGATTTGAGGTAGAGATTGGTGCGGTGGACGTCAAAGATGGTAGGGTTTGAGTTGATTATAATTTTTGACAGCTCTTTGACATTTATTTTAATTTAATTTTAATTTAATTTTGGTGGGGGCGAACGCCCCTATTTATTCGGCTTAATACAAGCTATAACTTACAAATTAAACTTAAACTAAAACTTAAAACTAAGGTTGGTTGGAGTGGTGCAGGAGAACGGATTTGAGGTAGGGATTGGTGCGGTGGACGTCAAAGACGGTAGGGTTTGAGTTGATTATAATTTTTGACAGCTCTTTGACATTTATTTTAATTTAATTTTAATTTAATTTTGGTGGGGGCGAACGCCCCTATTTATTCGGCTTAATACAAGCTATAACTTACAAATTAAACTTAAACTAAAACTTAAAACTAAGGTTGGTTGGAGTGGTGCAGGAGAACGGATTTGAGGTAGGGATTGGTGCGGTGGACGTCAAAGACGGTAGCGTTTGAGTTGATTATAATTTTTGACAGCTCTTTGACATTTATTTTAATTTAATTTTAATTTAATTTTGGTGGGGGCGAACGCCCCTATTTATTCGGCTTAATACAAGCTATAACTTACAAATTAAACTTAAACTAAAACTTAAAACTAAGGTTGGTTGGAGTGGTGCAGGAGAACGGATTTGAGGTAGGGATTGGTGCGGTGGACGTCAAAGACGGTAGGGTTTGAGTTGATTATAATTTTTGACAGCTCTTTGACATTTATTTTAATTTAATTTTAATTTAATTTTGGTGGGGGCGAACGCCCCTATTTATTCGGCTTAATACAAGCTATAACTTACAAATTAAACTTAAACTAAAACTTAAAACTAAGGTTGGTTGGAGTGGTGCAGGAGAACGGATTTGAGGTAGGGATTGGTGCGGTGGACGTCAAAGACGGTAGCGTTTGAGTTGATTATAATTTTTGACAGCTCTTTGACATTTATTTTAATTTAATTTTAATTTAATTTTGGTGGGGGCGAACGCCCCTATTTATTCGGCTTAATACAAGCTATAACTTACAAATTAAACTTAAACTAAAACTTAAAACTAAGGTTGGTTGGAGTGGTGCAGGAGAACGGATTTGAGGTAGGGATTGGTGCGGTGGACGTCAAAGACGGTAGCGTTTGAGTTGATTATAATTTTTGACAGCTCTTTGACATTTATTTTAATTTAATTTTAATTTAATTTTGGTGGGGGCGAACGCCCCTATTTATTCGGCTTAATACAAGCTATAACTTACAAATTAAACTTAAACTAAAACTTAAAACTAAGGTTGGTTGGAGTGGTGCAGGAGAACGGATTTGAGGTAGGGATTGGTGCGGTGGACGTCAAAGACGGTAGCGTTTGAGTTGATTATAATTTTTGACAGCTCTTTGACATTTATTTTAATTTAATTTTAATTTAATTTTGGTGGGGGCGAACGCCCCTATTTATTCGGCTTAATACAAGCTATAACTTACAAATTAAACTTAAACTAAAACTTAAAACTAAGGTTGGTTGGAGTGGTGCTGGAGAACGGATTTGAGGTAGGGATTGGTGCGGTGGACGTCAAAGACGGTAGGGTTTGAGTTGATTATAATTTTTGACAGCTCTTTGACATTTATTTTAATTTAATTTTAATTTAATTTTGGTGGGGGCGAACGCCCCTATTTATTCGGCTTAATACAAGCTATAACTTACAAATTAAACTTAAACTAAAACTTAAAACTAAGGTTGGTTGGAGTGGTGCTGGAGAACGGATTTGAGGTAGGGATTGGTGCGGTGGACGTCAAAGACGGTAGGGTTTGAGTTGATTATAATTTTTGACAGCTCTTTGACATTTATTTTAATTTAATTTTAATTTAATTTTGGTGGGGGCGAACTCCCCTATTTAGTCGGCTTAATACAAGCTATAACTTACAAATTGAACTTAAACTAAAAATTAAAACTAAGGTTGGTTGGAGTGGTGCAGGAGAACGGATTTGAGGTAGGGATTGGTGCGGTGGACGTCAAAGACGGTAGGGTTTGAGTTGATTATAATTTTTGACAGCTCTTTGACATTTATTTTAATTTAATTTTAATTTAATTTTGGTGGGGGCGAACGCCCCTATTTATTCGGCTTAATACAAGCTATAACTTACAAATTAAACTTAAACTAAAACTTAAAACTAAGGTTGGTTGGAGTGGTGCTGGAGAACGGATTTGAGGTAGGGATTGGTGCGGTGGACGTCAAAGACGGTAGGGTTTGAGTTGATTATAATTTTTGACAGCTCTTTGACATTTATTTTAATTTAATTTTAATTTAATTTTGGTGGGGGCGAACTCCCCTATTTAGTCGGCTTAATACAAGCTATAACTTACAAATTGAACTTAAACTAAAAATTAAAACTAAGGTTGGTTGGAGTGGTGCAGGAGAACGGATTTGAGGTAGGGATTGGTGCGGTGGACGTCAAAGACGGTAGGGTTTGAGTTGATTATAATTTTTGACAGCTCTTTGACATTTATTTTAATTTAATTTTAATTTAATTTTGGTGGGGGCGAACGCCCCTATTTATTCGGCTTAATACAAGCTATAACTTACAAATTAAACTTAAACTAAAACTTAAAACTAAGGTTGGTTGGAGTGGTGCTGGAGAACGGATTTGAGGTAGGGATTGGTGCGGTGGACGTCAAAGACGGTAGGGTTTGAGTTGATTTGACGTAGCATACGGGAGATTGGTTTGTTCGCGTCATACGAGGTGTGGTGGGTTGGTAGATAGAAGAGTCGATGGGTACGTAGATTACGAGGGTTAGTTTTGAGGAAAATGGAGTTGTGACCTGAAAGGAGTCGATGAATGAAGAGAAAGTCTGCCGCATCTCTGCGATCTTCAAGGGTGTTTAGGTTGATAAGGTTGAGACGGTTTTGATGGGGGGGCAGATTAAAAGGATCGTCCCAGGGCATACCTCGGAGAGCAAATCGAAGAAAACGGCGCTGAATGCCTTCAATTCTCGAGATATGAACACGATGATATGGGGACCATACTTGACTGGCGTACTCTAGGAGGGGGCGAACAAAGTTAATATAGAGGGACCTGGTCACGTATGGGTTGGTGAATTTTTTGAACCACCGTTTTACAAAACCTAGTGCAGAGTTGGCTTTGAGGATTATCTCATCTCATCCCATCCATAAACGGAAGTTGAGCTCGCTATCACACAAAATGCCGAGGTCACGAAGAGATTGTACGGAGGAGATAGGTTGGTTATGGAGAAGATAGAGTCGGGGAGGAGATTGGTTCCGCTTATGTGAGAAGGTAAATGGATTGGCATTTGGCGATGTTAAGTTCCAAAGAATTTTTGAGGCACCAGATCGAAAAACTATCAAGATCTTGTTGAAGGAGGAAAGAGTCATGGGGAGAGGAAATGGTTTTGAAAAATTTGGTATCGTCGGCGTAAAGGGTGACAGACGAGTGTTTGATGATCATATCGAGATCAGTTATGTTTAATATAAAAAGAAGGGGACCGAGATGGCTGCCTTGTGGAACTCCAGAGGTGGCCAAAAATGGAGCGGAGTGGGCTGACCTAAAGCGAACACTGTAAAAACGGTTTTCGAGGTAAGAGGATATCCATTTCTACAGTATGGGTTCAAAGCCGAGGGCAGACAATTTAAAGATGATTAACCGATGAGAGATTTTATCGAAGGCTTTGCTAAAATCGGTTGCAACTACATCGACTTCATTGCCATTCTCTAGGGCGGAGAGGGCAAATGATACGAATTCAACGAGATTTGTGGTGGTTGTCTAGGAAAGGCATCTGATTTGCATTGGAAGCTTAGAGCTTCATACAAAATACTTTCGAAGAGTTTGGATATATGGGAGAGTTTAGCGTTGGGACGATAGTTGGTTATTTCATTCTTTGATCCTTTCTTGTGGATCGGGGTTATGAAGGAAGATTTCCAAGCCTGAGGAAATTCTCCTTGTGAAAGGGATAGGCAGAAGTGATTAGAAAGGGCAAGGGAAAGAGAGTAAGAACATTTTTTTAAGAAATATGGCAGGGAGGCCATCTGGGCCGGATGTGAATTCGTCATTGAGTTGGTGTAATTTATATTCGATATAAGACGGATCAAAAATATGAGAGAGAAGTGGGCCATTGGAGAAGTTCAGTAGGTAACTAAAATAGGATGGATCTGGTACAAAGGAGTCGTTGGTGAAGGATTGTTTAAAAAAGGTGGCAAATAGGTTGGTAATGTTAAGTGGATCGGTTGATGATTTGTTGTTGAAAGAGAGGGAAGGAAGGTAACCATCAAAAATTTAAAAAAGGACTTAGGGTGGTTTATAAGGTTGACTTGCGCATTGTTAAGGTAGCGCTGGTAAAGGGAATCGTAAAATTCGGTGAAATGAAGATAAGCACCAAGATAGTTGGAATAGTTGGTAAAGGATCTGGTACGCAGGAAAACAGCCCATAACTTATTTCTCTGATTTCGTAAGGAACGAAGCTTGCGATTATACCAGGAAGGACTAGTAGATGATGTTTTAAGGCGGGAAAACGGAACGTAAAGGGAAAAAGAATTAAATATTTCTTTATAAATGGATAAGGCATCATTTATACTTAGGCTGTCATTGATTTCGTTAAAGTTTGCTTTATGAAAGTCGTGAGATGAGAGAGTTGTGGGGGGAGTGGACTGGAATGAAGAGTTATGAAAAAATGAAAGTAGAAGTGGGGGATGGTAGTTATCGATTGTTCAGAGAGATAGGGGACAAAGTGAGACTGAGGAGTTAATTGGATCTGTTGTGAAAATAATAATTGCCTTCCCATAAAATTGGATATACCACTGACTTGGCATAGACTTGAGTCTGTTAAGCGATCTAGGAAGAGACATTCCTTAGCTGAGTTGGCATTTGAAGCGATGAAAAACGATTGATCATCTGATGGAGTCCACTGTAGCTGAGGAAGATTAAAGTCGCCGAAAATAAGGATATCATCAATAGGGTCTGACAGGTCAACTAAATGATCGATCGCATCAATAACAAATTGGTAAGATTCGATAGGTTGAGCTGGTAGGATGTAACAACATATAACGTAAAGGGACTTGAGAGGCAGTGATATTTTTATTGCGACAAAGTCGGCTTTAGAGGATGAAGAAATTGTAATGGGGGAAGAGGACGCCTCGACAGGGGGAATCTTTATTTGTGCGGGTAGGATCGTCGTCGCGGAAAACATTAAAAGTAGGAGGGAACAATTCCTGTTTCTTTATGCCGGGAATCAAATTGGTTTCGGTCAAGGTGTAGATATCAAACGGAAGAGCATGCGATTGACGTAGGACAGCATTGGTTTTTATGTTTAGTATTGTATGGGATTACTGGGATGATAGAGTTTCCCGAGCGCTACAGCTATTGGCTATATGTCATTATGAATTTTAATAGCGGAACCGAGCCGAGGAATATATACAAAGTCCTTGACTACTTCAAAGTTATAGTTGCCTATTATAACTTCCCTTCTGGTTGACATCAAAGACCTCCGAGAGATTGTTTCCGATCAGTATTGCAGGGATACCAATGCTCTGTTATTGATCGTCTCCACAGGGTGTTTCGTATAATGTGTAGAAGGCTTTAAGGTAAGATATTTAGAGAAAAAATCGTAAGGGCAGAGGTGGAGTTCGGAGATACGGAGATTTTAAGCAAACCCTTACACTGCCCTGTTTTGACTTCTATTGAAAACATCTTTCAGATTATTAACAAATGGGGTATCGTTGAACTCGTAAATGTAAATGTTGCCCTAAAAAGGTCAAAAGTGTTTTTTTTTTATTTAAATTTAAAATTTTGAATTTGTGATAATTTTTTTTTCGAAAAAATATGTAATTAACACCCACTTTTTGCAACTTTGACATATGTAACTGGTATTTACAAACAAAAAAAAATATTAGGTCATTTCATCTAAAGTCAGTAGTTTTCAAGATACTGCCCAACTTGTTCAAATTATAAAACTAAAAAAATGGGGTGTCCTTTTACAAAAGCCCTGTAAAATTAACTATTTAACAGTTACTTTAGAATTTCTTTCCCGTCAAATAAGTTAATTATTGTACAATGCAAATCCATTAAATTTTTAAAAAAGAAAGTTTCTTTTTATGACCCCGAAAAGGGGGAGAAAGATAAGGTAAGGCCCATTTTTCAGGTCAAAAAAAAAAACAAAATTACAGGTCCTCTTTCTGAAAATCTCTTAAGAAATAATATAAAAAGATAATAAGCCGAGTTATAGTTGTTTACTTCATAATATGAAATACGAAGACATGGTTTATGTCTATGGTTTCCGCAACGGTGACGGTCAACGAGTGAGATTGGAATATCTGAGACAATACCCTGATAGGACTGTCCCAAGTGACAGGACATTTATTAGAAGATTTTCCAAGTGGAGGGAGACAGGAACAACGCGGAAATCGTCGAGATACTCACACCCTGCTTTAACAGAAGGCGTTCGTACAAAGGACAACGAGTTTCGGATCTGCACGTGGAATGTTCGGACCTTGAACAGGCCGCATGCAGCCAACCAGTTAGCAAAGGTCCTAGACTGCTATAAATCAGATATCACCGCCATCCATGAGGTACGGTAGGATGAAAAATTGTGATGTTTACTACGGTGATCGCTATAGGGAGGAGGCAGATTTAGGCAAGAAGTCGTAACCTTTCGACACGTGAGTGAACACCAACAAGTTCAGATCGATACTCACCACCTTTTTATCGATTTTATGACAGCATCTACAAAGACGAGCTATACAGAGCCATGTCTAGATTTGGCATCGATGACGATGGAGAAAACTCGCTGCTGCATCAAGGTCGGTAACGACCTAACCGAGACCTTTGATTGTTCCTATAATAATAGCTGGTAGAACTCGAGGTGCATCTCATCTCAAGTCTTAGACGGGTCAAACGAACCATCCTGCCCTTCAATAAAAATGCCAATAGATGTCTAGATCCAAGTCGGCATGATATCAAAAACTTATTAGGTTAACTCCAGGACATCCCAGTTTAAGATATCACTTCAACAAAATCAAATTAGTCCACCTCAGTGCCTATCTTGAAGAAGACGAAATAACTGAACACGTTAAATGTGAATGTCCAGCCCTCATCGGAATTAGACGGAATATTTTCTTCATGGAACAATTCGACACCAATGAATTAATGAATTCCTCTGCTGGTAGTTCCTCTGTCAACATCATTGGGAAGGTACTACAACGCTACAAAAATCTTTTCGTCGTCGATACGTGGAGTCTGCAAAAAAACATTGCTGCAGTGGACGAGAGTGTGCTAGTCGTGCCCAAGAACTTGTCCTTTCGCAGACCCAATAACTGAAAGTAAACGACGAGTGCCTTTTTCGGATGAATGACAAGCAAAATTGTCGCATTTGAGGAGATAACCATCCACATGACACCCATCAGTTGCAAATACATCCAGAAAAAGTCAGTGTTTGGTGTAGACTTCGGTCCGGCGGTGGCATTAGCCCGTGCTTCTTCTAAAACGAAGTGGCCTAAATTGGATGCATATGGCATCTCAATGATACGTGGTTCCTACAAGACGGCAATATAAAGTCACGATAAATTCGACGGCATGTTTATATCAGACATTTAACTGTGGGGCTACGTTAAATCACGCGTCTATCCGAATGATGTCTTAAAAGTCAACACAACCCGATGGAGTCGATATCATATTCCATACATAATGCAATGGAATAATGACATCTCGTACACAACATGTCTTATTTAACGGAAAATCCTGTATAAGGAAGTACTCGTATCTTGTCGCCTATTCCTCCGTTCAAAATCATTCAGAATCAGCTCCAAACAAATCGATGTTGGCCTGTTTAAAATGAAAACATCAGCAACCAACCAACCCTACGTGGGGAAGTCCTATGGCCCACTTACCAAATACAATTTACAGGCGAACATTTCCCTCTCCCCTTCAATATTTCCATTTATTGATTCCTCATTTTGTTTGTGTATTGTTGATATATTAAAAATTCATTCCCTGCACTGGTGTGTGACGTCCGTGGGACACACAGTTTCCGAAAAGCCTTTTATACAATATTTTAACAAAATGGGGCGCGAGAACCAGAGTCCGCTTACGTTAAACGCTTCTGTTCAATTCGGAGTCAGCCACCCTCCTCAGACTTCCCTAGTACTCATATCTAAGTCAAATGCTACGAGGACGAGCGAACTCTAATCTCTAATGCCTATGACTCGCGCAATAGAAATAGCTACAGCATCTCAGGGAATAATTAAAATTTTCCAACGAAAATTAAATGTTTGCTGTTTTCGAAGTTTTTAAAACTCTTCCTCTAAAGGACATTTAAATTAGGCGAGCAAGAAAGAAAACAAAAGAACGGAAAAGAAAAGAGAGCGACAGAAAAAAAAGAAGAAAAAAAAAACAAAAAATACCAACACCAACCGAGGTTGGATATATTTTTCAATTAATATTCAACTTTTGTTGGAAGCGCGCTATTTACTATGGCCATTCAACTGGAGGGGTATTTTCTTCGATGTAAAGTTCATAAATTTTCAACACAACAAACAAATATTATATAGACAAAGCGAAGGACGTCCTCGCGTAAATAACAGATAAAAAGGATGCTGGAAAGTTTCCAAAAAATAAAAAAAAATAAAAAAATAACTCCAGCAAAAACAAAAAACGAGTTGTTTAATTGAAAAAGTTTTAGGCAAAGCTGATTCATGTTCGTCCTTTATTGATATTTTGAAGATTTTTTTTTCTTGTTTTTTTTTGGTTTGATATTATGTTTCGAAAAATCCAAAGGTGAAACGAGAGGGTATGCGTAAAATAAATTAAAAAAATAATTTAATAGTGTGGCTTAAGCAGAGCTGAATTTACTCATTGAGCTATGGTGGATTGTGGGGCCTTGATATACGAGTATGCTTACCGGTAAGGACATGCTTATTTGCCAGCATATGTGGGTGGCCAAAGAAGGGAGACGAGGTTTTTTTTTTTTTTTTTCAACGCCCAAGTGAGTATGACAACACTTACATATACTGCCAAAGCGTGTGTTAAACTGATGAGCTTTCATAGCGAGACGGGTGTACTCGTAACTGCTGAAGGTTTGAAGGGGCGGTGAAAATAGGGATAGACAGAAGACATTACGTCGGTATTCAAATGTGTCAGAGAATATGGATGACTGGGCAGGTCATCGGAAAACACAGTCAGGTTTTCAGAATCTGCAACGTGCCGTATAACTCTTAGTAGGCAGCACGCGGTTTCCCCGTCTCAACATCAATAAAGAAACTGCCAACCAGATTGATCACTTTGCAATCGACGTCAGGTTTTCCTCCAAAATTCGGGATGTACAAACTCCCCGAGACACTAATATCGACTCAGATTTTTACCTTATTCAGGCAGAATGGACCATTCATCCTAGACAAATATGACAGAGAATTATGAAACAGTAGAAGTTAAAGAAGGATTACCTACTGGGCTATTTAAAGCACCATCTCATCCGTAAGATATGGTCAGAGGAATGCATGTCTGATCTACAAGAAAGGAGGGCTATAAGGACGAGCTCGTCCAAAGTGGTTGGCTTGTTAGCGTAGACGAAGAACATGATGTATCTTCAGAGAAAATAATCGAGTGGTGTCAAATCGCGACGGCCAATTGATGAACGCTCACTGTGAGATGACCCAGTCGCCAAATTTCTTCTTCACAACTTCGAGCATTGCGTCGCTTGTATGGCATGTAGCGCCGTATTGTTGCTAGTAAATGTATATCGATATTGTCGAGCTCTGGCCACAGAAAGTCGGTTAACATCGCTCTATGCCTGAGACCATTGACGGTAATGTTGTCTCTTTTCTTATTTCGAAAGAAATAAAGTCCGATGATGCATTGATGCTTGGCCGAACACTTGTGAATTGTGTTCTCTCCAATATTGGCAATTTTGCTCTTTGACATGACCACTGAGCCGTCCGTGAAGAAGATTTTTTGGCTGAAATCCAAACCTCCGGCCAACATTTCCAGCCCCTAATTAGCGAACTCACGGGCATTGTCTATGGTCATCCGACTTCAATTCTTGCCTCAGCACAATCTTATAAGGCCCAAATCCAATCGCAAAATAAGCCAGGTTGACTCTCTGGCGATGCCCAATTCTGTTTATCGGCACCGAATCGACACTATCTTCTTCGAATACTGGCCACTACGGCGGCTATGCTTTCTTCATTTCGTACAAATCTTTGTCGGGTTGGTGGTTTAAGATCCAAAATTTTATTGTTCTAATACAAACTTACAGTGACTTCAGTGTCATGATCTCCGAGTTATATCTATCGGTAAACTGTCTGTACAAGGTTTTTAGTCTTGACAGCAGTCTACAATGCAAAAATGTTGCATTGCGGAATAAATCTTCGTTGTCAGTGTGTTGACACCGAGACATCGTTTTGTCCATTGTTCGTTTAATTGTCTCGTCCTGTCAATCTCCTCGTTTGACAGATTTCTGTTGGACGGTCTGTAAAGTGAATTCGATGAGAGTGCTCTAGTCAGTGTTTCGGAGAAGTGTGTCCAACGCACCCTACTATAGTTGTAAGAATGCCTTCCATGGCAACGGTCACTGTTATACACGAAAGTGCGTAGTGTCTGTTAGTTCTATTCGAGTGTCGAATAGCAGGCGATCCAAATAGGACCCATGACTAGGAAACAACGAACTATCCATGTGCTAACCCCACCAATTGAATAGTAAGTTCCCTCTAGTATTTGGTGTATTATTTCCCCAATCTCCATATTTGGCGTTGAAATCTTAGGAATTGAAAAAGGTATCGAAAAAGTGTCTCGTGCTCTGAGATGAGCTTTTTTTCAGTCAAAACAATGCAGCACCCACGTGTCGTGTTTGGAAGTGAATCCAAGTTTCTTTAAATGGTCAAATTCTGACCAATGGTCAATATTAAGGATCTCAGCAATCTCCTTAGTTGAAATCTTCGAGTTATTATTCACTAAGGCTCTCACCATGTGGCCATCAATCTCGGAAAGTCATATCACTGATCCAAAATCGACCAAACCACTTTTGAACAGTCCTGAGAGCATGAGCACGGTCCGAATAAATGCTCTGAATATTTTTTTGTTGCCGTTCCAACACTCAGTCCTTGTCCGATTACATGGCGAAGGTGTAACTTTTCGTTCTCCATTTTAGAATTATTTTTTTTCACACACTTATGTGACTTATGCAACTACCTTTCGGTGCAAAACTAGTGTGTGGTATCCCTTAAGGTTCAATGCTAGGGCCTCTTTTATTATGCTTGTACATCAACGGTTCGAATATTCATGGATATTCATTCAATACACATATTTCAACGCTTCCTCCAATCTTCAAAACACTTTTCATACGCCGATTTTGGAATCGCCTTCAGCTCTTTCTGCGAATTCTTCTTTATCACCTCAATCTTAAGTCTTAAAACGCTTACCGCGAATTGGTAACTTGAGTCGTGGGAATAGGAAAAATTCACAAGAACCCATGTCAGGTGATCAAAGATGTCTACTGTGAGCAGCTACAGAAATCAAGTGATGCCATCGCACAGAAACGTCCCTAGCTGATCAATCATAAGGGTGTGGTATTTCACCACAATAATGCGAGACTACACACAAGTTTGGCCACTCGGCAGAAATTGTTGCAGCTTGGCTGTCACGTATCACATCCCTCCGTATAGCACAAAGGTAGAACGTTTACTCCTAAAGACCTCATCAAATAGCACCTTGACAAGTCTGTTGCAGGGAAATAAAGGAAGTTTTATGAACGTGGTATTATGACATTTCCCGAGAAATGGCAGATAGTCATCAAATAAAGCGGCCAATACACACATGAAAATCGAATGACAAAAAAGCAATCAATTTTTGAACAGCCAATAGTTCACATTTGTGATCGGAAGTCCTACTCAGGGCCATCAAATACGACAAGCCAGCTGGTCAAGATGCAAATGTTACATATTTCCTCTACATTGCTACTGCAACATTTGTTTTCTCGTTAGTGAGGCCCAAGAACTTGCCAAGAACAGTCTCTTTTGGATCACCTCGTTTCCTCGTTAGTGACGCCAAAAACTTGCTGATATTTTTGCATTTGAGTGATCCAATTATTTTTCTTTGAACTTGAGCCTCTGTTGCTTGTCGGAACAGGTTTTCCGATGGCTTTCGTTGAACATGGCAAAACCAACTGATTTGCTCAATCTGGAGTTTCTCTACTATCAGTTTCTTAATGTGGAGCCTTCCGCGGATACGCTTACTTCTTATAAGATCCCGGTTTGTTACACCCGCTGACATTGCGATGCATATCGCCACCTGAGTGTTAAAGCTGGACGAACGACTGTCGTATGTGGCCATACGTTTTTAGTGGCCAATATACGGTGGAGTTTTCGCCCCATTTAAGGCACCCCACACTGACTCGTCATCGCAATCTATGCTCCTGCATGTACATAAATGTCCATAAAGTGACGTATCTCGGTTGATGTGTGATGACAATATCGCAGAGCATTGCCCTTGTGAATGTCCAACATATCCTCCAATGGGACTGTAGGTACTACCCGCTGGTACTAAGGACCACTTGAACACGGAAGCGAAGAACGGCGATGGAATATTAAAAGGAGCATGCAAGGCGCGTAAAATGGGCTAGTTTCTTGTCTGAGGGCTCAAGATTTACATCAACTTTATCGTCGCTCTTCCTGAATAACAGACAACCAAACACCCATAGCTATTTTTCACTTTCCCCCCGAGGAGAACCATGAATCTATGTTCCTTTGAAGGATTAATAGAAATCCAATCAAAAAGAAAAACAACAAAAAAAAAAAAAGCTATAAAACGCCTTAAAGGCATTAACAAATCACCAAATCCTTCAAACGCAGCTCTGATTAAAAAAAATTGATTGTAAGCAATGGTCGTGATGTACACGTAGATCCTCTCATTGAAATGGTGGTCATAACTACGGCCATCCGAAAATTATTTATGATAGCCACTCCAACTGGAATAAAACTGCTGTCTTATCTACACTCTACAAAATGGGACAAGCAAGAGGAGCAAAAAAAAAAAAAAAAAAATAACGTCTTAAACGTCTTTGGTAATAAAGGACTTTGCTTATCCTTGCTTAGGAAAATTTTATTCTCTAAATACGTACTTATCAATCGCATCAGAAATGACAGTCTAAACTTCTTCATCTAAATTTTCTCTGCCTACTCTTCATCCCCACCATCCCATGGCCCAGCTTCTATCTTTCTCAATTCAAGGCTCAAGTTCTTTTCATTTTTGCGCCATAATCTCTAAGGAGCGCAATCGTTTGCCTTCTTCTTCGTCTTGATGGTTTTTCTTTTTTGTTTTTTTTTTTTGCTGTCGTTATACTGTACTATGGATACGTTTTTTCCTATCTATGTAAAATACACCTTAAGCTTGAACGGCCTTAGTTTGGTCTTTATGGCTGTTTTGTGAATATTTCGAAAATTTTTTTCTCAGAGGGTTGGAGATTAAATGGCGCTCGTGAATGAGGAATAGATTTGGTGTGTACGAGTACTATGGGTGGCAGGGTGAAATTCAACTTGGCAAGGGCCGGTCGGCAACAATTCTAAGAAAATCTCTTCTTTAGAAAATTGTCTTACCCACCCACCCCCCGCCCCGATAGAAAAGGTGGTAGGCAATATTAATAGCCGGCAATTTTGTCGTCGTCGTCCCCTCTGTGTACCAGATAATATGGTTAATGGTTTGCAATAGAAGGAGGGATGAAGGTTGTTTTGTTTTTTTCGTTCGTTTTTTTTCCAACGTTTTCTTTATTCGGCCAAAAGGGAATTCGAGTAGAGAGAATAACAAAAAATAAAATGGAACACCAACCCTGTTCAATCAGATTTTGGTTTTTTACTTTCAACTTATTTTTTCCACTTAAAAATTTGAGTGGTGTGAGTTAGGTACAATTTAAACAAAAAAAATTCAACCCTTGTGGAAGGTTTTTATGTTGTTGTTGTTGTTGTTGTTATATGCCTTATGTACTGGGATTATTATATACAAAAATGGAAGGGTGTAGGCTTACGAATGAAAAACCAGTTCTGATATGTACCTGGGCCTCGATTTATTGTAGAGATGGGAGGAAAGAATTTTTACGAAATTAGCAAAATGAGATTAATTTTTTGGCCGTAGTCCGCTACGTTGAGTTCAGATAGAGGCTTGTGAGCTGGCACATCTAATGGGTGCATGTTGATCCCTAATATGCCTGCGTGTTTGCTTCCTTCATCCATAGTTGTAAGGGTCCCAACCTCTTCAACTATCATCTTCATCTTCAACTAATGTGGTCCTTGACTAACAGTCATCATACTTTTGAGCCACATCTAAGACAATTCGAAAAATATTCAGGCCTCGTGTGGTCATGCATTGCCGGAAATCTCTTTTTCGAATGTCTTCCGAGAGGATGCTTTTGCTTTCGTTAGTGTTTTCCCATTCAGCGCCATAAAGTCGATCTCCAATGGCTATAGTTTTCTACTGAGCCTTGCTACACAGTTGCCACCTGGCCCTAACCGATGAAATGGAAAGACAGGTTGTGTTTATTTATAGTAACAGTGGAGTCGATGCGGCGTTTCGTCCAGTCAACATATGTCAACATTGCCGACGTCTGCTTTTTGTAGGAGGAATTTTGCATTTTTCAAGATGAATGTTTAGCAGGACATCAATAAATCCTTTAACTTTGTTTGTTCATAACCGGTATTTAGTATTTTGTCCTCGTCAACTCTACTCTACGCTTTCACAATGACGCGGTGGAATGATGCACAATCTATTCGGATAAGTTGTTCAAAATGCACAGGGAATTTTTCAGAGCAGCTTGAAATATTTTTATCGGTTTTCACTAGGATCCTGTCATTCGGTCATCTTGTTGAGCTCCTGACAGCTATTTTACATTAAATTCATTGGACCTTTCCAGTATTTGTCGAAGTTCTGTTTGCCTGGCTAGAAATCACATTGATGCATGGTGATTAGCGCCGGAGACTCACACGTCACAGTAGTCGGCAGGAAACGAAATAAAATTTAACCAGGGATATGTCTTTCTGGTTGAACATATGGAGTTGATATCCCCATCACCAGGTGTGCATTGTTTTATACATACAAGTGATCATCAGCCATCGAAGCTCTTTATTGTTCAGCATTTTTTAAAGTTGGAGGAACCTCTTCCTTACTATTACGAAGAACTGCGTTTTAATTCACTTTAAGTGAATTCCCTGCGTATCGGTGATTAGGTTTCCTACTTCATAGCAACTCCTTCTTTGGAAGGAGAGGCCAGCATTTTTTTTTTTTTTATAACTTAACACTCATGTGGGTATTATTACACTTAAAATGCCTGAGTATGTGCTAGGTTTTTAGGAAAATGGGACAGAGAGAGAAAGAAAGATTTTTGGGTGGCATCCAATATTTAGTGGGGAGACTAAATTATTAGTCTTTCGGGCGAGGCTGGGATTTGAACTCCAAACCTTCCGATTTGTAAGCCAATACACTACCACTTGAGCAGTGTGAACTGCTTTTGTCTGCAAGACTGAGGAATACGCTGCCGTTTGCCCTAAAAATGTTAGACTGTCAGCATTTCTATTTGACTTATTTCGTTAGTACTATAAATACTCGTCCTTCAAATATTCGTGCGCCGAATAATATCAGCAAGGTTTGTCACTTCGTGTTCCTGGTGTCAGGGATGGGGGCTCTAACTCCAACTGAAATACCAACAAGTAGACACCAAGCATTGTAAAGCGAGGGGATGAAAGTTGGGTGATGAACAGAGGTTGGTTCAACGGGATGAATCAAAAAATGCTGCTAATGCTCTATCTTTTTAGTTCTTTGGATTTCGCTCTAGGACATTTTGTTCGCATATTTTATGCTCACAGCACTCTAAAATAGCTCTCATTCGATTTCATATTTAAGACTTCGTTCATATTTATGAGGGTCATCGATAAGATCGTGCTTACTCAGAAATGAACCCTGAGCGTCGTTTATGTGCATGAAATTTGGTAAAAGCTTTGGTCGCCACTGAGTCGTCTCTTTATCACTTGGATAAAAGTTGAGTAATAAACTAGTCCTAATAGATAGTCCAAGAACAAGTGTGAGAACCATGCAAACGTTCAGGCTGAAAACGTTACGAGATGCTTAGATATTTGGAAACATATACTCGTATGTAAAATACTTACCCATGTCCTACCCAGACATAGTTCTCATATAAAGCTTTTACCTACTGATGTCTGCTGTCTACATTTGGTCGATAATTGCTTCTTCCGTAAAAAAAAACCCTCATAGCAGTTGCAGGACTACGACTTTGAAGTGAAAAACCGCAAGGGAATACCCCACTCAAATGATGACTTGTCGACCGTGAGGAGTTGAATGTGAGCGCACTGCAACCGTAAAGAAGCGCAAATGCTCAGGATTGAGTCAGTAAATCCTTTGGAGTACAGACGAAATGCGTTCCTCACAACAGGCAGACAACGACATCGAACGAATATTTTCCTGGAAGGGACACAAGGAAAGACCAAGCTGGCAGGAGATATCGGACCGGAGTCAAACTTCGGGACTTTCTTTGTGTACAAGATGGTTTGCTGAATAGAAAATGGGAAACAGATGGAACAATATTTCGTCTGCAGCTATATTTGAAGTACTCTATGAAATACGTTACGGGACCTCAGGTGATCATTTGGTAATTAACTTTGGATGTCGAGAATTAGGCCCAAAAGTAAAGCCACAGCGGCGAATTCAATAATCAAATGCCGGAGCACCATTCGAACGAGTAGCCATCGACATCGCTTTAATGGTAACCGATACACCCTCGTGGTCATGAATTACTTCAGTAAGTGGCCGGAAGTGTTCACAATCCGAAATCCAGAGGCTAAGACCGTAGCAGAACAAATGGTCAACAACTGGGCGAGCAGATTTGGGGTGCACTCCGAAACAAGGACAGCGCCACTACAACCTCAACCCGATGGAATTCAATAGCCGATGGCAATTCAATAGACACCAGCGGTGTCGATACATAACATATGTACCTCTCTTCTTTATGGCGTACCGCAACGCGGTCCATAGCTCAAAAAGACATACAACATCCGAGATCCTATTTGCTATTTGGGCAAACAGTTCGGTTGCCACGACTATGCGGATGACTTGCGCAGCAGGATTCGTAAATTGCACGAAAACAAGCCAGCAACCGCGTGAAGACTAGGTACGACATCAAAGCAAAATCTTCCGGCTTCAAGGAAGGAGACCTGCAAATCACCAAGATTTAAACATTGTTAAACTCTATAAAGTCTTCAAAGGTTTTTATGGCATCCGCTTGGTTTGGGAATACCTTCTGCCGACAAAATGACTCCAGACTGCGGAAAAGGTGATAGTCAGTTGGGGAAACATCAGGAGAGGTTTTTTCAGCGTTACGCGTGATATATGGGGTCTAGAATTGTTATGTAATAGGATCGGATCAAGGCTATTTGCCAACACAGGTTGTCGTCGATTTCCTCACAATATTTGACTGCATTTATCGTTTCTCTTGGTTTCGCTTCCAGAGACGCCTTATATGGCAGTTTACAAACAATGAATGCAGCGATGTTGAGCCCGATGTAGGAATAGAGCACGTCTTAGAAGGAAGTTGAGAATCAGACTCAGAATGCGAAGAGACAAATGATGTGAAAAATAACGAAAATGTTCCTCTCGAAATTGATTTATCTTCGACTTTACCTGATGATATGATCTCAACTGCGATTGAGACCCAGGAAGGAGTATTATTTTGGCAAGAATCGCTTTCGTTGGTCATCCGCCCCCCACATTCCTTACGATCAAGAACACTACAACATAATATAGTGCAGGAGAGGGAAGGTATAAAACCAGCAAACTCCGCTGGATATTTGGCAGCACTTTTTTTTTTTTGCTGATGAAATGCTTGAAAAAATCGTTCATTACACTAATGGTAAGTTAAGAGAAACCAGGCCGAACTGCCAAATTTCAACCTGTGTTCCTATTTTATACTGCAATACAGAGACCTGCGTTTACATCCTACCGGCGCAACCTATCAAATGCTACCAACTCGCTATCGATGCAATTGATCAAATAATTAATTTATCTGATCCTCTCGACGATATCATCGTATTCAGCGATTTCAATGTACCGCAACTGCACTGGACTCAGTAAGAGGATGAATCTTTTTTATCGCAAACCCTAACTCGAGTAAAGAATGCCTCTTCTTGGATAAGCTTACAGACTCTAGCTTGTGCCAAGTTAGTGGGGTCTCCAACTATATGAGTCGGCAATTAGACCTCATTTTCACCACTGACCCCATAAACTCCTCTGTCTCACTCTGTCCCCTTTCACTATCGACAATTGGTAACTTTCACCCGCCACTTCTTCTTTCGTTTTTCCACCACTCTCCTATCCAGCATACCCCATCTTCTTACGACTTTCATAGAGCGAATTTCCACAAAATTAACGCTTATCTTAGTAAGGGTTCTTTTAATTTCGCCAATATGTCCCTCAGTGATGCTCTATCTTCTACAGAAAATTATTCAATTCTATGTTCTCTCTAGGTCCCCTTTTCGCGCAAGAAAAACTCTTCTACGAGCCCAGGGTGGTATAATCGTAAACTTCGCTCTTTACATAACAAGAGAAACAAATTATTGGCAGTTTTCCTTCGATGCAATTCCTTCTTTCGCCCAGCTTTATAACGTTCTCTACCAGCGATACCTTGATAGTGCGCAATCAAGGCTTATATGCAATCCTATGTCTTTCTACCAATTCGTTAACTACAAAAAAAAAATCTGACGGTTTTCCTCCATCCCTCATATATCATCAACCGATGCGCATACCACAGCCAACTTGGTTGCTACGTTTTTTAAGCAATCTTTTGCGGATAATTCCTTCGTACCGGATGAATACTTACCCGGCGCAGACCGCCTTCCATCCATATTTCTTAAAAAGTATACCTCAACTCCTTCCCACCCTCATTCAAATCTCTTCCGGTTATCGCTCTCTTAAGGTGAATTTCCACAGATATGGAAGTCTTCTTTGATAACACCGATGCACCACAGCTAAACTTTCACATATACCTAGTTCAAGTCTCTGATTTCCCCTAATCAACACGGCTTTCAGAAAGGTAGATCAACTACCACTAACCTCGTCGAATTCGTGTCCTCTGTTCTCTCAGCCTTAGAAAGTGGTAAAGAAGTTGACGTTATAACAACTGATTTCAGTAAGGCTTTTGACAAGATATCTCATAAACTAATCCTGTTAAACTTGTCCGTCTTGAACCCATTTTGCTAAAATGGATATCTGCTTACCTGGATAATCGTTTCTATAGTGTTCGTTTCAGGTCGGTTCTATCGGCCCCTTTCTTGAACACTTCAGGTGTTCCTCAAGGCAGTCACCTAGGTCCACTTCTCTTCATCCTAACTATTAACGATCTTGAAAGGGTCATTCAACACTCAGCACTTTCTCTCTATGCTGACGATACCAAATTTCTTAAACCCATTTCCTCACAACATGACTCCAGCCTACTTCAAGTAGATCTTAATAGTTTTTCCACCTGGCGACCTGGTGGATGAGGAACTGCTTCGAACTCAATGTCACCAAATGTCAATCGATTACCTTCTCATGTAAGTGCAACAAGTCTCCTCCCCGAATTTACTTTCTCCACGGCCAACCTTTATCCCTTATTGAGTCTATCCGCGACCTTGTCATATTATGCGCATATTGATAAGATAATTACTAAAGCAAACTCATCACTTGCCTTCGTTGAAAGATGGTCCAAATAATTCTGCAACCCGTACATGACCAGATCACTATGCATCACTCTACCCAGTCTCAAGGTAAAAGTGCAACGTGATATCAAAATGGCTATTCGACGCATCCTCCACAATAACAGGGGAACCACTCCATCAGCAGGTCCATTTAGTAGTAGCGCTGAAGAAAGGTTAGCAGTGTGTAAGAACTGCTCTAAACCATACAAACGCGAATAATTTTCTTCCGGGTTCTCACAGAGGTATGTTAGGTGGTAGTGTAACAGGTGCTAGGTACTTAAGGGTTAACTTTAGTAATTTCTTCTTCCTCCAACTTGGAAGGAATTCGAATAGCAAATCCCTATCGAGAGCGATTAAGGTGGTGTTTTTTGATCGGAAAAATGGCACAGCCTTTATATTTATCGATATGGTAAACCACAATGTCCTGTTAAGTAGTCTGACCTTTAGAACGGATCCCAAAGGGCGAAGTTGAATGAGCGCAGAAGCGAAATTAAGTTCCTCAAACTGGGGGTACCTCAAGGTTCTGTAATGGGACCAATACTATTTCACGAACTAGTGGACACGAAATATATTCATTTTGTTTATGCCAAACGAGTTGTCGGTCCCCTGGTGTACTAAAAAAAATATGTCGGGCTTAGCAAACTGAGGCAAAAAATACTGCAATGTCCCAAAGGCAGTAACAATTTTTAGTTGTTCGTCAAAAACATTAGAAATTCCGCCTCATCCTCCATCCCAACGCTCATTTACAATTACATTCCAGCTGTCAGCTCTTTGGATAAGGCCAATCGGCTTGCTGCGCCTAGCTCAACACTCCCAGATTGTGCTTTGTCTCCGCCTACACTTGAGTGCGTCGAATCTTCAATGGGACGAATCTACTTTCGCACTCGTGTAGTAGCAAGAGTACTTAAGAATCTCAACATACATAAATCCGCTGGTCCAGATGGTATATCTCCCTTTCTTCTGAAGAGGTGTTCTTCCTCGCTGGCAAAACCACTGCGTAAGACATTTTCAGCAAATGTCCAGCCCGTCCCTAAAAAAGGCGAATCATCTTCTCTCTCCTCCTACAGAACCATTGCACTTACGTCCCTTCTTTCCAAGGTCATGGAAACGCTGATAAATCGTCAGCTCATGAAATATCTCAAAAAACAAGAAAAATTCTCAATGACCGACAGTACGGTTTTCGTAGCAACAGGTCCACTGGTGATTTGATGGCATGTCTCACCGAAAAGTGGCACTAAAGCGTACATCAATCTGGCGAAAGCAAGATAGTTGCACTTGATATTTCTAAGGAATTTGACAGAGTTTGACATCAGGCTCTTTTGTCGAAAATGCATGCATTTGGGATCGACGACTCTCTTCTTCAATGGATTAGAAATTTCGGAACGTTTAATTCAAGTTGTCTTGGACGGTTTCAAGTCTGATATTCACAAAATAAATGCTGGTGTGCCCCAGGGCTCTGTTCTGTCACCGACACTTTTTTTAAATTTTCATTAATGATCTCTTGTATGCTACTTCTAGTCCAATATATTCCTTTGCTGATGACAGTACTCTCTGCTTTTCATATTCGTTTCCAGACTCACGGTCCTGCTCATCAGCTGTACAACGAGAACGGCGTTAAATTCCGATATCAACAGCATAACCAATTGGGAAACTATCAACAGAGTGGAATTTAATGCTTCCAAAACACAATTCTGTCTGCTGTCTTTAAAGCGAAATTTAAACACCCAGCATCGTCAAAACCGGAAAACTTTCCATTCTCGGTATGTGTGTCAATGACAACTTACGTTGGAATGACCACATATTTGATATCGCCAAAAATGCTGCGAAATGTCTAGGTTTCCTCAAGCGATGTAAGAAATATTTTACCCCCTCTGATCTGGCCTCAATATATAAGGCATTCATCCGCCCAAAATTGGAGTACAATGCCCACATCTGGTCAGGTGCTCCTAAAACATCTCTGCACCTGCTATATAGGATTCAAAACCGTGCGATAAAACTTATTGATGATACTAATACCAGTTAATCAATGGACATCCTCGAACACCGACGTAATGTCTCCTGTCTCACTTTGTTTTATCGCTATTTCCACCACCAGTGCTCCACTGAAATCGCCAGTAGCATTCCGCCCATTCAAACTTTCAACCGTAACACCCGTCTAAAATATCGTGATTCGTTCCTAAGCCGTACAACTCGCTTATGGAATGCCCTGCCGATATCTGTATTTCCTGGTCGTTATAACTTGCAAACATTTAAAAACAATGTACATCCGTACCTCTCTTTTCTGCCTCCCTAAATTTCCTTTGCCCGCGCTGTGAACACTCACCTTAAGGGTACACAAAACCCTTGAGCGCGCGCTCATTATAAAAAAAAATGCAGGACGTGGCCTCCACTGGACTGGTCGTTCAGCCGAGAATATCGCGGTTGTGGCTGCCGATGTCGCTGAGAACGAAGAAACATCAATCAGACGGGCCACCCAAATGGGAATCACCAGTCGGATTCTACAGCGAATTTTAGTGAATGACTTACACATGTTCCCCTACAAAATGCAAACAGTGCATCAGTTAATGCCTTCTGACCGTCAGCCATCCTCAATCTCAACAACGAAGAGGACGATTTTGTGTCAAAAATCATCATGAGCGACGAGACGCATTTCCACTTAAGTGGTTACGTCAATAAGCAAATCTTCGTTTCTGGAACATTGAAAATCTGCGTGTGATGCACAAAGAGCCATTACATCCACTCAAAGCCACTGGAGGAGTGATTGGGCCGTATTTTTTGAGGACGCCATAGGCAATACAGTCACTGTTACTGGCGAACGCTACAGGCCCATGGTAAACGACTTCTTACTGCCGGACTACAATGACCGGGGCTTGGCGAACATGTGGTTTCACATGGCTTGAGCCACAATGGATATTGTGAAGGAAGCGTTTCCTGGTCGCGTAATCGCCCCATTTAACCATACCAGACTTTGAGGCCAACAAGCCTCAGACAATCGCAGCCCATAAGGAGAATATTCGACAGGTATGCGAACAGTTATCACCGGAAATCTTGCGGAAAGTCAATGAAAATGGAGAACAAAACGGGCACAAATGTGTATCAACACTGGCGGTTATCATCTTTTCCACTTACTCGTAACAGAAACAATTGTTTTTTGAGTGCAAAGATACTCGTATGATCTCTTATCCAGGCGGATAGAAAGTATCCTTGACTGTTTCGATGTGAAAATGTCCTCGTTCCATTTGTATTGTTGGAGAAGAATCAAAAGATTGAATAAAAAAAAACAAAAAAAAAAAACACTGTGAGAACTTTAGACTTTTAGAGCGACATGAATCCGACAAGGATATGTAGAGTGTTTGGACCCAGCAGAGAAGGAGACCTCAATCAATTCGACATGTGAAAGGCAGCTGGTTAAAAGCTGATTGTCTACTAATGGGCTAGTTCTACTCTGACCTGTTAAAAGTTAAAAGTAAAGTTGTGTAAGCAGTCTATACATAAATCAAAGGCTATTTCCAATAAAATAATCACTCTTTGAGTTGAGAGCAAGTTCATATATAATACATACTCGTATGTATTTAGGTACATTCTATTGTATATAAGTCAATTGAAGAGGATGCCAATTAAGATTTATTATCGAACTCAGACAAGAGAACATCAAAAGCATCTCTAGCAATGGTAGAAAGTGCAGAGGAGGGCATATAATATTTATAAAAGAAAATTTCTTCACACCAACAAGGTGTACATATCCAAGCTAGCATGTGTATACTCGTACATACGGGTAGAATTGAAAAAATTTCGGCCTTGTGTAGCACCACATCCAATCGTGTACTTGTACTAGTTTCAAAAGTTATTGTGTGTGTCCTTTTTTTCTCCTTCAACTTTAAACCTATTTACTGATAACTCCGATGAATATCGGTACAATAATTTCGAATCACGGTCGATTTCACTCCTTTTAACTCATTCAACCATTGGCGCGCACTTCTTTTCTACGTTCTTCTTTCTTTTTCATTTTCATGATGATATCGACGATGATGATGATTATGATGATGATGATGGTACGAATACGAACGAATAGGAATAAAAGTTAGTGTAGAATAAAAATAGGAATGAGAGAGTGTCCTTAGGTATGGTTATGTAGAATGAAACACGCGCCATCAATCTACTCATACCGTTGCCGCCCGCGTCGTTCTGTGTCCACCCTCATTAAGTATTCTTCCTTTTTATCACCATCGACCGACTGTTCGTTGCTGCGACCTCATCCTTGTTTGTTATTTTGCAAAAGAAAATGTAGCATCCTTTAAAGCTTCTATCGTCCATTCGTTTCATTTGTTCGTCACTACCACCATCATCGGCATCATAACCCTACCTCCTCAGCATAAGTCGTCCTTCGTCCTTCGTTTTTCGTCTGTTGTCTTACGTCTTACGTCTGACGTCTTTGGGTCCTTGGTCGGTGGTCCTTTCGGCTCACCAAGACTTTCCAAAAAAGCAACCTACTTAAGTAACTTACTGTGAGAGAAAATCTACAAAAAGAATTAGATACTTACTTGTTGTATTTTTTTTTTCCACTGCTTTAAATGGTATTTCATTTTATATTCCTTTATCATTTGCCGTTGAAGTTTCCGCTGCCTCTGACGCTGCCGCTGCCGTTGCCATTGCCATTGCCGTTGTCGTTGTCGTTGGCGTCCTCTTTTTGTTGTTGCTCCATTTTAATGGTGTGCTGGCTGTTTCTTTTCATTTTCTTTTCCCTTTTTTATATAAGTATATGTAAGTATGTATCTTGAATAATTTTGTTTTTCTTTCGGAAAAGCGTAACGTGACGAAGGCAAAAATACCAACAGCCAGCAAAAAGGAGTCGTTCGTCTCTTTCTGTTGTGTCCATTAAGCCGGTGGAAAAGATGAAATTAAGAAACAGAATAAACGGTGGCATGATATTGGGGGGTGGAGAGAGAAAAAACTCAATGGACGCCTCCTTCTTCGTAGTCAAGGTCCCCCCCCCAAAACTTATCATTAAATATCCAACACACCCATCTATAGCTTTTATATTTAAACGAGAGATACGAATATAAGCAATAATAAAAATGGCTTTCAATTCTTCCGCTTCACCACCATCAGTATTTTGGCAAAGGCAATGGTATTCGTTGGAAAGGCGAAAGACGAAAGACGAAAGGCTCATCATCATCATCATCATTATCATCATGAGCAGGACCAGACCAAGACCAGAATCCGAACCAGAACCAGAACCAGCACGAAGACCAACGTTGTCCTGACGTTTTTCTATAAAACGCGCTGCTTCTTTTTCTACGGCCCTTTGTTTTATGCGTGGGTTTCTTTCCTTTTTTTTTTTTTGTATTTTTCCCTGTTTTACTGCAATCCCTTTTCGTTTTCTTCATGACTGGTTGGGCTTCGTCTTAATTATTTTTATTCCTAACCCGGACGGCTTTTTTTCCTTCTCCTCTTCCTCCATCCTCCTCCTCCTCCACCGTCTCCTACTCCACTCATTGTTGCTACAGGCATTTTGATTGCGCATCCCCCATTTTAGAGTAAGCAAAGCCTCTACCTTCTCTCGAATGTTAGTGAAATACATAATTTAGGGGTTGGGGTGGTAGTCGGTCATAGGAGAGATTTTTTTTTTTTCTGTAAATAAAAGCAAAAGGAAACACTCAAATTAAATTTATGTAAATATTCAAAAATTAATATGCAAATACACGTAAATAGATAGCTGTACTCGTACATGGATGATTTGGTTGCGTATTTGTCATAGTTTGAGAGTAGCAAGTAGCAAGAAGCACCTCAATTTAATTTGTTGCATTGCATTTCCATACAAAGTGCATATCTAAGCTCGTATCCCGTGAATGTAACTAACCTATCTCTACTTCATTGTTGCTCTTGAATTGAAGACCTTCAAATTCTTGGATGTGCTTGCTTTGCCCATTAACCTCATTGGCAACAACACGCACACGAGAGATACACATGGATACATATGTGTGGGAAGGAACAGATGAGAATAAGGAAAGAGGAGTATGTTATCGGCTTTGGCACATATGTACGTATGTACACCCTCCCATATCATGAAGTTTAGTCAACAGGCACCCCTCCTTATTATGGTCTCGTCGTCGTTGGAATTTTGTTTATCACCTTTGTTTTGGCGGGTTGTTGAGGCTTTATCAGTGATATAAAACACACTTGAGTTGTTTAAGGGTGTGCTAAGCCGAACGGCTTTTTTTGAGATATTCGAACGAAAGCAACTTTGATGGTCAAGGATAGCAATCAATCCTTGTCACACCGTATGAGTTGATACGAGTATTAGAGCAAGTGATTCTTGCTGGCTAAATACAACACCTCTTTCGAATGGCGCTAAAATCCGGCCTATTCATGTAGAATGCGCTCGACGAAAACCTTCTCAAGCATACCATATGAGAGTTTCTTTTGCAAGTTATCCGAAAAGTATAGTGAAACTCATTTTGACCGCATAAGGTGTATTCATCGAAATTAGTTGCTTATAGCCAGAATTTATTGAGGAACACTTCTTAGGTGTGTGCCACTGCGACAAATGTGTCAAGAATCAATAACTAATAAGTGTGGAAAAGATGGGACTCTTGTTTTAGATGTACGCGGCAGAGATTGTATGGTATCACACCATTACCCCAGAATGAAATAGGTTCGTCTCTGCAGTATCTCATCCACGTGAGGCAGTAGCCAAACTCATTGTATATTGTGATTCCAGGAAATATTGTCGGGGTGAAATAGCTGTAGCAGCAGACAAAATTATCTTTGAACGATGATGAGATGAATCATTCGGCGAAACCAGTAGATCAGGTGAATAGAGCTGCATAACATCTGGTAACTACGCTGTAAATGACTTTGACCTGTTACTCTGAGAAAATCTTCTGCAAGGATTTAGAAGGAAACTCCATAGTAGAACCATAGTCAGTGTTGAGAATCTTAGAATCGTCCCGTACGTCCGCCCGACCAAGATGAAGTCAAGACAGTTACTTCCAACAAAGCTGCTGGACTCTATGAATCAACTACAGTGCTGTTTAAACTATAGGTGATGATGGGATACGGGGCATACATCAGCTCATCTTCAAAATCTGGTTCGACGAAAGTATACCCATCGAATTGAACTTCAGCATTATTTTGCCAATTTTAAAGAAGAGAAAAGGAAATACAGAGGAATACTCGTAAGTCTCCTCGACATAGCATACTCGTACAAGATTATGTCTGCAACCATCTGACCGATCCCTATCAGTGTGGTTTTAGACCAGGAAAGTCCGCCAAAGATCAAATCTTCACAAGAGAGTCAGAGTTTTATGTCAAAGAAGGACTTAAAATAGACGTTGTTATGTGATTTTTTCAACATCGTCCTCAAAGAAATAAGGGCGAAGACTTTTTCACTGAAACAGTCACTTTGAGGGGATGCAATGGCTCTTCTTGCATTTCATGTGGATTATCCGCGTTCCAGAAATGAAAATTATGTTTATTCACATAATAACCACTTAAGTGGAAATTGGCTTATGGTTTTGGATACGAAATCATCCTTTTCTTGCAAAAGGTCTAACTCTATAAGGGAACATCTTCAGGTCTTTCACCAAAATAAGATGCAACGAACGTCTGCTGGTGCCAAATTGTGTGCATCGTTGTCTCGTTGATGCTTGTGCACGACCTTCAAAGGCTCATTCAACACTCAACACTTTCTCTCTATGCTGACGATACCAAATTTTTTAAACCCATTTCCTCACAACAAGACTCCACCCTCCTTCAAATAGATCTAAATAGTTTTTCCACCTGGTGCATCAAGAACTGCTTAGAACTCAATGTCTCCAAATGTCAATCGATTACTTTCTCACGTAAGTGCAAGAAGTCTCCTCAACGAATTTACCATCTCGACGGCCAACCTATACCCCTTGTTGAATCTATCCGCGACCTTGGTATATTATGCGACAGGCAGCTTAATTTCCGCTCGCATATTGATGAGATAATTTCTAAAGCAAACTCATCACTCGGCTTCGTTAAAAGATGGTCCAAAGAATTCTGCAACCCGTACGTGACTAGATCACTATACATCACTTACGTTCGCCCCCTTCTCGAGTACGCTAGCCAAGCGTGGTGTCCCTTTCAACGAGTTCATGTATCTCGTATTGAGAGGATCCAGCGTCGTTTTCTTCGCTTTGCTCTTCGAGGTCTACCTTGGAACGATCCTCTAATCTTACCTCCCTATCGAGACCGTCTCAAACTCATTAACCTGAATACGCTTGAGGAACGAAGGGACGCAGCAGACATTTTGTTCATTCACCGACTCCTCTCAGGCTCCGTCGATTGCATGCCTCTTTGCAACTCCATTTTCTTTAACACTAACCCTCGTAATCTACGTTCCACCCGTCTCTTTTATCTACCTATCCACGGCATCACATATGGCTCTAACGAACCAATCTCCCGTATGCTGCGTAAGGTAAACTCCAACCTTTCCGTTTTCGATTTTAATCGCAGCACACTTTCCCTCAAATTCGATCTCCTTCACCATCCTTAGCTTTAAGCCCTAGTATTAGTTTAAGTCTTAGTTTTTAAGCTTGTATTAAGCATAATAAATGGGGGCGTTAGCCCCCACGAAAAATTAAATTGTGGACTCTCTCGAATGTCCTCGACCACAGCAATGAAATTTTCCGTCGAATGAGCAATACGGGGACGCTCAATACTTGTGTAATTTCTAGTGGACCCAGTTTGCACGTGATGCTCAGCCAAACGCTTGATTGTTCACGGACATGGTGCAGGACGACGACGATGTTCAGGCTGTCATCGCTTATTGTCAACTAATTTTCCATCTGTCTACAACATAAATGGCAAAATACAATACACTTGACAGGATTTGAAAAAAAACTATTCCACATTCACATTATGACATTACTTTTGCGTGGACACGGATGAAAAGGCTTTCGGGCGCATTGAGAAAACAGAGAAAACAGAGAAAACAGAGAACGAAGGAAACGCTTCAACACCGAACTCTCAGAAAGGCTCGGATAATTTGGAAATTTTTCACCTCCAACCCACAGGGGCAATGAGGTAGAGGACAACCTCATCTTAAGTGGCACACTTAATTGAAAGTGGAACTCGGACAACTTTGTGTGTGCACCTGACAGTCATGTTACGCAGAAGAACAAGGCATTTTCATTGTTGAGCAATATGTTAAAAACAATGAAAGTTTGGCAGCCAAATTCGCAATTTTCGTCCAATATATGGTCGGATAGAAGTCGTTCAACACAAAACATCCAGTCACCGTGGTCAAGAATTTGTGGTTAAGCTCCCCACAACGTATTTGTCACAAAAGATTTGCATCTTCATGCAACAGCAACAACCTTAACAGGACTACTGCAGCCCCGATAAATTAATGGCCTGATTACAAGAGACAAACTGCCGGATCTACAATTTTCCTCCGATATACCATGTCCTGTCATGGAGAGTGGCCGATGTAGTTTTCATCCCCAAAGCCGAAAAACGCTCTTATGTTGTCCCAAAGGAAGTCAGTCCATCATCTTTCCTCTAGAATAACTGATTGATATCCATATACGATCTAGCATTGATTAAGGAGTTTTGTCTACGGCTCAAGATGCCTACTGTAGAGGAAATTCGGTGGAAATGACTCTACATTCACTGATTGGTCACATCGAACCGGACGCTGTCAACTCTGAAGGTATATGGGTAGGGCTTCTGCTAAAAGATTTGTCAACAGAGGTACGCTTCAAGGCAGTATCCTTTTGCCACCTCCCTGGAAATTAGTGGTCAACGAACTACTGATATACCGGTTACCTATGCGAATGACGTTGCTATAGCCGTCTCAGTTAACCAATACTCGCTGTCAATTGGGAATCTTTTCCAAGAAATGTGAAACTCAAATCATAGACCCTCCCTCAATCAAGGGTTCCTACTTAGTCTTTTCAAATACTTATTTGGAAACCTAATATCCAAGTAAGGGTAAAGAAAGGGAACTAATGTGGCCTTCAACCTCGCATCCTTTCCCCGTAGACAGTGCAGTCAAGTGCAGCAAACTAAGGAAAGTCCAAAGGACACCATGTCTGACTTGACTTGACACCTCTCGGAATTTTCAACACTTGCCTGTGGACAAATAAATAATTTGGTCACGCTAATATTCTTAGTACACTAGGAATCCCTCCAGAGAACATCGACTACACTATGCCCCAGCATTGGGTTTGGCAAAGACTTTCATGTGAGCATCGTCTCTAGATCCTTCTAAGAGGAAGATTCTTTCATGGATGATATGTCAGTCCATTTGTATACAGACAGATCCAAGATAAACGTGATATCTGCATCTTTTCGGATAGTCAGTCCCTGGACTTCCCACAAAATTCTAAAGCCGCCTGTCAACGACTGTCAATCATCTCTTAGGGAGATGGCAGAGCCGTTTTTCATCTACATATGTTGGAATTGGAACCGCTCTACCTACCCTCGCTACGTGCAAACTATTGCTAAACCTGTATGCTAACAGAAGAACAAACCTTAACTGTAATGTTGGGTAGACGTGTGTAGCGACCAAACAAATCTGTTATTACAAGACGTCTGCGACAAGACGAGTCGGCACCGTCTTCAACTATGTGCTGGCCCATCTCCCAGCTCTTGGGTAAAGAGATGTCACCGTGGGAAACCATAGCTCCATTGGTACTCGTACCTACCAGTGGGCACTCCAATTTCATCACTGCCTTTTAGGCATTACGACTGAGCCCAGTAAGGTCGTATCGTAATTATGGTATACTGGAATCCGTCCCGTTAAAACCCTAGCAGGCCTCAAAGTACGTTCAATGTTTCGTCGCCATTAAGTTGGTGGTGTAGGTCCAGATGTAACATTCCTGGTTAGCACCGATCCGGCTCTGGCACATAACCCCATAAGGGTCTGTGTCAACCCTTGCATGGCCTCACTGCGTGCATAGATAACCATGGGATCGCTAGGTGACTACACACCCGAGCATTGACAGCGGCTTTGAGTGGGGACCCAAAAGAAATGAACACAAATAAACAACATCAACATCAACAAAACCAGGAGAATGAGATCAACGGAGAGAACCCATTCCGGAAGAGCTCGATGGTGAGAAGATCTCCGGCTAGACAGTCGCCATCGCCCCAGAGGAGTCCTGATGGAGAAGCGGCGCCTCAAAGAAATACGTGGATGGTGCTGGATCCGAATAACCAGCCCTCCGTGTTTCACAAATTAGGGGAACAAATAAAAGCCCTAGTGGAAATGCTGGAGGATGGTAAAAGGCGATCAATTCACCAACCAATGCGGGATGCAATAGAAAGCATCAAAACGCTCTATGAGCTCTCGGCGAACGAGATGCGTGATAGCAAGCCCAAGGAAGTTATCAGCAAAGAAAACACCTCCCAAACATCCCCATGGCTTAAGGTGATTTCGGGGCCCAAACGAAGGCTAGAGCATATAGAGTCGCCGAGCTCGAAACGCCGGCCGAAGTCGCCGCCCATAATGGAAGCGAAGAAAGCATCACGTGGCAAAGTGATGCTCCATAAGCAAAGCAATGCCGGAAAGAGCAAGAAGGCCCATCCCATGAAGCCCGCCAAATCGATAATGAATGAGCAGGCCACAAATGGTCAAATAACCGCTAGGATGGCGAGCAAAGAACAAGCCAAGGGCGACGACAGCGCCTGGTTGAAGGTTCCCAAAAAGAAGCCAAGAAAGCCCGCTCGCGAAAAATCGCGACCTGACGCAATCGTGGTGGCAAGCAAGGGCGAACTTTCATACGCTGAAATATTTCGCAGGGTTAAAGGGGACCCTAAACTCCATAACCTGGGTGAAGCGGTTACAAAGATTAGGAGAACCCAGAAAGCAGACCTGTTTTTCCAGCTGCGCGAATCTGATGACAGAACCGAATTCAGGAGTAAAATCAGCGAGAATCTTGGCGCAGAAGCGGAAATCCGCACTTTAGTGCAGAAATCCACGATAGAAATCAAAGACCTTGACGAAGTCACCACCAGAAGTGACATCTGCGATGCAATCAAAGCGCAGTACAACATTTGAGTTGCCGAAGGAAATGTGCTCAGTCTTAGGAAGGGCTACGGTGGCACACAGATCGCGACAGTGGGCCTACCAGCAGAGATGGCGAACAAATCGCTGGAATCCGGTAAAATCAAAGTCGGGTGGGTAAATTGCTATATTCGCGTTCGAAAGACCCTCACCTGCCTCACGTTCCGAAAGGCAGGCAGAGGGTCAATCATCGACATCACATACATGAGCAACTCACTCCTGCGGAAAACAAAATGGCGAGTCAGTGAAGAATATACCCATAGCGATCACCAGGCTATCTTATTTAATGTCGGCAAAGAGAAACGCAGACTGTGCCCCACGCTAACAGGGCGAAAGGACACGCTGCTTGACAAAGATATGTTCAAGGAAATGCTAAACACCAGCGCTACAATGAACAATGGATCGGCTGAGGCCCTTTCTCATCAGCTAATCCAGACCATCACCGCAGCGTGCGACGCATCAATGCCCAGAAGATCTGTCAGTAAAAGAGGCGAGCCTTGCTACTGGTGGACCGACGAGATTAAACGGCTCAGAGCGAAGTGCCTACAAGCACGACGAAGTACTCAGAGATCCAGAGGAAGAGAAGATTTCCAAGAACGACTAACCAACTTTAAACTGGCTAGACGGGAACTGGAAAGTGCCATTAAAGAGAGTAAGTCAAGGAGTTTTAGACAGCTCTGCGATGAGGCTAACCTAGATCCCTGGGGCTTAGATGAAGAAGCTCAAAGGCAACAGGTCCCCACAGCTAACCTGCCCTGCAATGCTAAGGACTATAGTAGAGCATCTATTCCCGCATAGACCAACTACTATGGTCACCATCACAAGGGAGACCAATATGGAAGATATCCCCGCCATCACGTCGGAAGAAATTTTTGCTGCTTGCAAAAAAATTGGAGACACCAAAGCACCTGGACCAGATGGCATCCCGAATAAGGCATTAAAGATGGCTATTAAGACGAGACCGGACATCTTCTTAGCGACGATGCAAAGGTGTCTAGAGGAGGGGATATTCCCTACGCCACGGAAGCTGCAACACCTACTGCTGCTTCGAAAGGGCAATAAGGCACCCGGAGAACCATCATCGTATCGCCCAATATGTCTGCTTGATACTCTAGGTAAGATCCTAGAGCGTATTATATACAATAGACTGCTGGCGGTAGCGGAGGAAAACGGAGCGCTGGACGTACAAGCTTATTCCCATCATAGAAACGTGGACAAAGAGATCATGGGGGAATTGTAACTACCATATCACACAGTTCCTGTCTGGACACGGCGGTTACCGGAAATACATCCACAGATTTGGACACGATAGTTCGCCCCAGTGCCCAGAATGCCAAAATGAGGAAGAGGATACGTTGCATGCAGTGTTCTACTGCAGACGCTTTGCAGGAGAAAGGGTAAATCTGCCAAGTCCAGAAAATCTCATTAGTCACATGACGCAGTCAGAGGACAAGAGGATGGAGATCTGCTCATTTATAGTGCGCGTGCAGTACGCGCTGCGAAGAGCAGAAGCCCTAAGAAGAGCTCAAGAGGCGGCCTCGTAGAACAGAGCATAATTGCTAACCAGCCGCGCGAAGTAATACCTAATGACAGTCCCGGGGGGAGAGTGGTTGAAAGTCGTAAGGGTGTGGATTAGTACGTAGGCGCACTCCTGGCATTGAACATTCGGGTGTTGCGAATCGTGCATGTTGGTGGCACGGGCTAATGCATCTATGAAGATTACCACATCCATTGGCGCAACCAAAAAAAAACAAAAAAAACAAGGGGTTATTAGTATCCTTAAAATGTTAGCACAAAGCACGGGCGAAGGAAACTCAGGGAGGAAGAAAAGAGAGCTACCGATGTACATTGGTCTTAAATGTTTGCAAGTTATAACGACTAGGAAATAGAGACCTCGAGAGGGCATTCCATAAGCGAGTTATACGGCTTAGGGAAGAACCACGATATTCTAGAGTATGTCCGTAAGTGGGCTTGTGTTTCAGCTGAAGGTTTCAAGGAGCGGAATGCTACTGTCGATATCTCTCTCTAGCGCTGGTGTTGAAAATAGTGACAGAACAAATTAAGGCACGAGAAATTACGACGGTCTTCGACAGTATTTAAGATCTATCGCATGATTTTAAATACTATCCAGCACCTGCCAAGTTGTGAGTATTTTACTCCAATTTTGGGGGGGATGAAGTATTTATTACATCGCATCATTTTTGACCACATCGAAAATACGGTCATTCCAACGTAGGTTGTCCTTGACACACAGGCCGAGAAGTGAAAGTTCTTCGGTTTCGACAATGCAAGTGTCATTCATAGATAAAGTTTCGCTTTGTGCAACAGCGGACAGCATAGTGTTTTGGAAACATTAAACTCTCCTCCGTTAATGGTTCCCCAATTAGTTATTCTTTTAGTATCCGAATTTAATGAGCTTAACATAAGTTACCGTTCCCTTTCCACGTCCACAGAGAGCGCAGGTACATGAGTTTGGAAGCAAATAAAAAATGCAAAAGTACTGTCGTCAGCATATGTATATCTATGTATGTACGTAGATTGTTGTAGATTGTTTGAAATTATCGAACTTTCATAGTTGGAAGGGAAGCAAAATTAATTATCACATCAAGCCATAAGTCCACATTTCTAATGGGCGACAAAATGAAATAAATGAATCAACAGCATCACTAAGTGGAAGTTGCAAGGTTTATTTATTTTTCTAGATACCCATTCCTATTCAACGATTGTTTTGTTTTACAAATACTAGAGTGCTCCTTGGTTATCGTTTCCGAGGCAGAATAATGTCCTGTTTTATGTTCCATTATTGTGAAATGGTCACCCGCGTTTTCTTGTTGAAAAATAGAATTTTTCCACCAACTGCTTTGCCACTCGAACCCTCTCCACTTTCTTTGGGACAGCTACCAATTATTTTCTCTTTCAGTTTTATATCAGTACATATAGTAGGTACGCCCCGTTCACCCTTTCGTTCCTTTACTCGTCCACGCGTACCCCACATACATACAAAACAAACGTACATAAAATATTCGCGTTTCTCGGCTATAAGAATATAAATAAGAAGTTGAGTTATTACAGTGGTGGTTGTAAGGAATATTCAAATTTTCTGCCTCTCATTAGAGGGAGCGAACGCTCCTTTTTATATTCCTCGTATTCAGGTTTGTTTTCTGTTTTATTTTTATTTTCTCATTTTTCTTTCTCTAAAAGCCGAAGCTCTCTTCCTGTCTTTTTAAATTGCGATGCGAAAGATACCCTCTACAAAGATTTTCAAAAAAAAAACAAAAAACGATGTCTTCGCTGTTTGTCCTTATTTTAAAGTCCACCCACTACACTCTCCTCCACCTTCTGGCAACACCATCAGCACCACCACCACCACTAAAAAGCTGGAAAAAGTGATTCAAATTGGAATCTATGCCAAAAGCATTTCTACTTAGATGTACCTTTCAATTGCTTTCCTCCTGGGGAAACGGGACGAAACTAAAGGAAAAAAAAAAACAAAAAAAAAAAACGGAAAATATGTAAAACAGAAAAGTCTGTTCTATTGTCCTTTGGTGATTTTGTTTTTTGTCAATTTGGTTTTTCAGGAAAATTTCAAATGTATTTGTGTACTGCTTAACGTTGTTGTCATTTTCCTAAGAAGGATATATTTATAATATTGCAATAAGCGACTTTTTAACAAGTCGTCGAAGCCACAGGACAGGGAAAATATGCACTTTTTGTTGGCGGCTATCTAGGAAAGGAAAGGAAAGGATTCAGATTTGTGAAGTAGGACTCACAGAGAGGCTTAGGCCTTTGAGTTATGAATGGAAATCTCTCAATATTCCTATACGATACCAATTCATTCAGCCAAAGTGGTTTTGAAGAGTTTCTCCTTACACATCCCTATAAGTACTGGCATTCCTAGTACTTTTCGTTCAAGAGATAGCGACCATGAGATAGTTCTTCATCATATATTGCAGTTATGAAGGGAAGAGCACTGCTGGCAAAATGTTTTAGATTGTTCCACATTCTACCGGTGGCAATTAAAAAAAAAGAAACAAGACTTCGTGTTCATCTAACCGATAAGTGGTTACCTGCGAGCTTGTCCATAGTACCAAAAAAAAATGAGACGCCACGAAGCGTCCAAAGTAATCACAGCCTCCTCCTCCGTTCATTACTCAGGATGGCAAACAAATTACGAAGCATACGAGTATGCCGCAACATCATCAAAAGTGGAGACATCCAGATATATATAGCTCTTGAGGAAGGGATGGTGTTATAGTTAAAAATTGTTTGGGGAAGTACTCTCGGTGAGCCTTCGAATTCGGAGGAAATCAAATCCTTAAAACAAAATTATAAGAACACGCTTTGTAAATTGATTATTAGAAGGCTTCAGCCAAAACCTTCCTAAACCTATGAAAAGTGCAGTTCTATCCAATCTTGATGAGCGATTTTCATATAAAAGTCCTACACACCACTACCGACTAGCTCTATCCGAATTGAAGACCACGAGCTGGGATACTCATCAAAAACTAGTAGTGAGCAGTAAGACAAGGCTAAGGGTAACTTTAGATGTATTCAACATGGAGTTTCTCGAACTAGTTCAACTATTCCTGACTCGACCTCTGAATGAATCAGCAAGGCAAACGAAATAGCGATGGCATCGGAGGGGGAATCAAAATCTGATGTTACTCTGATATTTCAATTTCAAACAGAGATGTAACAGCCAGCCAATTCAGACTCCTTTGATAACTTATTTGCCAATTTTCTAATGGCAAACTACATCGAGTCAACCGAGGATATAGTTCTAACCCAAGAACTCTGGAAAATCTTCGTCATCTTCGTCACAAAGAGGTAGAAACCAAAAACCTATATTCTCGGCCTACCTTGCTCTCTACGCTCGGACGCCTGTTAGAAGAAAAACTAGTCTTGATCATTTCTTCCTCAAAAATTTAAGACAGTTGACTGAAAAATCGTCAAACAAAGAAGTGGTCTTACATAAAGTGTGAGGACACTAAAACCCTCTGGTATCGCGATGATTGATGAACGGAACCATGCACGAACGAAGGTAATTTTCTATTTTTCCACTATCGTCCTTCCATTCCATCAAACGACTTTAGGAATCGTGTGAAAAGAGCTGGCTCTGATCTGGAAAAGGCATGAACACTTAGTTCAGAAACAAAACTCTTAAAGAGATCTGACAAACAACTTAAAAACTTGATTGAGGATCGAGGTCTAGTTTTGCCCACTCAATGTGTTCTTCATTTTTTTTTGTTTTTTAATATATTGCCTGGGTATCGAACCTATAAACTCTGCGCGGATCTCTGAAATTGGCGAAATAAATGGATAATCGAGAATTGCTCTCCAAAACATTGGTACTGCATATCTTGTCATATCACGATGAGTACGGAAAATATTCAACGGCGAAATCTGTCAGTTCTACGAAATCGAATGAATACACAATAAGGTCCCAGTAGACTAGGAGATCCATACCTCCGTACTAACATGGATGCCAAAATACCCAGTCAATATATACTTGAAGGCTGCTTATGAGATCAGGAAGTATGGAGAGCAGAGTACACCGAAGGACAACAGTTGAGTACGAAATGTGGATTCAATGATACAATAATAATGTGGGAGTGATGGTGACGTTTGAGCACTTCAATGAGTTATGCACTAGACGGTTTCACACGGTTTCACGCGGTTTCATCGATAAATAATGACCAGGTACCTACTCGTACATTCAAAACTTAAACTATCACTTTAACTTCATACAAAATCAAATTGGTTAAGAATTTATTACGTTTTTGTTGTTAATTGATAAAAAAAAGTACACTACACTGCCCATGGCCAAACTGACTCTGTGACTTTACCGACAACATCATCGGTATCTGCTGCATCCTTACGAATAAATCCAACCTTTGCTTCATTTTATGTTCGAACAAAACATGTGTATCTATGAAAACCATCTTTTTCTCCCCATAGAATACGATGTAGCTGAATAGTAGAATTTTATTTGCATATGTCCTTTAGCTAGAGAGACCTTGCCAAACCGGTTTGGCCAGTTTTTCTCACGCATTTGTATATTGTACGTATGTTGGCACATCCGGTTTCCTGTCCGTCAAGCAGTCCATTGTACACTGACCTAACCCTTTTTCTGTTGGAAAAAAAGAAGAAAAAAATGACCTCATTCACCCCGTTCGCATAAAACAGTGACCGACGGGACACGACGACGACCGGTTTTCCTCTTTTGCTAGGTAGAGAAATTCATTTGAACAGGACATGCAGCATGAGATTTGCATATCAGTAAACAAGGACGAGGCGGCGGCTATACGAAATATGAATAGACAATGTGCAGTGTCCGTTTCCAATCGTATGGGAATTGTTGTCAAGCAAGTTTTGGTTGTTTCGTTTTTTTTTTTTTTTTTACCTTATTGTTGTTTAGCTGCTAAAGCATAACCCTTTACCTCTGTATGACCCGTCCAAGTGTACTATGTCCCAAAAGGATGATAATTATTTATCGAAAATATCCTGTGAAACCCGTTTTCACCTCCTCTACGCATGTTTAATGACCAAATATTAGCTCCGGCAGCATTCGTGATATTAGCAGGAGCTGATTTTTCCTAACGGCCACACACATCTGTCCCATTCCAGTGTGCCGGTGATTTGGTCCAGCACTTCTTTTCATGCAGCAGTTAACCCTCCAAGGAGCCGACTCGATCTTATTTCAACCCCTTAAAGGATAATGTATGCAAATGGTTATAGAAATACCACACCAGCACTATTCGGTTAGCCCTTGTATTACCTATGGATACATACATACATAGATTCGTACCTGTTCCTTACCAAAGGGTTGCACGTTAAAGGAATATGAAAGGAAATTTTTGAATGAAAAAAAAAAAAATATTTTCCGCAAGATGAGTTTCTTTAAGTAAGTGACTGCCACTGTCAGGGATAAACGTAAATTCAAGTGGCAGTTCGCTTTGATTGCGTTTTCTGTTATCTCTTCGGATCATTATGTAGATTGCTATTATGTATCCTACTACAGGACAATGGTCATGGGAAAGTACGAGCAAATGCGGAACGATTTGGATGCCAAAAAAAACCAGATGGCTTCGGTATGCATCTTAAGGTAATGTTCACATCTTTGTCTACAAATGCTACAGGGGAATTACTCTCGAGTATACCATACATCTGGTCAAGAAGGAATAGTCCTTTTGCCTATAAAATACATACGAGTACAGAGTACATATGTATGTGTGTGACTTTAGGTTCAAAGAAATTATTAATATTAATAACAAGTTGTGGAGAAACATTTACATAACTAGTGATCCACCTCGTGGGTATCAACCACCCTTTAGGTAGGAAAATTGTACGTAGCTTTCCACTTTACTACAGAAGCGACGTAGGATTGTCGGTTTTTGTTTTTCTAGTTCTGGGTAGCAGCGAAAAGCGTATAAATGACATTGAATTGCACAGTTTTACTTACTATAATGTCCATCTTGATGTAGAGTACGAGCATGTTCATAGCCAAGCTCTTGTTGAATAAATGTTCACCCTTGTGGATAGTTTCTTTGCAATCAGAGATGTCTTCCAGGGGCAATGAAAAAAACGCCTGGCATGCTCCAGCTATGTTACAAAAAGCTATAAACCAGTATCACTGGCGAACAGTGGGTACGACTACAAGTAGTCTTAGTTTTAATTTCCTGAAAATATCTTAACGTATCGACAGCAATCTACTAAAGTTTACATGGCTACTACTCGGCGTGGCTGGCCCCTGGATATATTTTCTAAATATTCGCAGGAATCCTGAGACACAATCCCGTCCGAAATACTTTTCTTAAATCTCTTGACCAACGTTTAAGTTCAAGCCTGATGGATGAGCTACCTTTCTCTGATCCACTTGAATATAGAGTTACCACAACTCTAGTATCTCTCAATTCGGTGATTGTTGTCGTATAGATATCACCAAACTCAAGATCTACAATTTTTTCCTTTACCAGCGGACCGCCAATTATCATTTTCACCTCATCCAGCGCCTCCTCAGAAGGTGAGAACAAGGAGAAGGTCATGTCATCCTCAGCTGTAATTTGTGTTTCAATTTCGAGTTGATCCCACTGGGACCCCACTGGCGATTCGATGGAGAGTTTTTCCGTTTTTCTGTTTTTCACGAATAGTCTCACTCATGATGTCGGTGACTTTTTGTGGGGATTCCAAGTATCTTCAAGTCCGCTTGGATAGCAGTGAATGCTCGACGAGTTACAGCCACTTTCATGTCCATATCGTCGCCGATTCTAACGATAGCCGTGGGTATTGTGTACTCCTGCATGTGCTTAGTGTCGTCATTTTAATATTTTGTGACCAATCCAATGACAAGTACTGCCATAGAACCACCACACACGATAGCCATAGAGCTAGAACCATTGGATTCCAGAACTTCTGAATGGGAAATCATTTGACAATGTTGACAGAAGACCTCGTTATGCTAAGTCACCATGACCCAGTTCTCTAACTTCACCTGTGACATAGGGCGGGAGCTCATAGTTCTTTGCCTTTATCCCTGTGTCCGGAGCCGAAATAGTGTCCAATTTTATGGCACTCTCTTGAGAATCAACCTGACCACGTTCAAACCTGATAATTGATGTTCCTCAAATGTCATACTGCCGACCGTCACAGCGTTGGTTCACCTCGAAGATGGATTTACTAGTCGGGTAAGCTGGACCAGACCTTGCCAACAACAGTAGTGCGAATTTCGTCGCGAAATATTTCCCGTAACCACATCTCCGACATATACTTCTTCGGCTTCTGCTATTTCCGGATCGGGCAAGGAGACTGGTTCAAGGCTGTGCTTCACTCTTGCAGTGGTTCTGTGTAGCTTTTCGATTTCAGTGATTATAAACTGAGTCTCACATGTTCCTTGCTTTATGGAAAACTACATTGCCCTGTAGAGTACTGCAATCCTCTCCTTGTTTGATTAACAATGACTTCTCCATAGCATAAGCCTAATCTAACAGCACCAAAAGGACCATTTCAAGGAATATCACTCAAACTCAATGCCATAGAGGTGGCGTTTATCGTAAGGATATCGTGGGAATGCTGCGTCCATAGCGAGCATATTGCAGACCAACTGCGTTTCTGTCTAAAGCTCTGCCGGGAACAATGTCCTCACAGAGCGATCGATTAGGCGGGTGCTTAATATTTCCTTCTCTGAAGGACCCAAATTCGTTCAAATGCGGCACTTTTTAACGGGTAATCCACGACTAGCGGCAGGAATGAAGCTCCGAGTATTTGTATTTTACAGCTGTAACTATGATGGAAGTGTTGCCCATGGTACAGACACCGGTGCCATTCGAAAATTGAGCATACTTTCCAGAAAAAAAAACCATTGGGAAACTTAACTTTAACCTCAGGAGAGTGATCAAGATGTGAGTGAGAGATTTCGAGGGAAAATCACCGACGAAGTCATGAGGAAATTTAACATATTTCACGGATGGACAAAATTTCGGGGTCGCTCGCCTAGAGCTTCAAACCTCCTGACTTCCTCCACATGGAAGACCATGGAGAGAATTGTCAAGCTCCATGTGCACTAAGCTGCCTTGCGAATGCGTTCTGTGTCCAATTTGTCTGCTATTAAAGCTACTAGTTGGCTACCAGTTCGCTCTCTCGTGTACAGAACTAAAGGCACACTCGACAAGAAGGGATACATGCAGATCATTTTCATGGCCGTCCATAGACAGTGCTTCTACATAGAAACGAACTACAGAAATTCCTGGAGCAAAAGTCACGATTCTTCACGAAGAGAGATAAACCGAAAAACTGCCACTTTAGCGCCGTTCAAAACAACATCCGCTTCAATTGCCTGGAAACAAGTAACCAGATATTGGGACGAACAAAGGTGTTACATACTAAAAGCCAAGTTGAATGCTGTCTATGGGGCCCTTCACCATTTATGACAACCGTGAGATGTTGATTCAACGAATTTACACCTGGCCGTACATCTGGTTTTGATGAGGAGCGTCCAGACAGACGTGCTTATTGAGAACATAATTCCAGCTGATCGCCAAATGAAAGTGCTCGAGAAAGCTGCCGGCCCAATATGTGTCGCAATTGCTAACTTTGAAGCAGTATATAGGGCTCTTTAAGCGAAGACAGCAGAAGTTTTTGGATTGACGACCAAGGGACCAGGAGAATTTGCTTCGAAAATACAAAGACGGTTCCATCGTCTGAAAAGTGCATGGCTGTGATATTTTGGGACTTTTTGAAGAAAGGAAGCACGATCACAGGCCAGAACTACAGTGAATTATTGGACCGATTTTATAAAAAAATTGACAGAGACAAAACCACATTTGGTAAATAAAAATGCGCGATGGAATGCGTGGTGTAACGACAACGCTCCAGTTCACTCACTTTTATTGTTCCTCAATATGAAAAACTGCTTCGCGGAAGAAAAATTCAGCTCGAATGAGAAGGTCTTCGGCGACACAGAATCCTATTTTGGGAAATCATATCAAATCAAGGAAACTTCACGAGAAAGAAAAAAGACGGGTTAGATACCCTTTTACTGTTGCTTGGTCGCGGGCGGAAAGGTAGAAGGAGGAGAAAGGAAAATTGTTTTGTAGTGGTATGAAACTCCGGTGTATTTGGTTTCGATATTAGCTCTCCAGGGGAGTGCTCAGAGTGATTCGAAGGTTTTTTGTGCTTGAAACTCTACAACTTCCAAATCTAAGTGTCAGTGTTCAGACGCAGAATTTTTCTGACTGAGTTCCAATTACACAAATGAAAAACTTGAAAAACTTGTCATGGGTAGGATTCGAACCTTGAACCTCCGAGTGAGAAGCGATTACTAGTACCACTATACCATGTCCACCCTTGGTCTTAAATGTTTCAAAGTTATAACGACTAGGAAACAGAAAGCTCACGATATTTTAGAGTACGTCGGGTGTTACGGTTAAAAGTTCGAAGGGTTGGAATATTGAAAAATAAAATTGTGAAAAACTTTCTTTTTCATTACCAACACGGGTACCTATTGATGTATCTTTTGTACGTATTTGCTGTTTTGGTTTTCTGTCATTTTTGTTTTTCTGCCCTAAAAGGATTCAAAGTCCGAAAACCGATAAATTCTCACGAGGTCAATGCCACTGTGAAGAACTCATTATAATATCTCCTTTGATTTTTAGTCGTTCTTGATGTGTTCCATGCTTCCTTGCTAGAGATACAGCACAGATATCCCCTACAGCTATCCTTTGTGGGGTAATGTTGTATTCGGCGTTCGGTATTTTTCCCTCATTCTGGTAAAACTACGAAGTTGCGAATGTTCCTACAGACTCATTTGCTGGTTAACTTTGCGAAAAGAACTCATATTTCTTCGCTGCGTCGCCTTGTTAGTCATTCGTTTAGTTGCATGCACCTGTTGGCACGCTTCATGAATGAGGATGTTCACTTCGTCCTGCTGGGAGGTCGAATAGCTCATCTATGCAGCTTCTACAGGAAATCATTAGTAAAAGCGCCAAGCCTTCTTGCGTACTTGCCTATGAGACAGTGTCCAGTAATGACAATATGTTCATCGGCTCTGCAGTTCCCTCAAATGTCTCTATGGCCCGGCACCCAACAAAGGTGAATGTTGAACTGCTCTGCCATCTCCATAAGAGATGATCGGCATTCAAGGGCGGTTTTAGAATGTAATGAGACCGAGTCCAGGAATTTGATGGCGGCCTGGCTATCCGAAAAGATGCGGATATCCTTGACAGATATCACGTTTTTCTTCAGCCAGGACAGAGCTTGAATTTAGCTTAACTGAGAAAACACCGTCACCAACTCCGCTATCGGTTTTAGATCCATCTGTGTAGAAATAGATTGACTTGTCCTCCATGAAAGCATCTTCCTCCCAGAATGATCTAGAATGGAAGCTTACATGGAAGTTTTTGTCAAACCAAAGTTCAGGTATGGTGTAATCGATTTTGTTCTCTGTGAGGATTCCTAATGTATTAAGAATGTTGGCGTGGTCAAATGAATTATTTAGTCGCTTTAATGTCGAGGGGTGTCAAGTGAAACAGAATATCTAATGCTGCAGAAGAGGTAGACCGCAAGGCACCGCTTGTGCATAGACATCCTGTTCTTTGCACTCTGCTTAGTTTAATGCGGTTGACTGCATTTTCCAAGGCAGTAAGTATCGGTCTTATGACCGAGATGTATAGCCAGTGGGTTATGCGAGGTTGCAGACCCCATTTTTTCCCAATGGGTTTTTTGCAAGAGAATAAAGCTATTGGCTCTTTCTTGAATGCTAGTTTTCCAGACCCAGATCTGCCCAGCAGGTTAATCTATTGAGATTTACTTGAAGGAGTCCTTTAATGGTATTGAGATGCAGATTATGCTCTCGAAATGCTCTACTTTCATATCCAGGATAGCTTGTCAGATTTAGACTCAATGCAGAAAGCATGTAAGGGATCTTCTTGGATCAAGTCCGTGGTAAAAGCGCCTTGGTAGTTAACCCAATGATTTCCCTAACTTATAGCTAAGTTCAACATTGGATGGGTTTTAGTTGGGATCTCCTGCGGCGCTAATGACTCATTCTTTCGATGAAACGCCAGTATTGGGTCTTGTCGCTACATTTTCTTACGATTGCCACAATCCATAACAGAAAAAGTTACACTGACGGTGCTAGAAGACATCAATTCAATTAAAAAAATATTTTCGCAACCGCAGAAAAAATTAAGCTTGCGGAAAGTGTACAATGAGTTGGAGCATTTGGAGGAATCATGGAGACCATATGAATGCTTCCAGGGGCTATTCTCCTCTAGCGACGTGTTGGTTGCTGAGACATTTGTCAAACTCCCAAGGCTCCTGTTAAGGTCTCTAGAAGCCAAGAAAAGGATTTATTTGGTACAAGAAGCTGATTGGTCCGTGTCAGTGTGATTTCAGATCTAGGAAAAAACAACTGAGCTCTAAATCAATACACATAACCTATCCATCGATTTTAAGGCCGCGTATCACAGCATCTATAGAGACGAACTATACAGAGCAATGCCTAGTTAACAAGCTCGTTTGTCTGTACAGGATGACAACGGAGAATGCCCGCTGCTACATCAAAGTCGGTAAAGAACTCAGCGAGACCTTTGATGTCAATAAACGATTTATACAACGCGGTGCGATCTGTCATGCGATTTCTTTAAAATCATTCTTGAGAGAACAGTGCAAAACTCACGCACCAAGACAAGAGGCACAATCTTTCAAAAGTCCGTCCAACTACTTGTATGCGCCGATGAAATTGCCATAATTGGTAGAAAGCAGCGTGATGTCCGGCACCGAAGATGGGCAAGACCAAGTACTCGTATATGTCACCTCGTCACGTCACGTCACCTTCGACAGATATAACTTTGAGGTAGTTAAGAACTCTTGCCTTTCGCTGTTTCTTTGGGCTAAGAAGGCAATTGACTACCAAAACCCAGTTATACTTTACTGCACAGAGGCATGGACTTTATCAAAAATGAATAAGACGACTCTTGGCTGTTTTAAGAGGAAAATTCTTCGGGGGATTTTCCGCATAGACGGTGAGTGGATGAGGATATACAGGAGGAAAACGACCGAGATGGCTAGGTGGCTGGGCTAGCCTTCGAAGACGCTGGCGACGCTCGTTAGTTGAGTATGTAAGTAAGGACACATATTTGGTGAGTTGCTATAAGGCGTTCGCTCATGTGTCGAAAGCTCAAAACCTCTTGGCTAAGTTTTAGCTAGAAATTAAAAAACACATTTACTGAGACGACTGATTTTAGTGTATAGTAACTATCAACCAATTAGTGGTGTGAAAGAGCCTATTGCACGTTCAGGCCGATAAGTCGGTGCATAAGCTCTGAAGTGGCGATTTTCTTTCAGCTTTCTCAGCAAGGCTATGAACCGGGTGTAGAAGAACGTATCGTACGCAAATTTCAAGTAAGATTATATGACCCAGATGAATGGAAAGGATGCTTCCTAGGAAAATCTGTTCGGATAGATTCGTACAGCCTAAAACACAATCTCCTACGATATACCTACTTACGTTCGTAAAGCCTTTCCTCTTAAAGCCGCTGAACAAATCTAATATTTCTTATCGTCCAGCTTATGAGCTGAATTTTTTATTTTTTTTTCCAAATACCATTTTATGTTTCGAGTAACTATGTACATGGTAATCGTATTTTTGTATAATATGTACATAGGCTACCCTAACCTAATCGCAATCAACCACTTTTCAAGTTTCACCCCATTTTAAATATTTTTCATTTCCGACCGCCATTCTGTATTATTTCGCGGACACTTCTTCCATCACATTCAACTGTGTCCTCCCTCCATCCATCTACAATACATCTATCCATACATTCATTTCGATTTCAATCTCAACCTGCTGCTGCCGCTGTCGTTGATGCTTCTGTGAGTAAAGTAAAAGACAAAAAACAGAGCGACACGCGAATTGATGGATTTTTTAAGCGTAGAAAAGGAAAAAAAAAAAAAAAAAAAATTAATAAATAAGTAAGAGAATTAAAAGGCGAGTCCTAGTTTTTCTTTGCGTTTTGTTTTCGATGGAAATCAACCCTTTTTATGAATTTTCCACCGTCCCAATTGAGATTCAACCCAATCACCCAACTACCACCACCACTGGCGCAATAATACCATCGCCACCATCACCACCATCACCACCACCACCACCATCACCACCCATACAATGAAAGAAGGTCCATCCATTGAGTTTTTATACTTTTCCACCAAATGCGATGAGACTTAGAAAAAGGATAAAAGTGGGTGAGGTGGTTGAGAGGTGGGCGTCCAATTCTGGGCTATAAGAATTCAGGCCAAGGAACAGGACGAAAGAGCGTACCGCTCTAGTATATATGTACGTCCATGCTTACGAGATGTATGTAAATGTATAAAATTTATATTTCTGATCGCGCAAAAAACGACACCGCTAGGTCCATGGAGTGGGTTGCCCGAAATACAAGCAACTCTCGCGCTGCTTTATTACGAAACATAATTCTTTCTGTTACATCGTCTTCGTCGTCGTCGTACTCGTTGTCGTTGTCGTCTTCATCGTCGTTGGCGTCGTCGTCGTCGTCATCGTTTGTTGTCGTCCTTCAGCATCACCACCACCAACAACAACAACAACAGTAACAAAGCGACGCTTTTCTTTATTTCGTAATGTTCCTTCATCAATTCCCTGATGAAGGCGATTCATGAAGCGATTTTCGGTTTTTTTTTTTTCTGCTCTTTTTCAAATTTTGCTGTTTTTTCACTTTTTGTTTTTGTGTTTGTACGTATGTATATATTTTGCTTTTTTCGTTGTTGTATTTTTTATTTTTTTTTTTCCTGTTTTGGATACGCGACGCGCGCTTGTACTTGTATTGCTTTTTAGTGTTTGGGGTTGGCTTCTTTTACTTGTTCTTCGTTTCTTTGGATTCTATTGTCCTTCTTTGCTAGAGAAAGTATGAAATTTTTTTTCGCTTTTCATTTTAGGAGATTTCTTACGTTTTATGTATTTATTTTCGTCCTTTGTTTAATAGAGATAGAAAGAGAGGGAGACACAGAGAGAAAAAGATAGATGCGTACTAACTGGCATGCCATTACTCTAGGGCGCTTCGGCGGTATTACCATTGTTGGGTGTTCTTGTGTGAAAGACGCTATACCTACCATAACAGCCAGAGGCAGCGGCCCGGCCACCACCCCTTTGGGTTGCGTTTTTCTAAAAACTGTGCGGCGCTCTTATTGTCGAAATATGTAATTTTGCACAGCACCATCGTCATTTTCATATTCATCATTCAAACAATGAAAATTCTGCGATTGGGGCTGATTGGAAGGTGATTGTAGAGTGAGATCGGGTGGGTGAAGTAAGGATACTTACATATATATATGTATGATAATGGCGGAAAAATTGAAAGGACTCATTTTGTTCCATCGATAAGTAGATACTGGTCTAGAGTTTCAATTTTACTTTGTTGTGTTGTGTTGGTTTTTTTTTTTGTTTTTTTTTTGTTTTTGCTCATTAGGTATTTGTAGCTTCGATTTAAGTTGAAATAGATACATACATACATATACACACACCTCCAGAATAGATACAACAAGAATATTAATTGCTGCAGCGGGACCGATACCGGGTATCAACGACGACGAAATTTTGACCGAACATTCGTTTTTGTTTTTTCTTTTTTTTTTTTTTTTCATTGCGCAGTTTGTTAATGAGGTGAACGGAAAGGGGCCGGATGGCAGAGAATATAATTTCTTAATGACCCACAACAGTTGACGAAGAAGTTTAATGAATTACGGAAACTTTGAAGTTGAGATGGTAACTAGTTGAGATGATGGTGCTTCTATTTTGGATGAAGGTCACATTTTTCTTTCACAAATTCGTTATCCACTACATTGGGATGGATATTCTCTTTATGATTTTGTTTCACCTGTTTGCTGCCAGGATACGTGAATTGTTATGTTTACGTCACCTGAAAGATATATATCTGCATTGTCGTGACGGGATCCTGGTCGGACAGATTATAATTGTTGAAAATGGAAAACTTTGATTGAAAACAACATTTGCATACCACGCAACCTCTTTCTAACAATAATGCACTACTCAGTGGAGCAACTTCGACCGGAAAATGTAAGACTCTCGCTGGAGTAGCTCCTCCGCTTATCTTTTTCAGTTTACTTCTAGGGACAGCATATGGAATAGTGTGTCAAATGTCAGTCAGTCAGTCGTAACAGATAGAGTTATGAAGTAAGTAACGAACATTCGCTAATTTTAAATTTGATGACACCTACTCCAACAGAGCGTGAGAAGATACCGTCAGTTTTGACAGCGTTCAGTTACACCACATACAGTCCCCCTTTTTTTTTTTTTTTTTTTTTATAATGAGCGCGCGCTCAAGGGTTTTGAGTACCCTTAAGACTGTACACAGCGCGGGCAAGGGAAATTTAGGGAGGAAGAAAAGAGAGGCACCGATGTACATTGTTTTTAAATGTTTGCAAGTTATAACGACCAGGAAATACAGAGATCGGCAGGGCATTCCATAAGCGAGTTATACGGCTTAGGAACGAATCACGATATTTTAGAAATTGATGAGCATTCATAGCGAGACGGGTGTTGCGGTTGAAAGTTTGAATGGGCGGAATGCTACTGGCGATTTCAGTGGAGCACTGGTGGTGGAAGTAGCGATAAAACAAAGTGAGACAGGAGACATTACGTCGGTGTTCGAGGGTGTCCATTGATTGACTGATATTAGTATCGTCAATAAGTTTTATCGCACGGTTTTGAATCCTATCTAGCAGGTGCAGAGATGTTTTAGGAGCACTTGACCAGATGTGGGAGTTGTACTCCAATTTTGGGCGGATGAATGCCTTATATATTGAGGCCAGATCAGAGGGGGTAAAATATTTCTTACATCGCTTGAGGAAACCTAGACATTTCGCAGCATTTTTGGCGACATCAAATATGTGGTCATTCCAACGTAAGTTGTCCTTGACACACATACCGAGAATGGAAAGTTTTTCGGTTTCGACGATGCAAGTGCCATTCATGGATAATGGCAGGGTGTTTAAATTTCGCTTTAACGACAGCAGACAGCATTGTGTTTTGGAAGCATTAAATTCCACTCTATTGATAGTTCCCCAATTGGTTATGCTGTTGATATCGGAATTTAATGAGCTTAGCATACGCTGCCGTTCTCGTACTACAGCCGAAGAGCAGGGCCGTGAGTCCGGGAACGAATATGAAAAGCAGAGAGTACTGTCATCAGCAAAGGAATATATTGGATTAGAAGTAGTAGACAAGAGATCGTTAATGAAAATTAAAAAGAGTGTCGGTGACAGAACAGAGCCCTGGGGCACACCAGCATTTATTTTGTGAATATCAGACATGAAACCGTCCAAGACAACTTGAATTGAACGTTCCGAAAGGTAATTTCTAATCCATTTGAGAAGAAAGACAAAAGAGCCTGATGCCAAACTCTGTCAAATGCCTTAGAAATATCAAGTGCAAATATCTTGCTTTCGCCAGATTGATGTACGCTTTGGTTCCACTTTTCGGTGGGACATGCCATCAAATCACCAGTGGACCTGTTGCTCCGAAAGCCAAATTGCCGGTCATTGAGAGGTTTTCGTGTTTCATTTCATGAGCTGACGATTTATCAGCGTTTTCATGACCTTGGAAAGAAGGGACGTAAGTGCAACGGGTCTGTAGGACGAAAGAGAAGATGATTCACCTTTTTTAGGTGAAACAGCCAAATGCTGTTTTCCATCTGCTCGGGAAGAGTCCTAAAGTGTAGGATTGATGAAAAAGCTTACGCAGTGGTTTTGCCAGCGAGGAAGAACACCTCTTCAGAAGAAGGGGAGATATACCATCTGGACCAGCGGATTTATGTACTCGTATGTTGAGATCTTTAAGTACTCTTGCTACTACACGAGTGCGAAAGTAGATTCGCAACATTGAAGATTCGACGCACTCAAGTTTAGGCGGAGACAAAGCACAATCTGGGAGTGTTGAGCTGGCCGCAAAGTGTGCAGGAAGCAGATTGGCCTTATCCTAAGAGCTGACAGCTGGAATGTCATTGTAAATGAGCGTTGGGATGGAGGATGAGGCGGAATTTCTAATGTTTTTGACGAACGACCAAAAATTCTTACTGCCTTTGGGACATTGAAGTATTTTTTGCCTCAGTTTTTGGTCGTATTGGAATTTCACGCGCTTAAGAAAGGCGTTGCAGTCATTTCTGGCTCGTTTGAACTTTTTTCGGTTTTCCTCTGTCGGGTTGGTCTTGTAGGACCGAAAAAACATTTCTCTAACCCTGACGGCCTCTTTACAGCTCGAGTCGTACCATGCCTTTTCTTTTGGTTTGATACTCTTCATCCGATGAGGAATAAAGGATCTCATTCCAAAGAGAATGGTGTCTGTAATCATATCAGCAGCGGCATCCACGTCGTTATCGAGGAAGCATAACGACCAGTTAAAATTCCTAAAGAAGCTGTTAAGACCGCTCCAGTTGGCTTTCTCGTATTGCCATACGGTTTTTTTAGGAATTTTTTCTCTAACTGTGTGGTCGGTGTACGAGAAATTAGCTGATATGACACAATGGTCCGACGAGCCTAGAGGGGAGAGCACATCAATGGTGTACTTATCAGGGTGAGAAGTTAAAAACAAGTCCAGGGTGTTGGCGGTATGACTATCAACGTCTGGTATTCGCGTGGGCTCATTTACAAGCTGCGTTAGGTTGTTTTCCGCAGCGAAGATCTCGAAGATCTAGTTCGTAGCCAGGTAGCTTCAGATCAGAATGATCTGAGAGGTGTGGGCGGGGATCTACCTGTGTTTCACTAAGTGCCAAAACAGCTGGTCTGTACTTACAGACGTGAACGTACGCAGAAAAGTGATTACTTTTTAGCCCGCGTATATTGGCTACGTCTACCCTGAATTCCCTAGTCATAATCACAGACAAACACAGAAAACACAAACACCGACGATACTAAGCAAGGCTGCGAAGTGGAAATTCTGACGTTGGTTTACCGAATCAAATTGTTGTAGGTGTTATGCCCTTACAACAATATGAAACAGTGCACCAAACAAATTTTCACTCACAACCCCGCTATCCATCAGTTGTTACATACACTCAGCCACTGCCCGTACCGTATGGTAAATACAGTAACGGCAGTGACTGAGTGCAAGCAACAGTACTTCGACTAGGAGCGGGTGAGGTGGGATACCCGCACTGTGTGATATTCACTGTCACTGCACTGCACTTTTTTTTTTTTTTTTTTTTTTTTTTTTTTTTGCTGCACAGCACACAACAATATTGCGAGTGCACTGGTGGAGCTGTGCACTCGACGGTGGTCGACGAAGAAGCAACACCACTTTCTTGTCACTGACAGAATTGTCAGATTGATTTGGGATTGCATCGGAATCCCATTTTGATTTTTTGTCTCCGATTTTTATAGTGAAAAACCGATCAGACACGAATGGATGCGGTCCAGTGTACGGTGCGTAGAAGCACATGAGAGCAATAATTTATTTTTCGTTTCCACACAAAATATTTTTATTTTAGCGTGATGAAGAAGCAAGCAAGGATCTGGTGGAGCAGATCCGGAGAGTGCTGGTCACGGTTCGTTGGAATGACACATCAATGTCATGATCTCGCTCGATGAGGCCGTTTGCCTGTGGATGATAGGCAGTTGTCCCTGTTAAATTGGCCAGTACTTTGAAGAGTACCAACTCAAATTGTGAACCTTGGTCGCCGAAAATCCATTGGAACCACATGCTGTATGTCTATTAAAATTGTTGCCCCAGTAGCATAATTTCTGACCAGCGGCATGACACTAACGTCTAGATGTTCGTTGTCGCAACGATTATCTGGAACGTCTACCTTCAGCGGATTCAACTGGTTGTGTCCGTGTATCGTGGATCGTTGGCAAGGAAACCGAAAACAAGCGGACGTATTGCATGACCACCAATGGTGTCGAAGTTTTTTGTAGGACATAGACCTAGACATCGGCAGTAGTAGTTTTCGTAGTTTTAATGAATTCTTTCCACTACGGTGGTCTTTCTATCCCCTACGGAAAAGCCAATAAGGCTTCGTGGGAAATATAAACGTGTACCTAATTTAGTCAATAAGTGAAGGCATTATGTGGATTATTTCGGTCGTGAACTGCGAGATATAATCTAGGTGTAGCTGCGAAGACTTTTATGGTTTGTTTGGATGTTTGAAAAACCCCATTGCTCAGTCTGTGATAGCTTTGGCAAAAAGAATCCAAATGGTTCCCAGGTGTCGCCAACTTTCGCGCTACAATGCAGCTCCAAAAAGTGGCTCGGTGACAAATGCTAACTGGGAGCATTTGGCAGGGTACGCCAGAAGTGCCAAGAAGCTGCTTCCATCTCGGGTGTCTACGGCACTTTTCTTTTGTCATTTTTCTTCGACTCACGCTGAGTTACTCGTGCATGTGGAACGGAACGCCGATAGTAATTAAGAACTTCAATAAATCGACAAAGTTCGCAGATTGTCTCGGGTTTGCTTTACCTAAGAATTGCCTCTACATACTTCTCTGGCTTATTGCAACCTGACACTGTAATGGTGTATCCCAGGAATTTTTGAAATACACTGTGTTGTTGTTCCATGTTGTCGGGCATGATGACAATGTGATCAATATAAGAAAAGACAAAATCGATCCGTGAAGCGTTGAAATGTCTACGAGGCATTTCGTTGACCAAACGCCACCGAACGGTGTGTAAATGGCTTTTGGTGGTGAATACAGTGAAGTCCTAGATATGTGCAACCGGATACCGATCTGAAACAGTTTTGGCGTTTGTTTGTGTAATGGACTTGCCCTGTTGCTTTTTGAAGGACGACCAATACCAACTTGGAAGACATACCTGACCTCAATTTTCGTAGCAGGGATATTGTCTCCAGGGAGAGTCTTCGAGGTGGCCACAGGCTGACAGATATACTCGTATTGTATGAATGTTGTGCTGACTTCAATTGCCGTGTGGTATGGTGAGTGTAGTTTTGGAATCGATGAAACAAATTGAGATGTATGTATCGAAAAATCAGCACCTATAACTGGTATTTATATATCTGTAATTAAGAAGGACCACCTAAAATTTCTGGTATTTGATTAGCCGCGTGTAGACGAGGGCTCCCTATCTGAAGTTCATGTTTGACAAAATGTTGTGGTAGAGCTGACACCACAGACCCAGAGTCGTTGAGAAATCGAATGTTAAGTGTCCTGTTTAGTTAACGATGGTTGTTGATAGGGTTTTTCGCCTGAGCCCCGAATAGTTCCCCCATTTTTCTTTCACCCATAACTTCTTGACCCAAAAAAATGGATGCAGATGCTGTTGACGATGATAGGTACAATATTCCTGGGTACAAGCTGACTCACCATCCTAGGATCACAGACACAATTGGGGGAGGAGTCGCTGTATATTGTAGCACATCCCTTAGCTGTCATATTCGAATAGTTGGTAAGTCTCTCGATCCTAATAGTATAGAATACATGCTAATCGAAGTTGCTGATGGCAACATAAAGTTACTTCTGGGTGTCGCGTATAATCACAACCGTTATTGTTCTTTTGACCCATTTTTCTTGGCACTTCAGGAGTTTACTGCCATCTATGAACACATCATTGTTTGCGGTGATTTCAACATAGACCTACATAAATCGGACAATAAAGCTTGCCAACTACTTGATTCGATTGCTGGTTCTGGACTTAATGTAATCAACTCATTTGCTACCCGTTATGCACCTGATACTCCCCCAAGCCTTCTTGACCTATTTATTGTGTCTGATCGCTCCAATGTTCTGCTTCAGGATCAGTTGTCCAATGAAGCTATGTCTGATCATGACTTGCTGTTCTGTACATACAATATTAACTTATCTCGTACGCCTACATCTTCAACTTTCCAATACCGAAATTATGCTGCTGTAAATAATAGTTCACTGCAAGTTGATGCCAGCATGATTCCTTGGCAAAATTGCTATTTATATACAGACATTAATGCTAAGGTAACATTTTTAAGATCTTTATTGTTGGACTTGTTCAACAAATATGTTCCCTTAAAGACTGTGTCTGTTCGCAGTGAAACTTGCCCATGGTTCACGTCTGACGTGCATAATGCTATGAAAGTCCGAAATAAATTATACTCGTGTTGGAAGCGAAACCCAACCACCTTAAATTGGAGTAATTTCCGTCATGCTCGCAATCATTCGACTTACATGACGCGAAATGCGAAGAAAAGGTATTTTCTGTCTAAACTAGGCATCAACCAATCGACCAAAAGACTCTGGAATAATTCACGCTCCATTGGGGCCGGAAAAAAAAATATCTTAAGCAGAATACCTGATATAAATGATCTCAACGAAAGTTTTGTTTCTAGTGTGCCCAACAACTGTGTTTTTGTCCCAAACACCGAGCTCTTTTTTGAAAGTGATTTTGATTTCGAAGTTGTAACAGAAATTGAAGTCATTGAAAGCATTTGTTCTGTCAAATCCGATGCAGTTGGGGAAGACGGCGTTCCCATTAGATTCATTAAAATGATACTTCCCCACATTTTGAGTGTACTAACGCATGTATTCAATTTTTGCATTCTCAGTTCATCTTTCCCTGATAGTTGGAAATTGGCTAAGGTGTTGCCTGTACCAAAAAAAAAAGCAGCCAACGTCTACTAATGACTTTCGCCCAATTAGTATTTTACCATGTTTGTCAAAAGTTTTGGAAAAAATACTTGTGAAACAAATTTCCAGTCATCTTGATCGTCATAACTTATTGTCACCCGCTCAGTCCGGTTTTCGGCAAAAACACAGCTGCTCCACAGCAATGGTTAAAATACTTGATGATATTAGAATTGAATATGACTTAGACAATGTTTCCTTACTCTGTTTGCTCGACTTCTCCAAAGCTTTTGACAAAGTAAATCATGAAATACTTTGCAAAAAACTCAGATTGTACTTTGGATTTAGTGAAAGATCAGTATGTCTTATATCTTATATCTTGTGTGATCGTAGCCAGAGAGTGATATTTGGTGATACTGCCTCAAATTCTAAAACTTTGTTGACTGGGGTACCCCAGGGCTCAATTTTAGGTCCAATTTTATTCTGCATTTTCATCAATGACCTACCAAAAACTTGCACCAGTACCAGTGTTCACTTGTACGCCGATGATGCACAGATCTACTTATCCCGCCCAATCGGACTAACTGAGGACCTTATCTATAGGATAAATGAAGACCTTTCTAGTATATATAGCTGGACTCAAGGCAATGGGCTAACTATTAATCCTGCAAAATCGCAGTTAATATTGATTTCCAAGCGACAGTATAACACTGATGATTTAGCACCTGTCTTCCTTAATAATGTAAGACTTCAATACACAAATGTCGTAACCAATCTTGGGTTCAAGGTAAATCGTTCACTCACCGCGATCGATCACATTAACTATTCCATTGGACGCATCTATGCTGGGTTGCGCAAAATCTGGCCGTATTCTAGTTGTATACCCGTCGATACTAAGCTTAGGATTATTAAAACTTTACTTATACCTATTATTGACTACGCCATAGTTGTGTACAGTAAACTTGATTCCCAATCCCACCATAAGTTGCTTGTTGCCTTCAACGACATGATAAGGTATGTATACGGCCTTCGCCGACGTGAACACATCTCTCACTACCACAAAAATGTACTCGGTTGTTCGTTTCAACAATTCCTTGACACCAGATGTTGTATCTTCCTACATAAAATCATCCACACCAAATCGCCTCCGTACTTGTTCGCAAAACTTCAATTCGTGCAATCTTCTAGGACATGTAACCTCATCCCCCCATTCCATAATTATTTGAACACATCGCGTCTTTTCTTTGTTCATGTCACTAGGCTCTGGAACTCACTACCAATATCGACAAAACAAATAATTGGAGCCAGACAATTTAAAGCTTCCGTATTAGAACACCTCTCCTGACTTCTAAACTCTTTCTTCCTATTTTCTTTCATTCTATTCTCACTCCCTTTTCCTCATGTTTCTCTTCCTCCTCTCTTACCATCCAATTTCTTATTTTATTATTATTATTATTATTTTTTTTTTATTGTAACTATATATATGCTTAACATTTGATTTTTTGTTATATTATTAAAATATTAATTTATTAGCATTTTGTTAGATTATATATTATTGCCATATCTTAGTACTATAAAAGACAAAGTCTTATCTGTACAGTTTGTATTATCCAATAAATTGAATTGAATTGAATTGAATTGAACGTGGGTTGCGGCTGCTTCTGCCTGTGTTCTTGTCTTGTCGCCTGTCAATTTGGAGTTGATCTGCTTTATAAGAAAGCGAGAGTCCTTCATTCAATGGATAGAACGGCGACAGAAATTGAAGTTCGCCTCAATCGACGGCGAATGACGGCAGTCTATTCTTCCCACAGGGACAGATATTTTTTCAATTGCTGTTATTTTTTTTCGCACTATCTTTCCACCTTCTGAGCTTCGATCCTGTTAACTTCTCGAATTTCGAATCGGTCCTTCAACGAATAAAATTTATGCGTGTCCAGTGAATGAGTGATAATATTTTCGATGTCTTCTAGTAGTCGTACCGCGACGAGGTCGAATGTGTCAGAGTTATGGGTGATGTCAACAATCATCTTGGGTCCTCTCACCATAGCTTTTAATTGCTGACTGCAATATACCGCGAGATGTTAAGTCAGCTAGGTTGTGTTGTGTTGGAATATGTTTCCAAGAGCTGCAGTTCGTCAGATGTATAACTTCTCCGACTTGGTTGGTAACGAGAGTTTTCTGTAACCCATGTAATATCTCCATAGTCAGAATGTGGCTAGGATGACCGCCTTAAACTTTTGGCTAGTGGAAGCCACCATCCTCATCTTCAACCCAAGTAGACTGCCTCTTTTTCTGCTACCTCTGAAGCATCACAAAACTCGTGTAGTTGCAGTTTAGTTGCGACTCGTTTGACGTTTACCTACAGTTCAATACTCATGTCTAGGTCTTGTGGTATTGATTCATCCCATGTCACTCGTTGCCACCATAATTCCTTCAGCATGTTTTTGCCTTGATCAGACATGGAGCAATCCAACGATTGATTGATGACAGCATGCTACTCTTTGTCACACATCCATCATCTGAAAAGAAAGTTTTAAAGGAATCTTCTCCATCAGCAGGAATATCACGAAGAATATCTTCCGGAATCCTTGCTCAATTCCTGAGATAGAACCGAACTGACACCGTGGCACACTAATAGCTTCATTTCACTTCAGCAAGGCATCTCCGATTGAGTCGATATAACTGAGTCTCATCCGTCGCAGTATGCTGCGAAGCACGGATGCCCAAGTATAGAGCACTGGCCTTAGAATGATTACGCCCAAATATCACCTGGTAATTTGACTTGTCAATTGGAACTTGCATTTTGTGGTGGGAAATGAAGAAATGGTGTGCTGCATCCAGTACGGTATTCTTTTAAGCACTTGGAATACTCCTTGTGCAGTGTACCTCATATCTCCCATCAGCCAATATTCTTGTTGTCCTGATATAATACTCTTCTTCTTAGTGTCGAAAGCCAACTCCTCCAGTACCTCCAGAACCATCGCAGCTGAGTGTCGATATCGAACACCTGTTTTCTTCCCAAGGAGAAGGCAACCTAACTTTGACTCCAGTCTTTCATCAACATCGCGGATAATAGATACTAAAATAAATTGAGAGTACCATACATCGCTTTCCAAGAGAATATCAACACTCGCTGGCTTATCGAATCCTGGATATGCTCCCAATTTTGCAGAGTGTTACCAGCGACTCAAAGATAAGACTTAAATATTGCTGACATAAACCACTACTGAGTTTTCCCAATACAGATAACTCAATGTATTTTGGCCGTTGATGAAGCCCTAGGAACTGTACAGCTCTAACAACTGCTGTTGCAGGAAGAACACTTGGTTGATGGACCCCACTTTAGAGTGACGACTTTACGTTGGTTGGTTTTTGATTTTATGTGAAATGAAAGAGAAGTAAGTAACGAACGTTAGCAATTAGTAATTCTAAATTGTATGTCCTACTCAGAGTGGTGGTATAACATTCACTTTGTTTGCTTGGTTCTTCTTAAATTATGAACCCGCCGTTTGCAAAGCGAATAATTTCATTTATTGATGAAGAGTTAGAGACTGAATTTTGTTCCGAAGTAGAAGCAGTTCCTGCATCCCTTAGATTCGACGCTGGTAACTTGCGTCATCTCGGCGCCAGTCTTCTTCAATATTCAACAAAAAAAAACCTAAATTTGATTTCTACTTATAAGTGGATGCGGTTAACACAAATTTTCTTCCTTAGTCACTCTGGATTCATTAATCTTGCATTGCGGACGTTTTAAACATCATCAACCTCGTGGCATTCTCATGTAATTTGTTTCGAAATCAGAGCATTGCACTTAGCAGCTTAAGTCAATTGACCGGGGTGATGGTTTATTTTGTATGAAGATGACATATGTGTGCATCCCCGCGCATATTTTCTTTTCCATTCCTTTCCGAGTAATAGCCAAGGGAAATTTTTACATCAGCGAATATTTACAAACTCCTTAAAGCATCGACTAACCACTGTATCACAGAGCAGTGACAAAAAAAAACAAATAAACCGAAAAGACATTACCCTCTTCCATATCACCAATACACACTAAAAGACAGAGAAGAAAAAAATAAAAAATAAAACAAAGACTGGTCGCGAAAAAAGAGAAGCAAAATCATAAACCTTACATTGTCATCATCACAGCAAAAGGACCCACTATACCATCCTCGTGAGGAGGACTACTATTTTCAAACAGTTGAGGCACAGTCAAACGAAACTCTCACCGACTTCCTATCCCGCAATAAATGAATTTGTGGGTGAAACAACTTCGGGAGTGACACACTACGACTACACACCAAGCAACCCGATGGACCATAATTTACCCCTGACAAATGCCTGTTTGCCTGTAACCCATTTTCAATTGCCTTTGAAGCGACCTACAAAAATGCGCCAAGAAACCCCTACTCTTTGTCTCTCACTCACTCTTTCTACCTGTTTCATTCGGACCACACGTAAATTCATGGCCACTTCTTTAAGTGTTTGAGTGTTGGGTTTTTTTCTTGGTTGTCCTTCTTTCGTTTTTAATCTTATTTTTTCTCCTGAACCCGCACACGCACACGCACACTATACATCTATTCATCCATCGCCTCTATTGTACAACAACAACAAAAAAAATATGAAAAATTTCCTTACTTCCACCAGAGTCCTTTTTTGTGGAGATTCTCTTAAATTGCGTTTTATTTTTATCGAAATCGAAATTCCGAATACGAATATACTCCCAGTCCACCCTCATCAGGCAAGTCCTGTTCTGTTGTTGTCCTGAAGACTACAAACGGGCGACAGTAAAAATCCTACTCACCGATACATATCTCTTCCACGGGATATTTCGCCCCTCAAATTGGAAACGATGACTTGTGACTGTGATACGCTGGGGCAAAAGCGAAGCGCTACTCTTTGCCAGCCCCGAGACATTGTTCCCTTCAAGTCTCGAGAATTGAGTGAAACTTGAAAGAAATCAACCCTCGTTGTTGCTTTTATTTTTTGGTACACCACTCTCAGGTACTCTTAATCGTCCTTGTCCCGTTTCCGATGGTGCGAACAGAAAAAACCAAAAAAAAAAAAAAACCCAAAAGAGTCCTTCTTCTGTTGTCATGGTGTGGCCTACCCTGAAGAAATTATTTTTTTTGTTTTTTTGTTTATCAAGTACGGCCCAGGCGGGAAAAAAACCCGTACCCTCATTGGGTAAGGATTTCATTTTTGTGTACAGAAACCATTTTTTGTTGCCCCCCAAACACCATTATGTTATGTACAACACATAAGCGAAGAAGGAAATCAGAGTCCATCTGATGAATAAATAAAGAGAAGGCCAAAGGAAATGATTTTTGAATTTACAATATTTTTTCCTTACTGTGAGAAGGGTGTCCTTGTTCTTAGGAGCCTTAGAAATGGTGATATTTGAACAAAGGCGCAGGTAGTTTGATCCAAGTATCTAGAGAAATGTCGTTGAGTGATTTTCAGTCCCATCTGCACATAGTCCTGTTGAAACGGACGAAACTCCGTTTGATAGTTCCACACCAAACTGTATTCGCCTAACATTTTAATTGACTTATCTAAGGCTAGGACATGTTGAGCGTATAGACGCCGCTTTTAACAACCTCATTTAGGCCATAACGGAGAGAGTTCTTGGATCCTAGATCTATCCTGGACTGTGTATTCCCTTTGAAGGTCAACACACACAAGCATTCTGATCTTTTGCCCTTAAAATGATGGAAAATATGGTCAGCTTGGAGCTAAAACGAATATCCTGCACATCAAAACGTCGAAGGAGTATTGTGAAGAAATTTGACTACGGCCGATTGCATATTTTGGGACATCGAACTAAGCCCCTGAGGCGTACAAGGAGGTGCTGTGAAGAGCTCTTCATGAGATCTATGAGCAAAGAAGGCAAGAGGAACAAAAACTTGAAAAAAACTTGAAAAAAACTTGGCAATGGAAATGTAATAGTGGAGACACAGACGTTGCTCATAATTGGGAATGGATTTTACAGAGCAATGACCCAGCCAGCACGGGTAGAATACATCATCTCCGATAGGTAAGACATGTTGAGCGAATGAAGACTATCGTTTTGGCGTGAAATACCTTAGAATCCATTCCGGAGGGACAACCCGTTGTCCATGCAGGTCCATCCCCGACGGACAAACAAATTTTAGCGGCTTCTGCCTGAAAACTCACAAAGGCCTACTTGATAGCCCGTTGTCAATGATATCTAAGAAGTTGTACAGATTTTCCGATATCAAAATGTTTCTACCGAAATGCCCTCCATAGCAGAGTTTGGCAGGGATGCTCAAACCAGATATGCTCCTTACAACTCGTGTCTTGAATAGATGAAGAAATTGTGGGAGTCGAGTGTCTTTTGATTATGGAGTTCTCAGGTCTTGGACACTCGGTTTAGTAAAGTTCAGGAGAAATCGCCGGACAAACGATTCATACCCTTTATTCATTGGGGAAGCACTTTTCCATGGCTAAAGCTTTGAATATTGTATCCTCACTTCGTTTAGGTTAAAAAGATGCTAAATTTTGCAGTCTTGGGTCAGGTTGAATGGTACATCAAGACATCTGTGAGCGCTATGTTGGTCCTCTTCACCATTTAGCAGTCTAGAGAAGTTTGAAAAACGTAGTCGACTAAATATGTGTACGCCTAGAAAATGGAATTATATGTCACTGTCTTTCGGAATGTGTGTCCTTGCGGATTCTAAGACACGTCCTTGGTACTACAATATTCCCTCCACTTGAGAAACCAATCAGTCTGTTCCCATTTCTAGATGTAATGCCATGCAGACTGCGCATTTCTACGGCACTACAAGACGTCATCCTTCAGCTCGCAGAGGCCTTTTTTGTAAAGCCTTCCTTCTGGGTTATAGGGTCCACTGCCTTATAACTTGGACCCCCCAGACTTCGGTCCAGGTCTGATTTGAAAGAGATGGTCTCACTAGTGGGAGCGTCCTGGTGACTGTGGTTAAGATCTAAAGTCGTAAGAAGAGTCTTCTACAAAGGTGGTTGATCCGATGTAGAGTTGCAAATATGGACTGTGTGCTGGGATTCTAAGATCGGAAAGAGGTTTTAGATGGGGCTCTACTCAATTTGGTATTACCGAAGTATGGTAAGCAATGGCCAGAGTATACCGTGAACTTAAGAACTAATGACATTCTGTTACCAATCGGTGCTTCAAAACGGCTAAAGATGGCGAAGAGCTGCACCGCCAAGTACATTTTAGGCATCTCTATTGACTTTTAGGGTGCCTTGTCTGCAATGCAAATAACCCCTAAAGGTCCATTTGAAACCTAATGATGGAGCTACTCTTGCAGCAATTGTCAGACCAATGCAGGTGTTGGGCTTATGAGGAGCGAGATTGCTGCCAATCGTAGCTGAATGGGGTAAAAGTGTGTCCGTAATTCCAATAAGCAATTTGGAATGAGTGGTGTTAGCCTTAGATATGCGACCAAGTTCAAGTATCATAACATAGCATAGCATAACAACTGGCGTAATTATGAACTTCATACCTCTTCTGTTGGACAGGTAAGGCGCATTTTACGATCCGACAGGGGACTTAGGGCATCGGCTTGCTACAAAACTATTATGTCCGTGGTAGGTAGTCTTCGTATTTTGGCTTACCAAAGAATGGCTGTCTGCCTAAATTCTGCACTGAGTCTGTACTGAGGCAATGCAGATGCTGCTGGGAGTACCTCCTCTTGATCTGGAAACGCTCCAACTGAGAGATAACGACTGGGTTTCCTCGATGGAGTTGGCCAAATTTGTTACATTAGGTACGGTTTCCTTTAAATTCCTAAGCGACATACTGCTTACGCGGGGGCTACCTCAACTCAGCTGCCCTAATCATAGCCTGGAGTTTTTGCTAACCGGAGAGTGCTCCTTAAATGCGATTGAGGGCCCAGCATGTTCTGTATGTTTGTTTAATCTATTCGGACATGGCGATGATGGTGAATCCTACGATGTTAGCGGAGTCCACGCTGGCAACGCACAATTAAAAAGAATTCGTAGCTTTGCAAGTAAGGCGCCCTTGTGGGGATATTGTGGTGGTTGTAAGTTATACCCAAATTGGGCATTTCATGACAGTGACAGGGATATTCCGTGCCGTACACACGACCTCGAACTGTAATTGTACTCCCGAAGTGCGCCACCATATCACCAATTCAGTACGAATGAAGGTATTTCGTACATCTGGGTCAGGGTTAATTGTCTTAGAACTGTACTCCTATAATTCCTAGAACACTGGTGTTACACTTACATGGAATCCTTATCGGTCGCTACGTCAACCTATCTAAATTATTGAAGACGAGAGCACACATGTTTTTCTTTTCTCAATTCGATGAGCCGCCTTTCCCTTTATTATTAATTATGAGTTAAGTGATGAAGCGTTCTTCGCTCTGGCCTATGTCCATTCTGATACTAGGACAACATCGAAGAGATGCAGCGTGCATATGTACCCATAGTTTCACGTGCAAGGCAAATTTTTCCTCAACAAAAACCCTTAAACAAGCAGATTAAGTGTAAAATCTCACCCCTAAATATACAATCCAATAAGATACTACAGGAACGAATCACTATTCGAGGTACTACTTGCAAACGTCTTGAATTCTTCTGCATTCATCCCCAATCATGTGAATTCATCCCTTTTAAATTGAGTGGCGGGACATCTGGTGAGTGATGGAAGCATTTATTAAAATTTTTTTACTACAGCAAGCGCTTCCCAGAGGACACTGTTAGGGAATTTTCCGCGAAAATTCCTTTTCAACAAAACTTCCCTTTTGAAACAGAAAAGGATTTAAAAAATGTCCTGTGGAAATTTAAAAAAAAAATTCCCACATTCAATTCGAATTGGAATTTCGATTGAATTTCAGGTGTCGAGATGTAGGAAATATGAAAGGACGTTGGGTGGCAGCATTTTTATGGCATGAGAGTATGCATACTGTCACTTAAAAAGTCAGTTGATAGAAGTTACGGGTGTAACTTGGACATTCAAATAGGAAGTTTTACTTTATGCTTAGCACGGAAAGGGTGGATGAACACAAAGTACATAACTCGAAGAAGGTAGAAGGGGGATTATCGGTTGGTTAAACGCACACGAGAGTACCTTCATACCAATGATTACACGGGTATGGCTGTCCTTCCAAATATAGCCTTAAAGATTGCTTTTAAAATACGACTGGACTTGTTTGTCAAAATGCCAAACGCGTATCTTCAAGATGTCGTATTTTCTGAGCCTTAAAAGCGCCAATAGTTGTTGGTAGAGTCAAAGCCAAAATCTGCTTGACACTGTCCGCAAAGTCCTTGAGTCGACCATTAGCATTAGACCTATCGGAACACCAATCAGTAATAGCTATATCTCGAGGAGCTATACAGGGCAGTCACTGGAAAGGAGGATATAATCTTGGACGTGAAGAACGCGTTTATTTCGGCGGACTGGGAACAGATAATGAGCCCTTTTTATCAGATTGAAATACAAAGTTTTTTTTCGAATAATAGAAACTAACTACTTCTCGAATAGAATCCTCTTCTATGACTCTGACGATGAAGTTAAGGCGTACGAAAATACTGGCAGTGTGCCACAAGGCTCGATCGTAAGGCCCCTAGTGTGAAATATTTCTATTATCGGATTTATTAATGACTTTACTGTGCTGGTTGTAGCAAAAACGCTTGACAATCGTGTAAGTTTTAAACCTCAGGCAGGCATGCACTCACAAGGCTGATGAGTATCGGAGGCCCAAAACAGAATAAAGGGCTCACTCATGCTGTAGCCGCGGGTTCTCTACTTCATGTACGCAGAGGAAATATGGTCAAGTGGCGCATAGAGTCCCATAGCCTGTTTCAGTGAGAAGATTTCGTCGATTTTCGATGCTACATACCAATCAGTGTGTTGCAGAACGAATTTAGGTGCTTATACTAGATACGATGTACATAATACTTCTGTACTTATTTCGTGACATAAAATCGCCTTTAGATCCATCTACCTAGGAACTTGGTGCGGGTAGACCATCAAAATCGTATTATAGGAAGAGGGACTGCATCTTCATTGCCTGCTCTTCATGTCCTATTATTCAGACATCCTCAATTTCTGTATGTCAGTAAATAGGTTTCCTTCCCCCTGGGAAGAGGGCCTGATGCGACCTGTTGCCAGTACTTCGTTGCGGGTATGTGAGCCCTCAAAACGGCTCATCTACCGCTATCTCAAATTCAGAAAGTTGTGCCATTTTGGCGTTCTGATGTCAGCGATGACTCCATCAGGAACAAGAAAGGCCTGAAGACGGTTATGCCATCATCTGCTGCCACCAATAATCCTCTGCGGGAATTGGTAGTCCATCTCTAGATGGTAGAGGTAAGTCGAAGATGGTCTTGCAATTACATATACATTGTGCATACCAAAGTTCGGCAGTAACCGAATATTTCTTACCACTTGTGTTTATTTAACTACTAAGGGCATAACCACTTCCTGATCTTCATACTATCGTCTGACATGCTCATAAACAGTGCTACTTAGAACTCCAGTTTGCTTTAGGAATCAGTCTTTTGCCTAAGACTGTGCTTCGAAATCGACAAAGTGGAGTGGAAAATGCACTCGCCACTAGAGATAGTCGTAACATGTCGTGGACTTTGATAAAAGGTATTCGAGACCTCGAGACGGATAGGTTTGAAATTGATTAAGGATAGATGACTTCATTACTCACCAAAGACACGCGTAAGCTCTATGTAAATAAATTTAATTGTCAAGAACAGGTTGTGTATTTCTTATCAAATAAATTCAAACAACGACAGCAGGTAGTTTCTCTTCTGCAGGCCGTCTGTATCTTCATCTGAAACGGACGGGTCTTCGTCATCATAATTGAGGAATAAATCGACGTCTTCCTCGACGATTTCTTCTTCGTCATCGTGAAGAAGGATAATGCAGGAACAAACCATTTTATTCGCGAGTTCTGGTTTAGATGTGTCGAGGTAAGTAAGCCTACGAAAACGGGCGATAAGCAGCCTTAATGCCTGTACTACGGTAGTATTCGCTTTGTATAGGCATTCATTGAAGAGCATCTGCGTATTGGTGAGTGTGCCTTCATCTGTAAATGGTATCACTAAGTTCTTCATCGGCGGGTAGTACGAATTCCCTACGATGTGATAGTCCTCAGGAATTAGATTTTGGATTTCTTTGTACAGCGGACTCCGGCGAAAGACTCTCTCTGTGTACAGACACCCAGGCGCACCAACATAGACGTCCGTGAATATTTTCTGGTGATCGCAAACAGCTTGCTGGTTTCTTGATAAGTATGTGACAGCTCTCAATAGCGCCGATAATTCCGGGTACGTATCCGCCAGTCCGCGGTTTGAAGCCCTGTTCAATGTGTGAGAAGATTGTTTCGGATGGCCAGTGGACGTAGTCCTTGAACATCAAGCACAAACCGTCGATAATTTCGCAAAAGTATTGGTAAGCAGCGCCTTTTGCGAAACCAAATCTTTGGCCGACGGCACAGAAACTCTCCCGTGTGCTCAACATCCAAATGGCGAAGAGGAATTTCTTCTCCATGTTGTAGATCTTGACTTTATTTCCTAGATTATCTATCATTCGCGCAAAACAACTGCGGCTCATGCGAAAGTAGAAACGGAATTCACTTGGAGTGTATAGTGGGATGGCTTCCTCATAGAAAGCGTTGTCCTTTGGGATGAATTGGCGTCGGAGGCCTTTGGAGTTTGTTTTGTCCGGGCTTTCGACGTTGTTTGGTTGGTCTTGTTCAGAATAGGTTATCTCGTGTTGGTTCTCGATTTGACTTACCAGGAGTTGGACAATGTCATCGGGATCAGGTACAGTGGTCATTTTTTTGAGAAACTCAAAGTGAAGTGACTTTTTGAGGACAAGTTTTCCTCCAAAGCGGAATCGAAGGCAGACATCGGCTGAAGAAGACCCACCAGAGTTTGTAGTGACATTGGCTAAAACTTTTTTTGGGACTCGGCGTCGGTGGAACTGAAATCGCTGAGTAAGACTCCGAGAAAGACTTGTCAAGAATTGAGTCAGTGTTTGGACTACTTGCGTCCTCGGTTGAAGCTTCCACGGACCGAAGTTAAAATAATGATTCATGCAGACGACACTTTTTTTTTTTTTTTTTTTTTTCCCCGGCGAAGGCAGGTGAAAATCTTCCATCAGACACTATGAGGATCAGAAGCGCGTGCTCATAGTAGTGTGAGATTCTTACTCACTAAAAACACCTCCCTTCGTTGTTAATTTTAATACCGCAACTAAGTAGAACTTATCAACCAGTTTTTATTTCATAAGTTAATCACGATTGTTAGGACACTTTCCAATGAAAGACCCTACATACGAGTATTCCGCTTTCTTAATGCGGTTTCAATTTATCGCGCAAGGTCCAACGGTTTAGTTCGTTGAAGACGGCGTAGTATGTTTCGTTCGTCCAAGATTTCTAGGACTGTATTGTTGATATGGCCGCTTAACCGGACTTTATGTTTTCGTGCGCAGTTCCTGACTTCATCTTCCACGAAAGGAACTCCGAGGTCTCGATGCAGGTCATTATTTCTTATACGCACAAATTGTCGTAGCACTTTATTTTCAAAAGTTTGTATTATATTTATATTTGATTTCTTAGTACAAGCGCAGAGTTGTATACCATAGGTCCACACCGGCTTTAGCACTTGCTTATAAAGAAGCAGCTTGTTTTCTAAGCTTAGCTTGGAATATTTACCAAGAAGCCAGTACATTTCTTTGTATTTGGCTAGTTCTTTGTATAGAACTAGTTCTTTTCGTTTCTTTTTAACATGCGTTTTCCATTTAAGCTTCGCGTCAAGTGTCATTCCCAAATACTTAGCTTCGTTTGCAAAGGGGATACACACCGACTTTATAGAAATGGGCAAGTGATTTATCTTTCTGTAGGTGAAGTCAACATGTACAGATTTTGTCTCATTAAGGGTAATTCGCCAGATCTTTGTCCACTCGTAGACTTTATTTAAAGCAGTCTGAAGTTTCGCCGTTGAGTCTTCTATTGATTCTCCAACCGCTAAGATAGCGGTGTCGTCAGCAAAAGTAGCGAGAACAGTATCCTCGACGTGTGGTATATCTCTTGTATATAAAAGGTACAAAAGTGGGCCCAGTACGCTTCCCTGCGGTACTCCGGCTAGGATATCTTTAAATTTCGAAACATCATTTCCGTATCGAACGCGAAAAATTCTATTTTCAAAATAGCTTGTCAATATATTATAAAGCTTCATGCCATACTTTGTCAAAAGCTTGTGAAACGTCAAGAAATACGCTCGAACAAATCTTTTTTTCTTTCAGGGATTTTTCAATTACATCAGTAATTCTATGCACCTGATCAATTGTTGAATGCTTAGTCCGAAATCCAAATTGATGGTCGGGAATAAGATTTTGGTTTTCGATAATTGGGAGAAGACGTTTTAGCAAAATCCTCTCAAAGATTTTCGACAGGATCGGTAGAAGAGAAATGGGTCTGTATGATGTTTTTATCGTTTGGAGGTTTTCCTGGTTTTAGTACCATAATGACTTCAGCAACTTTCCACTGACTTGGCACGTATTCAAGCCTCAGAGCCGCGTTAATAATGTGTAAGAGCTTTATAAGTGCTTTTTGAGGTAGCATTTTCAGAACTTCTCCGGTAGTAAGGTCATACCCCGGAGCCTTCTTTGGTTTTAATTTCCTTATTACAGTTTTAATTTCAGCAAGAGTTGCATTTGTAATTACAAAATTACTATATGCTATTTCTAAAGAACTGGTGTCGGGTAACAGTGTTGGGCCGTCGGAGGGCTTGAAAATTTCTCAAGATAGTCGGCAAAAACCTCCGCTTTTTCCTTATCCCCCTTAACCCATTCGTTATTACCGACCTTGATTGGTGGCGCGGGGATTTTGGGCCTTTTTAAGCATTTTAAAGCTTTCCAAAGCGAGTAATTTGTTTCTTTTCCTGCCGTCAGGTTTTGAACATATGTATTTACTTCGGAATTTCTGTAACTTTTAAGAGTCTCCTTGAGCAGATTACAGAGCCTGTTTAGGCGTGTTTTATCCTGCGGCGCTCGAGTTGTTTGCCATCTTTTGCGAGCTTTTCTTTTTTCTCTTATCATATCTTTTACCTCAGGCGGGTAGTTTAAGTTACGTTTAGCCGTGTTTTTTCATTGACAAGGTGTATTATTCCACGCAGCACATTGGACTATTTCAACGAAAGAATCCACTTCGATTTCGAGTTCAAGTGCTGCTTTAAGTGAAACGTCTAGTTCTAGGTTATTATTAATCTCATTTCTGAATCCTTCCCAATTAGTATTTCGTCCAGTTAGTCTTAATGGTCCTTGTTTTTCAATAAACGTGTCGTTCATTGTCAGTATGACTGGAGAATGATCGGAGGAAAGATCGAAGCTTTCATCAACGTTTATATCCGAGTTACGAATTCCTTTAACAACAAAGAAATCGACAAGATCGGGTATTTTCGTTGTATCTGTTGGCCAATAAGTCGGCTTGCCCGTTGAATAGAAGTCACAATTGTGTTCCATACATGCTTTATAGAGTATTTTACCCTTTTGGGAGACACATCTTGATCCCCAAAAAGTGTGTTTGGCATTGAAATCACCGCCAATCATAAAAGCCGATCCAACAGAATTGAATATATTTTTAAATATATGTTTTGAAGGCGTAAATCGTGGAGGGCAGTAGATGGCTGAAATAGTAAAGGAGTTCCGTACCAATTTTACGCGCACCACAATTAGTTGTACAGACTCGAGCTCTACTTTTATATCTTCGTTGTGCTCAAGAGACTCTTTAATGTATACAGAGGATCCGCCTCTCGCGTTTCCCGAAGGGTGATACGCGTAGTAATCTTTAAAACCTCTCATTTTTGCAGATGACCCATTTTTCAAGTGGGTTTCGGAAATCAAATAAATGTCAATGTCGTTTTTCCTTAGGAATAACTCAAGTTCATAAAGTTTTTCTAAGATTCCGTTTGCATTCCAGGTGAGTACGTTTAATTTTTCCCTTTTCATTTTTTAGGCGAAGGACGTTTTTTATTGAACCTATTTTCAAAACTTCTTTAGCTTATCTAAAATAAGTTCATTGATTTTGTTTTGCTGCTCAAGCTGCGCGAGCAGGATCTCCGGAATCTTTTGCTTTTAGCTTGGTAGCTTCAGCGTATGTAAGTTTTTCCGATGCTTTCTTTTCAACACTGGAATCAATCACTTTCGCCTTGGCGTTTTTAACGATATTTTGAGCAGATCCCGATGTTTTTTCTTTAGTTTTGGGCTTCTCTTTTTGTGGCTTAAACAACTTGTCACGTCTATTTTGCAACTCCTTTGCTACTTCACAGCCACAGAAATTTGCTACGTGTTTACCCCTGCAGTTAACACAAGTCGGAGGGGTTTGTTTGCTTACGTTGCATTCTTTGGACAGGTGTTTACCTGCGCATTTTACGCACCGAGGCTCTTTTTGGCAGTAAGCTTGCGTATGGTTAAATTCCTGGCATCGCTTACACTGCGGGATCAGTTTCGAGTTTTTGCGTCGAGGCTCAATTTTAACAATAATGTTGAGGATTGACTTAATATCGTATATTTTTTGGGTATTTTCAGTGTTCTCAAAGGTTAGCATAAAGAGGGGAAGGCTACGTTTAACTGTCATATCCTTTCCTTCAATTTTTTGTTTCTCTCGCTTTTCGATGTTGACGACATCAATGATTTTAAAACCCTTGTTTTTTAAATCACTTACGATATCTTCTTTTGGGCAAGACGGATGCAGTCCTCTGGCGACGACACGAATAGGTCTTTCGCACTTGTTCTCGTATGTGAACCATTGGATTTTTTCGACGCTTAACTTGCGAGAAAGAATGCGATAGTTGTCAGCGTCCTTGACGTTGACTTTCCATACATTATTATTGCGCGATGTTACTATATAGTCCGATCTCGGCAGGGTCATCAATATGTTTGCATCATCAATATGCAGACGACACTGATTAACTTCTCACATACGACTACAAGAAAAAATGCGCTTCATAGTTTCCCGGACAGGGAAAACGTGACTTCTAGAATCTCTCAAATATTTTGACAAAGGCATCATCAACGTGATTTTATCCTGTATAGATGAGCAACCTCCAATTTGATATCATTAGATTTCATAGCAACGAAGACCCTATCCGTAAGTTCATACTTTCAAATTCAAACCTAGTTAACAACGGAAGCTACATCAAAAGAAGATTCATCTTCCAACACTTTTCATGATTCAAAGGAGTATGTATTAAGGTTGTTCTAAATCAACATCTTTATGTCTATGTGACTCTAGTTAGGTATGTGTGTACCTACCTACCTGTCTACATTGTGTGAAGTGAAGATTTTGAAAATTCCAATCAAGGCAATTCCTTGTTCTTCTTATTCCCACTTCTGGGACTTCATTTGAAATTAATGCGAGAGTTTCAATGTCATTAAAAGCAAGCAACCACCGCAATAGGCACACGTTTACAGAAATCATTTCAAAGCCTTCAAAGAATTTTAAGGAAAATTAAATGAAAATATCCGTTTCACCTCAGCCCCGTAAGTCTCCCGCACTACCAATATTCAAGCATAATTAAAAAGCTATCTAGTTTCTGTCAAAGCCGACTTATGTACATACGTATGTACATATCTATACTGAAACTAGCCTAATTTGAGTGGTTCTAATCGAAATCCAAAAGATACAATATGACACGACAAGTAGACGTTAAGTAATGGCGGCTTCACCAAAACCCTATGTGTAAGATACTTCCGTCCCCCAAGTGTGCGGAGAATTCTTCTTTGGGTCTTAAGGAATGAACATCCTTAAAAGATTTCAATACACGTACATAGATTGTCGTAAGTACAAACATATACAGATGCCATGTACGCTTAGTTTTATGGTGGAAAGGAAATTTCTTTCGCGTTGCGGGCTAATGTAAAAAAAAAAAAAAAAAAAAATACTTACTATATTTCCCTAGCCTATGAGTACATATTTGGTTGCATGTGCAAGTTTTATGTGTGGCACGTAAGCACACACACACACCAGAAAGCAACCGTTTCTATATACTTTCTTGTTGGGAGAAAAATGGAAAAGGAAAATAAATGCGAGACATTCCCTCTTTTAAATAAGGAAAAACGGTGTTTGCGTCGAGCTCTGCCACATACAAGATACTACGAGTACATGCACGAATACATATTCGCCTGTGAAAAGGAGTAAAAGATTCTTTTGATTGGTCGCGATATCCTTTATATTAGCACATCACAAATTTCCCATTTAGTTCAACATCTTCAAGTTTCTCTACTGCTATCGTCGCTGCTACTACCGTCACATTCCTCCCACAACTTTGGAAACAAAAAAGGGATTTTCAAGAAAAAAAAAACAAAAACAAAAACAAAAACCACTCCTTAGCGATCCTTGCGGGATATTTTTGTTTGAAACTACTTAAAATTCTGCTACTTCTTCTCCACATCGTCTTCTACTGGTTCTTCATCGACTTGGTAAAGGAGGAAACACCTTAATGAAATTGCAGTGAGAATTGCGCACCCACTGTGCCAAGCAGTAGGGCAATCGGGGGGGGAGTAGAGAAAATCAAAATTAAGAAACGCCGCTGGTGAAAATAAAACGAGAAAATCAATATTTTGGGCGTACATAAGTGTTACGTACATAAACTCTCACTTGACGCGACTTCACTCTAACGTTCATTGTTACTCCTCGGAGGCAGGAAGAATCGTTTTTTTCCTTCAAGGTTTTTCAAGTCTCTTTTTAAATAGCAGAGTGGTAGTACTCTGGTTGGCATACACATCGTAGCATCCTGACATTCTGGCATCCTGGCATTACGACACACTACACCATAGAGATTCTAACTCTATTCCTGCGCGCTTTCTTTTCAATACTTTGCTTGGATGGTTGGAAGACGTTTTTTTTTTTACCGAGCAGCAACAGTAGCAGCAGGAATTCTAACCGACGAGGAGTAGCAGTGACTGTGACAGAAGAAGTAGCAAAGTGAAGTAGAAATAAAATGAAAACACGCGGAAACCCTTAACCAATAGGGAAATTCTTATAAGAAGGATTCCACTCTTATTGGCTGCTTTTGGTAGGGTTAACATTTTCCTTTCTACAAAAACTTACTACTTACATACGTACACACGATAAAAACAGAAGAAAACGATGATGACGACGACGACAACGACAACGACAACGACAACGACAACGACAACGACAACGACAACGACAACGACAACGACAAGCACAAAGCCGAAGAAGTAGTAGAAGATGAGAATGAAAAAGCAGGCATAGAGACGAAGAACTCATCCTGATTGTGAAAACGTCCTCGTCGTCATCGTGGTCGTCGCTGTCGTCGTCCTTGTATATTTCTTGTAAGACTTTTATCCCTACAAGGAAAAGTTTTTCCTTCTTCTCTAACTGAAATAAGGGCGATGCTAGCGATGGTAATGCTAATGGTAATGGTAATGGTAATAGTGATGCCGTTGATTTTGGTAGTGGTGTTCTCCTTTTTCTCGAAAATTTTATATATACTCGTACGTCGTTCACTATACTTTCAATGGCACACTGAAAAATAGACAACAGGATTAACTATTCATACATACATACACTCTCTCATATACGTATGCACGTCTTTAAGTATAAGTTCGTCGGAAAAGCGTAAAAAAAAACCTACATTGCCATATACTCGTATGTTAGGTAGGATACCTCGGGGGATGTTCTTTCGCCTTGTCCTCATAAATATTATTTATTTCTTTTCCTTTTTTTTATTTTTATTTTATTTTATTGAGCCTTGGGTTCATAAATGTTAGATTAGAAAGTTGTTAGCCGTATGAAAATACACTACTACTGACCTGTTTAAGGCAGACGACAAGAGTAACTAACCTTTCCAAAACGCAAATACCAAAAACCACCATCAATCGATTGATTTCATGTTCTTAGTAAATTATTTTCGCCTGATTGCACCATCAAAGTGCACTTGGCCTGAGTACGAGTATCTCTGCAAAGTTTTAGAATAGCGAGAGAGTCCTTCAGACTTCACAACACATTTCACATCGATGTACTTTTGTAATTGGTTGAGACTAAATCAATCGATTAATTCTATTAAAATGGATTGCTTGCATATTACATTATAAAATGAACTTAACTTAGTTAACAATCTTTAATTGAATTTGTAAACTTTTTGTTAACTTAGTGTAATTTACAAACTCACTATAAATTAGATCCTTCGGTAACCGCATTAAGAATTGAAGGGGCAAGTAAAAGAAGGGCCTATTTAACATTTTTACATTTTTTTTTATTTGAGTACTAGAGCTAGAGCTATATTACATTTTTGTGCCTTTCTTCTACTCCACTGCTTAGCTTGTTTGTGATGATTCAGATGGCACATGTCCGCACGTCTGTTATTATAAGCAGAGTTTTCATCTTTGCCATTCTTTACTGCCGCCTACAAAACTAAACTACAAATAACACGGCGTTAGCTTTAAAACTATACGCATCGCCTTCTACTACTTTCTTTCGAATCAATCAAAATGAGCCTCATGTGGAAAGAGGTCAAAATGTTCAGTAAAAAATACAATCACTATCCAGATACTGTTTGGACACGGTGAGATAAACTGCAACATCAAGACATACGAGCATTCTGCCAACTGTCCTTGTCAACAAAAGACTGAAGAATGCAAAACCAGCAACTCAATTGTCAAATGCGCAAACTGCAAGGGAAACCACAAACCCACTGATAGCGCAGATACATTTAATCAAGGAATTTACGAGTAAGTACCCCTAAAATTCTTGCACATAGCGCGGGCGAAAGAAAATCAGGGAGGAAAGAAAGCGAGGCACCGATGAACGTTGGTTTTAAATGTTTGCAAGTTATTATGACTAGGAAATAAAGAGCTAGGCAGGGCGTTCCATAAGCAAGTTGTACGGCTCAGGAACGAATCACGATATTTTAGAGTACGTCCGATAGTGGGCTTGAGGGTATACTGATGAGCATTCATAGCGAGACGGGTGTTACGGTTGAAAGTTTGAATGGGCGGAATGCTACTGGCGATTTCAGTGGAGCACCGATGGTGGTAATAGCGATAAAACAAAGTGAGACACGAGACATTTAGTCTGTGTTCGAGGGTGTCCATTGAATGGATGATGTTAGCATCACCTATGAGCTTTATCGCACGGTTTTGAATCCTATATAGCAGGTGCAGAGATGTTTTAGGTGCATGTGGGCATTGTACTCCAATTTTGGGTGGATGAATGCCTTATAAATCGAGGCCAGATTAGAGGGGGTAAAATATTTCTTACATCGCTTGGGGAAACCTAGACATTTCGACGTAAGTTGTCATTGACACTCATACCGAGAATGGAAAATTTCACTGTGCCATTCATGGATAATGGCTGGGTATTTGGATTTCGCTTTAACGACAGCAGACAGCATTGTGATTTGGAAGCATTAAATTCCACTCTGTTGATAGTTCCCCAATTTGTGATGCTGTTTATATCAGAATTGAATGAGCTTAACATACGCTGCCGTTCCCGTTCTACAACCGAAGAACAGGGACGTGAGTCCGGGAACGAATATGAGAAGCAGAGAGTAATGTCGTCAGCAAAGGAATATATTGGATTAGAAGTAGCAGACAAGAGATCAATAATGGAAATTAAAAAGAGTGTCGGAGACAGAACGAAGCCCTGTGGCACACCACCATTTATATGAATATCCGACTTGAAACCTTCCAAAGCATCTAGATTTCTTATCCATCGAAGAAGAGTGTCAACGATACCAGTGATACCAATATCAAGTGCAACTACGAGTATCTTGCTTTGATGTACGCTTTGGTTCCACTTTTTGGTGAGACTTGCCATCAAATCATCAGTGGATCTGTTTCTACGAAAACTGTACTGCAGTTTCGAGATATTTCATGAGCTGACGATTTATCAGCGTTTTCGTGATCGTGGAAAGAAGCGACATCTGTAGGAGGAGAGAGAAGAAGATTCGCCTTGTTTAGGGCCGGGCTGGATAAATGCTGTTTTCCATCTGCTCGGAAAGAGTCCTAAAGAGTAGGATTGATGAAAAAGCTTACGCAGTGATTTTACCAGCGAGGAAGAACAGCTTTCAGAAGAAGGGGAGGCATACCATCTGGAACAGCAGATTTGTGTATATTGAGATATTTAAGTACTCTTGCGAAAAATTCGACGCACTCAAGTGTAGACCGAGACAAAGCACAATCTGTAAGTTTTGAGCTGGCCGCAAAGTGTACAGCAAGCAGATTGGCCTTGTCCAAAGAGCTGACAGCTGGAATGTCATTATAAATAAGCGTTGGGATGGAGAATAAGGCAGAGTTTCTAATGCTTTTGACGAACGACCAAATATTTTTACTACCATTGGGACAGTGTAGTATTTTTTTTCTTCAGCTTTTGGTTGTAACATTTCACACGCTGGATGTACCTGTCTACATTCATAGTCAAACCAGGCTTCAGGAATTTTGTTTGTGTTTGTAGGCTAGGATTTGCATGCAAACTGCAACGGTTCTAGTGGCCTCTTGCGATTGCAGCTCCAATGTACCGGTGGTTACGTATTTCTACCATGGCTGCAACAAAATAGTGATCCAAGTCAATGTTGGCTTTTCGGAGAGTTTGGACATCCAGAAAGGTGGAGGAGTGTCTGACATCGATCGCAATGTAATCAATCTGTTTGACATATGACTGATCAGGGGATAGCCAAGTACTTTTATGGATGTTGAGATGTGGCAACCTCGTGCTGACCACATTCCATTACAAGACCTAAAAACCGGTATCCACTGTCGGACATGATGCTATATAGGCTCTGCTAGGGCACTCAGTAAATCTTCGGTCTAAAGGGCATAGAGTTCGTCTTTAATGCTGTCATGCTGTCAGAGGAATGAACACGAATCAGCCTTATGCTGATATTTTAGAGTACGTCCAATAGTGGGCTTAGGGAAATACTGAAGGTTTTAAGGGGCGGAATGCTACTGGCGATTTCAATGGAGCACTGATGGTGGTAATAGCGATAAAATAAAGTGAGGCACGAGACATTTAGTCGGTGTTCGAGGGTGTCCATTGAATGGATGATGTTAGCATCACCTATGAGATTTATCGCACTGTTTTGAATCCTATCTAGCAGGTGCAGAGATGTTTTAGGAGCACCTGACCAGATGTGGGCATTGTACTCCAATTTTGGGCGGATGAATGCCTTATATATTGAGGCCAGTTCAGAGGGGGTAAAATATTTCTTACATCGCTTGGGGAAACCTAGACATATCGTTCATATTTAGGCATTTTGTAAAAACCTCTAGCTGTAGCACGTTCGTACATTTGGTGGCCTAAAATCGACAATAGCATTGAATAAATGATTTCGAATAGTTTTCCGTGTAAGCTTGCATACCCGAGTTCAGAAAAAAATTCACTATAATGCCATGGACACCAGCTGAATCGGCGTGGTCCCGAATCCATTTGGACTTATCCGAACCTATAAAGGATTTTGAGTTTTTTAATTATTATCGACTAAAGTAAAGAACTAAAGTAAAGACATAGCTTTGGCTTAGTCGACACTGTATGTTGTGTGGTGGATACTTATCCGGAATCGTGTGATCATTGAACAGCGTGTAGTCGCCACATGGACGCTAATTGCCAGATTTGTTTGGTGCGAGGTGGAGCGGTGAGGACCCGCAACCTTTTGAGCGATGAGCGATACCCATTTTAATCATAGTCTCGAACTCGTTTTTAGCAATTTTCATTTTATCAGGAGCCAAATGACGAGCTTTATAAGAGGCTGAAGGTCCGGCCATTGTCTTGACAGTAGTGTGAAAGATATCCTTAAATGTACCAGCTGGTCTTGTTAAGTTGGGGAATTCCTTGAGGAGTAAGAAAAGTAATGGGGTGATTATTAGGTGTTACCGCTGCCAACGGTGTTTGGTCACACTGGAGACTGTTGTGCCTATAGTTTGTGCGCTGTCTTCTCTGTGGAGAAGGTCATGATTCTGAGTCTTGCATTGAGTCGCACCACTGATGGCTGGCATCGGTGGTAGGTGAGTGCACAGTGGAGAGTTTCTCATTCAGGGGCTCTCTGGCTCAGGTCTCTGGCTACTCCAGCTGTGCTAAGGAGTCCAACGTTGAATTTCTTTTTCTGGGCGGTTCGCAGCTTCTTTTCGTTGGATAGTCGAGCTCTGAATTTAGTCGCAGCAAGAAAGTGGTCAGAGTCAACATTTGCCCCTCGGAATGTGCTCACGTCGAGGATGTTGGATGTGTGCCTCGCATCAATTAGCATACGCCTTGAGAGAGCCAGGTTGCTGTGTGGATCCTTAACCTTGAAAACTTGGAAACTTGGAAACCTACTACAACTTATCACCGTATTACGAGCTTCTGCAAAATCGATTAGTCGGTAGCCGTTGTCTGTTGTCGTTTCGTGGATTCTGTGCTTACCAACTAACCCGCCAAAGATGTTTTCCTTTCCGAATTTATTGACAGGTTGTCTTCAAGGAATGAAAAAATATCAGCAATAACACGGCAAATTTTGACTTCCAAATCGTCAATACCCCCAAAGAAAGTAATCTAAAGGTGTGAGATCACAAGTCCATTACGCGAAATTATGCGTTCAGAAAATGTTTCCCGCAATAAATTGATGGTGTCGCGCTCCGTGTTGCATGTTGCGCCATCTTGTTGAAACCAAAGCTCTGTCACATCAATGTCAAGTCTGAAATCATGTTTCTATAGCGCCCTCCATTGACGGTAACATTCTGGCCGGCATCGTCCTTAAAGAAATATGGGCCGATGATTCCAACAGCCCATGGTTGTAAGGGCGTCTCGATAAAGCCTTCTGGGTTTTTCCACTTGCTTCTTTACATACCCATTTAACCAAAACTGGGCCTCATCGAAGAATGAAAATAAGTATCAATCTGAATCATATTTTCGGCCCATTCACCGAACCTACGACGCATATGATGGTCACGCGGTTTCAACTCTTGCACAAGCTGGATCTTATAAGATCTTTCCGTAAACCGTAAAAAAACCCATACCCATCAAATAAGACTGCTACGCTCACCGGAGACCCTGATGGGGAGAGCCTGCTTCAACTAATCTGCGAACTGTGGTCCAATAAAACGGATATATGTGGAACTAGGAAAATCACGCGACAGCAGACGAACGGAAGAATTAACGAAATGACAACCATTATCAGATTTACTCCGAAAAGATGCAAAGTTTAGGTGGAAACAACTGAAGGCAGCTTTAGCCAACGCACCCGTATTCAAATTATTTAACCCCAAGGCGATCACTGAAATACACACAGATGCCTGTATGTCTGGGTACGGTGTCGTTTTGCTTCAGAAAGACATAGGTGACCAGCTGTTCCAGCATATTCAATACATGAGAAGGAAAACAGCGGCAACCGAGCAAAAATACAACTCGTACGAGCTGGAGGTGCTCGCAATCATCGAAGCTCTCAAAAAAAAAAAAGGAGAGTATACGTGTCAGGGATAAAATTTCAAATTGTCAAATTGCCATGACGTTGAAGAAGAAGGACGTACCACTTAGAGTGTCGAGATGAGTTATGTTTTCATCGTTCGGGTGGTTCAAAGATGCGGCACGTAGAATTCATTGCTTTTTTTTTATTTTTATTTTTTTTATTGTTCATTAATTCATTAAAAACTTAACAATGGGTAGATATTTCTGCGAAGCCTTGAAGGCTTTTCTGCAGAAGATAGTTTTTCATAGTTTTATGATTAGTTTTTCGTAAGCAAGCTTAGATAATACATAATACAATCTTTTTAATGATAATTAGATCATTAAAGAAAAAACTAATAATAATTGATAGATAAATTAGGTTTGAAATTTAGCTATTTAACTTCGAAATTCAGGAAAAAATTGTTTTATAATTTTCTTTCTAGTTTTAATATTTTGTATATTTTTTAGTTCATGCGGAATTGTGTTTAGAAGTTTCGGTACACTGCATTTCAGCTGTCTTCTCCCGTAGTTATTGTAGAATCGGGGTTCGTGAAGCATACCTTGAGCTCCTATTCTTGTGTTGATTCCATGTTGAATTGGTGTTATGAATCTGTTGTCATCGTAGTACTCCAGTAAAATTGTCATCTTGAAAATATCTTCTACTCGAAGAACTTTAAAACTCCTTTGTTCCGGAATATGGAGCTGGTTATATACGTCTATTTTCTTCAGTGCCGAGTTTTGGAGTTTTTGAATTTTCTGTATATGTGTTGCTGATGTATGACAAGTATGCCATACCTGAGTTTAGATTCCACAAGGGCAAAGTAAGCTTGTCTTAATACGGCCGTTGTGGCATGATATTTTAGATGTGTTAATGCATATAAAGCTCACTCGCAACTCATCTATGTGCTTATCCCACAAAAAGTTGCTGTCGATCGTAACTCCCAGATATTTGTGTCTCTCCACTGTGTCGATATGGCAGTTAACTGAACTATTGCATGATTCATTTTTGAAGTGGATTTGTAATTGTGTAGCCCTGAATTGCGGGTTTCGTATATGCATCATTTTTGTTTTAGAAGCATTGATCGTTAAGCCGTGATCGTGACACCACTTTACAGCGTTGTCGAACTCCTCCTGCATAATTTGTGTTGCCGTATGTAAGGATCTGTGACGCACCACTATCGCCGTCTCGTCTGCATATGCAAATGGTATGGCCTTCTTGAAAACTCGTAACATCTCATTGGTGTACAATATGAACAAGATTGGACCCAATTTTGATCCTTGAGGAACTCCATATTGAACGTTTTCATTTTGGCTGTAAGCATTGTTTATTTTGACGCAAAATTGTCTGTTCGTCAAATATTCACGTAGCCAATCTGCCATCAGTCCTCGTATACCATTATTTTCCAGTACTTCTACTAGTTTATCATGGTTCAGTGTATCGAAAGCTTTACTGAAGTCCACGAATAGCACTAAAACATGATGGCTTTTATTTAGACTTTCGTTAACGCAATTTGTAAATTCTCCTAACAGCTTACCAGTGCTTTTATTTTTCTGGAAGCCATACTGACTTCCGTGTATCAGCGAATTCTTTGTTATAAAGTCTTGCAGCCTGTTTGTTACTATCTCTTCCATGCACTTTTCTATTACTGGCAATATTGATATTGGCCGATAATTTTTAAAGTCGCTTTTTGTACCTCCTTTGTATATCGGTCTGATTGCAGCGGTTTTTAAGCCTGTAGGGATTTTTGCTTGTGCAATACTTAAATTAATTAATTTACACAATAATGGGGTAAATATGTCCATGTGCCTTTTTATATCAATAGCTCGTATTCCATCAATACCTGGCGACTTGTTTTCACTCAATAAATTAATTATTCTTCGAGTTTCCAAGAAATCTGTTACTTGAATATAGATTGTGCTGGCTAATCTTGATTTTGAGTGTGTCGATGTAACCGAGTCACAATATCTTTTATTTGTGTGCTAAAGTTGTTTGCACACGCATTAGTTAAATTGTTCAGACACATTTTACCCGTGAAATTCTTTATTATTGTTTCATCCAAACTAGGCTTTTTCCTTCCCAAAATCTCATTTACTAAGCTCCATGTTTTTCTGGGGTCAGATCTTATTTGGTTAAACTTAGATTTATAAAAAATATAAAAAATAGTCTTATATTCTTGTTCATACGATTTGTTTAGTCTATTGTTTTTCCACTTTCTGTAAAGTTCGTCCCTTTTTTTACATTTTCCTCTTAATTCAGAAGATATCCTAGCCCATGGACTCTCTTTTTTTATTTTTTTCATAGTTGTCGCTGCATCATAGATATACTTCATTTTATCATGAATCTTCTGATAAAGTACGATGACATCACTTTCATTCAAGATTTCATCCCAGTTTGTATTAGCAATTAGCTCATTAACCTTATCGTTAGATATATAGGACAGGCTGACAGAGTTTTCTTTAACAGCAGATTGTTTTGTTTGTGGGAAGTACATGATTGGGTAATGATCAGTGATACAACTTTCTGTTGTATTGGCATCACTCACTCTTTTGTAAATGGTCAATTCGAAATGTCAGTAATAAAATGATTGACTCTTTTCCTGTTCGTAAAACATGGTGGCAGCGGTTGGCAGACAAGCCAAATTTATAAGGAGGAAAAATTAAGAACAAAGGGTATACTAAATAGAAAAAAAAAAAACGAAACTAATCAAGGGAAGGGATTCCACACCACGCGATCAAAAGCATTTTAAGGAAAAGGTAACATCTAGTTCACACATAACAATAAAAATCAAAGTTGTCCAGAAAACACGTGCTAATATTTCTAAAATACTTATACACATATATACACGAGCAAAACGATGAGCACCGAAAGAAAAGCAACTACTTCAGGAGGCATCAAGACCATAGTTCCCCAAGCAAAACCAAATATGCAGCTGACCCTAACCGCACCAGAAGAATTTACATTCGTCTCATCAGACTGGGAAAAATGGATTAGAAGATTTGAACGATATAGGGTGGGAAACGGATTACACGAGGCAAGTGACAGTACACAGGTAAACATTTTAATTTACTGCATGGGCGAGAAAGCCGAAGAAATTTATACTTCATTTACACCTGTACCTGAATCTTATGATGCATGCTTAACTAAATTTGGGGAACATTTTATTCCTAAAAGAAATACAATATATGAGCGTGTTAAATTTCTAAAGAGAAAACAAGGTGACGAGACAGCTGAGGAGTTTATTACTGCCCTGCAAAACACTGCGAATGGGGTTCTCTGTTGGACGAGATGATTTTATTAACGTTAGTCAACGGGATGAAAGATGAGGGACTAAGTGATAGACTACAGCTGGACCCAAATCTCACCTTGGAGAAGGCAATCACTTCGCTTAGGCAGGTAGAAGAGCATTATCGTCAAAAAAAAGACCTTCATCTGGGATCATCTTCATCAATATGTAAAGTGGAACGTTTGGTAGAAAAGAAACGCAGATTTGACAAACAAAGACCGCGCTGGAATAGGAAAAAACAGCAGGAACAAACACAAGCAAAAGTATGCATGCGGTGTGGGTTTGAACGACACGATTATGAAAAGTGCCCGGCCAAGAATACAAATTGCAAAAAGTGTAACAAAATCGGACATTTCGCACGAGTTTGCAGGTCAAAGGGAATATGTGTGGTTAGGGAGAGACAAGAAAAAGAACAAGAACAGGAGTACTTTGTAGGAGCTGTGTCAGATAAGTGGTCGGTGAATTTGTGACTAGACAACAAAAATATCACATTTAAAGTTGACACAGGTGCTGACGTCACATTGGTACCATGGTCAATTGTAGCCGATTTAAGACATTTGACAATAGAGAAGACGGGAAATAAATTGTACGGGGTGGGACAGCAAATAGACATAATAGGAAAAGCTTTAGTTTGGTTAAGGTACGCACATCAAAAGGTTAAAGAAGTAATTTACATAACAAAAGACACAATGACACCGTTGTTAGGTAAGACCGGTATAGAAAAATTAGGCTTGGTCAAAACCTGTTTTAAAGTTTCTATGAGGAACTGGACAGAGGAATTTAGGGAAATTTTCGAGGGCTTAGGAACTTTAAAAGAAAGGTACACAATTGAGGTGAAACCAAACGCAGCCCCCTTTGCCATATCAACTCCTAGAATAGTGCCAATACATTTGAGGGAAGTTGTTCAGGAAGAGCTCAGTAGGATGGTTAAGGAGAAAGTTATAGCCCCAGTGCAAAATGCTACAGATTGGTGTGCACCGATGGTTATTGTGCCGAAAAAGGGGAGCGTACGAATTTGTGTGGATCTTGGAATGCTTAACAAGTGTATAAAAAGACAGGTGCATCCAATCCCTGGAATAGACTACTCATTGTCGCAACTCGCGGGAGCAAAGATTTTCACGAAACTGGATGCCAATAGTGGATTTTGGCAAATTCCCCTATCTAAGGAGTCTCAAGACTATACCACCTTTCTCACGCCATACGGTCGATATAAGTTCCTGAGGCTGCCCTTTGGGATAACATCGGCGCCAGAGTTTTTCCAAAGAAAAATGACGCAACTCTTAGCGGGTATGAGTAACTGCACAGTGCACATGGATGATATCCTAATTTGGGGAAAAACGTTGCAGGAGCATGACGAATGCGTGCAAGCAGTACTTGAAAAAATACGTAGAGCGGGAATCACACTCAACAAAAAAAAATCTGAGTTCGCGAAAAGCCAAATAACGTATTTAGGGCACACAATTGTGGAGGGGGAGATAAAACTCGACAATGAAAAAACGAATGCCATTGTAAAAATGGAGCCGCCAAAAAATGCAACAGAAATCCAGCGTTTTCTTGTCATGGTGAACTTTGTTGGAAAATACATACCGAACAAGTCAAAAATACTTGAGCCCATAACAAATCTGTTGTGCAAAAGAAACGCATTTATATGGGGAGATGCACAGGAAAAGGCATTCAAGGAAATAAAAGAACTTCTTACTTCACCGCCTAACCTCAAGATGTACGACCCAACAAAGGAAACAATAGTGAGTTGTGATGCTTCCATGAAAGGTCTAGGTGCTGCACTGCTGCAGAAACATGGAGGGAATGTACACCCTGTTTCATATATTTCCAGAACATTAACAGAAGCAGAAAAAAACTATGCAAACATAGAGAGAGAAGCTCTAGCCATAGCATGGGCTTGCGAAAAATTTAAAAATTACTTGATCGGGCGACATTTCAAAATAGAAACGGACCACAAGCCTTTGCTTCAACTTCTTAAAACCAAATGTTTAGATGATCTTTCGCCCCGTATACAACGTATTCGTATGAGGATGATGAGATACGACTATACAATTACATATGTGCCGGGAGAAAACTTGGTCGTTGCCGATCATTTATCTAGGACTGCTATTGACAACAGCTCTACACCAGGGGAACTGGAAGAAGAAATAGATGCATATGTACATCAAATATCGCTGCAAAGAATTCACACAAACGACGAGCTCATTACTGAAACGATTAAGCGTCAGCTGATAGATCCGGAATGTAAAGAATTAAGAAAATACATACAGGAGGGATGGCCACGAAAAGAAAAACTACGATCGGAGATGAAAGTCTATTATTCAGTTAAAGACGAGATGTCGATAGTTGACAATTTGCTGCTACGCGGAAACCGAATGATAATACCAAAGGGTATCAGAGGTATAATGCTCGAAAAACTTCATCAAGGTCATTTAGGCATTACGAAAACGAGAGCGCGTGCTCAAGGGACGATGTGTTGGCCAGGTATATCAAGTGAAATTGAGGTGAAAGCAAAATGTTGTCCCAGGTGTGTGCAACAGGCAACTAATAAACACGAACCATTGGTACCTTCCGAATTTCCAGAATATGCTTGGCAGAAAGTCGGTATGGACTTGTTTAAGTTTGATTCCAAATGGTATCTTGTCATAATAGACTGTTTTTTGCGATATCCAGAGGTAGTGGAATTGAAACGAATGCGGATGAGCGACATAATTCAAGCCTGCAAATTCATTTTTAGTCGTCACGGACTACCTCAGTACATATATACGGATAGTGGAACTCAATTCCAAAATCTGTCCACATCCGAGTTTCGAAGGTTTTCAAAAGTCTGGTCATTTGAGATCATAACGAGTAGTCCACACCACCATCAAACAAACGGAGCTGCGGAGGCCGGAGTAAAAATAGTAAAGAATATTTTGAAAAAAAATCCGGAGGAATTCCCGATGGCTTTACTAGCGTATAGAAATACATCGCTTTCAAATGGGTTCAGTCCAGCGGAACTTTGTTTTGGACGAAAACTTCGGGAGAATATACCCAACGTTAACTTACAAGTGAAACCAGATCTTCAAAGACTTGGGCCGAGGGAAGCAGCATACAGGAATAGGTACAAGCAATACTATGACAAGAGACATGGGGTTAAAGAACAAAGCGAACTAAAACCAGGGGATTATGTATGGGTAACCGACCTTCGACATCATGGGAAAATAATTCAGAAAGTTCAACACAGATCTTATTTAATTGAAACTTATAAACGTATTATTCGCCGAAATAGATTTCACATTATTAAAGCACCATACTTAGACTCGTTACAGACAAATTCTTTCATATACAACACCGCAGATGAAATTCAGGGAAGCCACAATGAAATCTTAGACGACAACTCAAGAGACAAGGTTCAACCTACGGAGAGAAGGGGAGACGTAACCGTATCGTACGCATCAGAAGATGAAGAGTTAGAAAGAAACAATCGACGTGATAGCAGTGACGCCTTAATTACCAGATCTGGAAAACGAATATATCGTGTATAAAACTTTATCTTTTATTTCATCCTAACATGTGAAATTCTGGAAACTAAAGGAAACTTATACTGAATTTTTAAAATACATAGAACTAAATTAATTTTATAAATTGTAAAACTTTTGAGATATTTAAACTCGAATATATGGATCATTTGTTAAGTTAGTATTAATATCTTGAGGGGGATGTTGTATTGGCATCACTCACTCTTTTGTAAATGGTCAATTCGAAATGTCAGTAATAAAATGATTGATTCTTTTCCTGTTCGTAAAACACTTTCAATTACAGCTGAATCGATTTGGTTATGTGTAGCGTTAGTTAGAATGTGGTCAATCGTTGATTTTGCCCCAATATTTGGGTCTACTCTGGTATACTCCGTAATCACATTAATCAATCCCAGTGACGCCAGCATATCAAGATATTCTTTCACACCATACGCATCCAAATCATTCACATTGATGTTCATGTCACCCATTACCATTATCTCGTCCTTTTTTCTCAGTTGTCCAACGTTGTGTCTGTATTCTTCGATAAATGCTTTTCGGCTGTTACCTGGTGGTCTATATATTCCTATTACATGCGTATGCTTATTATTCTCTCTAATTTTGATTTGGATACTTTCGTATGACACACTTTCAGATGTTAACCGTTCATATTCTACTTCATTATTTATTCATTATATTGATGCCGCTAAATCCACTTATTACCCTACAATTCAAATCTATCATTACTTCATTTGTGTCCATTTGGTATTAAATTTATTGTGTTTCGTTTACGCACGATGCAGTTATTAAGTGCGAGTAATTTTGCCGACATCGGCAACAGTACTTATCAGAATCGGCTGCGTATTCTCGTTTCGTCTAGCCAGGATTCTTCCCGCACTTTCCCACACAAATCTCCAGTTCTCCTGTCTCGCTCTTTCCTTTGCCATCCACATTACGTGTTTGTTGTGTTTTGTCAGCTGATTGTTAACGTAAACAGTGGCATCGGGGCAAAGCTGCGTTCACGCTTGTGATGTTGTTGGTGTTTTGTTCATGTTAGTGTTGAGATCATCATACTTAGCGGCTAGAAAATCGCAACTTGCCACAATTTCTTTAACTTCCCCTCTTAGAAGACGGATTTCTGCTATAACAGCTGAGTTGTTATCAGTTGAGCTGCTGTTAGTCTGTTTACGGGGGCTACTGAGTTCACGCATTCTCTTTGACGGTTGTTCTTGCATAGTCTGTGGAATAGGTACTACAGCATTGCTGGCTGCAGCTGTAATTTGGACATCTCCACCGTTCCTGCATGTTTGGCACTTCCATGCCTCTCTTCTCGTGCCCATGGTTCTCCACGACTTTTCCGTAACCGTAGTGCATTCGAAGTGAAGCTTTCGCTTGCACGACGAACACACTGCAAAATCGCCTTCGACGGGGAGGTGTTCACCGCAATGCCCGCACATATACATCTTTACAGGGGAATATTATTATGCAAAATCAAATATAAATGAGAAAAAAAAAATAAATAAAAAATATAAAATCTTATGTTTAAAAGAAACTTGAGTTAATAAAAAAGTCACTGTCTTTGGTTGATTGCTTATCAGTTTAGAGATATTTAAACTTTTAATATGGGTAATAAGACCACTAATTCACAGAGCGATTTAAAAACACGTTCAGCCGCACTAAGCTCACTTAAACTCACTGTGATGATAGAAGATTCTCCGAATTGCCGAATAGGGAGGCACAGCTAAAGGACAACTGGATTCTAGTCGTGATGAAGGTGCTAGAAAATGGAGAGTATGAAGATTTTTATGTGAATTCTAAGGTGCTGTACAGGGACAGGGACAGGGACATTTCCCACCAAAAGAACTAAGGTAGAGAAGAACTTTTATGTTCCAGACTTGGCTGAGAAGTCGGGAAAGAAGGAAGGATTCCTAAGACCTACCGATAAAGAAGACAAACCTCTACGAACATACCATATAGATCATGTCGGCCCTATGGAAGAGACCCGCAGAAAGTCTAATCATGTACTCGTGGTGGTCGATGCATTTTCTAAGTTTGTATCGGTATATCCAACAAAAAGCACGGGAACGACGGAAGTAATAGAGCGGTTGAAAGCGCAGGCAAGTATTTTCGGTAATCCTCGAACAATTATTATATATCCGACAGAGGAACAGCATTTACATCGAGTTTGTTCAGAACAAGACATCCAACATTTAGTCATCTTAAAGAGGATTCACAATATCATCTTACCCGTGTTGACAAAGCGTTGCGTTGGTAGTGCAAAAGATTGGTACAAATATGTGGATAAGTTTCAACAAGTACTTAATAACACCCCTCCGAGAAGTACTAAATTCAGAGCCCCTTTCGCATCCTTACGAGTTTAGAAATGCGTATTCCGTATTGATCGGAATAGAGTGCGGGAGCCAGAACAGAATTGGTCGCCATTAAGCGCACCCAATTTGTTGTGATTTTCATTTAAATCCCACACATACATATATACGAGTACATACATTCCAGATTCATTCGTTGTAAATATTGATCTTGCAAGTGCTGCGGTGACTTATTTATTTTCCTCCCATCGACTTAAGCGATTCGTTTTGGTAAATCATTTTCGCATTTTGGTTTATACTCGTATTTGCCTTTAATAAGGCCCATTGATTGACACTAGATGACTGACTTATAATTACTTGGTACATACATATAATTATTAGCAATTAATCGCTTGAAAAGTTTTTGCCTTAATGCCAACACATCTTAGTGCACACGTCAAAAACAGTCATGCGTTTGACAAACACATCTCTGTCGTTCTTATTATAGTTTACGCAATCCAATTACTGGTATGTGATTCACCATCACGTGCATGGTTCTTGCCTTAATCACATTTGGGAATTGAAGCTGCCACATTTCCTTTTTTGCCCCATTTCCCATGCCCAACTCAACGCCACCAATGGCAAAGCTCCCAATTTTCATTTTAACAACGACTGTTGGATTAAATTTTAAATAAAAACGACGAGTATACCTACTCCTCCGCCATCCTTCCGATGGTGCTCTAGGGGAAAAATCTAATTTTCTTAAGAAAATTCTTACCTCTCCTCTACGAGTATGTATAGAAACACACAAGCACATACTCGTACACCAGCAAATATGTAACATATCTTCCTTCAAGAAAATGCAAAATAGCTAAGTCAGTCAAAATCATCATACACAAAATGTATCCTCTTACCTGTGCTCGTATAGGTTTAATCATTTTCTTATGTTATATAGGACATCCCCACACAGAAAAACACAAACACACGATAGTTTTGTACGAAGTAAAGGATTTTTAATTTTAGTCTTACTAAAATCCTACGTGTATTCGTGCATATATACATATTTCAAAGAAATACCCCAGCAATGGTATTGGTTTCTTGAATACGATACTATTCATGTTATTTTCCTTCGGAAGTGCTTTTTCTTAAAAAAACAAAAAAAAAAAAAACAAAAAAAACTCCCAAGATGGAGTAAAGGATACGAATACGAACACCCAATTCCATTTTGACTTTTAGTTACCTTTCATACACCGGTAAACGTAAGAGTAGCTAATGAATATGAATATTTCCGCCCGCCATTTGATCTGCATATGATAAAAGGAAAGCACCACACCAGACCAGACCAGAAGAGTGAAGGGCCAAAGTGTGCATGTTTTGTGAGGTCTCGTTTTGCATATTAAGAAGGGTTTTCCGGGCGCTTTTACCTATTCAATTAGAAAAATTAATGAATATCCCGTTTACTTCTTCCGCATCCTTTTACTATGGTTTTCTTCATTTGTAAATCATCTAAGGGTAAAGCTTTACAACATTACTAGTATTTCAACGTAGACTACATACAAGTGGCCTTTAGTGACATTTCTTACAATGATTGACAGAATGACAGAATTCCCTATATAGTTGGAGAAAACTTCACCTCAAAGGTGATATTCGAAACTAGTTTTAGGTATAGAGTTTTTTTTTTTTTTTTTTACTAGATCTAGAGGGTCATAAGCATGCTTTTAGAAGTTCCATCACATTTAGAGGAAGACACACGATTTATTTCGAGCTCAGCCGCATCGGCAAGCTCCATCTAAGGCGCTCTATATAAGACGCCGAACTGCTTCACGCATCATCAAAACCTTCGGATCCATTCCGGAGGTTGAGATAAGTGCGGAAATAAAGAGCAAGGTTGAGTGGGCTGAAAACATACTAGAAGACGGATTTCCCACTGCTTCCACTGCTCCAAAAGACTCCTCTAAGCGCCAGAGATCGTTGGAGGAAACCGTACCGATTTCCAAGAGGCCCAAAACACAACAGCCATCCAATAGCAGATCTCTGAGGTCTTACAACGAAGTCCTAAAGGACGCATTGGTGATCGAGGTGATCGACTGGAGCGATACCGACGGTTCCATCACACCGAAACGAACTGGTCAAGCTGAAGCTCTCGAGCAACTTCTTGGGCATGATGCGGGAAAACCCAGGACCACCTCCTATCACAAGCGACGCTGGCTGGCACCAAGGCCATGTCAAGCTCAACGCTTGTTCAAACCAGAGATCTCTTGATCTCTTCACCAAGGCCATCGATGGTTTAGGAGAGATTTGGCCAGGTGCAAAACTCGAGGTCGTATCTAAGGAAGACATTCTTAGTAGACCTCGAACTCGTACCTGGATTCCAGCCGAACCCTCCTCTCCAGAAAGTATTATGGAAATCATCCGGTTCAGCAACCCGAATCTTCCGACTCATGACTGGAAAGTCGCGCGTTAATTGTGATCAATAAGGAATCCCTTAATCCTCTGGCGCAGACGATAGGCATGATTCGGTTCGGATTCGAGTCCATACGTTTAAGGGTGTACAAAAAGGATGAGCTGGATGCTGATAAGCAACCTCCTCCTCCTTTATCCTTTCCAGAATTGGATAGCGACGACTCAAATCTGTCCGAGGTGACTATCAAGCCGTCGGTCTCCTCTTCTGACACACTGTCGGAAATGGAAACCTATGACGAAGCAATTAGAGGTCCTACACGATCAGAGATAGAAGATGAGCTCTTGGGTACATCTTCAGAATCGGAGGACCTCAACAACACCGTGGTGGAGACGACTCTGGAACACTGATACGGTTTCTCCAGATTAATCTCCGCCACTCAAAAAAGGCTTCGGCCGCACTCATTCTGCGTCTTTCTAAAAACGCAAAAGACGTGGTTCGTGGACTTAGGACACCCACATACGCTCCGCTCTATACAAGAGACAAAGGTAAGATTAGAACTTGTATATTAGTGAAACGTAGCCTTAATGTATTTCTACTTCCCAACCTCAGTGACCCCGACTTAACCGTTGCCAGACTAGAGACTGCCAAAGGCTCCTACTGGCTGGCATCGGCTTACCTTGGCCACAACCAAGTAGGCCCTCTCCCTGGTGATAACCTAGAAAGGGTGGTACTGGAAGCTGGAAGGCAAAAAACTGGCCTCATAATCGGATGCGACGCTAACGCACATCACACGGTATGGAGCAGTACCGACATCAATGATAGAGGTGAGTCACTTTTATAACTAGAAACCGATAGGAAGTGCTAGATATTACTCTTGTCTCCGACAGCATCACTCAAAGGCTAACAAACTGGATGGTATCGTCTGAACACTTCTTTTCAGACCACAGATACATCCAATTCAGTCTGAATGATGCTCCCCCCAGTCAAAATACAGAGGAATACTGTCAGAAACGCTATCCTCTGAACTATCAAGTCCCCCGCGTGACACCAATGAGCTTGACATGAAAGTCAGGGAATTTACTCTGGCTCTCCATCAGGCTATGGCCGCTTCCTGCCCTCTTATTCAACCAAGAGGCAAGAAAAAGCCACATTGGTGGACATCGGCACTGGAACTGCTCAGAAACGCCTGCAGAAGACTTTTCAACGCAGCAAAAAGCACAAGAAAAGTGACCGACTGGGACTCATATAAAGAATCCCTCAAATTATACAAAAAAGAACTGAGGAAGGCAAAGCGACAATCCTGGAGGTCATTCTGTGACAAAATTACAGAAACCTCTGAGGCATCACGGCTTAGAAAAATCCTCTCCACAAATCCTATGATGCGTAGCTGTTTGAAAAAAACCGATGGCTCTTGGACAACCTCAAGTGATGAATCACTCAACCTGCTTCTGGACATCCACTTTCCAGGTAGCTCCCAACTCGCGGCTAGTAGCAGCCCAAACAGGCCTACTGCAACCGTGACCAAAATTCATGGTCTGATTACAAGAGACAAACTGCTCTGGGCGCTGCATGGCTTCAAACCATACAAGTCTGCTGGTCCGGACGGTATAATATCTCAGGTCCTCAGATACTCCACATTCCACTGGAGCCGGAAAATGTTCTCATGTAGTCCCAAAGGACCTCAGACCTATAACTCTAGAACGACTGATTGATATCCATATTCGAGCTAAAGTTGATCCAAGACTTCTGTCTACGGCTCAACATGCCTACTGTAAAGGAAAGTCGGTGCAAACGACTTTGCATTCTCTGACTAGCCACATCGAACGATCCCTACAATATAAGGAGTACACAATTTTCTAGACATAGAGTGCGTCTTTAACAACGTCAACACATCCGCAATCACGACTGCGCTGTCAACTCTGCAGGTAGACGGCTCACTTGGGGAGCTGATCAGGCTAATTCTAAAAAGCAGGATAATCAACTCCAAACTGGGTGAGACTTCTGCTAAAAGATATGTCAGTAGAGGTACGCCGCAAGGCGGTTGGGTGCCGGGCCGGGCCACAGAGACATTCCAAGGAACTGCAAAGCCGATGAACTCTCCAAAATTGGAACCACTCTACCTATCCTACTGGACAAAGGTAGTATTGGTATACCTAATCGCTACGTGCAAACTAACACTAAAGCTAAAAAAAGAACAGACCTTAGGTGGACTGCTGGACAAACATGTCTAGCGACCAAACAGATCTGTCTGATCCTTTTAGATAGGAAACATCTCAGCGCCATAATAGGTGTCATTACTGGACACTGCCTCATAGGCAAGCACGCAAGAAGGCTTGGCGCTTTTACTAATGATTTCTGTAGAAGCTGCATGGACGAGGAAGAGGAGGAGACAATCCCCCACCTACTCTGCACATGCCCAGCTCTCTCCCAGAGAAGGAAGCTTCATCTAGGAGCTTTCTTCTACAACGACCTAAACGATCTAGAAAAAATAGACGTTAACAGTCTCCTACGCTTTATTATAAGCTCAAACTGGTTCCAGTAGTAAGAAGATCATAGATCCACGTGGCATCAAAATGGGCCAATAGGCCTAAGTGGATTGATATTTCCAACAGCCACTCTTACCTAACCTAACCTAAGATATCTGATGGTAAGTAGTAGTGAGCCAAATCACGGACTATAACAGACCTATTCTAGCAATTGAAATATGAATATTTTACTCGATGAGGTCCAGAGTGGATGGTGTATTTGGCAGCATTGTTGCAGTGTATTCATTTCCTCCCTACCTACCAGTTCAACCTATCAAATCTTATCAACTTGTTATCGATGCAATCGACCATTTAATTGACCTTATTTTCGGCGACTTTAATCAATCATTTTTCATCGCTTCAAATGCCAACTCAGCTAAGGAATGTCTCTTCTTAGATCGCCTAACAGACTCAAGTCTATGCCAAGTCAGTGGTATATTCAGCTATATGGGCAGGCAATTGGACCTTATTTTCACAACAGATTCAATTAACTCCACAGTCTCACTTTGTCCCCTATCTCCCTCAACAATCGATAACTACCACCTCCCTTTCTACACAAATTTTTTCATAACTCTTCTGTCCAGTTCACTCCCCCCACAACACTCTCATCGTCAGTGACGGCCTAAGTATAAATTCTAATTCTCGTTCCCTTGACCTTTCTAATCTTTTTCGTCTATCCCCTTCACAAGGAGAATTTCCTCAGGCTTGGAAAATCTTTATCATAACCCCGATCCAGAAAAAAGGAAACTCTTCGAAAGTATTTTGTATGAATCTCTTCGAATGCAAATCACATGACTTTCCATCTTTAATTTGTCTGCCTTCGGCTTTGAACCCATACTGTTGAAATGGATATCCTCTTACCTCGAAAACCGTTTTTACAGTGTTCATTTTAGGTCAGCCCACACGGCTCCATTTGTGGCCACCTCTGGTGTTCCACAAGGTAGCCATCTCGGTCCACTTCTTTTTATATTAACCATAAGTGATTTCGATAGGACTCCCCATGACTCCTTCTCCCATCAACAAGATCTTGATAGTTTTTACGATCTGGTGCCTCAAAAATTGTTTGGAACTTGGAGTATGTGGTTGTCAGAATGAAAATGCTGATTTTAAGGAAAGTTCCTTCTTTTCTAGCCCTTCACTGTATAGAAGGTGTATAACCCTATCGTCGGAAAGTGATGGGGATTTTGTCGCAACGTGCATTTCGTGTGGGTTTTCCTGGCTGCCCGGCTCCCACTTATCGTTCAATGCGACATTTACCCGCACGACGGGACCGAGCATGCCTTGAAAGGCTTCGTACCTCTCCTTCGGCCGAGAATATCGCTACTGTGGCTGGAGGCACGGACAGTAGACAATATGCCACGAAATTGGCCATTCCACGCACGTCTCTGCGTTTCCTTACAAAATGGAGTTGACCGAGAATCGCGTCCAGCCTGCGCTTACGAAACACTTTCGAGAAAAATAATTTACAATTTCTGACACCTTCGAACTATGAACGCCTTCGGGAACGAACGCACTTTCGCTAATTGACTTCGTATTAATATGTCAGGGCGACCAAAATGGAATTCCAAGTCTCTGATTACTGCCTCGGCATTAGAAGACCCTGTACCGTTCGCCTAGCTTCCCCTTTTAAGGCTTTATGAAGACGCGTTAAATTCTCTACCTCAGTGTAGTGATGTGCCGCGGTGGATTCTCTATGCGCTACAAAGAACATCGGCCATTGTTCTGGCATACCGTCGAACGTGGAAAATGAATAATTTTGATCGAATGGAATAAAGGAACATACCTGGAAAATATTCGTATGACCTGGTGGTGGTGGAAGCGGCCGTGGACGTAGCAATCGATGAATTTTCCGCAAAATTAAAGGCAGTGGCTGACAGGAACTAGATGTGCCACTGCCAAGTATGCCTCCTTGTGAGACGACGCTGTGATTATTTTTGACTTCGCTGGTTGGACGGTAAGTAAGCCTCTTACTAAGATTTTCGCGATCTTCTTCGGCGGTGGCATAGCTAATTTTAAGTTCAGCAAGTTGTGGTTTGAGGGCAGCGATGGGGTTCCGTTGCTCCGACTGGTCTTCCGAAACTGGTGTTCTTGTCGTTGTTCGTGCAGTGAACACGGCAAATATAATTCTGTAGGCGACAGTGTTGTTAGGGGAGGTAGCGATGATGCAGTCTGTACCGCTGGTTCCAATAATTTCGCCGAAATTGACTGTGCCGGCTATAGGGGTACCGATACTGTTGACCGAAATGACCGATTTGTCGGCACTGACTGTGATAACGACATGACACGACACTGCCACTGGCGGATGAGATTGACTTGTGGGCACCGGCTGTGCAGACGGTAAGTGTGTCACGGCAAGTCTATAGTTGTTATATAGTTGGCTCGGCAGATGGGTCCCGGCAAACGATAGTTGGCAACTGCAATGCCGGTGGCGACTTTCAATTCGTCTGTCTTCTCAATTTACGCGGCATGAGAAAAATATATAAAATGTTGAACAGAGGAATTGGCGGCCCTAGACCATTAAGTATTTAACGCGCCTGCTTATTTATTTAAACGAGTTACATATATATTTTCTAAAGGACTAATTCTTTAAATATAATATGCAAATTACTTACTTTCGTGGTCCTCGTGGTTTTCCATCCAGAAGTTCAACATAAAATGACCTCGCAAGTAGGTCGTGACCACCTAACACCTAGATCTCGAAGATCTACTTTTAAGCATGCCTCTAAACGAAGATAAACTCATTTGTGGAGATCTAAATTGTCTCACTGAGCTTTGAAACAATTCATGGCGGCTACACCCAAACGTACATAAATTCTAGAACTTAGCTCTTTGCCAAGCGGAACATCTTATCACATAAGAGCGTGTAACGTGACCAAATTAAACCCTCCAAGGACTGCAAGGTCATTACCCGAGAAATACTTGCCTCGCAGCACAGGCTTCTTGTTGTAGATATGGAAGTGGACTGGAAAATAGTAACCAGAAAAACGAACTCAACACCAACAATTAAGGAGGCAACTTTATAAACATTCTACGAAACTCTACCTCAACTATAGACTGGCGTTGTAGGAAGCGAAAAGATGTCCTGGTCTATCAAAGGACGCTCTAAAAATACTAAAAGAAACGTGGTGGTGGTGCCCAGACAAACAAAATGTTTCAAAACGTTCCAAGTAGCCAGATCTGAAGGCGACCTGCAAACATAAAAAACAGCTAAAAGAGAAGCCAAACAAGCAGTTTCTAAAGCAAAGCTCGCCTCAAATGAGTTTTACGACAAACAAAGCTCCAAAGAAGGTGCTGAGGACATTTGTTCATCGACTTTAAAAAAGCATCGAGTACCAAGGGATCTGGCATGGCAGTCACTCAGAAGTCGATTAGTTCGGGAACACTAGTGCATGACACCTATCACCAGGTAACAACCCAAGTCCAGTGCGCCTGTGGGTTTACTGACAAATCAAAGTGGGTGCCCATCACCGCTCAGTTCTGTTGCCACTGCTATTCAATACGGTAGACTTCCTGGATTGTATGCTGCTTTATGCTGATGATATAGCATTCCTAGCAGATGACAAAACGACCCTGCAAGAAAGGCCATCCGTATGGGCGAATGCTCTTGAGGCCTATGGCTTGATCATTGAACTGAAATGGTTGAATTCTGTTTTAGTGAAGATGGCGAATCAGACAATTTTAAATATTGTCCCTTGGATCACAAGTCAGTGGGGCATGGATCACTTGAGAAGGAAATTACTCACAGAGTCCAGTGTGGTTGGTGGGTAAGCAAGAAACTTGAACAAAAACTACATGTTGCCGAAATGCGTATTCTCATGTGGGCCAGTACATCAGTAAAGTCACACCGATCTATGAAAAACTACAAGAAAACCACCTCAGAAGGTATGGGCACCAAGACCAAGATCACCAGATGAGAAGAGCACTGGGTAGACTATCCAAAACTTGGAGTAACACCATAAAAAATGGCATGCCCAAGTGGAATGTGGATGAGCAGACAACCCAGGACAGAACAGCCTGCCGATATCGTATAAGAAGAGCCGACCCCAAATGGGACCAAGGCTAGGACATAGAAGAAGAAGAACAGAATCAAGTTGAATCCATTCACATGGCCATAGCACAGGAGAAGAACCCATCTCTAGACGAAATTGAGGAGCTAGTATGAGCATTCGAGTCAACCCAGATGGCCGTTGAAATTTTGAAATTTCAACCAACATAGCCATATCCAAGTAAGTCAAACGAGCCTTGTCCTGTCTCTTTAGTTCACTACGATCGAAATCGGTGCAAACACATTAACTCAGTGTGTAATAAGGACGTAGATCGTCGTCACAGATTCTTGCTAGACACGAAAACGAAAATTGGCCAAGTCCCAGCACAGTGGAAGGCCAAACGGAAGGGCAATTAAATTTTGATATCACTTCAGCTTAATCAGCAACCATCTCACCGATGGGGATTGAAAGGAAGATAGAGGTGGCGGTTCAACATGAATCCAAGTAGCACTAGAATGTGCCCTGGTTGATGATGTGCCACAATCGGTGCATAGATCTTGTATTCCTTTACCCGAGATGTCATTAAGGTCGTCGAAGAATGGTTGGTTTAGTGCACGCAGTCTGGCTGTTGCTAGTGGGAGAGAGTTTCCTTCTCATTTTCGTTGTTGGAGGGGTTGTATGGGATACTGAGTAGGTCTTTAGTTCTACTTTTATCGTAGGAAGTGTAAATGGATTTGCAAATGCTTTAAGCTGACGTGTCCGCCTGTTCCATGGTGAAACGCAGATATGCAGGAAACCCTTGACACAAAAGCAATATAAGGAGCTGATTCGCACTTTGAATAGCCGTTTTTCGAACCTGCAAATCTAATTCCAGGCACCTATTTAAAAGGACTCATCGGACCATAACCAATTTAAGACGTATCGTTAAGCCATCGAGAAAACTGCAAAGAAGCTGCCGCACATATGTAGATTCAGGATTGGATGGCTAAGTTGCCGCGAAAACTCCACAATAAAGGCTTATTTTACACAACTCAGTGAATCACAACTCAGTTGAGGTTCCTGCTGAGATTCGGAGAATGCGGCATAAGCTTAAGCTAATTCTCGGCCTCAAATGGACTGTCCAATGGAATAACAACAATGTTGCACAGTAGGAATGAAGACAAGTGAGAGAAATATAAGTCAAACTGTCTAAAGAATTTAGCCGTAGTCGCCATAAATACAATAGAAACGGGTCATACCGCGGGAAACAGCAGCCATATCGCCTCACAATCAAATACTCGTAATACGTGACCAGCAGAGTTGCAACATCAAGGTTCACAAGTTCAGTCATCATAATTTGGCATGCTCATTTAGGATGCTCATTTACCGACGGAAAACGTCCAAATTCAAAGTAATACGGGAGAAATAAAAACAGATTGAAGTAGAGACTTGCGTCTGGAAGCGACCATTTTGTTTTCAGAAATATGCCAACAAACCAAAAATATTGACAATGAAATCAAATAAAATCCCGGTTCATACTGATATAAATGCAATAGCGTCACGATAAACTGTAACAACTTCTTGTTTGATAAAGCTTGTCAAAGTTCGCAAGACGGACTACGACGTGATTTAAGCTTCCGAGGGATGATGAAGGAACATTGGGACACCACAAAGGAGAACGCGATATGTAAGTAAGATATAAAGTAAGAATAAAATCACACACACCCAACACACCACTTCAACTGTTCGTGTGGAAAAATTATAGACATTAAGGAGAGGAATCCTTTTATGAGATATGGGCTCAATTTAAAAACACCACAATCACAAGAGTACTCTTCAAAAATCGGCATTTTTTCCGTAATAGTTCACATCGAATTTCGTGTCCTTTTTCTGCGCGAATCAATGTCAGTTTGCCGGCGCTTTTTCTTAAGTTCATGCACACACTCGTTCACTCACAATATACTTTGCTGAATATATATTTTGGCCACAACTTTTAGTTGTTGTTTTTTTTTATTTTGTCACGTCAAAAATTACCCAAAATATGACCAACAAATGAGGTGGAATTGCGATTATTTAAAAGTGAAAAACTCAAGGAAAAACACAAAAAGCGCCCTTGCTATGTATGCCAATGGGCAAGGAACGCAACTGACCAAGTACCTTTGCAGCAACAACCCCTAACCTATCCATACTCGTACATGAAAATTCATTGAATTAATTTTATACATTTGTGTTCTTGTGGAAGATTTTCGTTCGTTCGTTCGTTTGTTGTTCGTTGGTTCGTTGGCTCGTTCGTTCATTGTCCATTCGCTTAATAGAAAATCGGAGACCAGCCAGTAAGTAAGCAAGTAAGACAACCAACAATTTACCTACCAACCCAACCAACCCAATCGACCGACCGATGATGACGATGACGATGACGATGACGACAACGACGATGAACACGACAAACACGATAGAGAGGGGGAAATTTTGATATCATCCAAAAGGGAGGAGATCCAGGCGTTTGTTACTTACTCGCACCCTTCTAGATTCCAGTTCACCGGAATTGCAAGGCCGTTTGTTGATGATCATCGTACATACACCCATTTTCTCTACAATACTCGCATTCAGATGCATGTACATGGAAATGTAGACATAATTGGTCTGTTCATCCTAATTTTCTATCCCTCACTCCCTACTCTATATCCTTTATCCCATTCTACCACTGCGTTCTCTCCGTTCTCTTCGTCATCTCCATTTTCATCGTGTCCTGCTATAATTGTAACTCGAATATGGCTAGCATATTTTGGTCAGTTTGCTAAAGTCCCACCCAACAGAGAGAGAGAGAGAGACAGCTAAATGGTAATGGTCCTTTAATTCAACTTGTTGCATCCTGAATTCGGGGAGTAATTATTCCCATACAAATGTGAATTTTTACTTGTGGTCAGAATACCCAGTATTTTCCCAATTTATAACATAATTTCCTTGTCAAGGCTATTGGTATGAAGTGGCAGAACAATGTTTACATCTCGAGTAATCGTGCATTTGCCTATTTGTGGTTACATCGACTGATGTGTAAGTTAAGTTGGATGACCGACTTAACCGACATCCGAGTGTAGGTGAATTTTGAATTTCCATTTGTAATTTCGAATACTCGTATATGAGGTATACTCGGACAGCAAATCATACGCAGCATAAACAAAGGCAAATTAGATCTGTCATCCAAATTACACGATGGAATGGGGTCGCTGCCCGGGCAAAGAAGGTCGACGAACTACTCGTACAACATTTGGATGCAGATTTATCGACAAACGTCCTAGTCCTAGACAAGAAGTCTTTAATTGTAAGCAGTAAGTTGGAAACAACAAACGCTATTACAATTCGCTTGATTTTCTTATTTTTCTTTTCACTTATCAGCATTGCTATCGTGTCGCTGAACGGCTATAACCGCAACAAAGTGCTGAAGACCAGTGGCATCGATGCCAAGAAGCCATCAGAAATGCTACTGCTAATGTGATGAATTTCACTCAACCACCCCAACGAAAATAATGGTTAGATGTTGGGAAACAAGTTGCCTTCGAAGCGGCACTCTGGAAAAGAGGAAATAGAGAGTAGAGAGATGGCTCGAAAGTTTTACCAAAAGCAACAAAACCCGGGCATAGACCTGCATAGATGAACAGGGAAACTTAGTAGTAGAGCTACAGTCGGTACTAAGGATTTGATCCACCCGACCAAAATGAAGTGAAAATAGTAGTATCCACAAGAAAGGTGACCCTCTTAACCATATAAGATCTTATCCTCCGTCTTGTGTGAACGCCTGAAGCCGATTGACCCCTGTCAGTGTGATTTAGTAAGGCCAAAATCGCCCAGGAGATGCTGGGGAAAAGCCCAAGAAGTCCAAATCGACACGCGCCACCCCCTTAGCGACCTTAGGGCCGCATATGACAACATCTATTAAGACGAGCTATGTAGAGTCATTCTACTCGTAGTCTTGCTATTTCTGCCAAGGCCGGAAGACTGTTGAGAACGCTCGCTGTTTCGTAAGTATCGGAATAAATCTCTCCTACAACGTTAACACTGTGACGCCTCAATTTTCCAAAACACTGCACAACTACTGATGACATTGGCAGAGCTCAGTGAGCCATCACGAAAGTGTTGGACCAAAAGCGGAAATCGTGCTGACTACAAGAAGGGACACACAAGATCGCGGAATCGCATAGAACATGGAAAATAGGCAGCTCTGACGTTGAGGTAGTCAGGGCTTTGTATATACAACGGATTCGCTATTAAATTTTATAGTGAGACCTCAACAGAAATCAAACTAAGAGTCAAGAAATACTGAGAAGACTATTTTTAAGACCCCCCTTCACCATTTCAGACGCAAAATAAAGTGATTTTTGGTCCCGTTCACGTTGACGGGGTTTGGAGGTGAGCTCTACGAATAGTACAATACATATTGATATGGTCAGCAAAATGCAAGTTAGCTCCCTAAGATGCCTAGGACATGTAAAACGAAGGAACACTAACGGTTCAGCCAGAGGAGTTCGATTTTAACCGGTCTCACGTTCTCTGAAATATCGCGATTCTTTCCTAAGCCTTGTTTATCGAATCCTCTGCCGAGCTCTGTATTTCTTAGTCGTTATAACCTGCAGATATTCAAAATCAATTAAAAAGCAAAGAAAGGGAAAACCTAAAGGGACAACGAGTTAGAGGAAGACTAAGAATAATCACATCACAGTCTATGGTGAGCATCTGTCAAAATAATCATTCTTGGAGGTGGTGTCATTGACCCTTTAGAAGTCTTCCTCTATCCAGGAAAGTCAAGCTCATGAAAAACCAAAGCCCGAACTGAGAACTCGACACTCCAAACACTTCAAAAAAATTCCCTTGAGCGTTGCCCGGTAAGTTCATAGTTGATATCATTTCCAGCTAATCCCCTTCATGCCTAAAACTTCGACTAAATTCAGAGAAGTAATGCAGCTTGGAAGTAGTTAGAGAGCTCAGTATGACTAAAGCATACCAACGCTATCACAGAAGTGAAAAACAAGAGATTCAAAAGAGTTTTGGAGACAGAATGGAGCCCTGAGGCATTCCAACATAAACTGTGTTGAACAAGTGTAGTGGTTAGAAACTCAGGTGTATTTGGTTTCGATATTCGCTGTCCAGGGGGAGTGGGAGTCCGAATAGGACGAAGATTTTTTATTTCACTCAGAGTGATTCAAAGGTTAAACTCTACAAAAGCCAAATCAACGTGTCAGTGTTATGCCTTCACACGCAGGGCAACCTTATGTAAATGACTAAAGTACAGCAATTATAACGATCAGAAGCGACCGGACATGCGACAATAAGGACAATATCCTACGAGGATAATACTCGTACTATATTCATTTACATCAAGACTATCGCTGCCGTCGGGATTATATCAAAGCTTGTGAGAAGCTTAAGATACATTGCCTTCAGGTTAAGTTCTGCTGGCTCCCTGGCTACAAGAGAGTGTCAGGCAACGACCATTCAGGCAAATTAACTGAAAAAGGAAGTGCAACACTGGCCACAGGACAGAATCTGTAACAATACATACATCCAACAATACAAAATCCTTACTCAATACACACATACTCGTACATACTCGTAAATAGGAAAACTCTAAAGAAATCTGCCAGGCATACGCTCGTTCCTTGAAGACTTTTTCCACTTCAACCTCTGTGTCTTTGGACTCCTAAGACTTTCCGTATCCTTCTACTCCCAACAAAGTAAAATTTATTTATTGTATGAGTCTATGGTATATTCGCTTATTCCCGGCTAATTATTAAGTAAAATGGCAAAGTTTCGGAAAATTAAGATTTGTGTATCATCGTGTGCCTTGGCAAAGGTGTTTTTAATCCAGGGACAGGCCCTAATTGAGAGATGGAGGCAAATCCTTATTACATATTTCAGTTACGAGAGAAATTGTTTAATAATACAAAAGACATGGGTATGACAACTTGGTATTAGAGTATTGTTTCTCAAAATTATAATTTATTCCTAATTTCGTGAATGTATACCCGCGGGATGGTGAAAATTGCCTGTATTCGTATCTTCGCCGGCACTGTTTATTTATATGGCAGGATTTAACCACATGCGGATTGGTGGGTACGTTTTAGGATGTAGACGCCACAGAAATAGGTTGGTGAAAAGCACTGGGAATATGTCTTAAAGGGCTAAAAAGGATTAAAATCCTTGGCTTAACATTTCATTAAAATAATTTAATTTTTGTTTTTTTCTCTGGTTTTTTTTTTCTTCATATTTTTGGATCGGATTGGGTAGTTGATACTTTTGTTATCTCCGTACCAGATGACTAGATGATGTAGGTGGTGGAATATTAATGAGACATTTGAAATCCATTCAAATTTTTAGAAGCAGTGAGAAACTGTATAGTTCCTCATGAGAAAACGGGACACTACACGATAACTTGAAAGCTATGTTTCTTTCAAATAAGAGGGCGAGCATACATACAGGTTCGTTCAGCTTCTTGAGAATGAATGTGATAAGACGATGAAAATGGGGTACCTCTTGCACCAAAGAATTACTAGCGTTTTTATAATGACCAATGTAAGGCGCCACGTACGAATATTCGCAATACTCTGAACTCTATCACACCAGAATCATGACTTAGGATCAACATTTAATCGGTAATTCGACAGCATTCAACAGATACAACAGGTATGCGCAGCCTATGACAGAATCCAAACAAAGAAGGCCGTTGGCAACCAAGACAGTACACCTAACTAGTTTATGTACGTACAAACCAGTAGTGCAAACATCACGGTAAGGACACAATACATGATAAAGAAAGACTTGAAAATTGGGGCCTGCAACCTACTATAAAAGCAATGCGAACAGCAGAAGCGACTGGCGAGAAAGTGAGGGCAAAGTAGAGAAAACTTTCTTAAGCGAATTGCCGATTTATGTTACGTACTCCCTAAGGACATCTCACGTGCAAATCCTTTAATTTTAAAAGGCAGATCTTACGATAGCACTATTATTCTATATGAAGAACAGCAAACAACATTCTTCTCTTTGTCTGCGTCCCTTTGGAATGGTCCTCTTCCTACCGAAATCTTTCCATAATTTTAATGTTATATATTTTCTAGGTCTGAGAGAGTTGTGTACAGTCATGTGTTAATCAGCCTTGGATGACAGCAACTAAGACTGACGGTCCACTGAGGCCTTTAAAATGAAGAAGCAGATGGACAGTCGTTGATCTGATAACTTAATGTGCTGATCTAAGATTCTGTATTCATTGGAGTAGTCTCGCTTCTTTGACCTGACCCCTCCTTTTACTTCCATCCAGTGTCCGGTTTTTTCGTTCGTCGGAGGTGACAACAATTAGTCAGTCAGTTCAGTACTTAATCTATGTCTTTCGACGAATCTTACAGTATCAAAAAGAATATACAGCAGTGGCTTACTAATGCCCAACCTGTCCAGCTTGAAAAAGAGTCCCTCTAACCATACGGTATCGAAGGCCTTCTCCAAGTCAATCAGGCAGGCACCAGTGCACTGCTTCTTGCCTTTGTTCCATTGGATATCAGAAACCGAACTCATTATCCGGAACTATATGGTTGTTGTCCTCAACCCACTTAGTCAGGACTCTATTGATCACCATCTCGAAAACCTTTCTGATGTTTGGAAGAAGACTGATCGAGCGGAGATTCGCCGGATTGGAAGTATCTTTATCCCTCTTGGGGGTGGGATGTACCATTTCTTACTTCTAAGTGATTCGAAGATCGTTTGGAGCTCTTCCTTCGAAATGAACGGGGGTAGTACCCTATCGTTGGTGATGACATTATTTGCCATATTCTCGTCACTGAACTGGGTGAAACCCGAGCTCTCGAATCAATTTCATTTCGAAGGCTCGATTCTCCAGATCGTGGTTTGGGCCAATGATAACATTCGCCTTGTACACTTCCTGGAAAGTAGCTCTTTCTCTTAGAGGCTATAGGCCTCTACCTCCTCCTGCGGATCCTCGATCACACAAAAGCTGTCATCATCAACAGCCTCATTTGGATCTATGCCCGCTGTGAGCAGTATTTGTTCGTTGTCCGTCGTGATCTTTCCTCCGAAATATTTTATTTATTTGCGGGAACATATTCGGGTTGCTGGTGTTTACAGCCCGAATTTTGTTGTTCCAGTACAAGCTTACGGAATTTCTGTAATTTTCCTTTATTAATGTTTGGAGGTTCTTAATCGACGACTTCAGTGTCTCATGATCTCCGGGTTATGTCTGTTCGTAAACCGTCTGTACAAGGTTTTTAGTCTTCTTCGTCAGTGTGTTGGTACCGAGGTATCGTTTTGTCCATTGTTCGTTTGATTTTCTCGTCCATTAGTCTTAGATACCTGTCAATCTCCTCGTTTGACAGATTTCTGTTGGACGGTGGGTAGAGCGAATTCGAGGAGGGTGCTCTAGTCAGTGTTCTAGTGAAGTAGGAATGCCTTTGCACAAACTCATCTAATTCCGCGATTTCGTTGGGAAGAGTTATTTCGGTGCTGAGACCGCAATGGTCACTGTCATACACGAAAGTGCGTAGACAGTTTGTAGTTTGTTGGTTAGTGCATGTCAGTTGTATTCGTGAGTCGAACAGCAGGAGATGCTTAAGCCCGAGTCGATACATTACACTGTGCTGACCCTCTAGTATTTGGTGTATTATTTCCCCAATCACTATATATAGTTGTCTTCCAATTCCAGCTTCAGAAATCGGAAAAGTGTCTCGAGCTCTGAGATAAATAAGGTGGATTGAGTAACCGTAGGCGCATAAACAGACACCATGTACACGATATACACGATGCATGCTTCCAGCGCCTGGAACCTACGTACTACACGACTGTATACCCTTTTAAAATGTGTCCCTGTTTTAGTACGAAAATTGCAACGCCATTTGTGCCTCATTTTGTGTCTCTTGGTAAGCTTAGTTTCGCTAACCAAAAGCACATCAGGGGCTTGGTCTTTAAGCAACTTAAATAGTGCGGCTCGTCGTTTGAATTCACATTCACAGCAAGGACCTTCAGTGATTCCTCCGCCACGTACGTACCCATTGCGTTAGGCCAGGCAAGTCAGCAGCGCGGTCTGTTCAGTTAAATGATGTTGTAGCTGAGCCATCTGCGCCTGTACTGGTTCCGGTGCTCTGGGCTCTGGGGCCTGAGACGCAACTTTCACTTGTTTTACCGTATTTCCCCTACCTGCCGCCCTATTTGGGCGTAGACGTAGGTAACCTAGGGAGTAACGGCTGGAGTTTGCAAATTCACGGATGGACGTTTTACTTCCACTTTCTGCTGCCGGGCCAGATTTATTCTTTTGATGTACTGGAATTTGGGACAACCCCGACAGTTGGCCTTTTTCAGACGATCCGTCCTTAACCAGAGCGCATTCCTCGGACTTGTGATTCTTTCCGCACTTCACGCATCGAGGCTGCATTTCGCAGTTCGACGTGGCGTGCCCGAACTCTTTAATTTTTCCCAATGGACAACCTGGTAGTCTAGGACTTTATCGACTTTATCCTCCGGATCAATCGGCAGTTGTCGCTTCTCCCTTTTGGCTCTGGCTGCGGTGAATGGCTTGACCCCCACGAATTGGAGCCCTTAGCACTTCTTCTGTTTCAGCAGTGCAAGGAGCTCCTCCGGATCAGTCGACGGTTCTAATCCCCTCAGCAGCATTGTTTGCTGGTTGTCCCCCATCGGGGTGTAGGAGAAGGACTCCGTCGTCGATTCCTTCAGTAAATTTTTTATTCCACACAGTGGATCGCATGTCTATCTACATAATTCAATGGTGCCGACTTACATAATTCAGTGTCCTTTAACTCCAATTTAAAAGTGTTAATTGGTGGCATTTTTAGTTTGGTGGCTTTCTGCTCTTGCTGTTGGTTGTTGTCTCTGCTGCTGTTGCTTTTGCTGATGTATTTTTGGGTGCTGTTGTTGTGGTTGCTGCTGTTTCAGCTTTTGTTGTTATTGTGGTGGCTGTGTTAGCTTTTGTTTGTTGTTCTAGTTGTTGGGAGCATAACTGTTGCTCTTTTTCCCTCCTGGCTGTTTGTTTTGTCTTAATGGCAAGCACCTTTGCTTCTAGCTCTCTGATGCTACTACGAGTAGCTTAGGCTTTTCTCTACTTGCCACTTTAGAGTGTTCATTTTGCGGCTTTAGGAAATTATCTCGCTTTTCAACTAATACACGTTGCAGAGGCTTGTTCGCTTATATTACAGCCCTGGGAGGGGTGATTTTCGGCGCATTTCATACAAACTGGCTCTTTTGGATCCCTGACAATGTTAGTTTTTAGGTCACTGACGATGTCTTCTTTTTTGCACGATGGATGAAGCCCTCTAGCCGCGACACCTATTGGCCCTTCCGATTTGTTCTCGTAAGTGCAGCATTGAATTTTATCAGTACTTAACTTTCGAGATAGTAAGCGATAGCTGTCAGCGTCTTTGACGTTGGTTTTCCACACATGACGTTGTAATCAGAACGCAACAACGTCTTCAAGACGCTGTAATGCGTCGGTGGTCGATTGTTTTTACACTTTTTACTTTGGTCTTTGGCTTTTAGTCTTTCTAGTTCTTTCTTAAGTTCTCCGCCGAGCATTTCCATTTTAGATAGCCTGAACCGAAGTTCCATATTTTCCTGACTGAGGCTTTTAGTTTACGTTGAAGACCGTTGTTCGTGCGCTGACATTTTCGGTGTCGTCGGGCTGCTTACTTCGCATGTTTCGATACCCCTGAGCTTTTTTGAAACGGGCTTATTGAAACCAATAAATGGCTCTCCCCAGAATCCGTAAAGTCAACCTCCGGAGAGGGTGAAGTAAACCTGGAGTAATAATATATACTCCAGTCTGTATACTCTAGACGCTCGGTATACAGACGGTGAATTTCAGTCGCCCCTTACGATAAGCATGCCTACCTCGGGTATATTCTGACCCCTACCCAAAAGGTGCTCATGATCTTTTCCATTGTTTTTGAAGCATTTGATAGTTCAAAGGACATTCTCAAAAATCCGAATATCTGTTGGGATTGACGCTTACCCTCACTGGGCCTGGACTCGTCAGCAAGACATTCAACTACGTCAACGTCGTGGGAAACTGTCTGTAACAAATTTTCTGTTGAACGGTGTGTAGTCCACTGTAGTCCAGATGCTTATCTTGGTGTGCTTGGATGGTTAACGAATGGTTTTTTGCTTCTGTTAAATGTATGTGGTGAATCCTGACCATGCAGTCTCCGATCAGGCTGTCATTTATGGGAAATGCTTTTGAACTGTTCGATGTGGTGGGGCTGTACGGTTTTTGAAAAGTTGTTAATCTGGTCAAGGATTTTCCAAATTATCATGGACGAATTAGGGGACTGACAGTTGCAAGTTGAACTGATTTTGTTATTCTGGTTGAAAACCTATCTCTCACTTTAATTTTATCATTTGAGGTATTCAAAGATCAAGGCCAGAGTAAAAGGAAATCCTAGAAAATATTGTATAAGCAAAAATATATTAACTGCCAAAGCTTATTGAGTGAAAAGATGCCTGGATCTCGCCAAGACTAAAAGAAAAACCTAAAAAATGAGCCCAGTTATTCCCTCCACTGTTTGTCTTTAATCTATCTTGATTGCCCTCATCGCTCTGCCAATTAATCTTCATCTCCTTTTAAGCAACCAGTCCAACTAACACACCCGCCCTGGAAAATGGGATTCGAGAAAGAAAATAAGTTTTTATTCGCTTCAGTTATACTGTGCTCATAAATATTCTATGCAACTAAGATCCCAATAAGGATAGGTTTTTCCTTCATAAATTATCCCAAAAACCTCAACACACACATAGCTACACACATAGGAAGGACAACGACCACGACCACAAAGCCGACGACGACGACGACAACGACAACGACATCGACAAAGTAAACGACATCGACGAAGATGCTGGAAGATGCTGACGTCGCCTATATGTGTGGACACCCATCTTCCTATGTAAGAAAAGTTCTTAAGGTTTTTCCATCTTTCGTTTGATTGTGCCGCCAACTGAATACCACTACCAGTACCCACATTAACCACATCTGACATCTTACGTTACTCTGACATTCTTCATGTTTGTAAGAAAATCCTCTTTTGAAAAACTTACTGAATAATACATATGTATGTATGTACGCGCGTAAGCTTAACGAAAAAGGATCCCATAAAATCGAGGGCCCGTCTTAAGTCTCCACAACCTCTTTCAAAATTTCCACCATCACCGCTGCCAGGGGGGGTGGGTAGAAAGGAGAAAAAGAAAATCAAAAGGAAAACATTGTTCAAATCAGCCAATGTGCGTAGTATTCGTATCTACGAGGAAAATCTTAGAAAATGGAAAATTTATTATCATACCTCAACCCCCATCTGGGCTGCCATGCCATCATCCTTATATCGCTGCTACACAACTACGAGTAGTGTACAACATCCCACTCCGCATCCCTTAGTGTGGCAGCTAGAGATTTCGGTGCAAAGCAAAATGGCAGAAGAAACATTTGCAAAACTACCCTTGGCACGACACCATTCCACCATTCCACCTCCACGTCAGAGTATTGTGTTGGTTTCATCATAATGTAGTTGGGGGTGGATATAACGATGGCGATATAGTGTTGTTGTTGATGGGAATGTGGGTGAGGGCGATAACAAGAATAAGAATGAGAATGAGGGTGAATTTAGTTGAGTGCTTTAAGAAAGAACATACATATACGAGTAGCTCTATAGATTGCCGCACACGCATGGGTGGCTGGTTGAAGGCGAAAGGGTCTTTGCCGCCATTATGGCAAATAAAAAGGGAAGAAATATTGTCCTTGGGAAAAGCTTACAGAATCTTTTAGTTATGGAAGGGTTTCAGATCTCAAACAGAAAATGCTTGTGTTTGGCATTATGAGGGTGGGTTGTCGTTTCTTATGGCATTTGTTTCTTTGTTTTAAATAAGAAGAAGAACAACGAACAGAAATAACAAAAAAAAAAAATCACTTGAAAGCGGTTCTAAAGATGGCTGCGAAGGAAGATTTTCCATTATAGGGGTTCAGTGGGTTTAGTTTTAGTTTATGCATGTGTGGGTGTGTGAATTTAATTCCATTTGGGCATATGTATGTACATAGATGATGGAAACAATTTTTCAAAAAAAAAATTAAAGTAACGAGTCCCAATTGTGCCAGCAACCATACTTCATGTCTGAGGAGTGTAATCGTATTATGAATAGTTTTATCTTCCCATCAAATGCGAATCCTGAAATAAAATTACCACAAAGTTCGCACTTGTATGTGCAACGAAACACACGTTCTTTCTCCCTGATTTATGCCGAAATCTGACCGCAAGCAGGCGCCAGAACGTTTCAATCAAACACAAAGCAGACACTGAACAGATGATTTCATCCCGGCATGCATGCTTGCTTTCACAAAGGTCTTGCTACTGGTTTCAGAAAGGGCAAGAGTTCATTTCGGCTCATACATATGTATATCAGTTTTATTGAGCCGAAATTGATCTTAGTACAGCTACAGTTCGTAAACCTGGGTTTGAACTAACTAGCCTCTTCAGAATAGACCGATCCTTCGATAACTGTTCCCAATTACGCACCCCAAATTGGTTGAGGTCCCCTTCTACATCCAGTGCGTTGTCACCCCGAGTTGGATTAGCAGACTCGCACCGGAGCATTGCTGTTCATTCGCTCTACATGTCGCAGCCATCTCGGTGTCACCGTTCTGCTCGTATAGTTCGTCGTTGAATCTTGTCCTACAACGCCCTTCAACGCAAATGGAACAGAATATCTTACGAAGAATCCGACAGGTCCAGACGTCCAAAGTCCGTTGCCAGACGTGGCTATGCTTACCAACTGCGGCCTCATACTTAAGACATATGTATGTCCGGTCGAAGTGCTCGTGCAAACTTTCTTTGATGGCGTCGTCCTTTTCTTCTTTTTCTTGCCTAAGTCTGCCGCACATGACAAATCCGCATCCGAATAAACGCACTTCCTGAATGGCGTGGTAGCGGTCAAGGGCCTCTGCTAATTGCTTGGCTGCCCCTTGTCTATTAAGAGTCCAAACATTCCACGTGCAGATCCGGAAGTCGCTGTCCTTTAAACATTTGCAAGGATTGTCAGCAGTGGATCCATTTTTATCGGAAGCCATCTATGTAATCCCTTTCGTTTGACGACGTAGGCCAGTAATATGCTATTGGCTGGGCATGTCCTTGTTAGTTTAGCCACTGGAAGGTAGTCATAGGACAGTCAGTAGTCCTACAAAATCGATTTTCCCTGTGCTCAAGACTGATTTCGGTCAGAATTTAAGTCGGGTCTGTAGGATGCGACGCTGGTGACTTTCTGGAGGACGACAACACTTAATTTTACTCGTCGTCAGCAAATTTTGCTTCTGTCTTCCAAGTGGAGATATAGGCAATCCTGATGGCAAGAACTTCACAATAACCGGTGGTTGTGACTCTCCATGTTGTCAGCAGACCATCGACGAATTCTACCCGACGCCTCTAAGAGGTCAGCGACTTTCCTGTTGTCCTGTAGGAAAATGTAGGAAATATTGAAGACTGCTTACAGTCATCGTGACGGGGCACTACATTTTTGCTAAGCACTTACATACATGTGCTGGGCATACGTGATATACAACATCTTTCGACGCTTGCTGTGGAAGTGATGACGACCTACATCGAGCATTGACAAAATCGGCCCTAGATGACTTCCTTGTAGCACCCCAGAAGTTAAAGAGACTAATCTTGAATGTTATTCGGAGTTAAGCACCCTAAAATATTTCCTCCTTACGTAGTAGTTTAAGGTGCCAGGAGAGGACATGTTAATGTTTTGCTTTTCAGTCCAATGACGAACCCGGATTACGATTCAAATTATCAGTTGTTTTCCGATTCCCCGGCGGAATACGAATTTGATGTAGTGCCAGAGATAAAAAAGCTAAACAGATTCCGCCTTACTTCCTAAGTAAGTACCCTTATGCTTGCAATTATTTCAAGCTCAAGTAAAAGGTCTCGCTATCTGGAGAGGCATAGGTCCACCCCGGACTGTAAGTAAGAATGACTTGGACTATATCACTTTATTCAGTGTAAACTATGATATCCTATGTACAAATCGAATGATGCACTTTGGATTCAGTGCTTTACAACTGTTTGTATCTGAACTCTTCGCGTCTATGCAGCCAGACTTTAGAGCTCTTTACCAACGGCGATTTCTAGAATCAATGGTATGACCAATGATGCTATCGTATTGGTACAGTTTGGAGTGCTACAATAAGAGGTAACAGAAAACCAATACGCACAACTACAAACAGTTTACATATATCTCTCAATAAAAAAAACTAGATCCCAATTGACGTTAGAAACCAGTTCGAAGGAACTGAGTGAAGGTAGTGAGATAATATAAATTAAAAATAAACCTGGTCCCAAAACAGAGCCTTGTGGTAAATCAACTTACGTTACATGTATTTGCTTCTAAACTCATCTAACTAATACCCTCCAAGAACTACTGTGAAGATATGACCTAAACCTTTGATGATGCTAATCAGTGATCCCAACGTCCACGTATTCTCATCGAGGTTCGACAAGATACGATCATATTGACTGCGATTAAGAAACTCACTTTACTATGTTCCAAACGTTTCTCGAAGTTAAATGGTTTTTTTTTCTGTCGGAGCAAAGCAGTCCATCGTACTCCATGTATGTTCCTTTTAATGAGATTTCTCAGTCTTTCGGTTAAGGATGAGTTAATGGCTCAGGCTCCCGCAACCTGATGCGAGCATAACCCGGGTAGATAGTTCTCCGACATGACATTCGTCATCACTCTCACTGCATTCGTCAAAGAGTTTCATGTCACGTATGCCTAGCACAGTTAGGGTATCAAACCAAAGGAAAAGGCATGGTACGACTCGAGAGGCCGTCAGGGTTAGAGAAATGTTTTTTCGGTCCTACTCGTACAAGACCAACCCGACAGAGGAAAACCGAAAAAAGTTCAAACGAGCCAGAAATGACTGCAACGCCTTTCTTAAGCGTGTGAAATTCCTAAACGACCAAAAACTGAGGCAAAAAATACTGCAATGTCGCAAAGGCAGTAAAAATTGTTGGTCGTCCATCAAAAACATTAGAAATTCCGCCTCATCCTCCATCCCAACGCTCATTTACAATGACATTCCAGCTGTCAGCTCTTTGGATAAGGCCAATCTGCTTGCTGCACACTTTGCGGCCAGCTCAACTCTCCCAGATTGTGCTTGAGTACTTAAAGATCTCAAAATACATAAATTCGCTGGTCCAGATGGTATATCTCCCCTTCTTCTGAAGAGGTGTTCTTCCAAGCTGGCAAAAGGGACTCTTTCTGAGCAGATGGAAAGCAGCATTTGCCCAGCCCGTCCCTAAAAAAGGCGAATCATCTTCTCTCTCCTCCTACAGACCCATTGCACTTACGTCCCTTCTTTCCAAGGTCATGGAAACGCTGATAAATCGTCAGCTCATGAAATGAAACACGAAAACCTCTCAATGACCGGCAATATGGTTTTCGTAGCAACAGGTCCACTGGTGATTTGATGGCATGTCTCACCGAAAAGTGGAACCAAAGCGTACATCAATCTGGTGAAAGCAAGATAGTTGCGCTTGATATTTCTAAGGCATTTGACAGAGTTTGGCATCAGGCTCTTTTGTCTTTCTTCTCAAATGGATTGAAAACTACCTTTCGGAACGTTCAATTCAAGTTGTCTTGGACGGTTTCAAGTCTGATATTCACAAAATAAATGCTGGTGTGCCCCAGGGCTCTGTTCTGTCACCGACACTTTTTATAAATTTTCATTAATGATCTCTTGTCTGCTACTTCTAGTCCAATATATTCCTTTGCTGATGACAGTACTCACTGCTTTTCATATTCGTTTCCGGACTCACGGCCCTGCTCTTCGGCTGTAGAACGAGAACGGCATTAAATTCCGATATCAACAGCATAACCAATTGGGGAACTATCAACAGAGTGGAATTTAATGCTTCCAAAACACAATGCTGTCTGCTGTCTTTAAAGCGAAATTTAAACACCCAGCATCGTCGAAACCGAAAAACTTTCCATTCTCGGTATGAGTGTCAATGACAACTTACGTTGGAATGACAACATATTTGATATCGCCAAAAATGCCGCGAAATGTCTAGGTTTCTCCGCCCATTCAAACTTTCAACCGTAACACTCGTCTCGCTATGAATGCTCATCAGCCCATTTTCGGACGCACTCTAAAATATCGTGATTCGTTCCTAAGCCGTACAACTCGCTTATGAAATGCCCTGCCGATCTCTGTATTTCCTGGTCGTTATAACTTGCAAACATTTAAAAACAATGTACATCGGTACCTCTCTTTTCTTCCTCCCTAAATTTCTTCTGCCCGCGCTGTGAACACTCACCTTAGGGGAACACAAAACCCTTGAGCGCGCGCTCATTATAAAAATAAAAACAAAAGTCGCTGACCACTTAGAGACATCAGGAAGCATTCGTTTGGTGTGCCGGTGTTAGGTTTTTTTTTTCAGGACCCGAACCTACATTAGGTCTGCCTACTTCCTCGATTAAGGCTTCCGTTGACAGTTGAGTTTCGTATGAGCACAATTTCAGATGGCATGACTCTCTATGTCAGGCGGCTTTCGTTCAGTAGGAAGAACTGCAGGCGGCTGAGTACTTAAATATGGTGGGCATAGCTGCTGATCTGTGAATGCCCGGCTTAGTCTCGCATCAGCTTGTATGTACTCGGCGTTGACGTGGTGGATGCTGGTACTATAGGCACATTGTCACAAAAGTTGTTTTTCTTCGAAAGACTGAGGAATTCCATTTAAATGAACTTACAATGAGTACCTACACTGGACTAGTTTTTTGGATAGAAAAGGGCTCTAGAAGATAGTGGGACACGAATCAGTCGTACTAAAACCGAGTATCTGCATTGCCCCAACTCCTGACATCGATTTAGAAGGAGTCATCTTGATAAAGTGTGGAACATATAAATACTCAAGTTCAGTCGTTAACCACCAAGGAAAGTTAGCGTGGCGTGGCTTAAATGCGGTGAAAACTCCGCCGTATTCTGTATAAAAAATTACGACATCGACGGAAATGAAAATGTTACGAATGTCAGCGGGTGAACAACATCACGGACCGATACTGGACAATCTTTCGGCTGAGTAACTAAGCTGGTTTTGCCATGTTGAACGGAGGGAATTTGGAAATTTGGAATTTGGAAATCTCTTCATCAAAAATTCAGCTTTCAGAGAGAGAAAGAAATACGATATGAGGCAGATGATCCACAGATGCCAGATGAGTGAGGAAGGTATCGAAATTATCACCATATCAAATCATCAATAAGATGATGCCCATTAACAACATACCAGTTGGACGAATCCAACTAAGCAATCGATATCGCGTTTTGGTGCCATCAGGCTTACGTGACATTGTTTCGTCAGCAATTACGCCTACACGTACACCTTTCTCCTGGGCACTCTCTGAAATCCGTCAGTGTCACGAAAATCATTTGAAACAAATCCTATTCGTTATTTGTCAATTATGAGAGTCACATGGTAAGTTAACAGCACATCATCTTCTTTTCATTCCCATGCATGTGTGCGCATATAAGGTGTCTTATACTCATGCATGCCTACTCCATAGCTGAATAGAAGCCGGATGACTTGCGATATACATACGTACATGTGTATGTATGTATTGTAAGGAATTTTGAATTTTCTCAAATTTAGTTTTGTTAAATAATGGCGTTCGTGTGTACATATGTGTAAAATGTTCCACCAGTTACTTACTTTGTTTACATGGTTAAGTTATATACCTACTCGCGTATCTTTCCGCGCAATATGCGTACTGGTTCTCCTCCTCTTCGAGTGTATCCAATCGGAAGAGCAAATTCGTAAAGTAACTGAGAGAGAGAAGAAAAAATACAAATAAAATTACAACAAAAAGAACTTCCAAATTCGAAGCGCCGAGAAGCTATTTTCATATTTATGTACATACTCGTATCATACACACATATGCGAAGTTTGTGAATTTAATTAGCGCTAGGATTAAATTCGCTTAAAAGTTTTCCCCCGAACCGGCGAAGAAATGCCAACCTATGCTATAGAGCTCCTCTGGTTTGGCAGAGGCACAGGGAAAGGCACAGGCACTAGAAGCTGTTTTTAAGAACATGGCACACCCACATACAGCGTGGCACAGGAACCGCGAATCATCATCAACAACATAGCAAAGAAAGTTGAGAATTTTCTTGGAAAACCGCCTCCTTTCAAGCGCACACCCATATACATATGTATATGTACTTCAGGTCGTGCATTTGAACACATAGAAATTTAGCTGAAACTGACAGCATTTTCTATGGCATAAGAAAGTTTTTCTCCATTAAGTTGTAGTCATTGCCTCCAAAGCTACGTTATTTCTGCCGCCTTTCAAGTCGATGAAAATCGGAATCTTCCCTCCGTTGAAAGGATTCGTTTCAGTTATGTGCGTGCTTGTGTCTTACTCTTACACAAATGCATGGTAGCGTTCCTTAAATAATTTTTGTTGATTATTTTTCACAAGCTACCATCGTCTTCGTCGGCGTCGTTATCATCATCATCATCATCATCATCATCATCGTCGTCGTTGTAGTTTGTGGTTACCTCTTTTGACGATGAAACGAACCTACCTACAGATCTTGAATGCTTGCAGCCCTTCAGACTGCTGCTATGTGGTGGTGGTTCACATCCATTGTGGTTGAAGGAAACTTTTCGCATTTTCTTCTTCTTCTTCTTCTTCTTCTTCTTCTTCTTCTTCTTCTTCTTCTTTGCCGTCATCTTCATCCTTATCATCATCGTCAGCATCTCCTGGTTCTTTTGCTGCTTCTTATTGGTTTCTTATTATTTAAATGAAAATTTTCAAAATCACCCCCCTTCATATGTATAGTACGTCGTCGCTGCGATGCCAGCAACGCCAAACTTCCCTCTCATTATCCTCCCGAAGAAAGGAACCCACCCCGTCCCTTGCACAGCGAACCGACCGACACATTGACAATGACGAAACGAAGAGTATAAAGTTTTTGGTACTTTCGTGCATTAATACGAACACACGAGTTGATACATGCATACAGGCATACAGCATACCGTTCCATGTGAGCACTCGTAATCTGCTTTTCCTAAAAACCCGACCCCATTAATAGGCATCTCCAGCAACCCTCCCTCCCCCATACAAAACATGATAGGCACATACAACTAGTACGAGTACTCGTATTCGAACTCGTATGTACGAGTATTGTATACAACTTTCTGTAGATGTTTGCCTCGCGTTTTACACTTTGGGGATAAAGTTCGTCGAACAAAATGAACAAACTTTCGCACCAACATCCTGGGCTATATAATAAATTAAATTTACGTCAGCAGATACAAGTACCCGTATCCTTTTTCTCATCGACCCAAACAGCAACCAACAAAATATCATACCACCAAAGGATACTCAAAAATTCTCATAAAATCCGGTTTTGTCGTTTTTCTCAAACCAAAATCGGTTGCTTTATGTCAAAAAATCCTGGGAAATGTTTCGTAAAAAAAAAAATAAACACGTTTTTCTTGACAATCCTTCCTCAAAATCTTTTAAAAGGAAGAAAGATAATTCTTGCAGTGCACCCAAAGAAAGCAAAAGACTGGAAATTTTCTTATTGCTTGACCGCTACAATAACCATCCATTGGACAGGGGTGTTATTGTTGCAGGATAACAACTAACAACAACCGTACCTACCCCACTTTAGGTCGTTACGGGCAATGTAACTAAATCATTTCGATTTCAACAAAATTTCAAGGAATTGTCCAGTATTCCTGGATTATTTTGCAGTACAATGCAACAGGTCGTTGAGGTCGGGTTTTTTTTTATTTTTTTTTTTTGGGGTGGATTTCGATTTGGTTTTCATTCGAAAACAAGTTCTCCTTCAGTGGGAAAGGACATTGCCATGATTGGTATGAAATCCATGAGAAAATTTGATCGGAATACCAAAATGTTTGAAGAAATTCTGTTAGTCCTGTAGGCAGACAGTATTAATCTAACCATGCGTATGCAAATCTACATAACAATTCTGTGCAGATACATATATTCATATCTTCATGCATTGGACTGGATTTTTTCATAAAAAAATTGGCTGTGTTGCATTGTATCCCTTCGTATTGTAAACCTCGGATTTGGGTCATAACATCTTCGAAGAAATGAAGCCTGTGATTCTAAAATAAATACCATGAGTAGGAAGCGCGGCATTTTTAATCAACTTCGATAAGTAATACAATAGTAAGAGCGATTTTCTGCACAGGGATGTAAATCCGATGTACGAGTATCCGTTTGGATAACAACCGAGGCCATTGTCGAATTTAATTAATATGACTGCCCAAAGTAACCAAATACCAGGAGATTTGCATCCTTTCGTGGTCTTTTCAACAGGTGGCCAGTTTCATGTTCTATGAATAGTACACACTCGTATCCTGTTAAGGAAAACTTTAGACAATTGAATCAGAAGTAAGCTATGTACAATGTCTCCGGATGCAGGAATGAGAGAATAAAGTAAGCCAGAGTAGGTGAAGGTGCGGCAGTACCGAGCAATGTCCGTAATAGCTGTTGGCAGTTAGTTAGTTGTTAGATTGTTTTCCATTCGAATTTGTCTGTTTGTTCTATTTAGTTCGGACTCATGCTCATCCAACATGAAAAGATAGTTGGAACCTTAAAAACTCTTCCTTCCCACTCTACAGCAAATCTGATAAGTTGGTCGGTTGGAAATGGCTCTAATTACGAGTACTCGTACGTACCTCCGGAATTTTTATCTTCCTCTTCTTCTACACAACCACCTTGCATTGCTGCATCTTTTGAATTGGTATCAAGAATTTTTCATTCTGTTGCAACCGCTGAGTTTTTTTTTTTTTTTTTCGTGGGAAGGTGAAAAATCTTCATAGGCACTATAGGCCCGGAGCCTATAGTAGTGTGAGATTCTTACTCACTAAAAAAACACCTCCCTTATGCAAACCACGACTGAGTTCACACTCAACAAGCAGTTCTTCTATCGCATTTTATTTTATTTTTATAAGATATCCTGTAGGCGATTTTCCATTGAAAATTACGCGCTGCTAATCACCGCGCTAGATCGAGAGGTTTAGTCCTTTTCAGACGACGCAATAAATTTGTCTCGTCGAGGATGTGTTGAACAGAAATATTCGTTTTCGCGCAAACATTTTAATTACGTTCTGAACGTTTTCGGCTCCTAAGTGTCTGTGGATATCATCGTTTCTAATGTACCACGGCGCATTAACAATACCTCGAGGAACTTTGTTTTGGAATATCTGTATGAATGTCAGTTGCTTCTTCGACTGTTTTAGCACTGTTGTGTTTACATTGTGTTTTTTTAATTACTCAAAGTCTACAAATAAATCAGAAGTGGGATTAGTTAACTCAAAGTCCGTAAATTAAGAAAAAGTTTAAGTTTTATGTTGAGTTTTCGATTATTTTATTGTGTTATTTGTGTAAACTAATATGGCAACTGTGAAAGAGTTTTTATTGATTGCAACAGTGTCCCAATTGAAAGACAAATTGGCCGAAATAGGATTGGCTACAAGTGGTGCAAAGAACACGTTGAAAGTGCGACTGGAACTAGCTGTTGAAAAATTTAATGAAGCCCAATTGGATGAATTTTTTCCAGTTAATATGATTGAACGTTTGAACTCGGATTCTAATATGAGTAGATCGGAAAGAGAAGATGAAAATAGCATTGTCTCAGAGCAATTGGAAAATCTACGCGACCTCGTGACAAAAAAAGAAGAAATTAGACGACTTCAGTTGAGATTAATTGAGTTGAATAATCCAACAGAAGCAGTCCAGCCGACATATTCCTTTAGGGACATCGAAGAGTCCCTTCCAAAGTTTTCTGGAGATGATACCTACTCCATCACCACGTGGATAAAAAATTTTGAAGATGCAAAGCAATTGCATAAGTTTTATGATTCCAAGTGCTTCATATACGCCCAACGGCTGTTAACGGGAACAGCAAAACTGTATCTCCGATCTACATCATGTCGATCATGGATCGAATTAAAGGAAGCCCTGTTATCAGAATTTCACCAACATGTTACCGCCACAGATGTCCACAATGCCCTGCGCAAGAGAAAGAAGCAGAAGGATGAAAATTTTCAGCAATATGTCTTGGCGATGCAAGAGATCGCTTCTTCAGCTAATATCGAAGAGCAGCATGTTATAAACTACATAGTGAAAGGTATCCCTGATTCCACTTTTAATAAACAGATATTGTTCACAGCAAATACCATCCTGGAACTAAAAAGTGTCTTGAGGAGATACGAGAAAATGAAGTTTGATTATCAGCCAGCAGCGCAGGCTCCAGTTTTTATAAGAACTGCTTCTCAACCAAAACCAGTCGTGCAGTTCCGTAACAAAAACGTCATCAAGTTCTACAACTGCAGTGATGTTGGACATGTAGCCACCAATTGTCCCAAGCCGAGCAGAGAACGGGGGTCGTGTTATCATTGTGGGCAAAGAAACCATCATGTTAAAGACTGCCCTCAATGAACTTCGAAACCAATAATGGTTCTTCAAGATCCAGAATTATCAATGGAGAATCAAGAAACATTTCTACGAAATTTCAACGGTTTCTTCAATTATGAATTTCTTTACAACGACTCCGGAGCAGCCAGTATGACATTGAAGGCGATGACTATGATCGATACAGGAAGTCCAATAAGCTTCGTGCAGCAAAAGTATATACCATCCTATCTGATGACATCAATCGAGCCGGCAAAGGAAGACTATGTGGGTATTAACAATAGTAGACTAGTTATTTTTGGAAAAGTGCATTGTAAAATCGAACTTAAAAGTAGTTTAGTTGAATTATGTTTGCATGTTGTTAAAAACGATTCTATGAAAAATGTTATTATTTTAGGTAGGGACTTTTTAAAGAAGAGCAATATTAAATTAACTTTAGAGAAATTAGATAATTTTGAAGAAGAACCTATTGATAATAATTTGAATAATAATATTATGGAAATTCTTAATATCGATGCACATGCAATGACCGCGATGAAAAGTTTTCATTGAACATAAATGAAAATTTGACCTGGGAAGAAAAAGATAAAGTTAAAAGTTTAGTCATCGGGAGTACAAACAACAAGTGTTTATACCAATCTTGCGATTATGAAATGCAAATTACTTTGACAGATCCGAAGAGTATTTTTAATTGTACACCTAGACGATTGCCTTACATGCATAAGTTGGAGTTGCAGAAAATCTTACATGAGTTACTTCAAAACAAAATTATCCGCGAGAGCAATTCCCCTTTTGCGTCTCCAATAGTTTTAGCAAGGAAAAAAACCAGTGAATTGCGTCTTTGTGTAGATTTTCGGCAACTTAATAAATTCACCGTTAAGGACAATTTTCCGCTACCATTAATTGAGGATCACTTGGATCGATTGAGGGGTAAAAATTATTTTTCTCTTCTAGATCTTAAAAGTGGTTTTCATCACGTGAAAATGTTTGAGGGCTCAATTAAATACACTCAGTCCTTTTTTTACGCTCATCTTCTATGGGAATCAAGAAACAACATGCAAACAACAACAGATGCTATAATTGCAACGAAAGCGGTCATATTGCCACCAGCTGCACAAAACCTCGTCGAGCGAGAGGAACCTGCTACAAATGCGGAAGGCCAGGACATTTAACCACCAATTGTCGAAATATTGCGCCAGGGAAAGGACCATCAACTTCGAAAGATGTTCTCGTACTGCAAGAGAAGGGCGAGGAACCTGATCTGCAAGAAAATACAATTGATTGCGAAGACGACTTCTCTTTTGACGTTGAGTATCAATTTATAAATAATGTTAATAACCATATTCTTAAATTTAAAGCAAAAACTTTACTGGATACAGGAAGCCCAATAAGCTTTATTCAGGAGCACTGTGTACCCCTTTCCACTGTTTCACCTCTTCGAACCAGATGCGCTAAATATTTTGGCATAAACAACAGCAAACTAAACATTGTGGGGAGAACACGATGTCTTGTATCCGTGAGTTTTTATAAAAAGCATGTTAGTTTTTATTTGCACGTGGTAAAAGATAATACGATGAACAAATCAGTTGTTTTAGGTAGAGATTTTATAAAAAAATTCAATATTAAGCTAACGTTTGCCGATTTTGATCACAATTATAAGATATATCACAGTAGTAATGAAAAAAATTTAGATATTAGAAATATGAATGAAAGAAGTAACTGTAATAATCATGATCTATATGTTAAAGATAGTAATACTTACGATAAAAATGATTGCACTGATAATGATAAGATTCAAAAATGTAACTCTAACTTAACCGTCATACCTCTTGATTCTCTTGTAAATGATAATTCTAACAAAAAAAATGACATCTATGAAATAGCTCACGTGAAAGATAGTAATCATCTCGAAGATATTCTTCAAATTGATATATGCTGCGTAACTAAAGATAATAATTTAAAAATTAACAATAACCTGACATTCTCGGAAAAAGAACGTGCTGAAGCTATTATTAAAGAGTCCGTTTGCACTGAAGAAAGTCCCTATAAAAAGCACCCGTATAAAATGAAAATTAATTTAATTAGTTCAAATGTTTCTTTTAGTTGTACACCCCGACGATTGCCTTACTCACACAAAGCTGAACTTAAGCAAATTTTAGATGACTTGTTGTCACGTTCACCTTTTGCATCACCAATAGTCCTAACAAAAAAAAAAAAATGGAGAGTTCCGATTATGTGTCGATTATCGACAACTCAATAAATTCACTCAAAAGGATAATTATCCTATTCCTTTAATAGAGGATCACCTCGATCGATTGCGGGGAAAGAAGTACTTTTCTCTATTAGACCTTAAGAATGGATTTCACCATGTAAAAATGGATGATGAATCCGTCAAATATACATCATTTGTGACTCCCCTGGGGCAATTCGAATATTTATACATGCCTTTCGGTCTTAAAAACGCACCCTGCACCTTCCAACGTTACATTAACTCCATATTTAAAGACTTAATTGTCAACCACAAATTATTAGTATATTTCGACGATTTACTTGTTGCAACGGAAACAAAGGAAGAGCATTTCAAAATTTTGCAAGAAGTTTCAAAAATTATACGCGATTACAACCTCAAGCTTAGATTCGATAAATGTTCAATAATGCAAGAAAAAATAACTTATTTAGGTTATGAGATAAGTGCAAATGGCATAAGTCCTAACGCAGATGGCCTTGCAGCAGTAAAAAATTTCCCAATACCAAAAAACGTTAAAGAGCTCCATTCGTTTCTCGGCTTATGCTCTTACTTTAGAAAATTTATTAAAGATTTTTCATTAATATCCAAGACCTTATATGATTTATTAAAACAGAATACAGATTTTAAGTTTGAAACGAATGAACTGCGAACCTTTGAGTATCTTAAGAAAAAACTGCTACAAGCGCCTGTCCTAAGTATTTATTCCCCACATGCAGAAACTGAGCTTCATTGTGACGCTAGTGCTTTAGGATTTGGTGCTGTTTTGTCGCAAAAACAAACAGATAACAAATGGCATCCAATTTTCTTCTTTTCAAAAAGAGCCTCTCCTGCTGAATCAAATTATCATTCATTTGAGCTTGAAACGCTCGCCATAATCTATGCTTTACGACGGTTTCATATTTATCTTACCGGAATTAAGTTTAAGATAGTCACGGATTGTAAGTCATTGACACTCACTCTGAATAAAAAGATCCTAAATCCCAGAATATCGAGGTGGGCGTTAGAGCTACAGGAATATGATTACACAGTTGAACATAGGGACTCTAGCAGGATGAATCACGTAGATGCGCTCAGTCGATGTCATAACATTTTATTAATAGAATCTGACTCTTTTGAATATGCTTTAGCCTCAGCACAAAATCAGGACGAAACCATCAGAAATATCTCTGAAATCCTAGAAAAACGCCAGCACCCAATATACGAAATGGTTAACGGTCTCATTTATCGAAAACTCAATAATACAGTCTTGTTCTATGTACCTAAGAAGATGGAACAAACTATAATACAAACACATCATGACGGATTATGCCATGTGGGGGTAGATAAATTACACGAGCATTTAAGGAAAACTTATTGGTTTCCTTCTATGAAGCAAAAAATTCGAGATTACGTAAAAACTTGCCTGAAATGTATTTATTTTTCCGTACCATCTGGGAAAAAGGAAGGTGAGTTACATATTATACCAAAAGGTAATAAACCGTTCGACACACTTCATATAGACCATTACGGCCCCCTACCAACAGGCGTAAGGAACTTAAAGAAACACATATTTCTCGTCGTCGATGCTTTTACTAAGTTTACAAAATTATATCCGGTTAAAAGCACTACTACAAAAGAAGTTATACAGTCTTTAAATTCGTATTTCATCAATTACAGTAGGCCGAACCGAATAGTTTCTGATCGAGGTTCATGTTTCACATCTGAAGAATTTTCAACTTTTTGTTTAGAATCAAATATCAAACATATAAAAATTGCTGTGAACTCTCCCCAATCAAATGGACAGGTGGAAAGGGTGAATAGGGTGTTGACGGCAATGTTATCGAAAGAAAGCGATGCCGAGCCGGGCGGGTGGACTAAACATCTTAGTAAAGTAGAATTTTCCATCAAAAACACTTTCAACCGAAGTACTGGGTTTAGCCCTAGTGTTTTACTCTTCGGTATTCCTCAAAAGGGCCAGTTCAATGATAAGATACGAGACTACTTGCAAAATAATTCTAGTAACGATGATCCAATTAATTTGAGCAAAATTAGACAAAAGGCAAGTGAGAACATTACGCGTAATCAAAACACAAATAAGGCGTATTTTGATAAAAATCATAAAAAACCAAACAAATACAAAATCGGTGATTACGTTCTTATTAAAAATATAGTGAGTACAGTCGGAATAAACAAGAAACTTTTGGCTAAATATAAGGGCCCTTATGAAATAATCGAAGTTTTGCCTAATGATAGGTATCGAATAAAAGACATAGACAATCTGCAGCTTTCTAGAGTTCCATACAGAGGAATTTGTAGTCCTGAAAACATGAAACCTTATAGCCTTTCTAATAAGCACGAATCAATTCAATCATAATATAAATCGTAATATAAATATTATGTATTCGATAATCAACTTTATTGTCTTCGATGTTAGCTATGTTGTTTATCCTTATTTTGATGTCATTTTTTTGTTGAGTCATCATATCTAAAATCGCGGTCGATTTTGTTGTCAGGATAGGCCAATCTGTAGGCTTTATAATTACAAATACACACACATTAATAATTAAAAGAGAAAGAGAAATAAAAAAAACTGTTGTAACTCTCGCTACTCTCACTACCAAATTATGTATTAACAGTTTTATGTATCATCTATGGCTTATATAAGGGGCCGCTCGATAATTAATAAAACACAGTTGTAACACAGTTGTCATAGTTTATGCTTTTTTTCTTAGTCCTACAGTATATAATAGGATTCTTTTTGGATATTTATGTACTGTAGTATATCTTTCCGCATCCTTTGATAAACTTTTTTTATTGAAGACATATGCATTTTATTTTTATTTTTAATATAAAACTTGTTTTTTTCTTTAATTTTTTCGCAAAGTTGGTCAGTCATCCATGGCTTAATTTTTTGTGGTCTACGTTTAGGATTTGAACACCTACTCAGAGCCATATAGTTAGAAAGAATCTTCACAAATACGCTAAAAGACCCTGAAGAACAACTATTGTTATAGACACTATGCCATGTTTCCTGTGAAAAATATTCCTTCAACTTACGAAAATCAACACGTGAAAACTCACCCACTTTTTTCGATTTTGGTTCATCATCAGTGTTTAATGATTTTCCCAAGAGATTTACAAGCGATACACCTGTAGCATAGTGATGGGTTATATCCCATTCAAGTACAAACGGACGAACATTTAGAATATTGTTTTTCGTGCGGAGAAAAATATGGTCAATACATGTGTTTTGCAACTATCAGCTGCTCTTGTTGGCTCATTAAGGAGAGATTCAAAACGCAAGGAACACAAAAGGAGTATATAATTGTCACAACTCGAAGGAAAGTTCAATATGTCAATATTAATATCACCAACAAAGCAAATATTGTGACTGTTCATCCCACTAAGAAGGTCTTCAATTTCTTTTAGAAAAATATCCCTATGGACAAACTGTAGCCGGTACATGCATATAATATCCAAAGAAATATCATCAAGTTGAAGTTTTATGATTAGAGAATCTGCACTAGTTAGATCAGGCGTAGAGAATTTCGCGACCGTTAAATCGTCTTTGACAAAAGCTACTACACCACCAGCTGGATATTTTTCATTACACTTTCCGTATGGAATATAACCCTCAATCGAGAAATTGCTTAATTCATGTTTAAAAATCCAAATTTCACTTAACACTATTACATGCGGTAGAACTGGAAAACAATTGTACAAATATGAGCAAAAGCTATCAAAATTAGTTCTCATACTTCTAATATTCATGTGGAAAATGGTTAAATCTTTTAAGGATGCTCGAAAGATTGTATTAACTATTGTTTCATTACTTAAACTAATATTACTGAGATCAATTAATTCGTTGTTACGTGACATAATAATAAAAAGAATAAAAAATATTAAGTTTTAAATATTAAGCAGAGGGCCAAGTACACTTCCTTGCGGCACCCCCACCTTTATTCTCTTAAAATTGGAATATTCGTTTCCGTGTCTCACACAGAAGAGTCGGTCTTCCAGGTATGAACTTAAAATACGAGACAATTGCTGGGGTAGAGATTGTCGAAGTTTATATTTTAGGCCTTCGTGTCATACTCTTGAATGCGCTTGAACAGACTAACTTACACTCGATTGCTCGTTCAATTGCATCGGTTATTCGATGCACTTGGTCAACTGTAGAGTGTTGGCTTCTAAAGCCAAATTGATGATCAGGCAAGAGGGAATTTGTGTCGGTAATTGGTTTAAGACGATTAAGAAGGATTCGGTCAGCGGTTTACCGGGTTTCGGAACCATAATAACGTCGGCTACTTTCCACTGGAGCGGTACATGCTCTAAACCTTTTTTCGGCAACGCTTTAAGTATCTCTCCCGTTATTAAGTCATATCCCGGAGGCTTTATTGGGCTTAAGCGTGTCTATAACTTGTCTAAGTTCCCTAAGTGTAGCCTTTTCTACTGGAAAGTTTGTCGTCACGTCTAGCGTATTGACATCCTCTGGAAGCACTTCCCCGTCGAATGGTTTAAACGTTTCTGCAAGAAGCTATCTTCTTTCGCCCAGTCATCCTGGTTTCTTCTTATTGGCGCCACGTATATTTGGGGCTTTCTGTTGCATTGGCAGCACTCTCGCTAACATTGAACTGTAGTACACCTTATGTCACATGAATAAAGATTCCATTTTTTATTATTTGGAAAACCTTAAACATGGTGGCAGCGGTTGAAACAAGAGAAAAAAACCTCTTAACCTCATAAGAGCCCAAATTGGAAAAAAAAGGAAAAACTATTCGAAACAAATAGTTTCAAAACAGGGAAGTAATTAAAATACTTATAAAGGAGCAAAATAAATAACATTTAAGCCAAACAGTGTTTTATAGTAAACTTGGTCCAGATAAAAAACCACATCGAAAGTGCGGAGACACGTGTTAACATGACGGAAAGGGAAAAAAAAGGAAATTACCCATCAACAAGCACCACGCATCTTCAAAGTCAAAAGATGCAGATAACCCTAAGCACCCCGGACGAATTTTCATTTGTACCATCAGACTGGGAGAAATGGTTCAAGCGATTTGAACGATACCGAATGGGAAATGGACTCCACGAGACAACTGACAAATCCCAGGTAAACATACTTATATACTGCATGGGCGAAAGAGCCGAAGAAATATTTCCTTCATTCACTCCACCTCCTACAACATATGCTGAATGTATAGATAAATTCGAAAAATATTTTATTCCCAAAAGAAATGTTATATACGAAAGGGCAAAATTTCTTAAAAGAAAGCAGGGGGATGAAACAGGAGAGGAATTTATTTCTGCTTTGCATGCGCTTGCAAAGTACTGCGAATGGGGAAATTTGCATGATGAAATGATTTTGTTAACCTTAATTGTAGGTATGAAAGACACAGGCTTGAGTGACAGATTGCAGCTCGATCCAAATCTATCATTAGAGAAAGCTATTACGTCGATTCGCCAGGTAGAGGAGCTTCTCAGGCAAAAACACGAGCTTTTTCCAGTATCACCAGCCATGTGCAGAGTGGAGCATTTTGCCGATAAGAAAAGCAGAAACGAGAAACATAAAATAGGACTTAATAGACAAATGAAAAACTATTGGAGAGGGGGGATTCAAGGCAGGGAAAAAGATGTAGGAGATCAAAAGTGCATGCGATGTGGATTTGAACGTCATGAGTATAACAAGTGTCCCGCTAAAAATATAAATTGCAATAGGTGTAAGAGAGTTGGACATTACGCAAGGTTATGTAGGACAAAAAGGGTAAATGAGGTTAGGGAGGAGAATGAGGAATTTTTTGTTGGTGCGGTATCGCAAGATTGGACCATTGATTTATGACTAAATGAAAAGAAAGTAAATTTTAAAGTGGATACAGGTGCTGATGTAACCTTAGTACCTTGGGCGGCTGTTAAGAATACCGTGGTAACATACATTGAAAAAACATCGGCAAAGCTGTACAGTGTCAACCAAGCAATAAATGTAATTGGAAAAGCTAAAAAATTTAAAATATAGAGAGAAGGGCATTGAGGGAATGATTTACATAACTAAAGAGAAAATAATGCCTTTATTGGGGAAAACAGAAATAGGAAAACTAGGATTGATAAAGAAACTATTTCATGTTTCGACGAGAAACTGGTTCGAGGACTTCAAAAAAGTGTTTAGAGGGTTAAGAACATTTAAAGAAGAGTATGAAATTGAGCTAAATCCAAAAGCGAAACCTTATGCAATTTCAACTCTGAGGCTAGTACCTGTTCACTTAATTACTAAGGTTAGGCAGGAACTAGATAAAATGGTAAAAAGTGGAGTTATTGCACCCATGGAGGATGTATCGGATTGGTGCGCACCAATGATCGTTGTTCCCAAAAAGGAAGGCATTAGGATTTGCATAAACTTTACCGAGTTAAACAGGTGTGTTAGAAGGCAGGTGCATCCAATATTCGGCGCCGACCATTTACTTTCGCAAATCACTGGGGCCAAGTTTTTCACCAAGCTTGATGCGAATAGTGGTTTTTGGCAGGTTCCTTTGTCAGAAGCATCTCAGAACTTGACAGTTTTTCTAACCCCTTTTGGCAGATATAAATGTCTTAGATTACCGTTCGGAATTGCATCGGCTCCTGAGATTTTTCAAAAAAAAAATTACAAAACTCTTGGAGGGCATGAAGAATTGTGTTGCTCACATGGATGATATTCTAATATGGGGTGAGACTATTGAAGAACATGATGAGTGTGTAGAGGCTGTACTCAAAAGAATAAGATCTAAAGGGATGACGCTTAACAAAGAAAAATCTGAATTCGCCAAAACAAAAATTTCGTACTTCGGAGGGGGAAATTAGAGTTGATGAAGAAAAAACAAGGCAATCAGGGAAATGGAAGCACCGAACAATGTTAAAGAAGTTCAGCGATTCCTGGGAATGGTTAACTTTATTGGTAAGTACATTCCAAACAAATCAGCTGTTCTTGAGCCAATTACGAGTCTGCTTAAAAAAAGAAATGATTTTACCTGGAGTTTCGCGCAAGAAAAAGCTTTCAAGGAAATAAAAGAAAGATTATCCTCAGCCCCCCATCTAAGAATGTATGATCCAGTAAAGGAGACTATTATCTCATGCGATGCTTCCCAGCAAGGACTAGGTGCGGTTCTTTTGCAAAAGCATGGTAAAGATAAATGCCCAGTAGCATATATTTCAAGAAGTCTTACAGCAGCAGAAAAGAACTACGCGAATATCGAAAGAGAGGCATTGGAAATAGCTTGGGCCTGCGAAAAACTAAACAATTATTTAGTTGGAAGGAGGTTTGAAATACAAACGGATCACAAACCTCTATTGCAAATTCTACAAACTAAAAGCATAGATGATCTCTCACCAAGATTGCAACGTATTCGGATGCGAATGTTGAGATATGATTATTTGATTAATTACATACCGGGGAAAAAATCTTGTCGTTGCAGATCATTTGTCTAGAACGCCATTGAAGGATATTCCTGAAGAAGACGAATTGAATGAAGAAATAAGCGCATATGTACATCAGATATCTTTTCATAATATAAAAATGAAAGATGAAAACATTGTTCAGGTAATTAAATCGCAAATAGATGACCCAGAGTGTCAACAATTAAAAAGGTACATTAGAACGCAATGGCCGTCGAAAAACAAAATTAGTTTAGAGATGAAGAACTTTTATGCAGTAAAGGACGAGCTGGCAGTAATTGACAATGTGCTATTACGGAAAAACAGAATTGTCATACCAAAAAATTTAAGGCATATGATGCTTGCAAAGTTGCATAATAGCCATCTGGGCATTACGAAGACAAGAATACGTGCTCAAAGGACTATGTGGTGGCCCGGAATATCTAAGGACATTGAGGAGAAAGTGCGGACTTGCACCGCATGCGTACAACAAAGGACAAATAAGCATGAACCACTAATAGCTTCTGATTTTCCAGAATATCCATAGAAAAAGGCTGCTATGGACCTATTTAAATTGGACAGTAAGTGGTACATAGTAATAACGGATTGTTATTCGAGGTTTTTTGAGGTAGCGGAACTCATACGATTGAGGATGAGAGACATTATACAGATATGTAAGTCAACGTTTTGTCGACATGGTATACCGCAGAGTGTTTACACCGACAGTGGAACACAATTCCAAAATTTAGACGCATCGGAGTTCCGACAGTTTGCCAAGGAATGGTCTTTTAATGTGATCACCAGCAGTCCACAATATCATCAGGCCAATGGTGCTGCAGAGGCCGCAGTGAAAGTAGCTAAAAATATTTTGAAAAAAAAATAAAGGGAATGTTGAATTGGCACTTTTGGCGTATCGAAATACACCGATATCAAGCGGATATAGTCCAGCAGAACTGAGTTTTGGGAGGAGACTTCGGGAGGAGACTCTACCAGATTTGAATTTAAAAGAAAAACCGGATTTCCGGAACCTAATACTGAAGGAACAATCTTATAGGAGGAGATACAAAGCTAATTTTGATAGGAGATATGGAGTAAGGGAATTGAGTGAATTAGAACCAGGAAATTTCGTGTGGATTACTGATCTCAGAAGACACGGGAAAATTATAAGACAAGTTCAGCCTCGTTCATATTTAGTTGCGACAAATAAGCGGGTTATTCGTAGGAACAGAGTTCATTTAATTAATGCTCCGTATTTAAATTCGTTGCAGACAAATCCCATAACGGAGATACCACTAGCGGAGACACCTGACAGCATTCCAGCAGCTTCTGATAAAGATTCCACAGGCGATACGGTAAGGACGGATGAAACACCAAGACGAGATTCAACAGATGCTTTAGTTACCAGATCCGGAAGAAGAATACATCGTAGGTAGAGAAGAAGAAACAAATAATTATAGATACTTATTGTGTTAACTCTTTAATTTTGTAAATAACAAAAAAAAAAAAAAAACATTATCGTTGTACAAAATAACGTGCATATATCAACATATTACATTCTGATTAATATCTTTATATCTTAAGGGGGATGTTGCATTGGCAGCACTCTCGCTAACATTGAACTGTAGTACACCTTATGTCACATGAATAAAGATTCCATTTTTTATTATTTGGAAAACCTTAAACACTTTCGAACACTTTTAACGGCTCTCCATATGGAGTAGGTATCCTTTGTCGCTGTGAGTCTTTCTTGATTGTTGAAGTCCTTGATCGATTTTTTCAACAAGTTTCAGAGCCTATTAAAGGACGTTTTATCTTGTGGTGCCCGGGTTTCATGCCACTTTTTCCGCGCTCTTCGTTTCTTCTTTATCATTTCTCTGATTACCGGTGGGTATCTTATGCCGACTTTGGGAACTTTGTTCGATTTGCGGGGAGTGTTATTCCAGGCCGTTTACTGTATGACTTCAACAAAACGTTTAACTTCTTTTTCAAGTTGATACGGCGTTCTAAGTGCTACTTTCTTCCCAGTGAGTTTTGCTGTTGGTTAATCTGGGTGGTCTTTGTTTCGTAACCAAGGATTCGCACAGTGAAAGGATAACTGGAGAATGATCGGAGGAAAGATCGAAGCATTCTTCAACTTTGACGTAGCGTTTACTCCTTTTCCGATAAAGATGTCCATTAGATCGGGTGTTTTGGCGACATCCGAGGGCCAGTATGTCGGCTTGCCTGTTGAGTAAAAATAGCAACCACATTCCATACAAGCGAGGCTGAGTATGGCTGAATCCCTGCAACGTGTACATTGGGGGATCAGCCTAGAGTTTTTCCGCGGAGGTTCAATTTTGACAACAAGCATAAATTCTTTCTAGGCTTTCGGTTTTATCGAAAGTTAGCCTAAAGAGGGGAAGACCGCGTCTTGGGGTCGTCCTCTCGCGAGTATATTAACTGTGTCGATTATCTTAAAGCCTTTATTTTTAAGGTCATTTACGATGTTTTCTTTAAGGCTAGCTACAACGCGTATGGGTCTTTCCATTTTATTTTCATACGTATGCCATTGAATCTTCTCGGCATTTAATTTTTGCGAAAGCGAAAGGTTGAGCACAGTGATTTCAGGATTGTGTGCAATGTTTTAGTCCGAGATTCCAAAAACGTTTATTATCGGCGGCGGTCTTTGTTTAGGTTGCTTTGTTGCCTTATCGATCTCAGCAGTGTTAAAGCTGGCTTGCTTCTTTGTTTGTTCGATATCAGGCGAGGAAGTAGCTTTGCGCTTCTTACCTGGCTTTTTTTTTTAAGTATCCAGTCCGTTTCGCGGACTAGCTCTTCTTCGTCCGTGTGAAAACCCGAGTTTTCGGGGCGGTCAAGTAGCGTAACAGACTCAGACTCAGATTTAGATTGCGGCTTAATGGCATCTAGTTGCTTTTTTAGTTCGGCACAGAGCAATTCCATATTTTGGAGTCTGGCGCGGAGATCAGAATTTTCGCGTTCGGGATTTTGTAGCTTATTCGGTGTAATGCTATTGCCCTGAGCTACCGACTGTGCTTGGTCTTTGTTTTCGCATGATTTTCCTAGCGATCCGCGTGCTGGGGTCCTGGTTTATATTTGTATTATTTTGAATATTATTTGAACTCATTTTAGTTCCCACGAGTAGCGGAGAAAGGGTAGGCCGTCTGTCCAGAGATCCGCATTAGACAGATAAGGCTGGCTGATCCGGAGGTCGCCAAGTATCCGGATGCTATTTTTATACTGGGCCCCCAACCTGGTCGATTCTGGCACGGGTCGCTTAACACCTTAATCCGTCCCAGTGGATTTTAGTCGCCTCTTACGACAGGCATGCCTTTCCTCGGGTATATTCTAACCCCTAACTCGAAGGTGGTAAACCAAGAAATGTTTCTTATGTGTCTATACGTGGTTAAGGTGTCACTTTAGATTTTTTCATGGAAAAGTTAAAAGACAGTGAAAGCCCTCCCTTGAGGACTCAAAAAGATTTTACACTAGACCCTGATCATCTTAGTCCTTCAGACGCTTCGAGAGAAAACTTTTTCGCGCATTTTTTGATCCCCTTTGCATCAATGTAGAATGGAGGAATCTTTGCGGACCTGGTCAAAAAACCTTAAATGCATAGACCCCAGTGCCCCGGCTTGTAAAGTTTCTGCCCCAATCTCGAGGGACAACGTGGTAGAAGACGACCTAATCTTAAGTGGAGCACAGAAAAGGATGACGACCAGACAACACGACTTAGATGAAGCAGGGCGTACCATAAACGAGTTGTACAGCTTAGGAAAGAATCACGATATTTGGGTTAAGGGTAAACTGATGAGCATTCATAGCGATACGAGGTTTGAAGGGTGGCAGAATGCTACTGAAAATTTCCTTGGAGAACTTGGAGAACTCAAAGCTCTCAATAGTTCTGACGTATATCGCGTCTAACGAGTTTTGACTCTAAAAGCGCAGGCAACCATAGACGTGATTGACGATTTGTGTAATAGAAAGCTGACTAGTCTGATTAATCAGAGGTTAAAGGCATCGTTTTCCAATGCTCCAAGGAAGATAAGTATGTAGGGGTCACTCCAGATAACAAACTTGTTACGTCCAGACGTCCTGTAAGACGCTGTCGACCTTCTGGCAGTACAAAGGAGCTGTCTGCAAGACATGAGGCCTGTCATGAGTCCTCGTTGATTGATGCTGTCACTGCCACTTATCTCCCATGTATCTCCCACTCCCACTACAGTCTCAAAGCCATCTACCATTTAAAAAGAATTGGTGACCTGTCTTTTGACTCTGTTTATATGGACGTGTCGTCTAATGCAATGAAACCAGAACTCATGCTGCGGAATGAATACGAAATCGACTGATTTCGGCCAGAATCTGAACCAAGAAAGGAGTGTAGTCGGATCTTCATGGATGGCTTCAAAACCGATCTAGAATTCGGTGCTTGTGTGTTCCTGGAGGACGACAACGTTAGATTTCACTTCTCGTTACTAAAACTTGTGTTTGTCTTCCAAGCGAAGCTATACGCAATCCTGATGGCAACAAACTCTACTGTGGAGGGGGCGAAGCATTTGCATCTGTAGTGACACACTGCCTTTAGAGCATTACCGAGACCTCTTACGACTTCTTAGCTATTTCAAATCGCCAATGAACTGGCTAGACAATGGTTAGAGGAGAGTTTTTCAGGACCCGAACCTACCTTGTGGTTTATTGAAAATATTTCCATTGACACACCATCTTACGTTCTCGAAAATGGCCTAAGGAGCGAAAAGCGCTTGAAGGTGCATCGTTAAAATCAGATTGATACAAACTCCGGATAATTGTAGGTAGGTACCTTGAGCACAAATCCCACACTGAAGTCAATAAAATTTTGTCTGATCTGGAAATTCTGAAACTACGATTGTAAGTGCTTAAAAACCATAGGGAAGGGGTAAGCAACGTGGATGCAACTGTCGTTATAGGAGCACACTTACGTTTCCTATCGATCACGTGGCGCTTTCTGCATTCACTACAATATTTAATTGTGAGCCAACTACAACTAAAGTGGCCGCTTATGCAAATATTTAAATAGGAACGAACGGGCAATGCTCAACAGAATACTCTCAGGGCCACCGAAGTTCGAGTTTAGTTCCACGTTTCCGTGAGATATGCCACTAAATCACCAGTGGACCTATTGGCATCACTTACATCACTTTGCTAAATTTCAGAAGGTGGCATTGTTGTAAGCTGATTTAGGGGTTCATTTCGTGTTCGTGTGCAATTTTTATTATATGAAACCCAAGAAGTAGGAGGTGCAGAAGCGCATTCACACTTTCAGTCTGTTCAATGTACGAGCGATAGCGGCTAAGTATAGGATGAACTATGGCGCAACTACAGGAAAAAAGTTTAAAAATGGAAGGGGGTTAGGAATCTCTACAATTGGACGAAACTTAGGATAAAAACGAGACTTCGAGGTTATGCAAAATGTTGTCAAAAGAAGCGACCTTTCATAGCTACTTCAGAAAAAATTATGGAACCTGGGCTGAAAGTAACCAAGAGGTTCTGTTAACATTGGTGGAAATTCTCTCTCCGAAGAGGAAGCCGTACAAATCTTCCGGTCCGGATGGTATTCTACCAATTATACTACAGAAAGCATTGGAGGAAAGGAAAGATAGCTTGGAGGAAAGTTAAGGTGGTTTCTATACCTAAAGCTGGCAAACAGGGGCATATAACAGAAAAAGATTTCACACCAGTAAATCTGTCATCATTTACACTTAAAACCCTGGAGCGATTATCACTAATTTGGATCACTTCCAGAGTAGTTAGTAGTTTCGGACACGACACGATCCTAGCGGGGAGTTACTGCCAGCCAATCCAATTCTAATGGATGAAATTCCGTCCTTATTCGACTTCGACTGTCCAAAAAAAATCAATAATCAAGTCAAATGAAATTGAAATTTTCACAGACAGATTCTTATATCTTCTCAGAAGACGCAGAACTGTACGGAAGCAGTGTGTTCTAATCAGAAGTTCTGGATGTCCGCAGATGATATCGATAAATAGGCCGCACTTAAGGCAATGGAATCGACCAACATCAATTCAGTACTCAAAGCATTATGCAGTCAGGACCGGGTGAGACTGTGATGTGTGTCAGGACCCTACGGTATAGAGTTAAATAAACTATCGGGTGAGATTGCTGGAAGAGGAAGGCTACTCGATAATAGTGAGCACTATCGAGGATAAAATCAAAAAGACTGCTAACGTAAGATGGTCAAGTCTTAAAAGACACTGACCACTTTTTGATGGTAAAAGATCTAGGGAGTTAGGACAATAATAGGAATCCTGACAAGACACTGTCTCCTGTGGAAACACGCAAAGAGACTCAAATTGTTAGATATGGATATTTGCAGATTCTGCGGTGACCCGCAATCTGTTGAGAACATAAGAACACGTGCGCATCCTGTGTGAATGCGATTTATAGAAAATGTGGTTAGTGAAATACTTTGTCTAAAACATAGAGAAAATAGATGGATGTTTCACCAGACAGATTGTTCATGGTCTCTCCTTATCATGCATCTAAGTCTTATTACGGAAGAACAAATACAATAGACAAAATACTGAGGACACCTTAGAGACTATTGTTTGCAGTAAACTGATGGTCAAAGGTTCGTTGATAAACCATCTCTATGGGCTTTGTCAGAATGCGTATTCAGCATGCATGTCTATTCCTTTGAGAGTGGTGATGGTGACAACTTTTTTTCCCTAAATGCTGTCGGCTCTGTAAGACAAATGCATCTCTAGGACATATCACAGCTTTGATGCACTCACTCACTCAGTCGCAAAGAATATGAAATGAAACCCGATTTGAAGAGTGGTGGTATGCATCAAAATATAGAGAATGAAAACAGCTTAAGTATCTGTGAGTTACTCGTATCTTGGTTTCGATAGAAACAAAAGCCAAACGTGAATTACTTGAGAGCAAAGTCGCTCTTAGGTTTATGTAGAATTTGATGCAGAATGTGTAAAGCTTTTCGTTATTATTTTGCAACACAATGTAATTGTGGTTGATATTGGTTTTCTATTTAAAGGAAACATTCCTTTGTAATAGATTAATGCCAACATTTCAATCCAAATTAGGGAATTCAGTCGTGAATGTTAGTCGACAGATATCTTGTTGTAAATATCGCCGCATTGTACAGGACTAAACTGGAATTCGATGCAATTGTCTGTATACAGAAATGGATGGAGGGGAGTTAAACAACAAGGTAACCGATTAAATGGGTGGGATTGCATCCTTTGCTTTTGTCTACCCTTTTTCTATTTATTTTATTTTTATTTATAATTTACGAGTTATGCACTTGAATTTGAGTACTTGGAATTGTTTCATCGAATTCCACACCTATCATACGTATTACCTTCTTACTCAAAAGAGATGGCAGGTAAACCACCACGGATTACAAAGAATCCAAACCAAATGACCTACAGATTCAAGGTGTCGAGAAAACAGCTCATTTGATACTTTAAAAATGTGTGTGGGTGTACGAGTAGAGGATTTGTTGCTCCACATAGTGTGCGTGAAGCAATCCTCAAATCTGTAGGCATTTTAAAATGTGCTATTCATATTTTGTAAAAAACTAAATACGTACACTCTAGAAAGCATATATCTAATGTCCGTATACTTAAGTAAATAAGAAACCGCTTGTCTCGGTTCATATCAAAGTTCGTTGAACCTCGATCGTCATATTGTCCCGCTTGCTTTTGCCTATATAAGAAGATGTAAATTTTTTTCAGAGAGATTTTTAATAAAAGAGTTACAGAGAGTGAAGTGTCTTTTTTTCTTACACCCAACATTGTCAGAAGTAGGATCCGTAATCTACTGTTCAAACAGTTTTTTTATTGTTTGCCTAACGCGTAAAAGTATCACACAAGTATTCGCCGAGAAAGAATAGTTTTTGATTTTTTTTCATAAAAAGTTTTGCTTAAATTTACGACTGTAATTTGTCTCGCGAGTGCCCAAATGTCTCAAGAGTGGTTCCAGTTTATAGAAAATGCAACAGTTGCTTCACTAAAGGATATTTTGCGAACACTAAAGTTGCAGACAAGTGGCAGTAAAGCGGAGCTAAAACTAAGGGTGGAAGATGCAGTTCAAGACTACACGGAAGGCGATCTTCGAAAACTTATGCAAGACAACAATGGCACAGAAGCTATCGACGAAACATTACCCCATGGAGCACTTGTTTCCAATAACAGTATTGATGAAGAAGCCCACTTGGACGAAGAGTTGGAAAGATTACGTGAAATCTACAAGAAGAAGGAGGAAATTTCCCAGCTAAAACAAAACTTACGGGAGCTGCAATTGGAGGAAGTGTCGAACCCATCAGTTGCTTCACATAGCTTTAAAGATTTTGAAGACATGATGTGTCCCTTCAGTGGAGACGACAACTATCCAGTTAGCAGATGGATAGTACAGTTTGAAGAACATGCGGAACTGTTTTGTCTCAATGAGCAGACAAAATTTGTTTATGGGAAAAGATTACTTGTCGGCACTGCTAAGTTATATTTGCGTTCCAAAAATTTCCATAGGTGGATAGAATTAAAAAGTGTCAGAATTTAAGAAATATGTCACCAAAGCAGATATATACAACGAGCTGAAAGAACGGAAGAAAAAACGGGACGAAACTACGCAACAGTACGTTTTGGCTATGCAGGAAATTGCTTCGCATAATCCAATCGAAGAAGAAGATTTGATGCAGCTGATTATTAAAGGTATTTATGACACCGAAACTAATAAAAGTATTTTATACAGTGCGAACAATATGGAAGACTTAAAACTAGCGTTAAGAAAATACGAGAAATTCAAAAGCAATTGCCGTGATAACAATTTTACAAGAAACTCAAGGGTTGTTTCAGGTCCATCGTATCCACATAACAAACCTCCCATTCAAACAAAGAGTAGAGAAGATAATTTGTTTGAAGGAAAAAGTCGACATCAGAATAGTGGACATTCAAGTAACAAGTTAGCAACAAAATGCTTTAAATGTGGTGGCCTAGGCCATATCGCAAGGAATTGCAGCAATCAGTCAGCAGTTCACGTCATTCACCCAAACTACAGTAGCAGCAACATCATGAACAACGGCAACTGCAAGGGCAACAGCATCGGCGAAAGTAAAAGCAACAACAAGAGTAACAGCAACATCGACAGCAGTACCATAGGAAACATCATCAGGAAGAATAACGAGCCAGTCAACGAATTCGAAAGAGAATTGTACTACAAGTTTCAGAAAGGAAATTCTCAGACAATGACGAACCTTATAACCTTATTGGACTCAGGAAGCCCCATAAGCTTTATACAAGAACAATTTCTACCGCCAATTATGATGTCACCGTTGAATGAAAATAGCCAGTCCTACTGCGGCGTCAACAATAGCCGTCTAGATATATTGGGAAGTATCCAAGCATATGTAAATTATGAAAATGTTTTAATCAATTTGCAAATTTTTATAGTTAAGAACTTTTCTATGAACTATCCAGTTGTGTTGGGAAGAGATTTCATCAGCAAAGTTGGTATGGTGTTCCAGAGGTGCCCGAGACAAATAATCAAGAGCAGAAAAATAAATTTGCTGCATGTTTACCAAGCGTCCCGAATCATCCTCATATTCCAAGTCTGGCATCTGATTCATTGAACAAGACTTGCAGGGATCATAATCATGTAAGTACAATTGAAGAAGATGAACATTTTTTGGGTCAAATACTTAGCATTGATGTAGGCAATAATGTTAATGAAATCTGCATAAATTTAAATGAAAACTTATCTTGTAGTATTAAAGAAACTGTGAGAGATATGGTTGAGTTAGCTTGTTTTGATAATCAGAAAGATAAATCATTATTAGAAAGTGACCTTAAGATGAAAATTACTCTATCAAAAGATATACCCTTTCATTACCCACCAAGACGGTTAGCTTATTCACATAAGGTGAAGTTGCAGGAAATCATAACTGATTTACTCAACAAAGGTGTTATTCGGGAGTCCAGTTCAGAATATGCTTCACCGGTAGTATTAGTTGAAAAGAAAAAGGCTGTGTGTGGATTTTAGGGAATTAAATAAAATAACCATACGAGATAATTACCCGTTACCCCTGATCGAAGATCACATCGATCGCCTCAGAGAGAAAAAATATTTTACAACTTTAGATTTAAAAAATGGTTTTCACCATGTCTCTTTAGAAGAGGGATCAATGAAATATACCTCTTTTATAACACCATTTGGGCAATACGAATACACCAAAATGCCTTTCGGTCTTAGAAATGCGCCGTCAGTATTCGAACGCTTTATGAAACATATTTTTGGACATTTAATTTCTAAATCTAAGATTTTAACCTACTTGGATGACATTCTTATTGCAACAAGGACTGTCGAAGAACACTTGGAAATCCTTAAAGAAGTCCTCCACATTATTAAAACTAAAGGCTTGGAGCTTAGATTAGATAAATGCTTATTTTTACAGACGAAAATTGTCTATTTAGGTTACACCATAAGTGAAGAAGGGTATTAGGCCTAACGACGCTAACCTAAAAGCTGTTCGAGATTTTCCCATTCCCCGTTGCACAAAAGATATACAAGGTTTTCTCGGATTGTGTTCGTACTTTAGAAAGTTTATAAGACATTTTGCTTCCATTTCTAAGCCCCTTTACGACCTTTTAAAAAAGGAAAACCCTTTCGTTATGGGGCATGAAGGAATTGGAAATATTCAATTTGTTGAAAGAAAAGTTACTTGCTGCACCTGTTCTATCTATATACAGCCCACACAATGCTACTGAATTGCATTGCGATGCAAGTAGTATTGGCTTCGGATCTGTGTTACTGCAAAAACAAGCAGACAGTAAATATCACCCAGTGTTCTATTTCTCTAAGCGTGCTTCGGAAGCTGAAAGCAGATACCACAGTTACGAATTGGAGACACTCTCTATAATCTATGCGTTGAGGAGATTCAGAATTTATCTTACAGGAATCCCGTTTAAAATTGTAACTGATTGTCAGGCACTTGCTCTAACATTAAATAAAAAGATGCTCAATCCTCGCATTTCTCGTTGGGTGTTAGAACTTCAATCGTATGACTATAGCGTTGAACACAGGAAAAATGATTGTATGTCGCACGTTGATTCTTTGAGCCGCCAATTTAATATTCTGCATGTTGATGACGAGTCTTTCGAATTTATCCTTGCAGTTGCACAAAAACAGGATCCGAAAATTGTCGCAATCGCTCTTGAATTAGAAAAACATAAAAGTCCCTGTTTCGAGATGATTAATGGTCTGATTTATCGTAAAATAAATGACAAAGTTCTCTTTTATGTTCCATCGCACATGGAGGAACAAGTCATCCGCACACATCACGAAGCCCTCTGCCACTTAGGAGTTGAAAAATGTTTTGCCCACTTGTCCGAAATATATTGGTTTCCCAAAATGAAAGAGAAATTAAAAACATTCATTAAAGCATGCCTTAAATGTATTTACTTCACTCCCGAGTCGGGAAAAGCTGAAGGCGTCCTACATCCAATACCAAAGGGGAACTCTCCTTTCGACACCTTACACATAGATCATCTTGGCCCGTTTTCATGTTCCCATTCTAGGAAAAAACATCTTTTTGTAGTTGTGGATGGATTTACAAAATTTATCAAGCTGTATCCAGTTAAAAGTACCCAAAGTAAGGAAGCCATATTTTGCTTAGTGTCATATTTTGAAAATTATTCGCGGCCAAATCGGATCATATCGGATCGTGGCTCCTGTTTTACTTCTCGAGAGTTCACTGAGTTCCTACAAACATGTGATGTTCAACATATTAAAGTCGCTACTCATTCTCCACAATCTAATTGACAGGTTGAAAGGGCAAATCGAATGCTAGTGCCAATGCTAGCGAAAGAATGTGAAGCTAATAGTACAGGTGATTGGGATAAGAGCATTGCTAAAATAGAGTTTGCTTTAAACAATACCGTGAACAGGAGTACAGGTTTCACTCCAAGTAGGCTTTTGTTTGGAAAAGATCAGAAAGGTAAATTGTGTGACAAGGTGAGCGAGTATCTTAATAGTAAATTAGGTCCAATAGATATCGATTTAGTAGAGATGAGGAACAAAGCTGCAGAAAGCGTTAATAGGGAACAAGAACGTAGCAAAATACATTTTGACAATAAGCACAAGTAACCAAAAATATATAGCCGAGGTGATTATGTTATGTTAAAAAATGTAGTTACGACACCAGGAATTAATAAGAAATTGCTAGCAAAATATCGGGGCCCGTACGAAGTTAAAAGGGTTTTGCCCAATGACCGATATATAGTTGGGGACATAGATGGCTTTCAATTGACCAGAATACCATACAAGGGAGTTAGCAGCGTGCCAAAATATGAGACCATACATGACACCGATGGCTGACTTGGAATGTGAGAAGAGTGATGGCGTAAAGGAAAAAGGTAACTTAATTTAAAAGTCAATGGGCGAATCAGAACGCTTCTACGAGTACACGTACACATGCCAATTTTGTCGATGAATTTTCTAAGTGTAAATTATTTAAAATATCTTTTTATAAAAATGTATTTAAATGTTTGAATTAGACTTTTTTTTGGATCACATGTACATATACATACATACATATATTCATATTAAAAAAAAAAAAAAAAAAAAAAAATTACTGAATTGTTAAATTAAATTAAACTATTTGCTAAAAAGTAATCGGGACGATTACACTATCAGGATGGCCGAATTGTAGGCATTTTAAAATGTGCTATTCATATTTTGTAAAAAACTAAATACGTACACTCTAGAAAGCATATATCTAATGTCCGTATACTTAAGTAAATAAGAAACCGCTTGTCTCGGTTCATATCAAAGTTCGTTGAACCTCGATCGTCATATTGACCCGCTTGCTTTTGCCTATATAAGAAGATGTAAATTTTTTTCAGAGAGATTTTTAATAAAAGAGTTACAGAGAGTGAAGTGTCTTTTTTTCTTACACCCAACAAATCTGAACTCTATTCAATATTGATTCAGTCTGAAGTCTACAACATTCTAGCGCTGGAAAAGCAAAATAGTATTTGACAGTAATTGTAACAACAATAAATGTGTCTAGGCCCTAGAAAACGTTTTCATTATTTTTGAATCAATCATCAGGTGTGTCCAACTCCACGGTACACAAATCCATTCATTTCAAACCAAATCAAGTCATCAAAATCAGCACGTGCTATTGAAGTAAATTGCTAACGTAGTCCTTGTCCTGTTCCTATCCTCTCAAATACATTCCAAACCGAAATTCCAACACAATTGGCTAATCACTCCCCAAATTCTGGACACCTCAATAAAATCCCCATTGGACTTGGTCAACACATTGCAAGGACTAATTTAGTTTGCCATGTTACATCCACACAAACAACATACTCGTACCAACAAACAATTCTTAGTCCTTCTTCAATTCACAGGACTTAATGCCGTCATCAGTTGGTCACATCCGTCTGTATGTTGTCTACCATCAAAGGCTGTTGCTGTTAAATTGTTGTTATTGCTCTTGTTGGTCAGCCAGTTTAGTATTCCACCGACCTTGACACATTATTTTTCCAAAAAAAAAAAAAAAAGATAAAGCAATCCAAATGAAAATTTCACCCAAAAATCGGGTGAAATACAGGGACGAAAACGACAATGACGACGCTCTTCAAAATATTCATGCAACAGCGAATGATGGAAGAAATGGCGCTTTTCCGCAAGGACGAAAACAACAACAACAAACTAGGCGTTTCCACGAGGCATAGTCGCAGGGCGTGGTTTTAATAAATGCGTCGAATAAGAAGGATTACACTTTTTCCCTCTTAAAAAAATCTACCCTCCCCTACACCGCCACACGGTACTTTTCATGAGCAAAAAAGGAATCACAACCCCTTACAAAAGGAAACAAAAAACATAAGGGAACACTAAGGGTTAGAATTTCTTCTGCTCTGTTTAATAGGGGTAGTTTTCGAAATAAGGGTAGAAAATGAAAGCCAAATACTGTTCTTGGCCAGCACAACTGGAGTGGCTATCGAATGTGGTCTTGGAAAAATTGTCCTCAGAAAGTACAGACATAGATGTTTTTCGAAAAATTAACACCGAATGTCCCGCTAATTTCAGCTGATTTCGGTGCAACAACGACTTAAATTTGAAAATATTTTGAATTGTTGCTGGACAGACAGTGAAACTTCTTGATGTCTCACAGATTAGAATCAAGGATTTCTACCAAACAATCCAAACCAACAACTTCTTCCTTTCCATGTGTTATGAGATAAGCTACCTGGTAGGTATTAAGAATATTGGTGCTACAATTAGGTGCTGGAGTAAAGGAGGATTGTTTCTTTTTTGTCACTTCTAGTCCAAGATGAACTATTAGCAAATTCAGAGACAATCTTGGACCCATTACCCATTCCATTAAATTTTTTTGGAGAGACCGGATGGTAGTCCGATGTTGCAATATTAGGCAATATTGCCACTCATATCAAGCTTTACTTGTTCACTTTGCTTGAGCACAACCCCACCTCCTTCTGGTACACAGAAGCTCTGCAAGCATATCTTCTTTTCATCGCCTGTAACCAAGTGGTCCACGAGCGACTACATTTAATGAAGGGCAATTGCATTTAATTCGGATCTGCTCGTTTGAACGTGAGCTCTACAAGCAAAAGAGAGCAAAAGATGGAGAGGAAGTTTGTACAGAACGCGTCAAGGCAACAAAACCCATGTAAACATCCGTAGAGATGAATAGAGGAGAAGATGATCTTCTTCCCAAGCAGAGTAGACCATTCAACTAAGTCGATGATTGCCAATATACCCGTTCACCTGACCAAAGATAGCAACATCTAAGGTTAAATCCAACAAAGCAGTTGGACCCCACGATAACTTACCGGCCGATGAAATGACTTTGTTGTCCGATCTGGTCAGAAGACTGTCTGCCTGATGAATGGAATCTCTGCATCGTTTGCTCGATCCACAGAAAAGAGACCCCCCTCAACTGTGCAAACTATAGAGGCATAAGTCTCCTCAACATATCTGCCATATTGTGTGAACGTCTCTAACCCTTCGTCAACAATCTGATTGGCCCCTATCAGTGTGGTTTTAGACCAGGAAAGTCCACAATCAACCAAATCATCGATTTTAAGCCCGCATATGACCGCATTTATAGAGGCGAGCTATATATAGTAGCTTCCCACTTGGCCAAGACCTTTGATGTCAAGAAAGATTTTAGACAAGGTGATGCGCTGTCATGTGACTTGTTTAGCATCAAACTTGAAAGACTTGTGCGGAATTCACAAGCTAACTCCAAAGGCCCAAAGAATTGGACAGAACCTCACAGTCGAAAATAGTTATTACTTCGAGGTAGTAAGGGACTTTGTTGACCTTTGGTCTGGTATCAATTCTGCCAACAAAACCTCAGCAGAAATAAAACGAATAATCACTCTTGCTCATCGCTGTTTTTTTAGGTTTCGAAGGCAATAGAGACCTTGATCATTCGGTACCGGGCTTTGGAGGAGAAGTGTCAACGACATTTAAAGCGAATAAACACCAATAGTAAGGCCCGCAGAGTCTTCGAGTCTAACCCAGAGGGACAAAGGAGTAGAGGAAGACCTCACCTTAGGTTGTATACACCGACTTGGGGTGCCGGAAGACCGGACTAATTGGAGAGGCTTGTTAGTTGCGCCAAATTAATTATGGCACATGTTCTCTTGTTGGACTTTTCGACTTTTTAAAGCGGATTTGAAAATGGATATCTCTATGGTTTGCAACAAATCGTTGCACAAAGCAACCGGATCTATATGCAGCGGATCGTAAAGAGCGTTGTGGATGAAAACTTAATACTATGGTCCACGATGACAAGGTTTCGATCCGTAACAGCCTACTTCATTCTCGTAAGACTAGAAAAGTTGCTTCGCACTAAGGCTATGATACGAAAAATACTGCTATTGACCACGAAGCACAAGGACTGGTCTGCAGAAAATTGGAGAAGTAGAGCCACTTCGAAGTTCAGGGCTACCTCGTAAATATTGTGAGAAAGAGTGACAGTGAGAACCTTAGAGTATTGTCACAATATTCAGGCCCCCTAAACATTCACCCAAAGTAATATTTTGGGGTTGTTTCACCTCCGATCAAAGACATGAAAAGCGTCAAGTACGCAGACCTTTTGACCCATATGGCATATGCCGACCATGCAAAGGCGGTGTTGTTTTCCAACAAAATCATGTCTGAGGCCTCTGATCTCAATCCAATCTACGGATTGGTACTCGTAAGACCATAAACAAAATTAAGGTTTGGTTTCTTCAATGCCAAACAGGATAAAGGAACTTATTTCTGCTGAAGGCGGTCGTATTTTAATCCAATTGTATAAGGTTTTGGAAATGAAGGAATTTGAGAATCTGCCTATCCGAAGTAATTTTTATCAAAAATGATAGACTAACCGGACCGAATGAAGATTTTACGTCAGAGTAGGATTTAGGCAAGACATTTTGATTTTAAGTCATGATATACAACATATGTGAACTACAGGCTCCTCAATAAATAAATTTGTTTGCCAAAGAGGTCTAGGGGGGGCTGAGATAGATAATGGTGTCCAGTGAGTTTCTGTGTTCAAGACAGTCCACCAGAAAACAAGATACGGGTTTGCATGGCCCCTTTATTCCCAACCGCTCTTTTACAAGAGTAGAGGGCTATAGTGGCTTTCCTAATTCATTCTTGTATATGAGCTTTCCAGATTGGTTTCCTATCTAGAATGAGGCGACGTGAATCTAGTTCGGTTTTGTCTGGTTTGATGACCAGAACACACCAACTAGCACAATATAATATAAGATGCAGGATTTTAAGTATTTCGTTTACTACTAAGTTCCAGAAGAAAGACGACGGGACACCATTCTGAGGTGTACCCCGATGTCCCCCAAAGTTCAATGATGATAATCCTGCAATTTAGCAGTTGACTTGACTCCGAAATTTGAAAGTGCAGTAGTGATCTCCCCTGCCAAGAACGGCTACCAGACAATATTCCTTACAAGCAAGAGAATTTTCAATGGAGCATTCTAATGAGTATAAAGCAGTCTCAAGGGCTTTTCCTTTGGTGCATGTATGTAGAGAAGCTGACAATAGATTCACGACAATGTTGAATGTCAGTCAGTCATTCGACCATTTTTCCTTTCAGCGATTTTGGGCATGAAAACTTGAATGCAGTCCAAGTACTAGGAATGAAGGAGAGTTTCATACAGCCACTAATAATGGTTAACAGCCACAGTGTGGTTTTAGGTTTTTTTTTGTATTTCCACCGGGATGTTTCCATCTGGCCAGAGTGCCTTAAAGGATTTGAAGCCGTGTATGGCCCAGATGAGATTAGATGCGTTTATGATCCTATTGAGATGGTGAGAGTCTATGTGCGCGTCAATAGTAGGTAGTCGTTGGGTTTTCATTAGTAAAACCAAGAAAGTGGGTGTTTAGACGAACCTCCAGCGATTCTTCACCAGACATGGTTCAACAACCATTCGGTTTGTGTAGATTGTAGATCTGTCACCATGGGGGTCACCATTTGCCTCTGTTCCCACTCACGGGGTAGGATTGCTTTTTCAAGAGCATCACCAGATACTTCCAGCGAGTAATCTGATCCGAAATGTTGTTGGAGGCTTAGGTCTAAGAATGCTTAGTGGGTTTCCAACTTCTTTCTTTTATATCCGAGCTGCCCCAGACGGAATGATGTCCATTTGTGTCACAACCCAAAATGAGTGCAGCATTACGGTTCTCTGCATCCGGAGGAGGAAGGCCCTGATGCTCATGGGCCAGATAAGCCGAGGATATCCAGTAGCTCTTGGACGATCCCGACTACATCTCGATCTCTGTGATTAGAGAGGGGTAAGATGTTGAGATGACTCTAGGTTTATCTTTCTCTTTCATGTTTGTGGGTCGTAAGTCTAAGTACCAGGTCGGTAAGGACCCAAGTTTCTTCGATCACTACAATATCTTCACCGCTGTTGTGGAGGCGAAGAAGAAGAGCGACAGAAGTCGCTTTGGAATAATGAAGGTTAATTTGTATTTAGATGCAGCAACAGATGCTAGAAGGTCGTCCTCATCCAAAGAAAGGAAGGCGACATGGAATTATGAGAACAAATCAGAGGGCAATCAAAAGTGCGTTTGTGGAATAGAAGCAATAAGGATGAGTTTGGTCCTAAGGGAGGGCGAAATCACTTGTTGAGTGAAATGGACGAGTAAGGACACCGAATACTAACGACTCGGATAGTGCATTCTGCCTAGTGAAGTCAGTTTGTTCCGAAGTTTGTGACAATTTTAACTGCCTGCGACTTAGAGCTTTAGTAAATGATATTAGGTACCAGAAGCAGTCAAGTATCTTGATGAATTCTTCGTCGATGGTGACTCCTCAGATATAGTTTTCATTGCATTATTCTTCAATATACCCTCCGTCTTGTTACGCATCAGTTTTTTTTCCAGAGTTCATTGTGGTACCATTCATTCAGGAGAAACCCACATTTCTGAGATGCGGCCGAAGGTCTCTGTGCATTAAAGGCAAAAAGTAAGTGTCACCGGTCATTGGAAGGTGTGCTCCTTAACACTAGCTCTTTTCCAATTTACTTCAACATTGGTTCACAGTCGAAAATATTTCGTTTTCGTTTCACTGAGTGCTTCGGCATCTTCGAAATCCTTCCACCCTCAAATTAATCCGAAGGAGTCGTAGTTTGTCACGCCAGTGTGCATCCTGCCATTGAATCTGCAGGGGTTTCCTCCTACATTTCTTTGGTAACAAAAGTTGTACGCTAGTACGCTGCATTTAAACTTACCGACATTCAGTGCAACTCCTATGACAAAAAGAACTCCTAATAGTAATGAGGAGATGGCTACCAAATATTGTGTCCGTTTCATCGTTCCGTAGATACAATTTCAATGTCCAAATGAGCCTTGTATCATACTATTCCTTTTCCACTTACTTTTTCACCTCCCAACACATTTCAAAGACTCACATCCTTGAGGTAACCGTTTTTCGCGGATTTGGGTTTTTCCCCTAACCAAATGGTTTGTGTCGAAATAAGACGGTTCTTTTTCCTTTCGCGTGGAATATTTTTTCTCTAGTTTCTCTATTCACCTCTAGAGGGCTGTGCATTTTTTTTCCCTCCAATAAGAATTTTCCACAGGGGTTGATTTCGTGAGAGGGATACGAATCTGGGAAAGAAAATTAAATCATGCGAGGCAAATGTCATATGCTGGACAGGGTGATGGACATCTAGAGGACTACATACATGTATCCTTAAATGTTATTGTCTGTATCGGTTTGCCAATGTAATGGACAAGGTCCACGACATCGTTGCCCGCTTAAGGGTAACATAACTGAGACCAACAACGAAAGGATAATGATGCTCCTAATGGTGGCATATCATCAATTATCCTTCTTTTGTTTGCTGTTTATGATTCAATTTACATTTTACCCCCAAAATCCACCCATAAGTGTGTGTGCGGGTGGCCCCAATGTTTGCTCTCAGGTTTTTTTTTTTTTTTTTTTTTCCCCTGACCAAAGTCTTGTGGTAAAGGGTGGCTCTGCACTCTTGTTGTTGTTGTTGGCATCGGTGAGAAAGGTAAGCGGAGTTCGAGTCGTAGTTGTGTATCTATCCTCGATTTATGTGTGCACTTGTATGTGCGGCTGGAGTCAATGGGAATGAAAATTTGATTAAACTCGCTTGACTTACAAATTACTGCTACGACAGAGAGTTCTGGTTTATTTTATCGAAAGATTTAATCGAAACATAGTCGAGGATGTAGGATTCTGTGAGGTCGAGATTCAGCGAATTAATTGGGAATGCTTTTGAGTAATCGATAATCGGTAATCGGTGGTCGGCCCAAATCATATGAACACCTTGCACTTAAGCCAATAAGCAAGTGTAATAATGATGTAATGCAATTCCTTCTAGCTTATTATGAAATCCTTGCGCTGACGCTTAAATAATTAGTTGAGGCGCTTTATAGAGCTGTTGGAGGCTATTTTTTCTAATGAAACGAAGCCATATGTTTGCTTTAAGGTTTTATTAAGGATTAAACAAGCAATATCTAAAATTTTGTCCATTACAAGACTGTATTACTGGACGAACTACCTGCGGAGCTATTACGGGCAGCATGGTAGATGGCTTGGTAGATGTGCCAGACAAATGGAACATTTGAAAGAAGACTCCTTTAACTGCACTAATTATAGAGGCATCAGTCTCCTTAATATAAGATCTTATATGCCGTCTTGTATGGACGGACCCTTGAAGCCGTTTATCAACGATAAGGTTGGTTCTAGGCACATCGATTTTTATTCCACATATGAGGACATATATAGACCAGTTAGACACCATAGGGACCATAGGTACAATACATCAAGTTCAAAATCGGATGCATAGTCTCGACCTTGTTGAAGAGAGAAATTCGCGGGAAACCAACTGGACACGACAGTGCTTCCCTTAAACTTACGAAAAAAACAAAAGCTGTTCAGCACCTAAACGGTCACCTCACCGAGTGCTTTGAATTGGCATGCCCAGATAGAAAACAATTCTGTAGATCGCATCTGCAGCGCCTTTCTAAAGACTAATTTGGAGGAAGACTGGACTCTTTACAAGTCGAAGCAAGAAGAATATAAGAAACTTACCCGGACTCTGGACGGAACGAATACGGAAATAATACGAAATCGACTGGTTACGGCCAAAATCTGAGCAAACGAACGATTTCAATTTCCCTTTAGAACTCCACTTCCAAATGGAGATATATGCAATCCTGCTCGCAACGAGTTATATTGTGAAGAATCGGTGTAGGGGTGAAGCATTTTCATCTTACGACTTCCAAGCCAGTTCGAGAATACAAGACTTCACTGAGCGCAGTCGGAAGGCTAAATTCACTGAGTTTTGTCTGGGTCGCAGGTCACAACGGGAAATGAAATCGCCGATGAACTCGTTAGGCAAGAGATCAGAGGAGAGATTTAGTTTGCCTGTGTCTTTCGTTAAGGCTTCCATTGTGTAGGTAAAAGTAAAAAGTAAATATAAAAATCACAAGAAATATAAGAAAGCACCCTGTGCAAAGAAAATTTTTCGAACATTCAGCCAACGACATCTATTAACAAAACTAATAATATTCGGACCACCTGATCAGGTCATTGAACCGAAGTTCACTTTGCTATAAATAGAAGCAGAATGCAGTTTTTTCCTTCTTCTCTTTGTTACCGAATAAAGATAACACCGCCTGTCAAAACAAGTGTTTCTTTTTGCGCCCACCTCCACCCTCTTGCTACAATTTCAGAAGTGGGATTCGGTCAATACATCTACTGTACAGTCGAGTGTACATCCCAATTTAATACTGCGGTTAAATTCGAAGTCAATTTCGCGAGTGAAAATTTAATAATGTCTGAGAAGTGGATAGAGATTCTGGATTCTTCGACGGTATCCAGACTCAAGTGTATTCTCAGATCACTAAAATTTCCTACTACCGGCAGCAAGGCCGAACTTAAACTTCGAGTTGAAGAAGCAGTGCAGAATTTTTCGGATGACGACTTTACCAGGTTGATCAACGAGTTTTCTTCAGACACCATAGAACAGTGTGCTGACGACTCAACGCCACCAGATGACGACGTGCCTGATGAAAACAGTGAGGACGAGGAACAACTGAATGAGGAGATAGCAAAACTTCAACGAATGTGCAAGAAGAAAGAAGAAATTCGACAATTGAAACAGAAACTGAAAGAATTACAAATTGATGAAATTCAATCTATTCCCAGGTCGACTCCAACTTACAACTTCAAGGATGTCGAGGACTCGATACCCGTTTTTAGTGGAGATGACAATTTCTCCGTTAACCGCTGGATTGAGCAGTTCGAGGAGTACTCAGAAGTTTTAGAACTGGACGACAGGAACAAATTCATCTTCGGTAAGCGGTTTCTCAAGGGAACAGCAAGACTCTTCGTCAGGACTGTTAGTCTCCGCAGTTGGACTCAATTGAAAAACGCATTGAAGAACGAATTCCAAAAAAAAGTAACCACATCAGACGTTTACAACGAGCTGCGAAGACGGAAAAAGTTGAGCAACGAAACAATGCAACAGTACGTGCTTCATATGCAAGAAATTGCAACACATGGAACTGTGGAAGAGGAGGACTTAATCCAGTATATTATTAGGGGAATTCCTGATTCTGAGACGAATAAAAGTATACTGTACAATGCTAACAGCCTTGTTGAGTTAAAAGAAGCGCTGCGGAAATATGAGAAACTAAAGAACAATCACCGGGAGCATAACACCGACAAAGTGACTAGAATTAATTCCACTGTTTCTCAAAATCGTCGTAGTACTGCTGCTAAACACTCTGATCCCAGTAGTAACAAGAAGGAAGTCACCTGCTTCAAGTGTGCAAAATCTGGCCACATATCTCCTAACTGCGACAACGTAAATCGAGTCATGACACTACAAAAAAATCAAAAAGTGAACACTTCTGCGGCTGCTGAAAGAAACGATGGGAACTCTTTGAAGGACTCTTTGTTATCAGAAGCTGAGGATGACCTGATGAACGATTTTGAGTGCTGTATTCGTTACGAATGGATAAACCAACATATGGAGATCTCGCTAAGATTGTTGACGCTGCTTGACTCAGGGAGTCCAGTAAGTTTTGTGCAGGAGAGGTATTTACCAACAGTCTTACTGTCAACACTCGAGAGGACGAGCCAGACTTATTGCGGAGTCAATAACAGCCCACTTCAGGTGGTAGGAAGTATCAACAGCCGTATTTATTTTCAAAATTCCATTATACAAATTAATCTCTTAGTAGTGAACAATTTTTCTATGATATATCCTGTTATTCTAGGTCGTGATTTCATTGGGAAAACAGGTTTGGCTCTTCGAAGTATTAACGACGACGAATATCGAGATTCACCAGTGGTTTCCAGCTCCTCCAACCCTGAAATTTCATATACATCTTCTGGTGCTGATACAATTGAAGATAATGACCTGCAGCAGATTATGAACAACGACGTAGCGGCAGATTCTGGTGAGTGTCAACTATACATTAATAACAGCTTGTGTGAAAATGTTAAGGGTAAAATAAAAGAGATAGTTAGGCCCGCTTATTTGCAACCAAAAGACCGCTTGTCGCAAACAGATTTTAAAATGGAGATAACCTTGTCAAAACATATCCCATTTCGGTGTACACCTAGGAGACTTCCGTATGCACATAAAGTCGAGCTCGAGAAAATTTTAGATGATTTGTTGCAAAAGGGTATAATTCGTGAATCCAATTCACCATACGCTTCGCCAATTGTACTTGTGCAAAAGAAAAATAAAGAGCTGCGACTGTGTGTAGATTTCAGAGAGCTGAACAAAATCACTTTACGTGATAACTACCCTTTACCCCTCATAGAAGATCACCTTGATCGACTTCGGGAGAAATTGCTTTTTACCACATTGGATCTTAAGAATGGCTTTCATCATGTCCAATTGACAGATGAATCGATGAAGTTTACTTCTTTTATAACGCCACTAGGACAATTCGAATATACGCGAATGCCATTTGGGCTTAAGAACGCCCCCTCCGTTTTCGAAAGATTCATGAAGCATGTCTTCGGAGATCTTATTTCAAAGGGTAAAATACTTACCTATTTGGATGACATTCTCATTGCGACACAGTCCATTGAAGAACATCTTAATATTTTACGCGAAGTAATAAGTATCATAACTGATCATTCATTACAGCTCAGGTTTGACAAATGTAGTTTTCTGCAAACCGAAATCGTCTATCTCGGATATAAAGTCACTAAAGATGGTATCCGACCAAATGACAGTAACTTAAACGCGATTAAAAATTTTCCTATACCTTCGTCTACTAAGAATGTGCATAGCTTTCTGGGACTCTGTTCCTATTTCCGAAAATTCATTAAAGGTTTTGCGAATGTGGCTAAACCACTTTATGACCTTTTGAAAAAGGACACGCCATTCATATTCGGTTTGAAGGAAATGGAAACTTTTGAGGTGCTAAAATCTAAGCTTATAGCATCTCCCGTCTTAGACTTATTCAGCCCTCATAACGCCACAGAACTGCACTGTGACGCAAGTTCGGTTGGCTACGGTGCAATTTTCATGCAGAAACAGGTCGATGGAAAATTCCACCCTGTATTTTTCTTTTCGAAACGAGCCACTGAAACGGAAACCAAATATCATAGCTATGAGCTAGAGACGCTTTCGATTATATACGCTCTTAGGAGGTTTAGAATTTATCTCATAGGTGTAACTTTTAAAATTGTAACCGACTGTCAGGCTTTAGCATTGACACTACAGAAAAAATCTTTAAATCCTCGCATTTCACGATGGGCCTTGGAGTTGCAAAGCTTCGACTACATCGTTGAGCATAGGAAAGGGGATAGGATGTCACACGTTGACGCTTTAAGTCGCTCATTTAATGTTTTATATGTAGAGGATGAATCGTTTGAGTTTGTCTTGGCGGCTGCCCAGAAGCACGACCCTAAAATTAAGTCGATTGTATCTGAGTTAGAAAAGAGCGAAAGCCCCATTTATGAGATGATAGACGGTCTTATATACCGGAAGTGCAAAGGCAAGGTCAACTTTTACGTTCCATCAAATATGGAAACCGAAGTAATACGTACGCATCATGAAGCGATGTGTCACGTTGGGGTAGAAAAGTGCTTTCAGCATCTATCAGGGTGCTATTGGTTTCCTAATATGAAGGAAAAAATTAAAAAGCACATAAGAGGCTGTTTGAAGTGCATATATTTCTCTCCCCACTCAGGTAAAGTTGAAGGGAATTTGCATTCCATACCTAAAGGAGATGTTCCATTTCATACACTTCATATTGACCACCTTGGTCCCTTGCCTAGTTCACAGTCGCGTAAAAAACACGTTCTCCTCGTAATTGATGCTTTCACTAAATTTATAAAACTTTATCCTGTTAAGTCCACCCAAAGTAGCGAAGCGATAAAGTGTTTGACATCGTTCTTTGATAATTATTCGCGGCCCGATCGCATTGTATCAGATCGTGGAACGTGTTTCACGTCAACGGAGTTCACCGACTTTCTACGCGAAAATAATATACAGCACGTGAAAACTGTATAATATATAAATCGTATAATTGTGCCGATGTTGTCCAAAGAATACGATTCTAACACTACCAGTGATTGGGATAAACACTTGGTTAAGGCAGAATTCGCGCAAAACAATACTATCGATAGGAGTACTGGTTTTACGCCAAGTGTTTTATTGTTTGGTGTACATCAGAAAGGAGAGCTTTGTGACCGTGTTAAGGAGTTCCTTGATAGTAGGAGAAAGCCAAAACAAGCTAACTTTAAAGGTATTAGGGCCCAAGCGCATGAAAAAACTGAAAAAACTCAAGCACTTAACAAACTCTATTTTGACAAGAAACATAAAATTCCTAAAGTATATAAACCAGGTCAGTATGTGATGATTCGAAATACAGCCGCTGCCCCAGGTGTAAATCAAAAACTTCTTGCCAAGTATCGAGGTCCTTATGAGGTCAAGAAAGTCTTACCCAATGATCGGTACTTGATTATGGATATCGATGGGCTGCAGGTATCGCGGTTGCCGTACAAAAGTATATTTTCTCCAGATAACATGAGGCCTTATGGAGTTCAGCAGAGATGTTCAGAAGACGGTGAAGAGGCAGTTGGGGACAACTTGGAAAAACTCGATTCTCCGTCCGAAAATTGATATTCACATTTACAAATTACATACGAGTAATTATATCGCGTTATCCAAACCTATTTTCATTGAGATGATCAGGATGGCCGAATTGTAGGTAAAAGTAAAAAGTAAATATAAAAATCACAAGAAATATAAGAAAGCACCCTGTGCAAAGAAAATTTTTCGAACATTCAGCCAACGACATCTATTAACAAAACTAATAATATTCGGACCACCTGATCAGGTCATTGAACTGAAGTTCACTTTGCTATAAATAGAAGCAGAATGCAGTTTTTTTCCCTTCTCTTTGTTACCGAATAAAGATAACACCGCCTGTCAAAACAAGTGTTTCTTTTTGCGCCCACCTCCACCCTCTTACTACAATTGACAATTGGGTATCATATGGGCATAATTGTAGGTGAAAATACTCCCCAGACTGCCGGCAGACCAAACGAAGTGCTTCCCAACGTCTCCTGCTGTTCCTCAGAAGAAAAAAATCTGACTGATTACTGGCATCCTGACGGGGCACTACAGTGGTACAGTGGTACAACATCTTGAAAGTGATGACAACACCGAGGAGCATTACCTCTGTGTATGCCTGATTGCAGGTACTTGGCACTGACGTGATGGCATTTTATCACTTAAGCGCTTACTCAATGATAAATTCCATTAAAAGGAACTTAGATGTGGTATAGTGGAATATTTCTTTGCTTGAATGCTCGTTAATAAATCGTTAATCCTTAGATCTAGTCTCAAAAGTCCGCCGCGTACAGTGCTCGTAGACTGAGCCCAACTGGAAGGTGGAATCCCAGTCTGACAGGGCTGCGGGAAACTGTAATGACCTTTTATCAGTTCTTATTCCATTGAAGATGAAGGTGCCCAGACTTCCGCAGTTAGTTGCAAGGATTTTCTTGAAATTAAAACGATTTCCCCATAGAAAATAAAAACAAATCTATTGTGGATCTATGATAAGAAGCGGTCTTAAACGAGATATGTATATGCCACAGCATATGAGCAACTGCAGTTGGACGGCAAAACCATATAGCATCACCGTGAACTTAAATTGATATTGGTGTGTGATAATTGCAAGACTCTCTTGTCCCATCAAACAATCAACCTAATATCCACGTAATCCAAACAGCCACAGGGAAGTTGTTCCATATTGTTCCTCACAGGTGGGAAATTTGATTTGTCCTTTCTGCTAACTGCCAGGAAAAGTTTCTTCACAAATTAATGAGCCTCCATCGATGTCAGTCCAAACAAAGTTACAGATTCTGACATCTGAATTCAAAACTAAATTCATCTGCAGGACATTCCTTAAGTCCTCTCTCACGTCGACCTGAGATAATTAAATTTTGAATATTCAAGTTGCATGCAATTAATTATCGAAAAATCAAAGCATTTCGTGTGACTTATTAACCTCACCTCTGACAGACATCAAATTAAGTTAGTTTCCCTTTAATTACTCAGCGAGTCGAATAGATAAAACTATTTTCAATTGAATTTCTAGATGAGAGTAACTTTGTCCTTTAGCGCAACAATAATAAAATTACAATCACACCACCGAAAGTCGGGTCGGTCCTGACTATACACTTACTTAAAAAATAATTAGTAAATACTAAATCTTTCGTATCGACCGTACCATGTTCCTTGTAACAAAATTTTGGAGGAGAAAGTTTTTTTTTCCATTCCAGCTGCAGTCAGAGTTGTGGCACAAAATGTCGCGTGCCATGCCACGCCCAAGCATCGCAAAAAAATGCGACGGATTTCCAATTCTAGCCTTAACAATCCTGAGCTCATTCCCATCCCTACTGAACCGATATTGAAAAAGCTTAAACCAAATTAGCCACTGTCGATACTTCAAGTGTTGAACCTACTATAGACCGACCGAAAAATTATTAGAGAAGTACGAATGGGAGGTAGATGTTGCACACTGGCAACTTTGAATTTTAATATGAATTTCAACTTTCTTTGCTCGCACTAAAAATTTGTTCGCCCTCACACTCGTTTTCGATTCCGTGCTCCACTGCATTGAAGAAAACTTTTTGGGGTAATTTGGTAATTTTTGGCTGAAAAGCACACACCCATCTGCACCGTCTACTGGTATTGCTTGATAGAGAAGACCGCGCGTTGTGCCATCATTTCATTCCATCACAAATGTATACACTAGAGGTAACTACACTACGTTCCACCACACCACATGGGGTCGACAGCTGCTGAATCCAGAATCCAGTTTAAAAAGATGCTAGGTTGGATAGTTGGCTTGGTTGTGGATGCCAGTTACCATTCCGGTTTTCTATTGCCATTCCATGTGGAGTGGAAGTTAGCACTTCTTTACACGTAAATTCGAAAGGCAAAAATGATTTTATTACGGCAAAAGGAAAACTTCGTTGAACTTGGAGCCAACCCTATGTATGTATATGCGGATACATACGAGTAACATACATGTTACGCGGCGCATCACTATTCCCTTCCGCTGACAGCACCCATCCGCCCAGCCCACCTCCCCAACTAACTATCGCATAAGGAACAATAAAGAAATTCCATGCCTGAAGGTGGTACTTCACGGTGCTGGTACACACCACACAAAATGTCCTTGCTAAAATGAAAATTTATGTAAAATATAAGAAAATTTTCGTATCCCGCGCGCACCTATAAATAAAATTCATTCCTGGGAAAATCTAGAAAATCTACGATGAACGATTACTAGTAAGTGGTAAGGGATTCAGCAGGAATCACCATGTGTGAGATGTGAATTTTGAGATACGACTACGGGTACACAAGTACGGCACAAGTAAAGGGAATGTAAATGGGGGGGAGGCTGTAGATGGGAAGTGTAAGTACTCGTATTCGTAGTCTCACTTTGAAAACGCTATTATGCGATGCTAGTTAAATTTTCCATCCAAATAGCACCCTTTCAACGAGAAGGAGGTGACATTAATAAAATGATTGGTGCTTGCTTCTTTTCCATTTGGTGCCTTATGTGTGCTGAATTTTAATTGAACGAAATAATATCTTGAATGCGTAACTTGAAAGCACCATTTTGGATGAAATATAAAAGCAGAGTCCATCCTTCGAACTATGAATGTACATCTACATGTGTCGTTGTCTTCATTGGCAAAAAAAAAAGAAGAAAAAACCAAAAGGAAACGGAAGGATGTATGGTTTTATGCACAGAAAAGCGCAAATCTTGTATAGAATATGCGGCTGGAACTATCTTTTTGGACCACAGTACGACGATCAACTGCACCAAAACAAGTCTGTTCAATCAACTCGACTGGATTCGAACTGATTCCAGTTTGTCTCACTAACTTCGTTCAGATCGTCTTTCACTGTCTATGATCCTCTTACTAATGGCACCAGTATGAGCTTATAATAAAGCGTAGGAGACTGTACGAGTATATATTTTCTAGATCGTTTAGGTCGTTGTAGAAGAAAGCTCCTAGATGAAGCTTTCTTCTCTGGGAGAGAGTTGGGCATGTGCAGAGGAGGTGGAGGATTGTCTCCTCCTCTTCCTCGTCCATGCAGCTTCTACAGAAATCATTAGTAAAAGCGCCAAGCCTTCTTGCGTGCTTGCCTATGAGGCAGACTCCATTGATGACACCTATTATGGCGCTGATATGTTTCCTATTTAAGAGGATCAGACACTTAGAGCGATTCAGGTCCAAATTTGGTTAGATCTGTTTGGCCGCTAGACATGTTTGCCCAGCAGTCCACCTAAGGTCTGTTCTTTTATTGGCATCCAGCTTTAGTGTTAGTTTGCACGTAGCGATTGGTATACCTGTACTACCTTTGTCCGGTAGAATAGCTAGAGTGGTTCCAATTGTGGCGGGTTCATCGGCTCTGCAGTTCCCTGGAATGTCTCTGTGGCTCGGCACCCAACAAAGGTGAATGTTGAACTGCTCTGCCATCTCCATTCAAGGGCGGTTTTAGAATATAATGAGACCGAGTCCAGGGACTTGATGGCGGCCTGACTATCAGAAAATATGCGGATATCCTTTGTAGATATCACGTTTTTCTTCAGCCAGGACAAATCGCCAAAATTTCCGCCCGGAACATGCTACAGTGATGTGGAAGACGGAAAAAGAGGCTTAAATTTAGCTTATCTGACAAAATACCGCCACCAACTCCACTATCGGTTTTAGATTCGTCTGTGTAGAGATGGATTGACTTGTCCTCCATGAAAGAATCTTCCTCCCAGAATGATCTAGAGGGGAAGATTACATGGAAGTTTTTTTCAAAGCAAAGTTCAGGTATGGTGTAATCGATGTTCTCTGTGAGGATTCCTAAGGTGTTAAGAATGCTGTTAAGAATTTGTCCACTGTTTAGTCGCTTTAAGGCGAATAGCTACTTGCGTGTCTAATGCCGCAGAGGGGGTAGACCGCAAGACTCCGCTTTTGCATAGACATTCTTTTCTTTGGACTCTGCTTAGTTTAATGCATTTTCTAAGGCCGTCCATCAGACGACCACCCTGTAAGTAAGTATCGGTTTTATGACCAAGATGTACAGCCAGTGGGCTATGCTTGGTTGAAGGCCCCATCTATTTCCAATGGCTTTTTTGGTAGAGAATAAAGCTACTGTAGCTTTCTTGACTCTTTCTTGAATGTTAGGTTTCCAGCTTAGTTTCCTGTCAAAAATGAGACCCAGATATTTTGCTGTATCGGAGAAAGCTAAACTGGTACCGTTTATTGAAGGAGGGTCTATGATTGGAATTTTATATTTCCTAGAAAAGAGGACAAGATCAGTTTTATGGGGGTTTATTCCCAATCCACAGCGATCTGCTGGTTAATCTATTGAGATTTACTTGGAGGAGTTCTTTAATTGTATTTAGATGCTTACCTGAGACGGCTATAGCAACGTCATCCACATAGGTAATCACCCTGCTACCACCCGCTTCAAGGTATATCAGTAGTTCATTAACTACTAAGTGACACAGAAGGGGAGAGAGGACACCGCCTTGTGGCGTACCTCTGCTGGCACATCTTTCAGCAGAAGTCTCACCCAGTTTGGAGTTGATTATTCTGCTTTTTAGCATGAGACTGACCAACTCCCCAAGTGAGTCGTCGATTGCGGATGTGTTGACGCTGTTAAAGGCGCCCTCTATGTCCAGGAAAGCAACCATTGTGTACTTTTTGTAGGGATCATTCGATGTGGCTAGTCAAAGAGTGCAGAGCCGTTTCCACCGACTTTCCTTTACAGTAAGCATGTCGAGCCGTTGACAGAAGTTTTGGATCAATTTTGGCTCGTATATGGATATAAATCAGTCGTTCCAGAGTTTTCAGAAGGAAAGATGATAGACTTATAGGTCTGAGGTGCTTTGGGACAACATGAGAACATTTTCCGGCTTTGGAAATGAATACTACACTGACTTCTCTCCAAGACAGAGGAATGTGGATAAGTTCTACACAACTCCTCATAATAGTTTCTAGCGAAGACAAGATAATATCTGAGGACCTCTGTAGCTCGGCACGTATTATACCGTCCGGACCAGCAGACTTGTATAGTTTGAAGCCATGCAGCGCCCTGAGCAGTTTGTCTCTCGTAATCAGACCATGAATTTTGGTCACAGTTGGAGTAGGCCTGTTTGGGCTGCTACTGGCCGCGAGCTGGGAGTTACCTGGAAAGTGGGTGTCCAGAAGCAGGTTGAGTGATTCATCACTTGAGGTTGTCCAAGAGCCATCGGTTTTTTTCAAACAGCTAGGCATCATAGGATTTGTAGAGAAGATTTTTCTTAGCCGCGATTCCTCAGAGGTTTCTGTGATTTGGTCACAGAATGACCTACAGGATTGTCGCTTTGCCTTCCTTTCCTTACTCTTTTCTTGTACTTTTTGCTACGTTGAAAAGTTTTCTACAAGTGTTTCTAAACAGTCCCAGGCTAATGTCCACCAATGTAGCTTTTTCTTGTCTCTAGGTTGAATAAGAGGGCAGGAAGCGGCCATAGTTGATTGAGAGCCAGAGTAAATTCCTGGCTTCCATGTCAAGCTTATTGGTGTCACGCGGGGGACTTGATAGTTTAGCGGATAGCATTTCAAATTACAACTCTTTCTGCTCCCTGGGAACAATGTCGCTTAGCTGCTGGTGCAAATATACAGCAAATGGAAGCATAGACCATCCGATGTCAATTGGTCATCATACAAAGCAGCGCATTATTACTCAACCACCTTCGTACATCAAAGAGAAACTTTTATGTGTCCAAATTAAATACCTTGCGAAAAAACTTTGGAGTAACTTACGAAAAATTGGTATCTCCAGTCTAAGAAATGACTCAGAGTGTGCTCTTGATCCCGATGCTCTAAATAATTTTTTTGGGTGATGATGCTACTGTCAGTTGTTCGATCGATCGCAAAGGATTGTTTCCAATGCATGCTCTTCAGTTTTAAAAGAAATCAAGTAGGGAGTTATACACGATCATAAACGACCTTCCATCAGATTGTAAATATGCCTGGGTACACCTATATGTAGACAATGTCGATATCGACTTACGCGTAAATGAACTAGTTTTCCTCATCAACGAGGATTTGAAACATATTTACACATGGTCAGTAGCTAATGGGTTACTACTAAATCCATCAAAATCCCAAGTAATTCCCATCTCAAGAAATAATTTTAACTCGACTTTGTCTGATAATTAATTCTCTCCTACCTACATGATAAGCCTGACTCTGTCTGTATCGACGGTGAAACGAAAACCAATGCAATGGTTACCATTCTGCAAGAAGGCCTCCCCACTAATCATAATAATCTGCCGCAGATTTAGGTGTTATCTGCAATAAGGAACTCAATTTTCGTTATCACACTGATAGTATAATAAAAAAAAGCCAACTCTGCTTGGTCTAAGGAGTTTTCCAATTCTTATGTTACCAACTGACTTTACATAACCTTTGTTAGGGCTCTTCTTGAATATGCCAGCCAAGTTTGGTCACCCTACTACAGAACTCACATCCTCCGGATAGAAGCTGTTCAACGCAGATTTTTACGGTTTGCTTTACGTGGACCTCCCTGGGATGATAACCAAAACTTACCACCTTACACTGACCGGCTGAAACTTATAAATTTACAACCCAAGTAAAATTTCCGTAAGCCAGGAGTGGTTCTAAATCTATTAAAATAGGAGTCCCGCAGGGTTCGATTTTAGGACCAATCCTATTCCTAATTTATATACATTTTTTATGTGGACTCTACTTTAACTCGGCGAGGGTTAGAAGAGTAGATCGAGTCGATCTCTGACAAAGAATCCGACCATTGTAATGAACACTACATTCAAACTAAGACGGAACATGGAATTAGTGATCAAGGCGAAGCTAAGTGAGGGGAAATTGATGATTCGGAGAAAAATATTCCACTGTCAGTTCTCAGGTCACAGCGTCGTTCATCTGTTCAAGTGCATGCACCACACTATACGTCGAAGGATAACCAAAGATGGCATAAACATGTTCCACAAGCAAATGTACGTACTCGTGCTGAGAATATAATAACTATACAGGGCTGGAGCAAAATAAACAGCAAAAGAAGCGAAGACTGAAACCCCGAATGCTGGAATGAAATGAAGGATATCATATTATACACACGCGAACGCAGAAATATAAATACGACAAGCCAAGCGTAAAGATCCTGGAATATTACATATGAAAGAAACAACAGCTATGGAACTTGATGCATTACTGGGCTCAATAAATCAAGCCGCCAGAGTCTCAAAGATTTGAGGAGAACGAATGGAACAGTAGTGGATATACATATTTCGTACAACGAGCGCAAGAAAAATGATAACATGGCTCCTACTAAATCTGGTTTTGATCAATTTGTTCACCGCTGCCAAGAAGCCTACTTTCCTTAGGAACGTATGACGATTCACGAGTTACTATTAGCGTTCAGAGGGCGATGCAAATTTCCTGTCTATATTCCAAGCAAACCTGCAAAGTATGGTATTAAAATATAAAGCCTTATAGATGCAACATCTTTCTACACTTTTAATTTAGAGGTGTATGCAGAAAAGCGACCTGCAGGACCATATGCTATTAGCTGACCACAGGCTTATCCCTGCCGATTTTTTGAAGACTGCAAAGGAACCGGAAAGGTCTTTGTTCTGCTTTCAGAAGGACATATCTATGGTGTCTTATGCTGACAATGAATTGTGCGCATCTTACAGTGTTTCGCATAACAGCAAGCGTTGACCGATGACGATATTTTTATGATTTATTTATGACTCTTAAAGTAGACACAAACTTGGATCTAAGCTAAACAAACTTATGTTTTTCAGCTTGACTGCCCCAATTTCTGTTGCTGCTAGCATATTTTATCGTCCACTGTACCTGTACTCCTCGACTACATATTCAAGTAATCTAAATTGTAGTGGTAATTGCTTTTAATTTGAAAATGTTGATGAGTTTAAATAATTATTGATCCTAAAATGTCCTTTGTCAATCACACTGTGGCATTGAAAGCGAGTTTTTGTTAACCACAATTTACCATGGGACATCGGCTTCTAAATTACAATATGGTATGAACTGTTGGGAGGGAACCTTTTTCAATAAGATACAACCCTTGCTCGTTCCACAAAAATATATTTTGGAGAAAAATCTGCCATAAAAGGCCTATCGATGCCAATATGTATGGAATATAACACCGTTCAAATGTCGGCTGCGGCTTTTCTGGGTGGCGAGCATCCGAAATGTCAAATTTTCCATGACTCTGGCGCATAAATAAGAAAATTATGTTGGCTTTGAGGGACGCCGACAAGAAAATGTCTAATGGGGTTAAATCGCACGATCTCGGTGGCCAGTTCAATGCCCTCGAATCGCTAGAGCAGAATTTCCCATGTGGCATGAGCTGTCTGATATGCATCCAATTCAGGCCAAAAGAAGTTGTTAATCATCGACCTATAGCGCTCGCCGTTGACGGTGATGAAGTCGTTCTCAAAGAAATATTAACCGATGACGCCGTCACCAAAAAGTGACTTTTCGAGAGCTCATATGGATTGGTATCGTCCTAAATTCAACAATTTTGTTTGTTGACGTTCCTGAAGGTGATTTTTCGATGAAAATTAGGGTCAGTTTCCAACTGCTCCAGACCTTCAGATCCTAGATCAGTTGAATTTTGTACGAGTGCAGGTCCAAGTTGTGGTTTGCGAAAGGCCGAGTTCTTGTGAGCGACGCGAAATCGACTGCCTCGGATTCTCCTGCACACTCTCACGGACAGCGGAGATGTTTTCAGCAGATTTTGCGTTTCGTCGACGTTTGCTGAACCAGTGGACTCAAATTTATCCACCACACTCCGAATAGTCCTCTCGGTATCAAGATTATGGTGACCGTAAAATAGGCGAAGCGCGCGAAACGTTGCCCGAACAGAACACCCATTTTATCATTTGCACGTGTTGCTGAACGCTATGTCTGTCCATGATGATTTGGCAAAACAGGCTGAATAAAGCCAAATTGATAGATGTAACTTCAACAATATGACCGCTATCAACTGTCAAAGTTCGGAAGTCCCGGAAGAGCGTTCTTTGAAGTCTGATAAAAGCAGGAGTGACAATTTATTCCACCATACAACCGAGTACCGACACATATGATAGAATATAACTAGTCTTATCATAGTTAATTTAAATTTTGGTGGGGGCTGAGGCTCTAACTTCAAAACCAGGAGTTAAAAACGTACAAAGAGACTTTGAGCTAGGAATCAAGGGAATGGTGGAGGAGATCTATTGTAATTTGAGACGAGGAGTGCTCAGATTGAAATAAAAAACATACGATAGGATGTACGATGGATTGGAATATCGTAGAGGGGAGGACATCGTAAATTACGAGGGTTAGTGTTGAAGTAAATAGAGTTGTAAGGGGAGGTGCAATCAGGTCAGCTTAGTTTGAGCCAGTCACGATAGGGTGGTAGAATAAAAGGGTCATCCCAAGGTAGTCCTCGAAGAGCATATGAAATCGCTAAAAGGGGGCCACACCTGGTTGGTATATCCGAGAATAGGCCGGACAAAGGTAAGGTAAGGTGTTGGAAAATTCTTTGGACCATCGTTTGACAAAATCAAGTGATGAGCTTATCTCATCAATATACGAGCGGCTGTTTAACTCTCTATCGTATATTATGCAAAGGTTGCGAAAGGATTGAATCTGTGTATAGGTTGGCCATTCAGAAGATGGAATCGAGGATGAGATTGATTGCACTTACCTGGCAAAGTCATACAACAGAGTCTTGATGTGCACAGATAGTTTTGGAGAGCTTGGTGTCCTCAGTAAAAATGGGTAGTATTTGATAATTCTTTCAAGAGCGTTTATACTTGAGATAAAAATACGGGGACCTAGATGGCTACCTTGTGGGATACCAGAAATATCTTAAAAAGGGGACTAAAACTTTCGCTTGAGTAGATGGATAGACCATTATACTTAAGTTAACAAAAGGAGAACCTAGATGACGCTATAATAATGGTCAAAGCTGAGGAAAGACAACTTGAAAAGGCTTTAGCAAATTCTGCTGGAATAGCTTCGAAAGTCCAAGGGATACGATTTCAACTAAGTTTGCAGTAGTTGATCTATTTTTTAGAAATTCTTTGACTCAAAGCTTAGCACCTTTCGCACAATGGAACGTTAGTTAGTTACTTTATTCGATCCCTTTTTGTAGATTGGAGTTGCTAGGAAATTCATATTGTGCGACGGATAGACGAAACAGGAGGCACACATTTAAAGAAATATTCGGGGAGACCGACCGAAAAATGCATCATTAAGTTTTTGTAACTTTTCTTCGATAAAAGTGGGATCAAAAGATTGAGAGAGAGTGAGAGAGAGAGAGGGGCTAATGGAGAAATTGTTAAGGTAATTAAAACATAAAGAGTCCGGTATGAAGAAGTTGTCTACTCTAGATGCCTACCGATGGAGTTAAAGACGCCACTTACTGGGCATGGGCTTGAGTCTGATAAACCTTCCTTTTTTTTTTCCACTTCTGGAGAGGGAAATTAAATTCACCAGAGATAAGCATATCGTTGATGGATGTAGAATTCGATAGGTTGAGCTGGAAGAATGTAACAACACCACGTAGGTACATGGACAAGAAGAAGAAGCAGAGTTAAAGCTGTTGTGAGTGGCTAGTGACAAGAAAGAATCATCGTTATCTCGGAAAACCTTATAATAATGAGGGATAAGTCCCTGGCTGCTTATCTCGGGGACCAGATTGGAGATTTTGACAAAACAGCGCGGGTTTTAGCTCGCAAGCAAGGTTGTTGCGTGGAGGAGTTATGAAAGGTGACTACGAACGAAACCACTCGTGCTACGCTGGAGATGAAAGATTTTTTCAGAATGTAGATATGGGAAGTAGCAAGGACGTACGCAACTTTCAAATCGTGTCGAAAATCGTGTGGTACTTGGTTTGTAGGCCTTTCCATTGCAAGCAGCATCGGATTTTTCATGAAGATTGGCGAGATCTTTTCAACTCTCAGCCTAGAGAGGGCATTCCGTTGTATCTACAATGTATATTACACATTGTTGAGGGACGAGGACTGTCCTTTTTCTAAGATCCCGTAAGATATCAATAGACTTAACAAGATCCTATTCAAGAGGTTTTTCTCGAAAGCAAACCTTCTGTTTCTGCTAGGAACCCCCTTCTGGTTGTAGGTAGTCGTTTTTCTAAAGCACCACTTCAAAATGCTGCGCGTTACTTCACCCCCCCCCCCCTTTTTTGTGTACAATCACACTCAAAAAACCCCACCCGAAAGTATGATATTGTAAGAACAAAAAGATATCTGACACCGAGGAAACCAATACGCCCTCATTCAGTACTATCCAGCGTCAGCTTCTTCCAATCCTTTGGCAAATCCTTCGCACATTCTTAGCCATATCTAAATATAGTGTATGAGTGTGTGTGTGTATGTGTGTGCGCCTCGTCAATATTATCTCCCTAAGAAAGTAGAAAGAAAATCAAATATTTGTTTGAATTTTTTGATGAAACGAGATTTTTTGGGATACTTTTGCTTTCCTTTTACTACCCTCCCACCACATATATAAATATATATATATCTATATACCCACACAAATGAGACTGTACATATCCTATTCATATTGAAGCCCTCTATGTACAAGCCGTCACAAAGAACCAAAAAAAAAGCGATAAAAATTTAGAAAAGGAAATTATGAAAACGACCCATTTCGGAATAGTATACGAGAGACGTTATATTGTAAATGTATGTATGTGTATTTACAAGGATAAAAATCTACTGCTACAGGACAAGGGCTGGGCTTTACGCAGAACGTTCTCTTCTTTCCGACTTTCGACCTCAACAAACACCCCGCTATTATCAAAACATTAGAAAAAGGAAACTGTTGTAAACAAGCAAACATCAACCCACACATCGTCGGTCGTTGGTCGACGGTCGACAGTCGACTGTCGGTCCTGTCTGTAAGCCTGGTCGGTTAGCGTTCGGTATGGTCGGTGGGCATCTTTAGAGAATTTCTCTTCTTTCGATTTTTCCCATTTTCGTCCTAAATTGGAATTTTTCGAAAAGACGCCATTCCTACGTACCTATTCGTACGATATTTCCAAAGGAGTTTTACGAGTGTGGGTGGTAATGGTTGTCGGTTAAAGACAGCTTTCCCGAGGGGGGTTGGGGAGTAGAAGGATATTCGCCAACGAATATAATGATGGGCGGTATTCCGAGAGAAGAAACTTTTCTGATTCATTTCATAAAATGAAATCCATCATATTCGTACTCGTACTACTTCGTAATCTCAATTCGCTTGAATCCATCCCTGTTGAAAAAGGATGAAAGTAGTCCTTTTCCAATTTAATTTTTCTTCCTTTTTTTCGTGTGTGTGTGTGTGCGTTTTTTTTTTCCTTCTTCTTGTCGTAAAAAGGCAGCAAAATGAATCTGAAATATGATTAAGAATGGCAACACACAGCACAAAGGAGTCATAAGTGCGAGTCGGGCGGGTGAAGGGAGTACGAGTAGGTGGATTGGGTTAAGGCCTGGGGTTGAGTACCAAAATGTTCTGACATTCTCAAAGAATTTCCTCGTAATTCGAAAAAACAATAGAAAGAACCCGGCGAGGGTGCTGAAGAAGGAGAATTTCAAATGTTCTTCGCTGTCGTTGTGTACATACATACTCGTATGTATGAATATCCATATAAGATTATGTACCGAGTATGAGGAGTATGAGTAGGAGTATGAGTACGAGTACGAGTACCTCGACCTCCATTCTTTCCCTTTTGCTTTCTTAAAAGGGTAGAATTAAAATAAGGGAAACCTCTGAATCTTTAGTTTAAGTTAGGGTTGGGGTTCTGGTTCTGGTTGGGGTTGGGGTTGGGGTTGAGGTTGGGGTTTGGTGTTGGCGTATGGGTTGGTGTGGGAAAGGGCAGAAAAGTCAAGAAGTTGTTGTTGAGGAAATTTATTGTTTTTTAGAGAACACAAACGGCACATTGAAAGCGAAGGGTTGTTATGAAGAAAGAGTCGCTTGTGACTCTCTCTCTCTATCCAGGGTTGGTGTGTCGTCAAAGATGTTTGTCTTTTGAAATGGCTAAGCTCGTAGAAGAAACAAAAATATAAACAAGCCAACGATTTCTTAAGGGAAACACAACATCAGAGTCGAAGCAAAGCGTCAACAAAAGGTGTGGGCCATTGGGTGGAGAGGCCGACGAAAAACGTACAAGGAAACTCCGGCCAACTTGAGGCAACTTGATAAATGAAACCTAATGCTAAAAGTAATTTATTTTAAAATATTCCATGTGTGCTCTGGTTAAGAGAATTTTTACATAATTAATTTCGATCACGAAGACATATTTTCCAGAAGGTTAATCGAGTGAAAAGCGCCTACAAAACAAAAAGAAATTAACGCACCCACACACACACACACAAATGGGTGGATGGTTGCTTGAAATCAACTGAATTGGATGATGATATCAGAGTTGTACAGTGCCCAAACGGGATTTCTCCTTTTGAATAGGCATTTGACTATGCAAACTCAATAAAAAAAATTTCTATTTTCGGCGACTAGGCTTTTGACGATACATCTGAAAGTACAAACGGCGTACAAACGGATCTTGTATCTAAATATGATAAGGCATCTTTCCCTTTAAGACGAGTGGGTAGCTTGTTGAGTTATGACCGCTCTGTAATTCCAAGTCTGTCTTTGCACCTAACTATTTGAGAAGGTTCTTTGGAAATGGGTTGAAAAGAGCGCAACATATGGCACAGTCATCTTCGACTTTCCAGCTCAAATCATTTAAACATCGAGACTCAGCTGTCACCTTTACCCAACGTCAATCCAGGCAGTTTTGACAGGATGGTGCTGACACTGTTTATCAATGGTTCATGATCAAATGGACAAAATGATGTGGACCGAAAGCTCACATCACACGTATGAAACTATCGCATATTTTCCTGGCGTATCAATGGGATGAAATCCTACGAAAAGGACCCAAAGAGGTCGACCCCAATGGAAGCAGTATTATTGATTTTATTAAATAAAATGATGAGAGGCAACCGGATATCTAACGAGTATAGAGTGAGCTTCTATGTTTCACTGTCCATCAATTTTCGCCATTAAAGAGTCCACTTCAACTTTTCAGTGTCGACTGTGAGTCCACATAGTGGTTTTTGGGCCGCACTTTGGACTTGCATCCTTATCATGGTAAAATATCCAAAACATAGCATCATAAAATACTGTCACGCCCTTCACACTTTTCCTTATTGTCGTGGAGTAGATGATGGGAATAAATATGAAAAGAAGGGGACCTAGATGACTGCCTTGTTGGACACCAGAAATAGCTTAAAACGCGATTGAGATATTCTCGTCGAGTAGATGATGATAAGAAAGATGAATAGAATGGGACCTAGATGACTGGCTTGCGGGATACCAGATTCATTGTCAGACCGGAGCTAATGCAGCCCATTAGAAGCAGCGTGATACCCCTGATATTAAGTTGGGTATGTAGGACAACTTTAAAGGTTAAGACAATTTTCAAGACACTTTGTCTGTATTGATCTACTCAGGGCTGTGGTGTCAGGAATATAGGCGAGTAGAGCTTGACAATAATAAAGCAGAGAATCCAAGTCGAGGGCTATAACGAGCAGCCTTTGTCTAGTCATAGAAATTTAGCCATGCAAGATTAAATTCTGGCCGATGACTTCAGCATGAGATAGCATGTCCATAGCACCAAAGTCAAGAAAGATGGCTTTGAGAATCAGTGCGTCTAGAGCAGTCATTCTGATGAAAGTCCCATGCAGTCGTGGCTGTACGTTCTTTGGAGCTGATGGAGCTTGTTCCATGGACGTTTAGGACGTTATCCCTGTCATCACTAGAAATAATCTGCGGCATACTGTGCCACTCTGTTGAGTAAAGTTTGACGAAAATTGCACTTAATTAGTCATGAACTCTTGCAAGAGTAGATGCCTGTTCAGCAATACTAGGAGGTGAGGCAAGTTCAATGGAAGTTTTCAACATTTAGTGTGAAACTTCGGATCACTTGATTTTTTTTTTGTAGCCAGCCAACTGACAGGTTCATATGGACATGATAGCATTCCTCTGCGATTAAGATTTCGATCAGAGTTCAATTCAGAGCCCGAGGAGAGGTAAAATTCTGATGTTCTTGACCCAAGAGGTATGTCATTGAAATAGAGATGCCTGTAAGAGACGAGGCTTCTTGCTATGTTTCGGGTAAGTGAGGAGAGTGATTAATCATTAAATCTAGATAGAGCTTGGTGTTGTTTGAAAAGTTCCAACCAGAATTTGTCTTATTGGTATTATCATTGCCAAATATAGGCTATTCCAACAAGAGGTGTCATTTTAAATCACTAGGAAAACGCTGAGGTTAGTAATGAAATACAATATCTGCCAAATGTTTGTCTCTGCTCTGCCTACAAACAGTCGTGCATTTGATGAAATTTTTCATCACATTTGAGCCAAAGAGAAAGACCCAAAAGAGAAAGTCTAATGGTGTTAAATCCGCACAACCACAACGGCCAATTGAAGTCTCCAATTCGAGAAATCACAGGTCCAGGAAATTTGTAACACAATAGAGCCGTAGTTTCATCAGCGGTGTAACGTGTGGCGCCGTCCCACAGAAAATGAACATTGTCCAGGTTCAAAAAAGGTAGTCAACATCGTTTGGTAATGCAGTCCATTCACTGAAACGGTCGAAGAAATATGTTCCAATGACACCGCCAACCCAAAAACCGTACCAAGCTGTCACTCGTTGTATATGAAGTGTCTTATTTGCTTAGTCTCATCACTCAGAATGATTTTGTGTTGAAAATCACCATTTCCAGCACTCAATCTGCGAATCTTGTGTCAACTGGACCTTATGTAGGACAAGGTCTGTATGCAAAATACGAAAACGAGTTGGAGTCTTCACATCACTAACCTGTTCGAGGCGTTCAAATATATCGATTAAATTCTCTATAGCTGTGCGGGAAGGCGCTTGATGATGACCAAAAGCAGTACGAAGTTTACGAAACGTTTCCGCGACACTTTCGCCGTTTTTGTGGTGAATTTTCACTATTTCAACACGTTGTGCAATTATGTATCGATTCACATTAGTTTCTACTTATCAAAACTCATCGCAATGATAGTTGAAATGACATCTCTTGCTGGATGACCTTCTATATATGTAACGACTTCCTTTAAGTAATATACTCAGCATTTCCTCAAAACCATCTTTAGATTGACAGAAAATTCGTATTCATAACTCTTTCGCCTTGTCTTACTTATTTAGATGGCACTTGTCTACTGCCTTGTCCTTCCGTGTTGGAGTCGAAAACTTTCCAAGTTGAGACGTTGGTATACGTACTCGTATGGTGACCTAACCATCTACTCTAGATTTAGCTTCAAATAACGTAACCGTTATCCTACCATTGATATGCAAACACCATGTATATACACAGGCACCATAGCCCCTTTCACTTGCGTCACAGAAACCATTCAGTTTTAGAAGTTTGAAGTCGGTGCCACTCAATGCGTATCGTGGGATCGTTATCTTTTTTAGTGCTACTAGTTCTTTACGAAACTTTTTCCACTTCTCAGAAAGATCATCAGGTAGCTGTGTGTCCCAGCCAAAGTTCCTTTTCCACAAGTCTTGAAAGAACATTTTTGCTAATGCGACCACGGGGCAAATTAACCCAATAGGGTCAAATAACCTAGCGACCTCAGATAAAACAATTCGCTTTGTAACCGTTGACGAAACTTCACTTTCATTATATGAACAACGAAAAACATCTGCATCAGGTTGCCAAGTCAATCCTAGTGTCTTTATAGTGTTGTTGTCATCGATTTGAAGAAACTTTTCTCTGGCGTCAAGAGGAACATCCGCTATCACAGCTTCTGAATTTGAACAGAATTTGGTCAGTTTGAATCCTCCTTGGCCTAAAATTCGGACTAGTTGACATCGACCTTCAACGAGTTCTTCAATAGAATTAGCACCTAGCATCGCATCATCGACATAAAAATTTTCCTTTAACCACTTAGCACCAATCGGATAATCCCTAGCTTCGTCATCTGCTAATTGGTGTAATGTCTTAATTGCCAAGTAAGCTCCCGGAGCTGTACCATATGTGACCGTGAGAAGTCGATAAACCTTTAATGGCTCACTTTGTTCCTTACGCTATAAAATTAACTGAAAATCTGTATCAGAAGTATCAACCAGTACTTGCCGATACATTTGTTGTATATCTGCCGTAACGACGTAAGCAAACAACCGGAATCTTAAAAGAATTATCATCAAATCATCTTGTAACTTTGGGCCTGAATATAGTATATCGTTCAATGAAACACCAGTTGATGTCTTACATGATGCATCAAACACCACTCTGATTTTTGTACTAGAGCTAGCCATCTTGAAGACGGGATGATGTGGCAAAAAAAAAGTGTGCGGTAGATGAATCAAAATTTTGAACTACTTCTAAATGGCCAAGACGCTCATATTCCTCAATAAAGTCTGAATACATTTGCTTAATTAGGGGTTGTTTTTCGAATTTGCGTCCCAGGCTCAAAAAACGGCGGGTAGCTACAGTTAATGAGTCTCCGAGAATTGATGAATCAGCGCAGAAGGGTAAGCGCACTATATAGCGCCCGGAATCAACCCGCCGAGTTGTTAGTGCATAATGCTGCTCAATGGCCTTGTCCTTGGGATTTAGAAAAAACTTGTCCTTGTACTTGTTGCAAGAGTCGATTTCCCAAAAACGTTGTACTAACTGATTTAAGGATTCCAAATTCTCCGAGATCGCCTTAGATGTATAGAGTGTTCTACGACGGGACGATGAAGATGAAGCAACAGGTCCAGCGATTACATAACCAATCTTGGTATTGCACAAGTAAGGGAGGCCTGGCCCCAAAGAATATTGCTCACCGGTTAACAACTCCCAAAATAAACCGCCACCTATCAAGAGATCCCCCGTTCATTTCGAGGGCAGGACTCCATGAGATCTTCGACACAATCAGGGCTAAGAAATCGGTGGGGACCGATGGTATTCCGAACATCGTGCTTCGACATCTTCCTCTAGAAGCGGTGGACATTTACACCACCCTGTTTAATAATGCAATGAATAATGCACATTATCCAGCGCATTGGAAAACGGCGGTGGTTCAACCTATCCCCAAAAAGGGAAAGGATATATCCAATCCGGCGAATCTCCGGTCGATAAGTCTCCTTCCGAATATCAGTAAGGTCTTTGAAAAGGTAATCAATAGAGCTCTGTCTAGGTGGGTTGAGGACAAACATATAGTTCCGGATAATCAATTCGGTTTTAAGGCGGGACATGATATCTCACATGCCGCGTCTAAACTGGTGTCCGATATCCAATGGAATAAAGGCAAAAAACAATGCACTGGTGCCTGCCTTGTTGACTTGGAGAAGGCCTTCGACACCGTATGGTTAGAGGGTCTTTTCTATAAACTAACTAGGCTGGGGATCAGTAAACCACTCTTGTACATTCTTTATAATATGCTAACCAACAGACAGTTCATCGTGAAAAATGGTGATGTGACTTCTGTTGGAATATTTCAAATTAAAAATGGTCTTCAGCAAGGCGCGGTCAATTCGCCGATCCTATTCAACATTTTTACAAGCGACTTGATAGGTGCACTTCCCCATACTATTGCGTACGCAGACGATTTGATAGCGTACAGAACAGGTCCAAAAATCGAGGTCATTAACACTCTCTTGCAGCGTGACTTCGATAAGATAAGACGATTTTGCGATGACTGGAAGTTGAAAATCAACTTTCAGAAGTCGGAAACCATTCTCTTTAGGACGCCGTTGTCTAGAGCTTCAAGGGATACCCGAAAAAATTGGAGAAAGTTCTCGATTATTGGACAACACGGACAACCTCTTGCCTGTCGAAATGTAGTCAGATACCTTGGAATCTGGCTAGATCGGTTTCTATATTTTGGCAAAAATGTAGATGCTGCTCTGGCCAGAGCTAAAGGTGCTTTTGCCCTTACAAAGAGACTGTTTTATAGCAGCCAACTCGATGCGAGGGTAAAGGTAATCTGCTACATGGCCCTTATCAGGCCCATGCTGGTATTTGGTTGTCCCGTGTGGTTCAATGTACGAGCAAGCTTAATGGAAAAGATTCGGGTGTTTGAGAGGGCTTGCCTTAGGGCCTGTCTTCGCTTGTATAGAACACCAGAGTCGGAGTACAAAAAATTTTATCCTAATGAGGTCCTTTACAACAGGGCGAACCTAATACGAGTGGACAACTTCGTAATTAAGCTGACTCGAAGGCACATTGCAAGAGCAATGACGTTGACGAATAACCTGATATCTGGGGCTTACTACCCCAATTACCTTTACCACGAGAGTGTGCGCTCTGACGGCTTCGTTCCACCGGAAGCATTCCTCTACCTAGATCAGAAAGGGTTGATCCAGGATAGATCAGCGGTGCCGTTAATCTACCATGTCGCTCGGACAGCTGGGGACAGGCGACTCAACTACGACAGAGACGTCGCACACGGCAGTGTGGATCGCCTCAGGTTCAGAAGGGCGGTGGGGAATCGCGATAAGAGGGATGTCGTTCGGCAGCACCAGCATTTCTGGTGGTTGAATGATGGAGAAGATGTTTCGTCGTCGTTTCCGTCAATTACGGACCAGCCTCACTAATGAGGCAGAGCTGACCAATCTGTTTTCTCTGTAAACAGCGATGGCCAGCTTACATAGGTTTAGGTTAGCATTTAAGAAACATAAACATATATCAGTGTATACAAAGGTGTATACTGATATATGTATATGATTGTGTATAACGTCTATGTGTGTTTATGTGTGTATTGTACATTTAGTTTAGGTAGGCTAAGGTTTATTTTAAGTTAGATACTAAGTTTTTATTAAAAATAAAAAATTATGTTCATATGCTAAGTTTTGTTAACAAATTTTTTTCTTAGCTTTAAGTATACAAAATAAATAGTTCTAAGAAAATGTAAATGAAGTCGAAAGACATGGTTATAAGAATTTAGAGTAGCTTAGAGTGCCTGTGTGGGGCCAGTAAGTTAGTGTAAGATTATTAAGTAATTGTAAGCTAGCATTTAAGCATTTTTTGTTAGAATGTAAGAGTTAGTGTTAAGAAAATAAAATGCATATAAATCTAAAACTAAACTAACCACGTGCTTAGGCCTATTAAAGTCAGGGTCTGCTAATCTAACATGCGATGGTATATTCCATTTTGAAACGTCGAAAGCAATAGGAGGATATGAATCAGTGATCTTTTGTAAAATAGTTGCATGAATATCGAAGCGTTCAGATTCATAAATGATGGAGCCAAAACTTAATTTGCAATGTCCTCGTGAAGAAATTCCAACGCTTCCTATACCTCCTACTACGGTATCGTTCCTGATTCTATGTGCATTTATCATCTTAGCAAACCTCTCTGAAATATAATGATCTGTGGATCCACAATCTAATAGAGCTGAGCTGTTAGCATCGTATACATTTACAATTACAGATGCTAATAAAACCTGTTCATTTTCAAAGGATCGTGATGCTAAAAGTGCCTTTTGCACGCTACTACTACCTTGCGCCTGAACAATGGGTTGTGTACCTTCAAAATGCAGTAGGGTGTGGTGCTTCCTTGAGCATTTCTCACACCGGCCTTTACAAAACCTATATGAGTGCATTGACCGAAGGCATGCTACACATGCGCTTATACGTCGAACCTGCTCCGACCGTTCGTTAGGTGTAAGGGCCAAAAATATAGGGCAATCGGCTAAAACATGCGTAGTCGATCGACATTCCAGACATTTAATTTCATGCAAACTGGCAATTAATGTAGTTTGAGAGCTCTTACCTGACGGTGGCCGCTTCTCGATTCCATTTGCTTTCCACACTTGGTGTCTAGACTGATCCACTCGTTCTTGTGTTGATGTGTACCTTTCAATGAAGCTCGTGAAGTTTTTCCAGCTTGCGATGCTCTCATTGGTATATTCCTCCCACTTGGTTTGAGCATTGATATCCAGTTTTCCAAGAATGAGATTTATCATTAAGTTTGCCGCCACAGCCTCAGCAGAACCTAACGATAGTAGCGATCGATAGTGCGCTTGAGCTTTGTCGATTAGATCCCTATTAGCCTCTGGACAAGCATCCGAAACTCTCGGCAAGCAAATAATTTCATTTATATGAGATGTAAATATAAGGGCGTCATGGTCATACCGCTCCTTAAGAGCTTTCCAAGCCTTTACAAAATTTAATGCCGTGACTTCCATATTAGATATGATACGTCTTGGTCCATCACTCAATGAAGATTTTAGAAAACGAAACCGGTCTACATCACTGAGACTCACATCCTTAATAATCATTGAGTCGAACTCATTTTTGAAGTCCATCCAATCGCAGTATTTGCCCGAGAATCGAGGCAGTTCCAATTTTGGTAGTCTAACAGAACGTACTGGTGGCCCTGTCGCGCCGCTTTGAAAGAGTGTGGAGTTCAAATCAACCTTCCTCTCCTCCATTAAATCCATCACCTTTGTTTTGAGATCTGTATATGATGCAATAAAAACTGCTTCCTTTTCATTGGCATCTTCATCCTCCTTATCATCTTCGCTCATTTCCAGAATGTGTTCAGTGATTGTATTGTGCCTACTATGATAATCATCTATAAGTTGCAGCATTACACTTAAGGCCGAATGAGAAATAGACGACTTCTGTTCATTAAAGGCATTTCGCTGCTTGGTTAGAAGACCTAATACAGAGGCACGGATTTTTTTAGCCTTTTTTTAAGTTTCCATCAGCTAATGATGAGTCTCCAGACGGCATTGTGAACGCACTTTAATATCTGATGATTTCCTTCTAAAAATGTAGCCACTGCCTATTAAGTCCGCCAATGTAATATCCGTCAAAAGAATGTTTACTCGAACGATGCAAAAGAGGGATGAAAGATAAATTGGCGGCAGTGATTATTCAAAAAAATATAATTTTATTGTCCCTTACCTCCTAAACGGGCGTGGGATTCCGTTGCACACTATGTATATGCGCAGCACACACGAGGTGGTTAATTAGGTACCTCTAACCTCAACAAACTCAGAATTGCGAAGAAAGTGCACAAAAGAAAACGAAATATGATTTTTGCACCTTTTTTTTCTCTTAAACAATTTGATTTATATTTGCATAACTACGCTCTGTTACCAATTTATGTAAGAGAAATAAAACGCAAACAGATATTTTCATTAATTCACTTTCTAATTTTTATTTTTTCCAACTGTTCCGAGATAGTGATAAAAAGGGAATGAATGAATTCAAAGCAGTTGACAAATCGACAGAAAAGGTTGACACTTAGAAGATAACAACTATGTTAGGGCTTGTATACATTTGTTTGTTGTTTACACTTGTTTATTTTTTAACACAGAGCTTTTCCTGCCACATCGGTGATGTTGTACAGTTCGCTGTTTAAAACGTCTCCTTCATTGTTTCGTCAGTGTCCGCGCTTCTGCTCCGCAAAACAAAACTGGGTTTGATCAGTGCTTTTGCTTGCTCGGGAAACGACTTTACTACTCAATTGCATCCACCAGTCCAAAGAAGCAGCAAGAGTGAATCTTTGCATTATTTCCGCGCTGTCAATATTGCTGACAACATATATGGTCCACCTTCCTGTTTCGATAGTCGCAAACGCTTCTTTTGAAATATGGTGCCTCTGGACTTGACTTCTGAGTTTCACTCAATTCTTTGAAGAACGATGTTGAAAAAATCACATGAAAACGCATCGCCTCTTTATTGTCTTGAAACAGCGCTCTGAATTATCAATGCATTGTTGTTTTTGGTTCGAACGCGGTACCCACTTCGAATATAGTATGCACCTGCCGTGTGCCGAAATATTGGTGACTACGATGTCAGTTACTCGTATCTCACACGTTTTGACTTTACGCTTTTTTAAAACGATTCTGTCGATGTTTTTGATGTTTTCCGGCATATCAGCCGGAATTTGAATTTAAATTCAGCAAACCAGCGATAACTGATTGCTTTCGATGGAGCAGATTCCCTGTAACACTTTTCAACCCATTTTTGAGTTTTAGTGGTATTTTCTCCCATCAAATACTATTGGCCGGAATGTCATCAATTCTGACCCTTATCGTCTGAAGGTTGATTCGAACCACCTGCTACTCATATGCTCTGTATCCAAACACCGCAGCTTTGTTGGACTTAAGTTTGGAAATCGCGGAAATACTGTCTGTCTTCGGCCGGGTTGAATGGTTCAATCATGTTGTTCCTCATTACCGGGTAAGAGTCTGCGTAATTTTTTCACAAGGAAAGGTCACTGTTCAAGATCAGGCCCTGATATGTTCATTATTGGGAACTGAAAATGGAACAATATCGGCTATTATCAGCAGTTCTAGTGCACCAGTAAATTGATTTTGAAGCAGAAAATATACCTGCTGAGGCGGACGAAAGTGAAGTTGAAAGTTTTGATAGAAATTGCAATTGCGATGCCTCGGTAGTAATGTACACAAGTCCATCACAATTCAATCTCTAGTCAGTTGTGTGCCTTTGTTTTATTGATGAGATAAGCTTGGTTACAGTTAATGAAACTTAAACTCTTCACAGATGGGCATTCTCTATGCTCCAGGTTCCATGATCCAAGAAGTCTTTGAAGTTGAAGTCCTGAACCATTTGTATGAGAGAAACCAAGTGATGGTTCCAGAGTCACACACACGCTTTTCTAAGTTTGACAAGTCTAACGTAACCTTTTTCACAAACTTTCTGACATTTTCCATCTTTTTTGGCCAATTTTCCATGTGCACTCAAGCAGCAACATAGTTTTGGCCATTTTTAATTAAAATTAAAATATTATTTTTTTTTGCACACACATACTCACAGAAAGAGCCGGATGCTTTTGGTTGTTATGGGGGTGGATGGGTGGGGAGAAAAAAAGAAAGAAAGAAAAAAAGAAAGAAAAAGAAAAAAAATCTATAATTCATTTCCCTTTGCGGGACTCTCTAATTTGCGTGAAACTTAGGCAGTTGCCCAGTCTGTCTACCCTTAAATCCGGTCCCAAATCCGAATACATACTCGTAAGTACGAAGAGCGTACTTCATTCGAATGTACGAGTATGTACATGGATGGATGAGTGTACCTAACATATATATGCATTTCTTATTTTTCACCCTCTTTTCCTCATTAAAAAGTCCTCATTCGTTTATTACATGGAATTGTGAACTTAAATAATGTAGTCGTTGTGTATGGAAATGCTGGTGATATAGGAGGAAGAGTAGACACAAACGTGTGTACTCAAATGGGACTCTATCCGTTACATAGCTAACCTACTATGATGTGCTGTGCTGTGTTATAATCGTAACATGCGAGCGAAATGGGGCCTGGCTGAAGGATTGTACGAGTATCTCCTTTTTTTTTTTTTTTTTTTTTTTATCTTAACACCGACTGGGGAGAGTTATATTCGTTGGTATAGAAAGCGGCGCAAGGCATACGAAAAATCCTTTCTCGCTTAAGATGAATGCTAACCAAAAATAAGTTCCGAAAAGGTCTGTGCTGTTTGCAATTGATGTCTACAACTTCAAGGATAACTACGAGAGGTGCGAACACGAAGGTGTACGAGTAATGGTATGCGAACAAAAAATACAGCAGACAAACACCAAATGTTCAAAGGAAACGCAATAGTCAATATCCATAATAATGTATGTTGTGTACGTCTACAAGCCTGAGGGGATTTCGACTTAAACATTCGAATGGAATACTACGAGCTGACTAGAAAGAAATTATTTGTCAGTGGATTTGTGATTTTGGGACATTATGGAAGACTGGACAGGTTCTAATTGTCTTTAGGACAAAACGTCTTCGTATAAAGTGTATGGTTGTTCTACCACTGGTAGTTTGTGAAAGGTTGTGCTCAAAATACAGTGAAGTGAGCCTGACTCACAAAATTAAGGAACAATAGAAACTAGATGAAGAACAGCTAGCATAAGGGTGGCATACCATGTCCACTGGCGGTTTGTTTGCCAAGATTCGGAGACCACAAAAGACTGTCAGGCGAAAGGTCAAAGGCGGACATTAAATGAAATGAAATGTGTCCTTAACCATATGGGTGAAATAGGTCTCGAAACTCATAAGGATTCCAGACGCAATAAACATTTATCTTTTGGAGATCTTCAATAGCTCTCACAAGCATCCTCCTTGTTAACGTTCGACTATTCTGCACGATGTTAGCGGATGACAGACAATGGCGCTGTCGTCTTTTCGGCAAATGTGTCCAATCTATTGCCACATTAGATCGTAACACATTGGATGATGCAACACACCCAATGCATATTTTAATTTTTTTATACGGTTGGCTATATATAGTTCAGTCCTGCGTTCATCAAAGCTGAAACTTCGAAGATATTGGAAACACTCTTTTAAAGATGACCTAAGGTTGAGGCGTAATCTAAAGCCAATTGTCATTTAGAGGAGGTATATATGGGCATAGCAAGCAAATGTCTTTGTAGAAACGTGTTGCTTTGATGACAGATACAGCAGCCAGAACATGACAGTTTTCTTCGTTGTAAATTGATATATATTAAACTCCCTTGCTTTGTTCCGATTCTGCAGAAAAGACTAGATTTCCCAGGCTCCCTCTGACAGTATATGCATCAGCTCTGATTTTTTGGCGCTCCCTGGACAAACGTCCAGGGGAGTTTGGACGTTGATTGCAATAGTAAGCTAACCTTTAAACTTTCAACAGCTCGTCCTGACGTGATTGTCTATTACTGGCAAATACAAAGAACCATCAGAGGCCTTCACTGGCTGAAATATATTACAAATTGGCGACGAGGAGGAACATAATATTGAGTGTGATGTGAGTAGCACAGAAGAGGAAAGCTCAGATAAAAGTGTAAAAAAACAATTCTTAAAGTCAAAAATTAGTGTTGTGGAAAAAAAAACTATGGCGTATATTGGAAATATAAGTGAATATTCACCAGGAGAAGATTTTACGGCATACAGAGACCGCGTGGAGCAATTCTTTTGTGCAAATGAAGTCCCCGAAAACAAGAAAATAGCTACATTTATCGAATGTATGGGAGAAGAACTTTATAAAGTATGTAAGTCTCTAACAGCGCCCGAAAAACCTAGTAAAAAGACGTTCTTAGAGCTTATGATTTTGCTTGAAGGTCACTACGCACCCAAACTAAACAAAAGAGCTGAAAGATTTAAATTTAGCAAGGCAAAGCAGGAGCCAGGAGAATGTATAAGCGATTTTATTCTTAAACTGAGATCGCTTGCTGAAACATGCAAATTTGGGGACCACATTAAGGATTCAGTGGAAAATTGTGCTGTGTTACGGAGTCAAGCGCTTGAAGATGCGCTTATTGATAAGTTTATTGTTGGACTTTCAAATGAGAAAATTCAGCAGTCGCTCTTGAGTGATGACAGAGGAAATTTTGAGAAATGCTGTGAAGCCGCTCTTAACATAGAAATGTCACGCCGAGAACAAGTATGCATACACCCTAGTGAAGTCAACAGAGTAAAATCCGCACCGAGTACCAGTATACACACAAGTAAACTAGATCGTCAGAATCAAAACAACAGAAGTAAAACAAACAAGTTCCATTCAGAGCATCAAAAGACAAATCGCTGCAGACGGTGTGGCAAACCATCACCCCCCCACGATCAAAGTCGGTGTCCAGCAGCTAGTTGGAAGTGCTTTATCTGCGAGAAGGTGGGACATACTAGTGCAGTTTGTAGGCAGCGCAGTCTAAAGAGTAAAAGTCTAGTACATCAAATAATAAGTGTAAACAATTTGGAAACAAGTAAGAAGTTAGAGTGGCAGGGAAAAGTAAACAATATTCACATGGTTTTTGAAGTGGATAGTGGGAGTGGAGTTTCTTTAATTGCAGAAAAGGATTGTAAAGATAAGTTAAAAATAAGTAATTTTAAGGCATGCAATTTACGTTTAGTAACTATCACAGATCAAGAACTTAAAGTATGTGGAAGAATTATTGTAACACTGAAACATGCAGGGAATTTGCACGAGTTGGATTTAATTATCGTATCAACAAATAGAAAGTTTCAACCATTGCTTGGCAGAAACGCATTGGATGTTTTACAACCAAGTTGGCGTTCAAATATTTTATCGTCTGAAGTCAGCGTTCAGGTAATTCAGGAAAAAGAACAATTTGATATCATTTCTGAAATTAAAAACAAGTTTGCATGTGTTCATAATATCGATTTATCTGAACCAATAAGAGGGTTTAAAGCTGATATTGTTTTAAAAGCGTGTGTTCCGATATTTCATAAAGCCTATTCAGTTCCTTTTCGCCTCCAAGACAAAGTAGCTTCCGAGTTAGAGAACCTTGTTAAAAACAAAATAATAGTGCCTGTAAAACACAGTAATTGGGCTTCAACCATTGTTATTGTTCCCAAACCAGATGGTTCAGTGCGCATTTGCATTGATTGCAAAGTAACCATAAATAAGTTCATTGAAATGGAACATTATCCTTTGGGAAATAGTGAGGAAATTTTTAGCAGTTTGAGTAACTGTCAATACTTTTGTGTAGTCGACTTGAAGGGAGCCTACCAACAGTTGGAAGTTTCTAAAGAGTCTCAAGAATTTTTGACGATTAACACACACAAGGGTCTTTTTCGATATTTACGCTTGCCATTTGGCGTAGCGAGTGCACCTGCTATTTTTCAAGCTGTAGTTGATCAAATTATAAACGGTATTGACAAAACTTTTAGTTATCTAGACGATATCATCGTAGGTGGTAATACTAAAGATATCTGTAAAAGCCGTCTTATGCAGATATTAACACGTTTGGAAAATTATAACATTAAAGCAAATCTCGGAAAATGTAAATTTCTTCAGAACTCTGTTGAGTATCTAGGGCATATTATTTCTTACAACAAAATTCAGCCAAACCCAGAGAAAATAGAAGCGATTCAGAGTGCGCCGTGTCCTAAAACGAAATTGGAGTTACAAGCATATTTAGGGTTGATAAATTTTTATCGTCGTTTTGTGCCAGGGTTATCGGGTCACTTAAATGAATTGTACAAATTGTTGAAGGCCAATACAAAATTCGAATGGACATCAATATGTAACCAAGTTTTTGAAAAATCGAAGCAGCTTTTTCTAAAACATAATAAGTTGGAGTTGTTTGACCCCAATAAACCCATTATAGTGGCCACTGACGCAAGTCCTTATGGGGTTGCTGGAGTGATGTCCCATTTAGTAAATGGAGAAGAGCGTCCAATAATGTTTGTGAGTTCAACTTTGTCTCCTGCTGAGCGAAATTATTCGCAACTTCATCGGGAGGGTTTAGCTGTCATTTTCAGTCTCAAGAAGTTTTTTAAATACTTGTATGGTAAAGAATTTATTCTCTATACCGATAACAAAGGCATAAAAGAAATATTTAGTCCCTGTAAGGGCACATCTGCGGTAGCGGCAGCCAGACTACAACGTTGGTCAATTTATTTGTCTCTTTTCCAGTATAAAATTGTCTACCGTTCAAGTAAAAACATGGGAAATGTCGACGCTCTCTCACGATTACCACTAAATTTAAGTACTAAAGTAAAAACACTTTCTATCAATTCAATTAATTTTTTCGATGATTTACCTTTGAAGTTATCTCAAATAAAAGAGGCTCAGAAAGAAAATGTTGATCTTCGACAAGTCAAAAAGTTTGTAAAGTACGGCTGGCCTAAGAAAGTCAAGTCAACACTAAATCCATATAAAATGAAAGAAAATCTTCTGACAATTGAAGATGATGTTCTTTTTTATGGCAGTAGAGTGATAATTCCAAAAAACCTGATAGGGGAAGTACTAAGTGTGCTGCACAATAATCACAATGGGATGGTGTTAATGAAAAAAGCGGCTCGATCATATGTATGGTGGCCGAGGATCGATGAAGACATCGAAGATTTTGTAAACAATTGTATGACATGCATGCAAACCTCAAACATACCCAAAGAAAAAGTAGAAACTAAGTGGCCAAAATCTACATTCCCTTTTGAACGTATCCATCTTGACTTTTTTCACATCCAGGGAAAAAATTACCTTATAAACGTAGATGCTTTTAGCAAATTTATTGAAATAGAACACATGAATAGTATAACCACGAAAGCTTTAATAAATGTCTTAACAAGTTTTATTTGTAAGTACGGATTGCCCGGTGAAATAGTTGTTGATAATGGCACGCCCTTTGCGTCGTATGAATTTAAAAAATTTTGCATGAATAATGATATCAAATTGTCCTTTAGTCCAGCTTACCATCCCCAAAGCAATGGTCAGTCTGAAAGATCAGTACAGATCATTAAAAAAGTGTTGAAAAAGTTTTTACTATCAAAAGAATCAAAATTGACTATTAAAAATCGAATTAAATTGTTTTTAGCGAACTACAGAAATACACCCAACTCGTCAAATTCCTTAAGTCCTAGCGAACTCATATTTAGATATAAGCCAAAAACTTCTTTAGATTTTATAAATCCAAAAAGACAAATGAATTTTAATAAAGAAAGAAAAGAATTATTCAAAAGAAAATCTAAAGAAAAAATCAACCAAAATCATTCAAAAAATTATGTTTGTAATAATTCATTTAGAGAAAAGGATTTCGCATTATATAAAAATCCATTTAAAAGTATAGTAAAATGGTTAAAGTGTCAAATAATGAAAAAAATAAGTAACTTAAGATACCTAATCAAGGTAAATAATGTTTTAAAAATTGCTCATATGAACCAGCTTAAGAAAATTCCAAATTCCAAACATAACTTCTTTAGCTCTAGAATTCCTAGACCGAAAATATCTGAAAACATAAAAATGGAAACAAAATTCTTACCAAGACGTTCGGATAGATTAAAAAAGAAATTTGAAGATATTAAAAATAATCTGACTTCTGTTAAAGAATAAAATATATATATCTAAGTTAAGTTCATGTATCTAAGTTAAGTTGGGGAAAGTAATGTAATGTATTTAAACAAAATCAAACAGATCTTAACACAAGCTTAAAGAGTTGTCACTTGGACATTGGGTTCGGTTAGCCCTCTTGTTTCCGGCAGCTGACGAGAAAGGATGTCTTTCCCGCGTCACTCAATCTTAACACAACTTAAAATAAATCTTTATGTAATTAAGAAATCTTGTGAAACTATTTTGAATTCCAAATAAATTGAAATATATTACACTGGCCTACCTATTTGAGGCTGTTTCAGGCTCTGCAGCCACCGCATTAGTGTAGCTGCGTTTGTTACCTGTATTATGACATAAGCTCGTTCTCCCTTCTGCCGGGGTTGCTTATCCTCAGAAAGCCACACTTCCTTGCCATGTTTCGAAAATGTCTTGCGTCGCGAGTGAACATATTTTCAAAAGCCGGCCAATGTTTTCTATAATGTGGTGGCCAGATGGTATCACTATCTATTTCGGATACCAACAAGACAATTTCTAAAATGAGAGCGAACCCTTCAGATGAGCTTGTGGTGCATCTTGTACTCAAACACAGTGCCCCCTATGACATTGCGGTTCAATTTGCAAAAATCTACAAGCCGTTCGCCATGGTTTTTCCCATCTCGAGGCCATCACATGACGATGTTGCGGTTCGGTTATGTAGTTCAGGAATTCTCCTTCCCGTGACTGATGGCTTTTCTGACTGTATTATAGGCCTTGACAGCATGAGGCCCTCTCTATTCACGTGGTTTTCCACGAGTAAAGGGTGTAATGGAAAATCGCATCATTGCATCCCTGAATCCCTACTAAGCTCGTTTGAACACTGACTCACTGGCTGACTTGTCTCAAACATTTCTCACAAAATTCGTAACAAGTAGCTCTTTTGTGGAAATCCAAGTTATTTTAAGCCTCCTAGGTCTAAGCGAAAAAAAAAACATTTTCGTACAATTTTCGTTCCTTCAATGAACGGCTGATCTGCAGGATTGCTTTCTAGTAAGGGTACCTTTCAAGTTCTATACAGCTTCCTCTTCCTTTTATTTTGGTCTGAGATTAGGGGGAGCACTGTTGGACTTGTCGAGCTCCTTCTTAAATCGTATCCAGTTGGTTTTCTGCTTTCTAAATTTGATGCGCCTATGGTCTGACTTTTAGACCTCCTCCGATAGTCTCCTTGCACTTTTACTCTCATAACCAACGTTGTCTGAGAGCCAACATTATTGACGACGATATTATGAAATCCATTTGATGAATGCCGCTCACGTTGTATGTGCTATTGCCCCAAAAAGTATTCTAAGCATTAGTATCGCAGCATATGATAAGTCACATCCTCCTGGAATCACAGTATTCGATGAGTTCGGCTATCGCCTTCGATGGTCATTCGATTTATGTCATTCTCCATCCGTTTCGCAGCTGATGTCTGCAGCAACTAAATCTTGATGAGAGTGAGTTCAGCACATAAAGACAAATTCTTGGTCTTTCGATCGCTCGTCCATATGGTGGTGTGCAAGCTCCTCGCGCCTTAAGCGTGGACTTATCATAAAAAAAAACTAGAACTGACACAATTCCAGCGTGTAGATCTGCAAGGTGGGTCGGATGTCATGGTGACCGTTGCTTAAGATAGGTAATATTACCATTAAAGAGAAAAGAGTCTGTGAGGCGCTTGAAAGCCAATGACCCAATAAACCTGGATAAACCACATACCACATCTACACCATCTACATGCTGTCATCATCATTATACACACTTTGACTGCATGCTCATACTCACATGTTCTCTTCTCTCATCCAAAATTGCTACTTTGGAAAACTAGCAACGACTACATCAGTCGTCGCCTGTGGAAATCCACACGAATTCATGTTCATAGTTTTTGAAGAGGTAATGATACGAAAACGTGACACCGTCGAATGGGCTAGACGGCAGAGTATCCGTTCCTCAGTTCTCACTTCTGCTCGCATTCGTTCGTACTCGTATATATACTTTGTAAACGAGTATATAAGTCGTAAAAAAAAAGTTTAGGCCAAGAAGTGGCAAAGAAAGCCAGAGGGAGGTGCTATTTTTTATTCATATCTGTATCCGCAAGAGTATCCATATGCATCCATACACGGATACATACACATATGTACGAGTATACTTATTCCGGCACATTTTCAAGAATATCTTGAAAGCCAAGGAACTCAGAGAAAATTAAATACGAGTAGAAGAAGGAAAGTAAGAACGAAGGGTGTTTTTCGAATAATAAAGTTTCTTCCGCGGGTACGTGTATGTATGTACATATGACATGACATACATTAGACATAAATACATACACATAAATAGACGTAAGTGCTTACACACATGCCCATCCTTAAAGAGAAGTTCTTCTCAAGAATTCCTCCCACCAGATGCGACTGAATAGTTTCGAAGTGATAACAAAATAACAAAATAGCAAAAAACTAGTTTCCACTTCGAGAAATAATATGAAGGATGTTTGTAAGGTTCGTCCAAGTGCGGTGCTTTTGTTGCAATACACCCATTTATTTGTTAATTTAAATGGAACTGTTACAGAAGGAATCAGCAAAGAGTAGTAAAGGAAACGTCTTAAGAACTCTCAAGGAGCCAAATTACGGTCATTGCTCATTCAGGTGCTCTTATAAACTAAAACTAAACTGCCAAACACTTGAATGACTTGTCAGGTAAATCACTAATATTGTGTTAATTACTAGAGTCAACAGAAAAGGAGAAAAATCAAATATGCAAAGCCATATTGCTGTGACCCAGAATGGTTTGTGGTTTGGTCCCTGCGGATGGCTCCAAAATCAATCTAAGATGCGACTATGATGTCTTTTTGGAGAACCTAAACGTTGAATTTTACTCTAATCTGACTTCCATGACATAGAATCCCAAGTAACGCTTGCTATGAGAACGATGACAACACCGCGGGGCACCTATACGAGTACATATCTGTAAATTTCAGGCCAATGTTCGCATTAAGCAGCAGGTACTCGTCGCTGAAGTGCTGATTAGAGTACAATTGTCTAGTTCCTAAACTGTGACTGAAAAATTGACCTTTTTGGCTGTACATTTTGATCGAGGGATTTTTTAGATGAAATCAGCGGTGACGTCGGTGGTTAGCTCCATCTTTTCTGGTTTTTTTTGAAGTTGAAGTTCCTTGCACAGAAACGGCTACTCTCAGGCCCATTCTTTGAAGAAACTGCTCCTCCAAATTGAGGAAGGCGAAAAATAGCCTTCAGCATGAATGATTTTCCTGAAACAAAAACCTTCGGCCGTCAATCTGGAAATGCCTAGATAACTACAAAACAGACATAGGCCAAGCAATCTAAAAAAGGCGAAAACTATTTTATTTTTTAAAGCAGGCGAAGGAAAGTTAGGAAGGAAAGAAAGATAGGTACCGATGTACGTTGGCTTTAAATGTCTGAATGCTACAATGACTAGGAAATAGAGAGTTCTGCAGGTCATTCCACAAGCGAGTCGTTCAGGCCAGTTCAGAGGGAGCCAAATATTTCTTACATCGCTTGAGGAAAACTAGACATTTCGCAGCATTTTTTTCAGAAAGTTTTTCGGTTTCGACGATGCAAGTGCCATTCGTGGGCAAAGCGACCACTCTGTTGAAAGTTCCCCAATTGTTTATGCTGTCAATATGGGAATTTAATGAGCTTAATATACTCTGTCGTTCCTGTTCTACAGCCGAAAAGCTGGGACGTGAGTGAGTCCGGAAACAAATATGAAAAGCAGAGAGTACTGTTGACGGCAAAGGAATATATCGGAAACAGAAGGGAGAACTGTGACAGACTCTATGAGGCCAAAACTCCAGGTGAATTGAAGGAAAAATTCAAAGCTTATGAATTTGTATTGAAGCAAACAGCAGAACAAATCGTAGAATTTGAGCGAGATGGTAAGTCTAAGTTAGCGTAAAGATGTTCCAAGTGTGGTGGCAGATCACACCAAACGGAGAATTGCCCAAATAAAGATGGACGTAGGTGTTTTGCATGCCCCAAAGTGCCCAAAGAGGTCAGCAAAATCGGCAGCAAAATCGGCAGCAAAATCGGCAGCCAGTACCAGCAACGTGAATCTGTTCAAAATGTAGCCGAGCACAATTATATTCGAGGTCAGAGCATTTCGATTAATGGCATTGGGCACTCCAGGAAGTCCACCTTGGGTTCAATTAACACAAGTTTACCGGTGGGACCGAAGAATTTAGAAGTGCGATTACATGCGGTTCCCGACTATTGGCTGAAGCACAACTTTCTCTTGGGTAAGGATTTTTTGGAACGAGTTGTTGTCGTGAGTCAGCAGTTGGAGGCAGATGCTGGTGATATGAGGGAGGCAGGCGAAAGTGATCAGATTGGGACGATAGAAGACGATAATGCATCAATGAACAAGCCGTTTTTGACAAGTTGGTGGCTGTTTGGCGGTTTACAGAAGAAGTACTCGAATTTGATAGTTTGCTGCAGATAGCGGACCCTGGAAGGTGCTTGACTGTGAAACGCTTAATAAACGATTATCATCCGGTGAAGCCTGAAAAGTCGTATATTAATTTAAAAATCTTCCTAGATGACGAAAAGCCAGTGTAGCAGAATGCTTGGATAAATGAAGGCATCGTCAGGCCAGGCAATTCAGACTTTGCCAGTCCAGTTGTGCTCGCCAAGAAAATGGATGGATCATCGAGACTGTGCATTGATTATCGTTCCGTTTGGACTGAGCAACTCACCTGTCGTTTTCCAGCGGCTCATCAACACTGTTTTTCAACAATTCGTTCAAGCATCGATGACATAATCATCCCACCGGAAGATGTAGAAGAAAATTTGAAGATACTCAAAGATGTGCTGTCATTGGCCGAAAGCCATGGTTTGCAGATTAAGTGTAGCAAGTGCTCTTTTGTTCAGTTGGAGCGATGAGAAATCAGGCCATCTGTGAAGGACGTGCAGTCTTTTCTTGGCCTAACCGGATTTTTCCGTAAATTCATTGCCGGTTACTATGTGTTGGCGAAGCTGTTAACTGATTTGCTCAGAAGAAACAAGGATTTTCACTGGATCGAAAGGGAGCGAGGATCATTCAACATCCTGAGGGAAAGGCTGTGTAGCGAGCCTGTGTTGAAGCTGTTCAACCCATCTAGAGAGACACAACTACACACGGATGCCAGCAAGGACGGTCTAGGAACCGTTCTTCTGCAGAAATGTGATGATACTAAGTTCCACCTTGTTTTCTTCATTAGTTTCCGGACGTCAAAAGCCGAACAGCAGTATATAGCAGTTAGGATCTCGATCTCTTACCTCTTGGGTATCAAATTCCAAATCTTCACCGATTGTCAGGCGTTTTACTACACCATCTGAAAGAACTGAACTGTCGAGTGGCGAGATGGGCACTGCTAATGGAGGAGTTCGACTGTTCTATCAAACAAAGGCCAGCAGAGGCGATGAAGCACGCGGACACCCTAAGTAGGTATCCTTCAGTACTTATTGTCGAGTCTGAAATTCTTTGCAGGATTCGCCAAACGCAAGAGGGACACGAGTACGGAAACTATCTGCTGGTGGTTCCAAAATGCATCCAAAATCTCATCATCAGGGTCACCTTAACGCAGGCAGGATGGAGAAGCAGTTGAGTCAAAATTACTTTATTTCCAAGCTGTCGAAAAGAGTTGACGAGGTGGTGGCGAATTGTGTACCCTGCATCATTTCTTCGAAGAAGGAGGGAAAACAGGAGGGAATTTTGAGGCAAATTGATATCACAACTATAAGTACTCTTTCGTTATTATTGATGCCTTTACTAAATGTTCTTGGTTGTACCCAGTAAAGACGACGACATCAGAGGAGACAATAAAGAAATTAATTTTTCAAAGTGAGGTTTTCGGGAGACAACAGAGTATCATCTCCGATCGAGGAACGGCGTTCACAGCAGATGCCTTCAAGAGTTACTGTGAGGAGCAGAAAGCAGGGAACGGTCAGGTCGAGCGGCTGAATCGAGTTCATCATCGCTGTGCTCTCGAAGATCGCTTTAAAAGATCCCCTGAAATGGTACCTTCAAGTTTCGAGGTTGCAACAGATTCTGAATTCATCAACGAATCGAGTGAAGATGAAAACCGCAGGAGGAGGAGGAGAAGAACTAGCAAGACTGATCGAAGAAGAACTGGTAATTGAATTTGAAATTAATCGTCAAGGTTCAAATACGTGGTAATCTTCATAGATGCGGTAGCCCATGCCACCAACATGCACGATTCGCAACACCCGAATGCTCGATGCCAGGAGTGCGCCTACGTACTAATCCACACCACTACGTCCTTCAACCACTCTCCCCGCGGGACTGCCGTTAGGTATTACTTCTCGGGGCTGGTTAGCATATCATGCTATTCTTCTTGTAGTGGCTTCTTCAGCTCTTCTAATTTTTTCTATTCTTCTTAGCTCGTTTTGCGCAATTGTCACAAATGTGCCGATTTCCATCCAATTTCCCTTCGACTGCAACATGTGGTCTATGAGTAAGTATTGGACTGGGCAGATTAATTCTCCACTGCGAAAAACGCCGGCAATGAAATATGGCGTGCTCCGTATCGAGCTATCGTGTCCGAATCGGTGCAAGTATTTGCATTGATCACCATTATCCCACCGCTCGCTCATCTCCTTTTATTCTTGCAATTTCACCTGCATCTTGTCGCCCTGGGGTTCTTCTATTATAAATTCTCAACATCTCGTCCGCGAGAATGTCGATCGGAACCATTCCTGCTATCACGAAGGCTGCTTCATCCGAGATTGTTCGAAATCCACAGATCGCTCTTAATGCACTGAGCCTGTATGCGGACAACGGGGGCGAGTGCCCCCGCCCAGACCGGAGCAGCGTATAAGAGGACTGAGCTGACTACTCTAGATAGAAGAATCCTCCTAGCATATCCAGGTCCACCAATTTTTGGTAGTATTCTAGAAAGTGCTCCTTGCTGTGAACTGTAATCTGTTATCAAGTATTACTCCCAGGTATTTGATTGATTCTTTCCCACCCGTCCCACCGTATATTGGCATCAATTAAGATGGCTTCCGTTTTATGGTCCGCTAATTCTAGACCGGCGGATACTACCCAGTCTTTGATGCGAATAATCGCTACATTTGTGGCTGACTCTACCTCCTTTATTTCTTTATTTCGTCTGCAAATCCGATTACTTGAACTCCTCTCGGCAACATAAGCCTTAGTACTCCGTCATACATAATGTTCCATAGGAGTGGACCGAGTACTGATCCTTGTGGAACCCCAGCTGAAACGCTGTAGCATTTCAACCCTTCATCAGTTTCATACCTCGGTTTTCTGTTGGTAAAGTAGTTTTCTACTATAATATGGCGTATTCATACTTGCTAGTGATTTCTGATGAACGCCCAGTTTGCCGAGTTAAAGGCATTTTTGATGTCCAAAGTCACCACTACACAGTATTTTCTTTTTGTACCATATCTATCTCTTGAACAGTAGACCGCGATTTTCTGAACCCAAACTGCAAGTCTGATAGTGCTCCTCTCTCTTCTGCTACCGCGAGCAGTCTTATCCCTTCCAGTATCTTTCCCACAGTGTCTAGAAGGCATATTGGACGATACGAGGACGGTTCCCCTTTGGAAGCAGGACTAGGTGTTGTAGTTTCCAAGCATCCGGGAAAACTTCTTCTTCAAGACATTTTTGAATTATTTCCATAAACATGTTTGGCCGCTGCTTTTAATGCCTTATTTGGTATGCCATCAGGTCCGGGCGCTTTACTGTCGCCTATCTTCCTGCGTGCGTTTATGAGTTCATCCGCTGTGACTGTTGGGATGTCCTCCGTGTTGTACATAGTAGATGTGCTTCGGGGGAAAAACTGTTCTACTATCTATCTTAACTGTGTGCAATGCAATAGAAAAAGAATCTTTACTCGCTGCTGACTGAATCACGAATGCCAAGATAAAGATTAGAAGCAGGCGAGTTACAAAAAATTCTTATACAAAATGTGCAACATATTAGAAATGTGTTCTATAAGTAACTTGTTGACAATTGATTAATATACTATTCTCTATGTTTGACCAGCTGTAGATTAGATTAATACCTTTCTCTTTTTAATTCTCACACAAAGCTCGGTAGCATATTTGCATCTGAATACACTTGTGCCTTAAGAACCCACAAGTCTACTTGAAACCTACTTCTTCAAGGATTGAAGAGCGGCACAAGATAAGGATGATGCTAAACCACGAAAGAAGAATTTCTTTCATTCGCTTACGACACTTTCAAAACATCGTACCCCTAGCACAACCCATGCATGCAAGAAAAGCACGGAAAACATTATGATGTTGGCAAAACTTTTCCAAAAACTCATTTAACATTTTCCAAGTTTGAGAGTTTTTTTTTTTTCTCCTCCAAGGAACTAGTCTGTAGTTTAAAATACTTGCCTCAGTAATGGTAGGTGTTCCATATAAATATATTTCCATGTATGACTGTGTAGACCATAGGAAAATATTACCCCATCTTCATCCTTCACCCGCAGCGGATAAAAGGGAAAAAACATAATCCATCCTCAAGAAAGCAAACACTCTGAAGAAGAAGATGGAAAAAGCGACAAAAACCGCGTGCGTGTGCGCGCATATTTTTCAATAGTCACCACCTCCAAAAAGAATCCTCGTTGGAACAAAAAACGAAAAAGGATAAACGTAAAAAAAAAAAAATACATACAATTCCAAGAAAGTAGTCGTGAGTAGAGAAGCACAAGGAAAAATACAAAAGGAACACTCTGCACACTTGTACAGATGTCTGTAGATACGAGTATCATATGAAGTATGATGAGTACACCACCAAGCCATAGTAGGACCAAATTTGGCACCCTAAGCTCAATATCCACCCACTCACTCTCACACGCTCGCTTCTACACACAAAGATTCGTGTTTCTTGAGAGGATTTCCACAAAGGATTGTTTTCTTTTACTTTTTGTCGGCGCGCCAATGTCTTTTCCCATCTGCACAAAGTCCTGGCCTTGGGGCCACTGGATACACATTGAATTCTGGAATTTTTATCCTCTATGTTGTATTTCATTCTCCTTTGAGAATGGATAGATGGAAAAGGGGACACGAAAACCAAAACCGAAACCAAAACGAAAAACAACTGAAAAAAAAAATAAAAAAAATTCTAAAATACAAAAAGAATAACGAATAACATATAACGTAGAAGGACAAAGCGAAAAAGCGCAAAACGAATGTGTGCTCCTTGTTGACGGTGTAATAGGGTGAAAATGGTGGAAGTGAGTGCGCGCACAGGCGCCACCAGAACCACGACCCACGACCCACGACGAGTCGAACAGCACAATAGAAAGGCGCGCATACAAACCGAATCCTAAGAAAAAGAAATTTGCTCTAGCTTCTCCTAACTAAACTGGGTACACGAGTACACATGAAAAGGAAAAATGTTCGCTGCTGTTCTGTTTTCGTGTCGTGTCGTCGTCTAGTGGTTTTGTCAGCACGAAAAAAACAATAAAAAGGAAAAAGGCAAAAAAAAAAATTGAAATTCAAAGAAACGAAGAAAAACCCCTATGCGGAGGATGGAGAGAGAGAAAAACAAGGAAAAACCAACCAAAAGGCAACCAACCAACCAACCGCATACAGCAGTGCACGCTGTGCCAACACCAATCAAATGTCTACAAGGACTCACATAGGTACAGTAGACCAAACGTAAAGAAGACGCGATTTTTCTATCCACCCACTAGGTTCCCCTTTATTTATTTTTGGGGTTTTTTTTTTTTTTTTTTTCTTCCTCTTTATATGTCATATCCTTTTTGTTGTTGCTGTGTGAGTTTTCCTTTGGTTTTTTTTTTTTCTACCATACTTACATCGCCGACGAATATGAAGACGATGTGGAATCCTTGAATCCATCTTCGTTCTTTGAAGGAAAACTACGTGGTACAAGGGGTGCCTTTTATTGATTAAGCAGTTCACATGCAGGGACTTTTTCCGGTATGTGTCCTTTTCAATTAATAGAATAAAGGTTGAGGATTTTCCCACGCCAGTGCTTCTCATCACCGGTTTTGTTATCTATCTATTCACTGTCACCCTTTGACCGGTGGTGGTGGTGGTGGTGGTGGCCGAAATAAATGAAACGACGACCTTCTCAGCGGTCTCTGATAAATATTCCAAGATACGAATATGTTATTTCACCCTTTTACCACTCCAGGGAGAAAGAAAATCAGTGTCTGACATAATGGGGTTGGTTGCATGCCTCTAAGGTATGAGCGCGTATATTACAAGTCGTTTCCGTCGTTCTTGGTTTTTTTTTTGTTTTGTTTAGAGGTCAAGCGCTTGAAGAAAACACAAAAGGGGTTGCAATGCTATACACGTACTATGTACCTTGTGTACTGTCTTCGATACTGACCATTGACCATAGCAGTGACCACTGGTCAGCTCTGTGTTGAGGAATTTTCTTAATCCTTTTTCGAAAGAAACTGTTGAGCATACCTGAATGGAACAAGACAATAGAAGAAAAGGATAAAACTGGTTTAATGAGCAACACTGGTCAATAGGAATATGCATAATGCGCTGTCCATATTTCTTAACAAAATCAGTGCCCGCCAGCACTACTCGTCTACTCGTACGTTGTACGTTGTATGTCCTGGGAAAGCAAACCTGATTTCAATTTGAAATTCAATTTCAATTCTCTCCGTAACGGTCACTTTTCAAATCGCAATAATCAAGAACTTGTTTCTCCCATCAAACGGGATGGTATGGCCGATTCCAAATCAGGGACATGTAAATGTGTTTTTCTTTTTTTTTCCAGTTTTGACACAAATTCCAGATGTTTTTTGCTTTCTATCTAATTTTCTCTTATCTACAAGGGGTGAATGACCGAAATTTGTAAATTAATACTAAAACCGGGCCTCTCATCCTACTTGTCCGTACAAATCGAACAAAGGACACATTTTCCATTAAAATTGTCGAATTTCACCCTGGAATTTCAATGAGAGAGGGATAGCACACTTACTCGTATCCTGGCAACACATGGTGGTGTCGATTCTGGTTGCACAAATACAAAATTTCAATTGAATATCACATTTTTCAAAATGCTCTCCTCTGCTTACTGTTTTGGAATGGTCAACATGTGATAGGTGAGAGGGTTCAACAGTTCAGCAGTTCATTTCATATGCACGGAAGGGACAGCATTGTCGAATAAATAGAAAAATAAACGCTGACCATTATGACAGTCGACAGTCGTCGATTTGAAATGTATTAAATTTGCAAGAAATTCCAGGATATGTTGTATGTATTCTGGTAAATCATCATACTCGTGTTGTGTGTTCCTTGTGTGGCCTCCACATGAGGAGAAAGAGGGTCTTCTCATTGGCTAAGTGTGAGATAAACTCGTCTGTTCATTGTTCGTCATCAATATAGTCTAAGAGCCCGCAGTATAGATTTGACAGTGAAGGATAACCAAGAAATATGTACATTCATAGGTAGTATTTATTAGTGTGATTTCAAATAAGGCAGTCTGGCAGTCCTCACTGGCGGCCGAGGAAAATAACAGTACTTTTAAAATGCGAAATTATGCCCAACAGGAATAGGGGAGATAACCATTTAATTTTTATTGAAAACGATAGAGCAGAATTTGCTTGCTTTAGATTCATTGATGCCAGACGTTTAGGATGTGGCGAAGGCCACGCCAGACGCCATCAAAGTGATTGAATTATGCCCAATTTTGCATAATTAAGGTAACCATGTCAATTTTACATAAAACATAGAACAGAGTTCTATTATTATGAATATATAGTTCCAAGACGTTTACGGTGCGTTGAAGGCAGTGCCAGACGCCGTTATAATAAGCAAATATTCCATTTTTGCATAACTGACATAACCAATTTTTTTTCTCTCAAAAGATAGTTCAAATCTTCCAGATTACAAAAATATGAACGCCAGACGTTTTGCGCGCGGCCAAGTTCTTGCCAGACGCGTCCAAAGTGACTAAAGTAACAAAAAACATGAAATGTACCCGATCGAAAATAACTTATAAAATTACTATTTTTGTACGGAAACACTAGAAATTGACCAATAAAATAATAGAACACCCATTCTTTATAAATATACTAACTCCATATACTTTACCTATCGTCAAATCCTCGCAAGGCGCATCCAAAGTATCCAAACCTAACAAAACCATCCAAACCTCTTAAACCACCAATCAATACGTCTAATAATTCATGTTGCCACCTGAAATTTCTAACAAGTAAAGAACAATTTCCACCGATTACTAACACATTACATTGTAGTGCTCCACCTGGTGTCAAGACTTTACCGCATGCATCTAAAATATTTTTGGGGGCAAAACATATGCAACATAAATGACTGCGAAAAATGCATCAAAATACTGCAATTTTAGTGCATGTTCAAACATGAACAGGCGTCATCGTCTAATAGTGGCGGCGACCCTTTCTAGAATATAAACACAACCGTTTATGAGATCATGGTTGATCAAGATATCAACGAAAGTCACTGGTTTAGGATTAACGTCCACTGGTACTTCAAACTATCAAGTGCACCTCACAATTTTCTCGCGAACCAATAACTCATTTTCTCTTGATGTTAAATGTTTTGTTTTCCCTCGTCTGACTTCACTGCTGCCATCTCACCAGGTGCAAAAGAAGGGGTGGGATCACATCTCGAAACTTGTGTTGGCAGATCCGACGTATGATATCCCAGGGAAGATAGACATTTTGTTAGGTGCGGATGTATATGCATCCATAATTTTAAAAGGATTAGTAAGAAGTAAAATGGGATCTCCTATTGCACAACAAACTGAGTTGGGTTGGATCCTGACGGGAAGCACTAACACGCAGTTGCAGAGTAAAAATCTCACGGTACAGAGTCAATATAACTCCTTAGATGCGCAACTACGACAGTTTTGGGAGATAGAAGAAGACTTCGGTGTGAGAAAGTTAACAGCAGAGGAGGAGAGGTGTCAACAAGATTTCAAACAGACTGTTAGAAGACGAAGTGATGGTAGGTACGAGGTTCGGCTTCCTTTCAAAAAAAATATTCGCCCAATACTAGGAAATTCAAAAGGAGCTGCCATGGCAAGACTATACCAAATTGAAAAACGGCTAGCTACCGAGCCAAAATTGCAAGAAGCTTATAAAAACTGCTTGAAAGAATATGTTACACTAGGACATATGAAGGCAGTGCCACCTGGAATGGAGCGAATAAATAGCGATAACTATTTTCTACCGCACCATGCGGTATTGAAAGAGTCTAGCTCCACTACAAAGCTGCGAGTAGTTTTTGACGCTTCATGTAAGACGTCCAATGGAAAGTCATTAAACGATTATTTAATGGTGGGACCACGGTTACAGCCGGACATCATAGACCTCATAGCCAAATGGAGGAAATTTAAGGTGGCATTTACGGCGGACATTGCCATGATGTACCGTCAAATATGGATAGCGGAAGAAGATACGTAATATCAGTTGATTTTGTGGAGAACCAGGAAAGAAGATCCTATGAAAACATATGCGCTCAACAGAGTCACATTTGGTATCGCATCAGCGCCCTATTTAGCAGTGCGTACATTACACCAACTTGCAACTGATGTTGAAGATTCAAACCCACAAGTCACAAAGGTACTTACCGAAGGCTTTTACATGGACGATCTTATCTATGGATCGGACAATGAAGAAGAGGCAGTTAAACTGCAACTAGACCTTCTAGCTACGTTACAGTCAGCTGGATTTCCGTTACGTAAATGGGCTAGCAATTCTCCCAAGATTTTAGAGCAAGTCCCTGAAAATCAAAGAGAAGTAACGTTTATGAACACAACCGAAGCAACCAGGATAGACGATAAGCAGCTCAAACGTAAACAGGCATCTAATATCACGGCGACCTTTTTCCGATAATAAAATAAGGATAGGATAATAAAAATATATTTTAAGCCACAAGTAGAATGTAAAGATAAGAAAATGTAGATAAGAAACTAGCTTGTAAGAGTATATAAGGAGAAATCTTAAAAATAAAGTTAGTACTGAAAAGTATTCAATGGTGTTAAGTCATTAACAGTGCAAACACCGGAAATTGCCAAAAATCACTTTTCACCAAGTCTTTGCCAGACGCATTCAAGTATCTTAGGTTAGAAACAATAAATAATTGCTAATCGCACGCATTGTAAATAAATAAATTTTCTAATCAGCCAAAAGTTTCGTTTTTTTTTCAATTACATGATTTGTTTACCGTTTAATTAAGAAAGACAATCGTCTTCACTTTCGTCTGATGAATTTTTGTAACAGACGTTATCGTCACTTTCCAACTCTCTATCGTCCCTCAAAATGTCTTCTAATTTATCAGGTGTAGTTTTTCCCTCAAACTATTTTATTTGAAGCTTGTTATGTTATTAGACGTATGATTGGTGGTTTAAGAGGTTTGGATGGTTTTGTTAGGTTTGGATATTTTGGATGCGCCTTACGAGGATTTGACGATAGGTAAAGTATATGGAGTTAGTATATTTATAAAGAATGGGTGTTCTATTATTTTATTGGTCAATTTCTAGTGTTTCCGTACAAAAATAGTAATTTTATAAGTTATTTTCGATCGGGTACATTTCATGTTTTTTGTTACTTTAGTCACTTTGGACGCGTCTGGCAAGAACTTGGCCGCGCGCAAAACGTCTGGCGTTCATATTTTTGTAATCTGGAAGATTTGAACTATCTTTTGAGAGAAAAAAAATTGGTTATGTCAGTTATGCAAAAATGGAATATTTGCTTATTGTAACGGCGTCTGGCACTGCCTTCAACGCACCGTAAACGTCTTGGAACTATATATTCATAATAATAGAACTCTGTTCTATGTTTTATGTAAAATTGACATGGTTACCTTAATTATGCAAAATTGGGCATAATTCAATCACTTTGATGGCGTCTGGCGTGGCCTTCGCCACATCCTAAACGTCTGGCATCAATGAATCTAAAGCAAGCAAATTCTGCTCTATCGTTTTCAATAAAAATTAAATGGTTATCTTCCCTATTCCTGTTGGGCATAATTTCGCATTTTAAAAGTACTGTTATTTTCCTCGGCCGCCAGTGAGGACTGCCAGACTGCCTTATTTGAAATCACACTAATAAATACTACCTATGAATGTACATATTTTTTGGTTATCCTTCACTGCCAAATCTATACTCCGGGCTCTTGGTCTAATAGTTTCAGCTTGCCCGCTGAGTTGATGCTGTCGAGTCGGTTCCGGTCAATGGAGTCCACTATCACTCCATGTTAACTAATTTCCTTCGGGGCAAATTGAAACTGGAGGAAATATCCTTTCAATAGGACGGTGTCACAATCGTTTGATTGAAGAGGGAGTTTCGTTTATGGTCTTATCACCAGAAACAACCTCGTCGAAGACTCTTTTCATTGCGGCTTCATTAATTTCCTAGTCTATACCAACAAGCAAAAAACGTCTTGGAGGCAAACATTCGACAGCTAATAAGGTATGCTCTGTTCAAGCAAATTGGACCGTCGATATTGCAAAGAATTTTTCTTCTACATCCTTTCACACATCGGCGGAATGAGTAATTTGTAGAGCATTGGTCTAACTTATGACTAAGGAAGACATCGACATGGCCCTCATCTAAGATTCTTGGATAACTTGAGGCAAAATAAGAGGGCTGAAGTCATCCGAAGGCCGTATAGTGTATAGTTGCGAAATCTAATATCGAATTATCTATCTCCAGGCTTCTAAGCAATGCAGACCAAACACTAGTCAGCTATGAGCGGTCGAATAAACCAAGGGAAATAAAGACAGTAAACCCAGCCATACCCATCCAAAAGGCATCAGGCCCATAAGCCTAACATCATACATTTCAAAAACTTTAGAAGACTTTGCCTCAAACCAGCATGCCTATGCAAAAGGGAAACTCACGGAAGCTCCCGATGGAAAAAAGTCTTTAAAAGTCTGAAAGGAGCCTTCAACAATGTCAACATTGCCGCTATAAGTAGAAGCTGATAACCTGTATGCTAAGCAACAGGAACAGCGATAACCCCTCTTCTATGGACCCTAGTGGTTAACGAAATACGAGTACTTCTGAATCTAAAGGGAGAAGGAATAAGAGCCATTGCATACGCGGATGATGTGATCCTTATGGCCACCGGCAAGTTCCTCCCCACGTTCAGTGAAATCCTAAACTATGCTCTTGGAATCCTTGGAGACTGCACCAACCTCTGTACGCTGGAAATCGACCCGCAAAGATACAGAACAACAAATACCTAACTAAATAGTAAGATGAGTTTGAAAGCAACGACGACCGTTGTCGACGCCAAGTCTATCGTATGGATGTACGCGACTATCGTTAGACAGAACTAAACTTATGGCAGCTTAGTGTTGTGGTAAAATGACAAAAGTACAGAGGATTGCATATGCAGGCACGACTCATGCCATGAGAACGACGAGAACATACTTGACCTCCTGTCCAGAGGTGGAAATCAAATCAGAACGGCCACGTCTTTATCATTAAAAGTGAACTGCTCTAATACGGACACGTAATACTCCATCACGACTTTGAAATACCATTCTCCTGGATTTTCCCAAGCAGAGAGAAATGGGACAGGAACCAAATGGTAGCAGACTTGATATCCATTTTCACGGATCGATCAAAGATGAAGATAGGAACCGGCACTGGCTCAAACATTGGCTGTAGTAGAAGGATATACTATATTGATAGCCAGGCTTACATCAAGGCGTGGCAGAAAATGACCATGCAGACGAGCTACAGCCCTAGAAAGAGAACTGCCAGATCAAAGTACCAGTTTGCACTCTGTGAATACAAGTGGAGCGAACAATATAAATAAAGGCAAATCCACAAGAAGTAAGATTCTCTTGAAAAGCAGATCTGAAATACTCTTCTAGGGGTGTACGCAATGAAGCTGCACCTTACCGAAGATGTCCTCTGCGGAGGCTGTGGGGATATGGAAACCGGAAACCAATGGAAAGCGATGAGGTATAGAATGGACTCGACTCCAGACACCGCATCCACCCTTCAGCCTAACCTAACCTAAGGTCCTTGCTAGTGCACCTATGAATTTTACAATAGAGTGCCATATAAACGAACGTACTGCCGAGCCTAACCTTTTAGTTAACGAGTTAGTGGTGGTTACCGACCTGATTTTCTTGGAACTTCTGAAGAACTTGGGGTTATATGAATGCATAGTCATTGGGCTTAGATCCCACATTTTAGAACACTCTGTGTGCAGGTTGTTAAATCGCCTTTCTTGTGAATTCGGCAGAGTTAAGGGACATGCCTTCCCTTGGCCATATTTTACACATTTGGGAGTAAACTTCTCGCTTCTAGTCGTAAGCATGTTGCAATTTTTCAGCCAGGCAATGATTTGTAAGAGTTCGTTGTATTCTAGTGGCTAAACATCAACGCCATCATCGTCTTAATCTTTAAAGAAACTCTTTTAGTCTTCCCTCTTTTGTTTGTACCGCTCCAAGACGGGTTGGTATTCTGAGTGTTTTAAGACAGTAACTTTGGAATCCATCACATCTTCTATCTTCGGTAGCAGCTTTCGTATCGGAAGATATGTGTCCATTACATGGATGGAGAAGCTACTAGTTCTCATTGCTATCGCACCACTATTTTTGGTTGTAGAAAACATCTTTGTCATTTGTTGGAGCCCATGCACATTTCCTTTCCATGGCATATCCTGTGGGTGGATACACTTAAAATATGCTACCAATTGGTGAAGTAGCCATCTAAAAGAAGGCTGTGTCAAAGGAGCGAAGCTGTACAATGACCAAAGTGGATGTGATTGTCAGCAGATACCATTCCCTTCTTTAGTCTAGTCAAATCTTTCAGAGTCTCCACAGAAGTCAATACAGACCTCTATCCGTTCAGTCAAGATAGAATGGATCATTTTAGGTATAATTTCAATCAGTCATTGTAAGACTTTTGTAACTTGTCCCTGTGGCAGATTTTGAAGACCCATCCTTGGGTGAAGATGCTCTTCCCATCCCAGGCTGGACGCAAGGTTTTCTACTTTTGTGTTCAGTTTTTCTTCTGTTCGAGTCCTCTTGCTTATCCACCGATAAATCCCCCAAGCTAAGGCTTTCTAAGAGTCCTGCTATGGAGGTTGTCGTAAGCTGGGACTTCTGTATGATCTTAGCCGGGCAGAGAGATTTTAAATCGCACTTGACCAGATGGGGGCATTGCATATTGGAAACCAGAATAGTCGGAATATTGGGAGTTGGGTGCAGCCTTCGATAGCCAGGTTCTCCTCTTTCTTGTCTGTACAGTAGGCTATGGAAAGTCGTATGGTAAATCTAAACTTACATTCTGTTTCGTCGGTTGTTCTTAGGCTCTTAACGTTCGTCTTCATGGTACTTTATAAGACCCCTTTTAGGGGTCTAGGCACGACCTAGGGATTCGTTTACTAATGGCTTGGTTGAGTTAAAGCCAGTCATACGACGCTCTTATTTAGCGAGTATTGAATAGATAGAGGGGCGACCTTCAATTCTTCACAAGCTCGTCACTGATGGCAACTTGGAGATGGTCTTTCATTATATAGGTGAAGATACGAGCTACTTGGGAACTTGGTTTCTTTTTTGGGAAGAGTTAGTGTAAGCATCATCTTCAGACTTTTTTCTCTTCTTTATGTCCTCTGGTTTCCGTGGTTGGATCCAAATAGTCCCTCTCGGCAACTGCAAGTCAATCAGCCTAATTTTTCTTTGCCATGTTGACAAAGATGAATAAGACTTTGCTATGACTAGTCTTGAGCAGAGAGTCGAGTCTATAGATGTATTCAGCGATTGATTTTGAGAGGTAGTCGTTGGCTGGCGCTGGCTTATTGTCATCTGCTATGGAAGTAATGCAGCTGGTACTCATAGATATGGTTCGCCTTTTATTTAAGTAGCAGCCCAAGTCCAGCCGAAAAACGAAATCGTTTAAATCGTATCGAACAGGCAAAGTTTTAATGAACGGATTTGAGCAGTAAACTGATTTCAAAGCCAATTATCCTGTATAGCTCTACTCACAAAGTGGAAATGAGAAGCTCTGTCTCAAATCACCAATTGACTTTACACTTCGGTTATAAGGCCTAAACCAACAAAAAATTAAGCAGTTTGGAGGCAGCTTAGGCCGAGAAAATCCAGAAAACTGCGAGTTTGTTAAAGGGCATAAGGATGCCACTCGCTACATATGAACTCATACCCAAGATATGATACATGTTGGACCTAGTAACGTGGTTTGGGGATGATTTTCCCACTATGGCGTTGCTCTAATTTATTTCATTAAAACTGTAATGAACAACATCTCGTGCATAGATGCACTGTAGCGTGGAGGAAATGTCGGATTGAGAAATAGGATTGAGATCTCGGAAAGCTCTGCACAATCGGGCAATGAAACAGCGTTACCCCGTTTGATTCTTTGTTTTTTTCAGTAACTCTATTGCCTTAGGTGTTATTTTTTGCTCGTCTCGAAATCTTTGTGCAATCCATGAAAGATCTCTTGGAACCCTATGTCGACCTGATTCCTACAAAACATTTTTTTTTTTTTTTTTTTTGGTAGCGTCCAAGGATGTGGCAATCTTCGAAAGATACTAATAGCCCGGGCTGTCAGCATGCACGATTCGCAAACCCCAAGTACTCGATTTCGGGGGTGCGCCTACGTACTAACCCACTCTTCTACCACTCTCCCCGCGGAACTGCCGCTAAGTAATACTTCACGGGACTGGTAAGCACTTTATGCCCTTCTTTCTCCATTTGCTGGTTTGCTGGTTCGACATTGTTTTACCGCACCCCATATTATACTTGATGTTAGCATATCGTTTACGATGTTTTCAAAAGTTTGTATCTCTCTAATATTCTCCTCTAGTTCCCTGCGCTTTGTTCTGAAGTATGGGCACTGAAAAAATACGTCCTGTGCATCTTCCCTGGCCGCTCCGCAGTTTAAGCAGAGGGGAGATTCCTTCAGATCCAGTTAGGAGCTGACTTAAATAAAAAATCTACTTCTCCGTAATCACGTTCTACCCATTTACGAATATCCGGTATAATTTGGTAGGTCCATCTCCACTTTGTAGACTGGTTGCATCTCTCTTGCCACGCACTTGTGCTGTGCTGCTTTTCTCCCAGCTTGATACCTTTGACTGAAACTCCGGGTTCCCGAATTTTGGCATCGTAGCTCCTTTGTAGCTCAATAGCCAGTATATTTGCTAGTAGCATTCCCGCAATGACATATATGCATCATCTGACACTGTCCGATATGCACAGTAAACTCTCAGAGCACATAGTCTGTTGACAGAGTTAGCCATTCTTACGTATGACTTAATTTGCAATGCTTTCGCCCGTATTGGTTCAGCGTACATTGTGATTGACTGCATCACCCTTGACAGAACTAGTCTCATTTGTTGTCTGGCTCCTCCTATGTTTGTCATTATTCTGGATAAGGGAGCGCTCACGTTTGTGGCTTTGTCCTAGGTATCTGATAGCCGGTTTTGATTTTATATCGTGATCGCCCACCCTGGTGGTGATTATTTCTCTTTCCTTGCGACTGGTTACTAGAACTGCTTCCGTTTTATGCTGCCATCCACCGACTAACTTTTCAAATACATTCATTGCCAATGTCTTCTATTTCTTCCGGGTGTTTCGCCGCCACAACGATTGCAATATCATCTCCAAAGCCTATGATTTTAGCCTCAATAGGGCTTCCAAGTCTTAGAACCCTGTCGTACATTGTGTTCCATAAGAGAGGTCCTAACACCGATCCTTGTGGAACATCGTCGGTATCGTAGAGTAGGAAGTAACTTACTATAGCATAATATTTACTAGAAACCATGGCACCATCCTTGACCTAAGAGAGTGTGTTACGAGTATAAGCCCCCAGTTTGCGGAGTTGAACGCATCCTCCTCTTCATCTTCTGCCCTGAATGGCTTCTTCTAGGGTCGCAGTAGCCTTTCTAAATCCATACCGACCTCCAGTCGGTTACATATTATTCGCTCCAGTATTTTACCCATCGTGTCTATTAAGCATATGGGACGGTATGACGAGGTTTATTTCCTTTGGGCAGCAGCACAAGACGGTCTGTGCTTAAAAACCTAATTTGGTATGCCGTCCAATCCAGGTGATTTATCGTTTGCATAACTGGTGTGCTCTCACCTACTTCCTGCAGTGGTTCTATATGCTCATGATCCCGACACTATTTTTTGCATCAGCAAAGGGCCCTAGAGCGCTTTAGTTTTACCATGATCGTCCTGTAGGCGGTACCCCATGGATTAATATCTGCTTCCTCGCAGAGGAATTGCTAATTTAAGGTCCCTACGCCTATCTTTATATTGCACCTGTAAATCCTGGTAGGAGGGCCGACCTCTGGATCGCTGGCATAATCTTCTAGCTCTATGGCACTTGCTGCGTAGCTCTGCTATCTCTCGGTTCCACCAGTATACTGACGTTGACGTTTTCCGTGCCATAGATGCGTCGCAAGCCCTAGATACTGTTTTAGTAGCTTCCGCAGTCATCATGTTTGCTACTCCTGGGTTTATTGTGGATTCTCCAAAGATCAGGAAAAAGGTATTTTCGTGCAGAGTGCTTCTTTGCCATCCCATTCGTTGTGCATTCTTTGGAAGGCGCTTCAAATAGGATGGCCTGGTGGTCACTGTAGGTACTGACTTTCCTTCTTGATCCACTCACTAGGGAACTTGTTACAAAAGTTACATCAACTCTGGAGCCTACGCCGTTTCTGGTGAATGTGTGCTCGTTGCCCGTATTAAGTGGCAATCAGTCGCCCATACATTGAAGTCGCCAGCTATGATTGATGGAGTACGACCTCTAGCATCATCCACGAGCCTAGAGGTCACTTGTATAATATACATTCTAACCCTTGCATTGCCAGCTCCATTTTATGTCCCCGAATGCTAAATAAAACTTGAAAAAGGTGCAAAAACAGTTTCAAGGAAAACATGTTTTGTCGGATATTTGAAGACGGACCATCAGGAAGTCGGATTGATGATGATGTTTACACTAAACCCAGTTCCTAATACAAAATGGAGGACATTTAAAGACTATCTATCCGTGTTCTGTAAGTTTATACTCAGTCACTGCATTTTCCCATCTACGACAGAATAATGGATGTAATTAATTGAATTAATTAAAAAATTTCATAAACAAAACAAAAAAAAAAAAGGAAAAGGATCCCCTTTGCTACGCATATTTGCGCATGTAAAAAACCAGTAAACTGGGGTATACGTACACCCCATAAGTAAAAGCACACTACCCATCATCGGCATCCCCGTGGCACAGCACAGGTTTCCTCTTGGCATCTTCCAACTTAAAGTGCTTTATTTAATTTGTGAATTATTTGTTGTTTTTTTTTTTGACTTACAAGTACCACCCCTTATGTCGCACATAATAAACATCTCCTAAGGCTCATTCGTGTGTACTTGAATTTTTCCCTTAGCCTCCTTAAATTGAAGTCGCGACGTCTTCTTTGGACTCTTTGTAAAAGTGAAATTTTCGGATGAAATGTTATTGGCTTCGGCATTTTTCATAAAATACTCCACTCGTATCCTTTTTTGGGTTTCTTACATGGGATGAGTGAGTGGATGAGGGGGAGGACTTTTAACAAAAAAAAAAAAACCGAAATAAAGGCAAAAAACATGCTGAGCTAGCGAAAATTTTCTCGAAAATACCTCTGCCATCGGGTTTACATACGGAATATTGTACCCTTTGGCCGTACATAGGATAGACTTGTTCGTATGGTGTATACATACATATGTGTGGGATGGATTACTCTTAGTGTGTGCGTCAAGGTATCCGCACTTGGGATATACCCTTACCCTTACCCTGTTCTTCTTCTTCTTCTTCTATCCATATCCTAAGAAGAGCTTGTGATTGTTGACTGGATCTATGGATGGCACGTTCGTTCGCGTCGCGGAAAAAAGGGTGCAAATCCTTTATACATGTGTATGTACGCAGCATCTAAAAATATATGTGTATGTATGTTGGCCGTGGGGGGTGGGGGGGGGGTATTATTGTAGTATGAAGTACCACATTAAGGACAAGCAACGCTTGGAATGCTCAAACAGGCAAATCGTTTTGCCGGAAAAGTATATTCTCCTTTTCCTTGGGTTTTTAATGTTTATTGTATTTTTTTTGTTTTCTTCTATTTTTGCTATGTGTAGCGCTTATGGATACCCCATATACTCGTATGTATGTAACAGATTATATAATAAATTCATTTAGTAAAAAGCATTATGGCTCTGCTCTCTGTCTTATTTTTTCTTCATCTTGCTCATATTTCCTTTGATGGCGACGGGCGAAACGAACAGTAACCCTCTTTGCTCTTGATTGAGTTTGCAAGATGAAATTAGTACGAGTAGATGGGCTGAAACTTGGATGGAAACGATAGGAGTTTGGGTTAACTAAAATAACACTTACGCATGTTAGATTGTAAGAATAACGGTGATAACGAAAGTATACACGTATATGGGATATTGTAGCATCGAAAAGGTTTCGTTTTGAGCCGACAAAAACCACCCAGGAAAGAGATTTCTAATTTTATTTTCCGTATCCTGCCATTGAAAGCAAAATTAATTTTATTCTCTTTTCGAAATCTTTCAAGGAGTCGCTTGTTGTGCTTTGTAAGTACGAGTAAGTAAGAAATTAGTTACCCAGATCACACAGTCACTATATGACTATGTACGTATGTATTGTACATATATCTAGAAAGTGTGTGCCTTTAATGGTTTGGCATTCACTTTAACTAATAACCCATGTCTTGAGTTATTTTGTATTCATATTTCTTTAGTATTCAAGGTGGGTATCCATTAAAAATTTCTATAGTTTGGAAGACTTCTGTGATGTCGGATAATAGTTCTCTTACAACTCTTACAACTTTTACAGTTGGCTACTCAATTTTTTGTCAAGTTTTAGATAACAGAAAGGCAACTTCGTACTGCTATTTTCAACTTTACGATCCTCCTTTCTAGTATGTATGAATTGTACTAGTTTTTCGTGTCGCACTTACTCCAAAACTGCCTGATCTGTCTGAAAGGTGGAAGCATAATTGTTTGATTGACGTCTCTGTAGTTTTTGGGTCCAAGTAATCATCATATTTGAATATTTTCGCGACTCTTTTGACTGCCAATCACCCACCCTCGATATTGTAACATTTCGTTATCTTCATCGTGCAACTTGTAAGCCCATGTCTAAGCCTTCTTCCTTTTTTTTTATTTTTTATAAATGGCTCGCGAACAAGGGAAGGGGAAGTTGAGCAGAAAAAAAAGAGAAATACCGATGTGCGTTGGTTTTAAATGTTTGCAAGCTGTAGTGACTAGGAAATACAGAGGTCGGCAGGGCATTCCATAAGCGAGTTGTACGGCTTAGGAACGAATCGCGGATTGAGGGTATACTGATGAGCATCATTCATAGCGAGACGGATTTTACGGTTAATAGTTAGAGCATATATAATAGCGCACTGGTGGTGTAAATAGCGATACAACAAGGTGTAATATTGTCATCACCTATGAGTTTTATCTCGCGGTTTTGGACCCAATCTAGCAACTGCAAGGAGGTCTTAGGAGCACCTAACTAGATGTGAGCATTGTACTACAATTTCGGACGGATAAGCGCCTCATATATTGAGGCCAGATCAGAGGGGCGTGAAATATTTCTGACATCGCTTGAGGAAACCTAGACATTTCGCAGCATTTTTGGCGACATCGAATATGTGGTCATTTCAACGGAATGGAAAGTTTTTCGGTTTCAACGATGCAAGTGCCATTCGTGGACAGAGGCTGGGTATATAAATTTCGCTTTAACGACAGCAGACAGCATTGTTCTACAGCCGAAGAGCAGGGCCGGGAATCCGGAAACGAATATGAAAAGCAGAGAGTACTGTCATCAGCAAAGGAATATATTGGATTAGAAGTAGCAGACACGAGATCATTGATGAAAATTAAAAAGAGTATCGGGAGGCAGAACGGAGCCCTGGGGCACACCAGCAGTTGATCCCAAATGCACGCATTTTCGACAAAAGAGTCTGATGCCAAACTCTGTCAAATGCCAGATTGGTGTAGGCTTTGGTTCCACTTTTCGGTGAGACATGCCATCAAATCACCAGTGGACCTGTTCCTACGAAAACCGTACTGCCGGTCATTGAGAATTTTTCTTGTTTTTTTGAGATATTTCATGAGCTGATGATTTATCAGCGTTTCCATGACCTTGGAAAGAAGGGACATACATAAGTGGGTCTGTAGGAGGAGAGAGAAGATGATTCGCCTTTTTTAGGCACGGGCTGGATAAATGCTGTTTTCCATCTGCTCAGAAAGAGTCCCTTTTGCCAGCTTGGAAGAACACCTCTTCAGAAGAAGGGGAGATATGCCATCTGAACCAGCGGATTTGTGTATGTTAAGATCTTTAAGCGAAAATGAATTCATCACATGGAACATTCGACGCACTCAAGTGTAAGCGGAGACAAAGCACACTCTGGAAGTGTTGAACTGGCCGCAAAGTGTGCAGCAAGCAGATTGGTCTTATCCAAAGAGCTGACAGCTAGAATGTCATTGTAAATGAGCGTTGGGATGGAGGATGAGGCGGAATTTCTAATGTTTTTGACGAACGACCAAAAATTCTTCCTGCCTTTGGGACATTGAGGTATTTTTTGCCTCAGTTTTTGGTCATATAGGAATTTCACACGCGAAAAGGCTCGTTTGAACTTTTTTCGGTTTTCCTCTGTCGGGTTGGTCTTGTAGGACCGAAAAAAACATTTCTCTAACCCTGACGTCCTCTTTACAGCTCGAGTCGTACCATGCCTTTTCTTTTGGTTTGATACTCTTCATCCGATGAGGAATAAAGGATCTCATTCCAAAGACAATGGTGTCTGTAATCATATCAGCAGCGGCATCCACGTCGTTATCGAGGAAGCATAACGACCAGTTAAAATTCCTAAAGAAGCTGTTAAGACCGCTCCAGTTGGCTTTCTCGTATTGCCACACGGTTTTTTTAGGAATTTTTTCTCTAACTGTGTGGTCGGTGTACGAGAAATTAGCTGATATGACACAATGGTCCGACGAGCCTAGAGGGGAGAGCACATTAATGGTGTATTTATCAGGGTGAGAAGTTAAAAACAAGTCCAGGGTGTCATATGTCTCTTGTGTTTAACGTAGGTACCTGCCGTGAGGGCTTAAGCCTACGGTGCGTCTTCGCACAAGATATCAAAACAATGCGTTGATAAGCGCCCATCGGGTAGTACAAGTACTACCACCAGTACCAGATTCGAAGTCGTGTGTAAGGCACGAACTTCCCCTTTGGTGAAGGGTCGAGGCCTATCTAATACCTCAGCCATTCTGTGGGTCATGGCACCCGGTTGCAATGCAACTCCACATCGAGTAAACCAGTTGGTTCCATGGCAATCCCATGGCCCAGCACAGGTCGTAGTACACTACAACATATGTTAAGCCATGAGATGTCCATTCTCCCCGCGATTTTGGGTATAAACCTACAGCCACCACGATACTCCCACAAGGGGGCCAACTCCTAGGTCAGGCCGGAACCATAGTTCCGGGGGCTCCTGACCTCCCGTGGTACCAGAATATAGCTTCCGGTCAAGCTTCGGAACCTTGAGGTTACTTCCAGTTGGGCACCTCACTGTCCAGGACTGGCGGCCTTGCAACAAAAAGCTCCTACAATCTTCCCGCTAGCTGCCTACTGCGCCTTCTATTAAATACTTCTTTTGCAAAACTACGGGTTGTGCAGGGTGTCAGCGGTATGACTATCAACGTCTGATATTCACGTGGGCTCATTTACAAGCTGCGTTAGGTTGTTTTCCGCAGCGAAGATCTCAACACACCGTCCTTCAGATGTTGTCTGTCTAGAATGTCGAAGCCACCCAGAATTGTGTATATTGAAGTCGCCCGTAATAACGATTTCAGTATGAGGATACAGGGATACAATTCTTTGAATGGAGCCAGACAGCGCATCAAACTCGTTAAAGGTTGAATTGCTGTCCAGTTTGGGGCTTCTATAAATAAAGCAGTAGTGGCTAATTTGCTTACGGAGATGGAATTTTAACCACATGAAGGTGAATTCCGGATTGGAACATGGATCACATTGTGGTGGAGTTTGGTAAGCTACATCACTACGCACGTAAATGGCCAGACAGCGGTGAAAGAAGAATAATGGCACTAGTTCATAGCCTGGTAGCTTCAGATCGGCGTGATCTGACACGTGTGGACCAAAACAACTGGTCTGTATTTACAGACGTGGACGTACGCAGAAAAGTGATTACTTTTTAGCCCACGTATATTTGCTACGTCTACTCTAAATTCGCTAGTCATTACATCCTCGAACTACAACTGGAATTTGAGCCTCTATTGCATTTTGAACCGGATTTTCCGATGACATATAAGAGGTGGAAACAGGGCTTTTCACGCATTGTCTGCAAGGAGTTAGATGTGCTAAAGACGAAATTATAGAAAACAAAGAAAGAAAATTCATCAAGATGTGTGAATCAATTAGACTCTCATTGTCAAATGGCGGAACTAGAAGCAACCACCATGGTCACCATAGGTTCTACAGGGGTGCTGCCTGGAATGCTTTACAGACCTAAACGTGGATGAAGAGATCTTTTCAGACCACCTACCGCTAACAGTTGCAGCTAAGTTGAAGTCAACTGTGAAACATTCTGTCGCGGAAGCGGGGCTACTACCTAAACCCAAATGGAAAACAATTCGGCACACGTCTACGAAATAAATGTTATCCTCATCCCCAGTTCTATACATGTGAGTGAAATCCAGTCTAAACGCGTGGACACTGTTGATCTTCAATCATCAATAAGATGCATTCGCATACCTACGTTTACTTAGCAAAACAGACGGCAGCTTTGCTAAAACTATGTACCAAGTGGCCAACAAGACTTATAAAAACGTAATAAGGCATGCAAATCAGCAGGTGAGGATCCTTTTAGAAACTGGAAAGATTCCCCAAGTTTGCACAAAGTATCCAAGTTGAAACCTCGATTCTCGCCGATCATTTTGAATATTTATTGAACCCGAGTTGTAGTGCAATCCAGATGAGTGGATTATTAGACCGAACGATCATGATTCAGGATATCTACAGAGTAAAGCATAGGTGTAATCTGAATAAAACTCGTTTCGTAACCGTTGACGAAACATGGATTCATCACAGCGCAACAGAAGCCAAGGAATAGTCGAAACAGTGGAGTTCTGTTGGTGAATCGAAACCGAAGTAGTCTGTCCGCTAACAAGGTCAATTTTTTCGGATGCGCACGATGTCATGCACATCGATTACTTTATAGAGGGTAAAATTATCACCTGCTGTTGGACCGATTCGACACCGATTTGAAGCAAAAATGACCGCAATCGGTGGGGAGAAAAGTTCGCTTCCACCAAAATTGCATGAATTACCATATTCTCCAGATTTAGTCTCCTTTGACCACAATAAACTTTGTCCAATGTTTCTCCAAATTTTAGATCGCTTCCAGATCAGATAACAAGACTTGTTGAGATCCTCAAAGAAGCCATTTGTCTGGGTGCCGTGACATAACGCCAAGCCAAATTTTAAAATTTTACGTCACTTTCCACTATTTGGGGTGGGTGACTCGCTTCGCTTTCTAACAGGATTCATCCTTTTCTCCGCAGGCTTTAGTCGCTCCGCTAAGGGTATATCAACAACCCACAGGCAGGCGCCTACATATAAGCGATTCTGTGGGATGGACGGCTCATTTTTCTGGCCTTATGTCGCGATGTTCTGGCCTCCGCCGAAGAAATACTATGAGGATGAAGAAACTCCTGGAGCACAGTGCCACAATAGTAGGCTAATTGAAATGCCACATGAAAATTGACAAAGTAGAAAAAGCGCCACTGCAGAAATAATGTTTCCAGATAGTTAAATGCACAAATCTGGGAGAAAAATATGCTGGGATAGCGATGTGAACGAAGCAAAAGAACCTTAGTCATCGATACCATCGAAGATACCATTTTCAGGCTGAATGTGCCATTCTGGATCAGTGCCGACCGATAGCAGGTATATCACCCTGACTCAGAGGAAGGCAGCTGAAGTCGATGGATCTACTCTCCTGTCGTCTGTCGTCTCAAGTATATTTGAGGTGTTTCTCGCCTTGATAAACAGGCAGCAAATAAAAGTCCCACCTGTTGTTCGGAGCCCGCAGATCAACTTTTACAATATTTCAGGAGTCAGTTCGCTGGAATGACATCAGCAGGCTGACACGAAGATAACACCGCAAACAGAACTCCACGGCAGGAAGCCATAATTTTGAGGTCTAAAAATTACGCAAAAACAATAGCTGCTGTGTGAATGTTTCCTTGGTAAGAAAAAAGTCCCTCTCAACTAAAGAAGCAACCTATTGGAGGGTATGACGCCACAGATCTTATCAAAAGCCAAAGCTCAGCGATCTCCGAGTTCGAACCCATCTTGGCGGGACATCGTATTGCATAAAACCCCGACAAAAAGTTAAGTTTCATGGCAAAGTTTAAAGACATTAAAGTGAAAAGTGGGAAAAGTCATTTTTTTAATGATAGTAACTTCTACACTAGGGAAACTATGATACTCGTATTCTACTCGTATGTAACATATTTAAATTCCCTTGATCCACATAACGAAAAAAGGATTAAGTTAAAAAAGCTCTCACTATTTTCACAGCTCCTCCAGAGGAAATCGGTATATGTACATATTCACATAAAAGTACGTAGCACATGCCTTAAAATACCCCCCACACTACACCACACCACCACACGACCTCATTCGACAAAGGACTCATGAAAAATCTAGCCCCCTTTGCCCCTTGAATGGAATAAAATCCCCGGGAAAAAAAACTGCCAAAAATGTCAGAAGAAAAATAAGCAGAAATATTTCTAAGGCAAAATGAAAACTTCTCATCTAGATGGAAACATGGCTGCCATGGTTGCGGAAGGGTGGTGTTGGTGGTATGGTTTTTTTTTTTTTTTTTTTAAATTTTTAGTTTCATTATCTGTGATATTTTTTTGTGTGCCCCCTTCACTGGGTATGGGATTGTAGTCGAGTTAAGGGTATGTTTAAAATGGTGAAGTTAGACAGTATACCCGTAGAGGGTTTTTTTTATTTGTGAATGGTGCATGCGGTAGCGTTACCAGCAGCGGCGGGGGTGAATAGTTAGTTTGTGCCAAAAAAAAAAAAGGAAGAGGGTGAATTCTTGCACAACCATCACACTACCACCACCGGTCGTGGTTGCTTCGATTCTTTCTAACGTGAAACAGCAGCAGCAGCAGCCATCCCAAAAAAGGATGGAAAATGATGAATTTTCTCCAAACTGCTTAGGGTACACTCGTATTTTATTTTCTGTTTCTGTTTTGGGTTTCGTTCCTTTTTTGCCTCTTACCCTCCATGAAGCGGGTGGAAAAATATTTGAAAAATGGCTGAAATAGTAGTTTGTAATGTATATGTATTTTTTCCTCATTTTTAATTAAAAAAAAAAAATCCTTCTGATGTGTCATTAATTTTTTAGTTTTGGGCTTACCATATTTTCTTTAATTGACTTAAGTGCGCTTGTTTTTTATAAATAATGAAATTGCATTGTCGGCTTTCTGTGATAATTGATTTTTGTTTGATTGGCAATTTGCGTGGGTGGATAGATGGAAATTTCCAAATCGATACAAAATTGCTTAATGGAATTATTCCTCGCATCGATTTACTCACTCCATACTGTTGTCATGCCAGTGAGACAGCTAAACAACAGGAGTGAAGGCAATATTGTTAAGTCAAAACCGCAATCAATTGACTCGAAAACATGGATAAGAGTTGAATATTATCTCTCGACCACTGGTGTATTTTACAAAAGGACTTGGCTCTACGTCCAAACAGGCTGACCCAAGAGTTAAACCAAATGACCATCTGATTGGACTCCATTAAAGATGAAAAAACATCCGGTCCTCACTGAGAAATCATCCTCATTCAGCCTCAAATTTTGTTGGTAAAATAAGTGAAATAGTCGCGTTTGGTCAAGCGATAGCAGCCAATGTATATGAATAATTGACTGTTTGTTGTGGTTTTCATCCCGAAAATGTCATGAGCACATACTACTACTACCTGGATGATGCCGACGAGTTGGTTGCATAGAGTAGAGACTCAGAGACTATCAGCCATTGGTTATTGATGTCATATTTCATAAGCAATGGTGTCAATTATATTTCAGCCCAACATAAAAATTTCACTTTGGGAGATGATTTTCCATCAGTTCATGGCCTTCATTTCATCACACAATCGTTTCAATAAATATTGAGAGAAGCAGAGACTTCGATTGCTTATTTAAGGCTGGAATTCCTTCGATTACCTACAGAGTTTGATCGCCAGTTTATTCGCCAATCCATCAAGTATTACAAAAGTTGTGTTGCTGCTCCATATTTGTAAACCATACATCTCATACAGAATCTTACCATCCAACTATGGAATGTGAAATATCTGTGTACTTTACAAAGACTGGCGAAGCAAAGGGTTTCGTAACAAGAAACTTTGGAGGAAAAGATACCCATTAGTACCTATAGACGTTTGTATGTCAAACAACCAGAGAAAAGCCAACGAAAACCGCCATCGGTCGAGAAAATAGACTGACCCAACTTAACTGAGGAATGAAACCAGCTCTGAGCTATAAATCCAAATCAGAAATGCCATATAACAGAGCGTGCTGCAGTGGCTAAGCTTGTCGATTACTAAGCAAGGAGATCTGCAAATCAAGCAAACAAATGAGTTACTTAGCCGACATCAACTCATCTCGGGCTGTTACGCCATCAAGGGCCCCCGCCCAATTATCAAGGCTTCGCCCTTTAATGACGTTGTCTAATAATGAACGGGGGCAGAGCAATGTACTGGTCTTATCGTAAACATCTTCAGATGACGCTACCGAAGGTTGCTACCATTCGATCAGTCACAAGTTGCCGGTCATAGGTCTTGTTGGCGGCTGGACCACCGGTAGTCCATACCAGGACTTAAATCACGGTACCATGGGAGTCAGGAGCCCCCCGGATCACGGTCCGGGCCTGACTTGTTAGAGGTAGGCCCCCTTGTGGGAGCGTCATGGTGGCTGTGGTTTAAACCCAAAATCGCGGGAAGGGTCTTCCTTTGGTTTTCCTTTGGTTGACTCAATGTGGAGTTGCAATAAGTGCTGGGTGCTGCGACCCTAAGAGCAGTAAGAGGTTTTAGGTCGGCCTCGACTCATACCAAGGGTGGAACTTGTGCCGGCAACACAGTTCCGAATTGGTATCAAACAGTGAATATCATTGTGAGCGTTGGCAAGGCGTAACCTTGCCCCCATGGATGTATGGGCATCCCGTGGAATAAGGCCGTAAAGGCAGGAGTCCACGAAAATCGAGAGACGTTCTGTTACGCCATCAATCGTGCTGCCGGTTCTTCAAAAGTCCACTTGTTGGATAAAGAAAAAAGCTTATTTGATTATGGAACCTCTAAGTACTATTGCACCTGGAAGGTGATGGACACAATTTACGGGATGTGGCCAACCAGATCGTAAGTTGTGAGGTATTGGACCGCCTTATGCAAGGATTTTCCAGCGTCAGAGGATGCTTCGTCAGAATACCACCTAGACCAGGGACGTGAGTCCGTCGTAAGGGCAATTCTTACATTAGAAGGCCTAAAGAGTTTTATATCGTGGAAGAATATTGCAGAGTAGATTAGGAAACATCACCAACAGTTAATAACGTTTATGGTGCAGGTGCCATAACTATGACATCGTAGTCGACTAGCGAACTTCGCAACTTATCAAAACTCGACATCTTCAGAAAAGCAGGCAATTTGTATCGAAGCAACGATTTAATGGTTACCCTTTCGACGTCTAAAACAGGCAAGAAGCCGATATTGGCAGGAAAACTTATCACGACCATAGCTTCGTACTGCATCGACTCGGATAGCTATCGTGACATATCTGTGTACAACGACAAAGGTATGCAGGTGATACGTATCAAGGAGCATAGTCCCAGTATAAAGACCTTAACTTGAAACCTAGTAACGTGTGAAAAGAAAGCAAATACCGAAGATGCAGCAAACCGGTGCAAAAGTAGCACCACGAGCTGACGAGCTTACTGCAGGTACGGTGGCCGTGCTTCTCCAGAATCTTAAAGCGTAATTTACGTTTGAATGGAATTGATCCCCCGACTAACAGAAACTTGACAAACGAAGAAATCGACCGTAGTTTACTGACAATGGAGCAGACTATCCCTCGGATAGAATACTCCGACGAAAGCCAGGTGGAAAAATACAGAACTCCAACAATCAACGCATTGTACGGACACAAAAGTAGACTGCTCTCGAGGCTTAAGCAGTTGTACAGACAGTTTACTGACAGAAACGACCCGGAAATAAGAACACTGAAGTCACTGATCAAAAACCTAAAACAATTAATTGAAGAAAATTACAGTAAGTCTGTAAGTCTGTACTGGGGCTATAAAATCCAGTAGTCCGAATATGTTCCCACAGATAAATAAATTGTTCAGGAGGAAAGATCACAATGACATTTAGTGTGTCCGAATTCCACAAACGACAGAAACCAGACAGATACTATTGACCCTCGGCATAAGTCCAGAGAGTGCCGACTCAGGTGACGCTCTTTTCGTGGTCGAAGACCCACAGGAGAAAGTAGATTTGCTGGGAGCCTTTTTCGAGGCCGTGTATACGGTGAACAATCCGGTTCGCCGTAATCACGACATTGACAACAGGACCTACGTAAATCACTATTATCTGCGCAACGAACTTCAAAATTGGCGATCCGAGAATCACGGTTTCACCGTATTCAGTGAAGAAAACGCGGCAAACGTTATCATCGCTAATGAACGAGCTTCCTCGCACTTGTGAACTCTTGTGCATTTTTGAGTCTCTCAGAAAAACAAAAAGTCGTCGGGAGTAGATGGTATTCCAAACGTCGTATTAAGACACCTGCCCTTGGAAGCAGTGGATATATTTACTACACTGTTTAACAATGCGCTGAATAATGCATATTATCCGACGCATTGGAAAACAGCAGTGGTACATCCCATCCCGAAAAGGGATAAAGTTAGAACTAACCCTGCAAATCTCCGGTTAATTAGTTTGCTTCCGAATATTAGCAAGGTATTCGAGAAAGTGGTTAATAGAGTGCTGTTAAGGTGGGTTGAAGAAAATAATATAATTCCGGAAAATCAGTTTGGTTTTAGGGCGAGGCATGACACTATTCATGCTGCGTCAAAGCTGATCTCCGACATACAATGGAATAAATGCAAGAACCAGTGTACGGGTGCCTGCCTCGTTGACTTTGAGAAGGCCTTCGACACCGTATGATTAGCCCCTCTTTCTATAAGTTGACGAGAATGGGTATGCTGAAACCTCTGCTATATATGATTTGCAACATGCTTATGGGAAAGAAGTTCGTTCTTAAATGTAACATCAAAAACGGCTTACAACAGGGGGCTGTGATTTCTCCGATACTGTTTAACATTTACACAAGTGATCTAGTAGGGTCCTCAATCATGCCATAGCGTAAGCTGACGATTTAGTGGCGTACAGATCAGGTCCAAAAATCGAAGTCATCAATACTCTTCTGCAGCGTGATTTCGATCATATTAAGGCGTATTGCGATGATTGGAAATTGAAAATCAATTTTCAAAACTCGGAAACAATCTTGTTCAGGACTCCATTGAGATGGGCTTCTAGGGATACCAGACATAACTGGCGAAATTTGGCCATCATTGGACAGCGGTGAGAAACGTAGTGAGATACCTTGGTATTTGTCTCGATAAGTATTTGTATTTTGACAAACATATAGATGCTTGTCTTGCTGGAGCCAAGAAGGCTGTTTCACAGCAGTCAACTAGTCTCCAGGGTGAAAGTCATATGCTATGTGGCTCTAATCAGGCCAGTCATCGCGTATGGTTGTCCCGTGTGGTTCAATGTAGCGCCGTATCAGATGGAAAGGATTCGGGTGTTTGAAAGGCAGTGTCTTAGGACCTGTCTTGGCTTGTACAGAACACCAGAATCAGAGTACAAAAAATATTATCCCAAAAAATTCCTTTACGGTGGGGGGCTAATCTGAATAGGATTGACAATTTCCTGATTAAGGTGATTCGAAGACACGTTGCAAGGGCAATAACCAACGATAATGGCCTGATCTTTGGGGCTTATTACCCCAATGAAATGTACCACGAGAGCTCACTTCTATCGGGCTTTATCCCGCCAGAAGCTTTTTCTCCAGATGGTATCCCGGTAATATACCACCGCCACCGCGGTGCGAGAGACAAGCGGCTCACCTACGACGGGTATGTTGCCAATGCTCAGGAGCTCCTCCGTTTTAATCCCGCGATTGCGGACAGGGATCGGATCGATGTCGAGAAACAGTACACCGAATTCTGGTGGCTTCAAGAAGGAGAAAGGGTTGGCTCGCTCTCCTAGGTCGGTACGTTACTAAGGTAACATATTCCTCTTAGTTGTAAGTTCGATTAGGGATAGTTAGGGGGATCTCGTGGAAAGGCCGCATCTCTCAGAAGTGACCAGTGGTTTATCGCATTGGTTAAGTCTTGGTGGTGCGTGTGCACGATGTTGACGAATGACGGGCGCCCGAAATCGCAATTGGGATGGTGACCACCCAGTGCGAGAGGCTACGAGTGCTCACCATCCCGATTATAGTTAAGTGAGGTTAAGTAGTTTAGGTAGGTTAAGTAGAATAGGGCCATAGATATGGATATCTAAGATAGTTTTAAGGTCGAGAGGCAAACTAGAATTGAAATTGTTAAGTTTAGAGCGCTCGGTAAGAGTCAGTAAGCTAGAATAAGTAACTATTATTGTCAAATTAGATTTAAGCATTTTTGTCTAGAATTTAAGTAATAGCGAAAGAAACAATAAAAATGAATTTAAAAGTTAAAAAAAAAAGCTTACTGCTGGAAGCAGTTCAAAACAATATCCTGTGGAGAAACCTAGGTTTTTTTTCCCCGATATAGGATGAGGATTAGCTTAAGAGATGGAGAGATGGACATTGATGACTTTTTTTTCAGAAAAAGAATGAAACCTATCAAACAGCAGCACATGGTAGGTAAGTCAAGTTGCTGAAGAAAGGCAACTGATGGACTGCGGAAACTCGAACTTCCGATAGGGTTATCTGTCAAACCAATTGTCAGACAGTCAGTTGACAGTCTTTGACATTTATGTTCAGTAAACTTTGTCAAAATACCATGCAGGAATTTTTTTTTCCCAAAATTGGCCCAATTTACGATGCTCGTAATCGTCTTAAGGATAATATTCATCTAACACGAGCTCATACTGTGCGTACCGTCTCTGTAGAAGTGAGTGTGACCGCGGACCCAAATATATCGATTCGACGCTGTTCCCAGCAACTTGGCCTTGAAGATCTTGAGGAAAGAGCACCACCGTTTGCGTCGCACGTTCTTTGAATACCTTCATCGATGGGGCTCATTTCTGACAGACCTCACAAGACTCTCGAGATCCCATTATATCCCTACAAAGTTATTGTTTGGTGGGCCTAATTGGCCCATTTTTTCTCAAATCCGAAGATGGAGTCAACGCGATTTTTTTTGTTTCCCCATCATGCCATACAGCGGGTCAAACCATCACTTTATTGAGACAAACATTTGGTGAGCGAATCATCCCAAGAAATGGACCTGTCAATTGGCCGCCTAGGTCATGTGGTTTATCTCCTCTTGTATGCTGATAAAACAGCTATATTTGACGAAGTTATTGCCGAAATGAAGGCGGCTATACTGTGAAAAGTGGTACAAAATTGGACCGATAAGATGGCCTTCATAAGACGCCGCCGCGTTAGCCATATGACCGACACTAAATGTCATAAAATTTGCCAGCTAATAAAGCCAAAATATTGGTCGTTTCATTCATTTTTCTATGAGACATGAACTTATCTCCGACATTAGGGGGATGACGTCGAATACGAACGGTCCGATATTATTGCAGCGACCGTATAACTGCTTGCGAACAATTATAGAGCAATGCGTCAATTATATATTTCTCCACTGTCTACTTTTTCATGATTTCGAGGAGGTTTTCGACAGAGTGCTGACAGTTTCCCTTATGAAATTAACATAGTTTCAGCCCCGAACTTGATGAGTTAGGTATGCCTCCAAATATATGGAAACGCAACATTAACGCAAACCAAACTCCGACCAAACTACAGACACAAAAGCTACAGTCCTCTGTAAACAGATACGAGTACATGTATCTGCAATTATTTTTTTCAGTGAAACTGCGTCTAAAATAAAACAGTCAAGAGCCCATAGACCTCACTATGCATGAAGGGAACTGGCAGCTGATCGATCACACCTTAAGGTACGATGACAGTCATTTCGAAGTACACATGAAATCTCCTTATCCATGCACCCACAAGAAAGTGGTAATCTAGGAACATGTGGCGCAAACCAGTGGAGGAAGTGTTTTGGATGTTTGGAATGGAGAAGATGGATGGAGCTCAAAAGCGTTGCAAAAACTTATTTTTAAGTGAAAATCCGGACTAACAGCTCTCCCAGTATTTAAGGTGACGTGATTATAGCAGAATCCTCTACAAAATTCATGACGATACTTCCCAGAGAAAACTATGCACTCATCTCAGTTACATTGATTCTTAAAGAATCATTCATTCATAGTGGATTTTAGGAGCACAAAACAGGTATGGGTTGATTTTAGAGAAAGAAAAAAAAACTCTGGAGTTGCTTATCCCAGATTGCAATCGTCTTGCCTTAAATTAATAAAAAACTAAAAGATATGAGCTTTTCATGTCATTTGAAAAATATTAATCTTCCCTCCTATCCATCCTATCCAATACTATTATATTTCCACCTTCATTGGGCTCCTTGAAGATGCAAATATTCTCAGTGTGTATCGATTGAAAAAGTTTTCCACACGCAAGTTGTTCACCTTCCAAGTACCATCCCCATGAAGCAGCACTTCTGCATCACTGTCAGCCAAGACTATCCACCCCAGCTTCATAACGATTTCAAATTTCTTCACTTGAAAACTGTTGCATTCACCATTAGAGTTTGGAAATGCTTTAAATTTTTGTATCTCTCGTTTACCAGTTATAAAATTTGTGCTTAACCATCCTTTTTGGGACTTAACTGATGATAGTTTCAAGTAAATTAAGAAACTATCAATCGTATTCGGTGTGTCATTTGATTGGAGGGATGGTTCTGTGGCCAGATTAGTTCAACATTTTGCTGATTATGTGAACTGTGAACTCTTCCACCTACGGTTTCCTTCTTGACTAAAAAAAGAGCCCGGTTTCGCGACCCTCCTCGAGGTAATAGTGGGAAAAAGCACTTTAACTGCTTTTGCTCGTGATAAATCGGGTGAGCTATTAGTACCAATCCATCGGAGTGCCTTAGAGTGTTTGTAACTGTGATCTTGAATGAAAATTTATGGTAAGAGTGGGGTTCATAACAACAACAGCCTCGGATAAGAACGACTTAAGTGTTCATTATAACTTGCAAACATTCAAGACCAACGCACGCCGGTATCTCTAATTTCTTCTCTTCGTCTGAGCTGTGTGTTAGCATTTCAAGGGTACGAAATTCCTTGAGCGGGCGCCAGTTATAAAAAACAAAATATGCAAACGTGACAAGGACAACGGCGTTCGAACATAAGTGGTTAAAAGGCTTTTATAACTGCCATCCAAGGAATGCGTTGGCTTACTATTCGAAGCAGAAGTAATCAGTCAATAGATGACAATTCGTACAGGAGTTCAGTTCTGTAACATCTGCTTTATATGCGCGCATGACCCAACGGAGAAGATATACGACGCTATCAAGGAAGGCATTCCGAGCTGCTAGAGATAACCTATGAGAAGTGTCCTAACTATGAGCGCCATGGGCATATACAGCCTTCACAACATCACATCCGAAAACAGATTCGACCAAATTCGAACGCAAACTTTGCCGAAGGAAAAAAAGCGAGTTGAAGTGATTGAGAGATGCTACTGTAAGAATGGAGTTCGGAAAACCAAACCCGAACAGAGGTCTATAAAGCTGTTAATCGGGGAAGACGACGAAAACACCGATGTCAAGGAGGATACACCATTCAATTCATGCAAAGAGGGTAGCCGTGTGCATCCAATCTTAAATCTAATCAGCTCTTTAAAGCTGGAGGAACTGGTCGAAAATCTGAGCCTCGTCTGTCCGGTTCTTAAGAAAGGAGACCCAATGAAATGTGCCAACTAAAGGGGGTGTAAATCTATCACACGTCGCCTACAAAATGCTTGCTGCCATTTTAAGTAAACGTCTTAGATCTTAAAGGAGACTCGAAAATAACAAATCGATTTCTCGGTTTCAAGGTTGCATGGCGAACTTTTATGCAAGTCGAAAGGAACACCGTACTATTGTGGACAGTCGGCAAACCAACACAACAAGCACATATAACATCGACCTCGGGATGTTAAGTAAAGTAAAGCAATGGTTGACGAACATAATTTTTACAATTCAAACAAGTTAATGCTCTTGAACGCGCGATTGATAGTGGCAAACTTTATCATCCATCTATGAGTACACCGAATGATTAGAGTGGCCTGCACGTCGAATCCTTCGTATCTTGGGAAATATTTGTATCTAACCACCAAAGGAAATGGATGAATCCTTTCCGCAAGGCTGGTAATAATTTAAAAAAAAAAAGAAAAAAAGAAATGATCTTCGTAGAAAGGATACTGTGGGTGCACAATACATAGTGATGCTCGTTATTCTTGTCCTGTGCCATTGCACAAACCGACTAAGTCAAAGTCTCAATCTCAGCGTCAGTTTCGGTGTCTGCCCTTGGAATCAAGAAATAGGCCCGTTGTTGGGAAAAAAAAGAACACGAAATCCCCACCACAAATGTGTTACGTGGCACTGGCACAAAAAAGGAAGAAAAAGCAAAGTTTTTCCTACTTTTCCAATTTTTTGTTGCCACTTTCCTTTTTTGGTGTGGTGGAAAAAAAAAAGAAAGAAGAAAATACTTTCCACCCTTGGAAGGATTTGTTCTGCGGATTCAGCGTCTCCTTTACACACACACACACAACAGCAACACGCACACATTCACGTCGAGTTGCGCGTATCCATTTCGAAGTGTAAGAACCACACACACACACACACAAGTAAACACATGAACAAACTCAAACGCATCATTATATCGCTCCTCGCATTTACTTAACTTACGAAACGAAAGGAATATGGGAAAAAAAAAATTCCCTCCGAATCCTGGCTCCGCCCATTCTTATATTACAGCCCTTTTCATTTATTTTTTTTCCCTTCGAGAGATGTACATATATTATAGAATGTCGGATTTTGCTGGTTACCGGAACCAAAAGCTGGGAGTCTGGAGTTTCGTAGTTTGGTACGAGTAGTTTGTAGTCGGGATCCTGGATCTTTTTTCCCTCTTAGTCTAACAGCGTTGCTTGCGCCGCTGTCAGTTTTTTTTTTTTTTTCTTGCTTTCTTCTTTTCTCGTCTTTAAGTTGGTTGGATTCCTTAAGCTTTTGTTGTTGCTGGTGGTAGATTGTTTTTTTTCTTTTTTGTTTTTTGTTTCTCAAGGAGAGAGGGTGGTTGGTGAAGTTTTTCTTCGTCCTTGTTTTTTTCTGCTTGCCTTACCTTAGCACATATACTCGTATGTGTATACGAATAGCAAGAAGTTTCGTTTTTATGTTGTGCTTGCTGTGTTATCTTCTTTTGAAAATTTTGGAATTTTTTTTGTTTTTTTTTTTCGAAAATTTCATCCTGGAACTGGTGTCCTTGTATGGGTTAAAGATGTTGGTTGGTAAGCTATAAGAAATATCTGAATATTTGGTTGGGTGAATTTGATGGCAGCTGTACTGCTGGTGTACCTTTCTGCTGGGAGCAAAGTGAGAGGTAGAGAGAAGATCCTTTTTCGTGTTTGTACATACGAGTATGTATATATATATATAAATTTTATTCTAGTTCTTCGAATAGTTTTACAGGAGCGAGATATGGTTGTCATTGCTATTGCTATAGCTATTGTCACTGGCATTGGCATTGCCGTATACCCGTTTGGGTTGGTTGGCGGTGGCGGTGGCGGTGGCGGTAACCTCCCAGGCAAGAGATAAGGATAATTTTCATTTTTTGTTTTTGTTTTTGCATCTCGTTACAGTCGTCGTGTTCTTGTATTTTCTTCGTCCTATTCTTTTGCTCCTGTTTTTTTTTTTTTGAAGATTTGTTTTTAGCTTTTTTTTTCATGATGGTGGTTGTGGGTCCTGGTTGGAGCCCCTTAGATCCGCTACTCTCCTCTTTGTATGGGTGTGCTCGTCGCTCGTCGCTAGTCTGTTCCTGTTCTAACTTTATGATGCCATAATGAGTATGTAGATATACGAGCTCAAGCACGAGCTCGATTAAAGCAGGTTCAGATTAAGATCGCTTTTTTTTCTCTGCTATTCCTTTCACTAGGATAGTTCAGAGATGTGCACATGTGAGCAGGTATGTATGTAGACGTATGTAATGCTCTTGTAATACATTATTTAGTTATTCTCATAAAATGAGGACTACTATGTGAGTGCTTCAACGAAAAAAGGGTCTGCTGCTGAAACAGATGCACAACTAATGCAAATATCTAATTCCGCATTTGGTTCCTAAATTAAATTAAGGATTTAAATGTAGTCTGCAGTTTCTAGTTCAGACGCAGTGTTGGGCGATTTTTAGGGAATTTAATCGAGTAGGCCACGGGTTTGTGTCTAGTTTTTTGAAAAATGTCAGCAAGTTGTTCAAAGAAGAATACCGGGATGACAATGTGTGACTGGTGACGGACGGTGGCACACGATGAAATACAATTTAACCTCTAAATGTTTTTGAGTTTGTCGGATATCTTGCGATTTGGTTAAGAAAACCTTGTTCGGTGGTTCTGATGTGTTGCAAGAATTCCTTTAAGAACTTTGTGGGTCCACTTTGGCTAAATGACCACGTATTGACCTTGTTTCCACAATTCAGTGAAACATCCAAATCGGAACCGAATTGAGTGAAGCCAGCTACTTCACGGCAGCCTGTTTCATGGCCTTGGTCTGAGCACCTGAACCGGTACGTGATACAAACAAGCCTTTGATTGGAAATGGCATTGGTTGGAATGTAGGCAGACACATCGCAGGCTGGGGTTTCAATAAAAGGCAAAGTAGTCAGTGAGCCACCGCCCATGGCTGACGAAATCAGCATCACGGGGTGGGCTTCACGACTTGGTGGACGACACAATAGTAGAGACATTTGACGGTAAGCCAAAGCTTGTGTTTGTCAAAAGGGAATAGTCATCCATGGCACAGCAATAGTATGGGGCCATGTTTTAATACAGAAGCAGCATCGGAGGCAGTAGCTAATATAATGACAGAGCAGTCAATTCCTCCCGTGCGATAGTGAAACGCTTTCGACCAATAGCAAGGTAGAGGCACTGCAAGTTCTTGCTTTTATCCTGACTATCGTTGAAACTGATGTTGATGATGGTGTCAATGGTCAAAGATCAATTCACGATACCATTCCGCATAGGTTTGAGTGACACACGTGGAATGATACCGACAGCCTTGATGCCCACACGGAAGCGATTCTTGGTGCTTTACCATCAATTGGTAAACAACAACAACAACACGACCCAAAAGTTCATCACAAACTGACAATATCACCCTGTTTGATCAGTTCGTCGTTATTGGATTCCAAATTCAAAGCCATGACCTTGAAACCCGAAGACAATTTCACCATTTCATCGGCTTGGATGTTGTTCAAGCGATGCTCAATACACGTCTAATTCCTTCAGCAACACCCAAGATCATTTGTTCGAAAATTGAAGAGATCTCAGCACTTCACGGGCAGCTTTGCAGGCAATCTGTGCAGTATTCTGGTCTGCAAGCGCCTCAAAAAAAGAAAGAACTCCTATGGAAATATATAACGCACAACATCGCAAGAGACCTTTCTTTCAACAACTGCTATGCCGCCAGCATCAAGTACAAAAGACCAATGGTAACGCTGCCAACGTGGCATCAGCGAAGCCGCAATTCCCTGATTTGATGAAGAATGCTAGCAAGCACATGCAGCTACCATAAACAAGAAACGTACAAAGCGGCGTTGAAACGAAGGACAAGAGCCGCGTGTGATTTTTACGGGCAAAAGATGCGGGTAGAACATCGTCTCCAGGAACATCATACGGAAATTTTATTAACAGGTAAAAAGAACGTATCACGACAAGAAGATCCGTACAGAAGCCTATAGGGATGAAGAAGGAAACCTTGTAGTAGAGTCACTGTCGGTAAAGAGAATATGGAAAAACTGATGTCAGGCAGAGTAGGCCATTCAACTTAAACAACGATGATAGCCAAAACTTCCGTCCACTTGATGAAAAATAAATAAAAAATTACTAGCCCTAACGGCTTACCGCCAGAGGCATTGTAGTGAGCATACACTTTCAGACCCCCTAAACTGCGCCAACTATAGACGCAGAAGTCTCCTCTACATCACATGCAGGATAGTATCTGCCATATTGTGTGGACGTCTGAAACCCTCAGACGTTCATAGATCCACCTCTTGAAGAAAGTCATATTTGACAAGGTGTGGCATGAAGGCTTAATATCCAGCAGCAGCTCTTGCCTTTAAGCTGTATGATATACTGACAATGTATCTCGAGGATTGACCGTATTAGAAACAGAAAGGACTCCTCGGTCTGCTTCTTTATCTCCTGTTATACCACAAGAAGTGGGGACTGCTATACCAGCAGTAGGTGAAACGATTGAGAAAAAAAAACAACAGCTAAACTACAAAGGGCTCTTAATATTGTGAATAAACAGGCAAAGACCTTGCAGAAAAACAAGCAGGTTGCCTATCCACATAGGTTCGATTTGTATTCCATACACTATGAAAAAGGAAAGTCAGGAACTCGGAAACAAATACAGGGATACTCGTATGTACAGGTTGCAATTCTGGGGTGGAACTAAGAAAGCGCCAATACTTGTACCACGGTGTACCTAGTTTGCATAAAAACTTCGGGATTCCTTCAGTTGAAGAGGAAACAAAATTCGACTAAATGCATACTATACTTCTGATGGCTCTCCATCCAGGTCCAGGGATCGAGCTAGCATCTTCCAGCTAAGGACACCAAATTGGTTGCGTGTGCTACCTTAAATAAGGTCTTCCTATACTGGCAACTGAAGTGGAGTCGATGATACTTGCCATGCGCTCAATGCGACCTAGCAATCTTGAGCGTTCTTCGTTCTACCTACTTCTCCACACTCCGTCAGGTCTCTGCGCCGTACAATAGGATGTCTTCTTCGTTGCTCAAGATAGGACTTTATTGCCCATAGAAATAGCGGTTGTCATTTCTGGAGTTCACTTCAATGCCTAGTTGTATAGATTCCATTACCACCTCAAAATTCTAGTTGTCATGTTGGTTGTCCTTTTTTGACGACAGCATATATTACATTCCATTCAGCGAGCATGCGTTCATCTGGCCGGTGCTGATGCGTGATGCTTACCAGATCCTTTTCTTACGGACGTTTTGATCTCCGTCCGGGTTGAATGATGTATCCTACCTGACAGTCTACAGAAATGGTCTTCGTCTTCCATACAGATTTCCGAAGCTTATTCTTAGAGTAGCATTTTTCGAACTCCCACCTTTGTCGACAGCAGCTCTCAATTCGGCTCTCATCATAGCGTGGCAGAGGAGCACGGAACGGCTCCTTCATCGTCGAACCATCAGTTTTTTGTTTGTTCGAAGCGGCAATTCTGATGGCCTTCTGGCACCATTTCCACTGGTCTGCCGCACTTGATGTTGTTGAAGTGTTGTTATGAGGGAGTCTGAGGGTGTCGGTTTATCCTTAACAATCCCACATCGAAATATACCTACGCTACGCGCGAAATATCGCTTAGTAGATATCGCAGTTGAAAAGTCGAAACTGAGTTGCACTGATTTCGAAGGAAAGTGTTTCATTGATAAAGAGTCTCACGCTACTATGAACTCGCGGTTGCTATCCTCTCAGTGTCTATGGAAAATGTTCACCTTTCCTCGTCGGAAATAAAAAAAAGGAAATATCTGGCAAACCGCGTCAACAAAATCCCACCAGCAGAGACCGAGGAAATTATAGCAACTTCAAAGGACAACCGCGTGGTAAACAACAATTGAAAGGAAATCAATTCTTCTTTGTGGCATTTTAGTCAAAGTTTAAACCAAGTAAAACTCAGTAACAGCGCCACCTACCGATGATATAATAGATTTGATCTTGCTTAGCATAGGTTAAATCCACAATTAAAATTTCCTTATGGCAATATCCTCTTTGAGAGGCACTGTTTGAAAAGGAAATTTCTTTTTGTTGTATTGTGTTCGGCAAAAGGAAGTGCGGAAAAGCAGTGGATACCCTTCCAGATGAGTAGAAGAAAGGAGTGATCGTCAGGCTTCCTAAAAAGAACCAACTGCAGTGTTAAAACGAAGAGGAATCTGCGTGAATGTGTTTTGAAAATTCTCACACTAAGAAAAGCAGTGTCTGGGATGCATGCGAATGAGACCGTAAAAACCCAGTGGCATCACGAGCAATCAGAAAGATCATCTCAAAAAAGAAAATCTAGAAAAGCAGCGGATTTACAGAACGGCTCTACAAAAAAGAACGAAAGGAGCTCTCGAGCTCTACGAGCAGAAAACCCCACAGTCGGTGCCATCCAGATTTCAGGTTGATGAAAGACAACATTTCCGTCAAGCAAAATGAAATCAGAGAACCTCTGAACAGAGCTAACTACAGGGGAATCTGTCTGCCGTATAGAGTGACCCATCGTCAAAATAGATCGAGTTTTCACTTTACGGCCGGTCTTGGAAGAAACGCACCACCACCTTTCCAACTGGATAGGACAGCATCTATAAACTTGAACTAAGCAGCGCCACGTCTAATTTTGGAAATCTGCACCGTCAAGGTCGGTTCTGACAAGATCGAGACCTCGACTTCAACAAGTCGAGGCGTTGTTATATGATTTTTTCAACATTGTTCTCGAAAGAGTTTTACGAAAATCGCAAGCCAACTCCAGAGGCAACAACATTGACATAAAGAGAAGGATACAGTGAGCTTTCAATGAAATGTTTGCGACTATTGAGCGACAAAGATAGGTTACGCGATAAACGAAGGAAAAACAAAGTACTAGTATACGCTGTCAACAAAGTAGGGCACATAACACACCTCGGTTACTCTGTAAACTCCCATTATACCAGCGAGGATATCATATTATCATTTGGGTTTACAATGCAATTGAGAAGTAAAGCCCTCTTTCGAGCAACAAAAAAAATCTTTACACACGACCGAGTCCAGATTAACGAAGCAGAGGCTTGAACACTGATGAAAGTGAATGAAAATTGTCTTTTCGGTCCCATTTGCATAACTGGAAAATGTAGGAGACATTTCAACAGCGAACTCTACTTAGATAGTTAGGTCGTTTCGTCGACTCAAAACCAGGGGGACAACACAGTACCCACACAAGTTGAAGCCAACTTCGTCTTTCAACTGGGGGCAGCTTGCAAAATACCACACTAGGTGAAGAGCCATGTTAGCTGAGTCCTCATCCACCGCGGAACGTAGCGCCATCTAAGTTAGTAAGTAAGAAGTCATGCATCCACAGCTTAGATGTCTAACATACAAGAGCGATGTTTAGTTTCCTTGAGAAATTCAAGTTCAGAAAGTCATACTTCGATCAAAACGGGAATGGTATCAAGGGGGTCTCCAACTTCCTATTCGGATAGGAATAGGAGTACGAATTGCAGAACACATACTGCGTGACTTTAAGAAACTTATGCCCTTTAAGTGGGTACTTGGACCCGTGAGTACATTACCAATCTGGAGGAGCCCCTTGCCCTAGCCTATTCGACTTTCGTTCGCTGTACCTATTACGCTGTAGAAAAGTATAAAATTATGGAAAAAAGTCAGTTTCCAGACGTGAGGTCGTGCAGAGATGTCATCCTTTCCTACTTTGGAATCTGCATCACATCTTGAGTGGAGTGCATATTAGAATGATGTTGCCAAACTTAGACAGGGACACTGCTTCGCTTCCTAACTAAACCCTTTCGCCACAACAGGGTTTTTTCAACAGCTTATCCGAATGGCGGAACAGTGAATCCGTCTAAATTTGATGATTTATTAAAAAGGTTTCGGGGTTGATGCGTATGTACTCGTATGATGTATGCAAAAGGCTATCAAACGTGAGGTTACAGATCCGGTAGGAGAAGTGTGAAACGCGATCATACCTTCGCAAGCCAAAAGTGTATCGAACGGCGTTGTTATATGCGACATTAAGTTTCCGCCTGTTGATAGAGTCGCACTTTCCAAAGACTTCGCAACCATAAGTGAGTATATAGGAGTGATGAGTGTTTTAGTGAGCAGAATTCTTATTTTTAATGGAGTGAAGGTTTGAGTTGCCCACAGGGAGCGAAGGATACCATGAACTTTGCCCGCAGATTTATTGATGTGATCGCTCCATGTTAAGGTTTTGTTGAAAGTCATACCTAGATTTTTAGCGGTATCCACATATTAAATGGGATCGTCATTGAGGTGGAGCGGTGGGAATCGGGAGGTGTTTAAGGCTTTCCTCGATATACTCGTAACAATGCACTTTGACTTTCTGGGATTCATCATCAGCAGATTCTGTTGCGACCAGTTAAAAATGTTTTCCAAGTCAGAGTTTAGCTGGCGAACGCAAGGGTCGATCGAGTTAAGTGTACAGCTGTTGTGTAATTGGGTGTCGTCGGCATACATTTCAACGGAGGAACTTGTGACAATGGAAGGTAGCTCGTTAACATATAATGAGAACAGGAGGGGTCCCAATATAGATCCCTGTGGTACTCCGCAGGAATTGGGAAGAAAGTTGGACATTCCACCATTCACAAATACTGCTTGGTGGCGACCTACGAGATACGAAGCCAAAAGTCTCACCGCTGAAAGGGAAAACTGAAATTAGCTTGAGAGGAATTTGCATAGAATAGCGTGGTTGATGGTATCGAACGCCTTTGAGAAATCAAAGAGGACTAGAAATGTTAGCTGATCATTATCTAAGTTACGTGTTATGTCGTCTACTACCGTTAAAAGAGCTGTAGTGCAGTTATGTTTAGCGCGGAAGCCGGATTGTTTAGGTGTCAATAGATTCTTCACGTTAAGATACATAGTTATTTGTCTATGCATAATTTCTTCGAAGACTTTAGATAGAAATGCAAGTATCGCAATTGGCCGAAAGTCGTTACCTGTAGAATTCTTAGGAATGGGTAAGATTTTGAATTTCTTACAGATTGAGGGAAACACACCCGTAGTTAATATATGATTAAAGATATGGGTAACGTACGGTAATATTATGCACTTGGGGTGCATCTCATCTACTCCGACTGAGTTAGATTTAATGGAAAGTAGACACTCCACCACATCCGCCTGGTCTATAGCAGAAAACTCGAAGGTTTCGAAAGGCGTTGAACTGGTGCTGATGTTGAGGTTGGGACCATATGGAGGAGGATAAGCAATTGGAGGTGCGTTTCCATCGACATTGTCAGGAAGGCTACTCTTTTGCTTAGCCACGCCAATCTCCTTGAGGTTCTTCCACAACTGTTTACCAGACAATGACGCGTTCAGGCGTTTAGAATAAAGCTGTGTTTTGACTGCGCGAATTTTGCGAATAACGTTATTACGGAGAGTTCAATATTCTCTGAGATGCTCGTCTATTCTAAAGCGCTTCCATCGATCATACGCCTCGTCCCGTTTTTTCATAACTATTTGAATGTCAGTTGTAAACCATGAATTTAGTCCATGTCTTGATGTTTTAGTCTTTAAGGGTACGTGATTGTTGAAAAATTGATAGATTTTGGTTTGTAGGAATTCGACTTGTTGATCAGGTGAAGACATGAAATATAGTTGCTCCCAGTTTATGCTGCGCACGTCGTTTTCCAACACCAAGTAGTCAACATGTCTGAAATCTCTAAAATTAAATGTATTGGCTGAAACGTGGTAACTAAAATCGAATGTTAGATAGATAAGGTCGTATTTTGAGAACCCAGGAGCTGAAAATTGATCATAAAAAAGAATTTTACTGATTTCGCTAACGAAGAATACATCAAGTAGTGTACTAGAAGAGTCAGTAAAGTGAGTTGGTGCAGTAGAGTTAACAGGAGAAAGATTAAGTGAACTCAGATTATCGATAAGTTTACGCCCTGCCAAGAGATCACTATTGATGTCTCCGCACAGTATTACGTTCGATGAGTTGACTAAGATTTCTTCCAGCAGGGAAGAAAGATGACACAGGTTAACTGATTTGTTTGGTCTATAGACGACTCCAAGAAGAACTGTATCAACTTCTTGTTAAATCAGGTTTTGTCACACCCGCTTACATTCGCATTTTTCTGGCCACACCAGACCGACTCAATGTACAACATCCTTGGTGGCTAATGACACAGCCTGAGATTTACAATTTTCGAACTTTGCCACGATGATTTATTTCTTCTAAATAGAAATCAGGGGTTGGGTTCGCGACTCAGAAAAGAACATAAGTGCAGAAATTCGGTCATTGTACGACTTCGATGCCGACAATAGTACGAAAATAAGAGAAGTCCTTTCAGATTCATGAATGTTTTGCTTTAATAGAAAATGTTGTGGTCCAAAAGCAACAACTTTCACTTGGAGTTATCGCTCATATCGCATATCATTCGTGTGTACATCTCGGTTATATTTCAGAACTCTATCAAAGGTCATGTGCAGATCCTTCGAGGCATCGCAATGTTTTTCCATCATTATCCGTAAGCTTTGAATTGTGTCTTAGGTCCTAAGTAATCTTTCGTTGTCGACTGTCTAGAAGTCTATTCTATTTTCTTTGTTGTTGCAAGTTTTCGCGACGCCTCTGCCTTTATAAGGTGAAACGGCCCAAGACTGACTTTAATATCATATTATTCAGACCATACGTGTCAAAATTTGATGACATTTCGACCATTAGTCATCGAATCATGGAAAAAAAAAAACAATTTTGTACGTTGATAAAACACTACTGTTTGCAGGGAGAAAATAGCGCTAACACTCAAGAACGGCTTGAAAAGTGTTATAAGGAATCGGGTCCGTCGAAAACTGAATTTAAATTCAAACCCTAAACACTCTGGGCGAAAAAAAAACAATAAAATTGAACAATCGTAAGCGAAAGTACGGGAGCTGATATCATAAAGGTATCAATAGACCGGGTACATTCTATTTTTTTCACGAGTATTTCGGTATGTGAAAGCTCTGTTGTGGGAAATGGGAAGTGGGTTTGTTCACGATGGACCAAAAACAACAACTATTCGGCGAATATGTTGTAAATTCATTAGCAAAAGGAACATCCTACTCGTTTTCTTGAGTCTCCTGCAAGCATTTTGTTCGTTGTGCCGTAACCTAAATAATGTTAGTTAGTTTACGCGGGTTTCGACGTTCCACTTCTTCTATTGTTATTCGCCAGTGAATGAATGTCCTGTGGCAGTAAGTAAGTAAGTTTTTGTTCAAATTGTTTAAAATCTCCCAAATGTTTGTTAACAGAGTGCTGTGAAAATCTTGACAGATTCTGTTAACACCACTGTTTATATTCCAAGTTTGTTCTCTTAAAATTCCCTTCTAATTAGACAAATCTTCTCTTAAGTACATACCCACTCACATTTGAGTGAAATCGATTTTATCACTCAAAATCGGCTAGTGCCATACATAAATCACTCAAAAATGTGTTCTCTCTCTTAAGTGTTTGTAATTTTCTTGAACTTACTCTTAAGATGAAGATTCCAAGAGAACGAACCTAAGGAAAAGCCCAAAAATAATCCTTCAGTCCTCCATACGCTGAGAGGGTAACTCATGTAGTTGGCATTTAGGGTAAATCAAATGTCCATATGAAGATACGAAGGAATAACCCCAAAAGAGAGAAACCCTCATGTCGAAAACGTGGGGATATAGTACATTCATTCACAAAATTTAGCATTTTTCCCTTTTGACAATTGGCGAGAGCCTTGAGCGAAAGTACACCGGAAAATACAATAAATCCGAAAAATAGGACGGCCAACACCACCCGCACCCAAAATAAAACACATACTCACATGTGCTTATGGATGTATGTTGATGCGACAAGGAGAATTTGGAGTAGAAGATGAACAGAAACGAACAGAGGCGGAGGCAGTTTTGTATCTATATTTGCATGCATGCATACATTCATATGTGAAATGTAGAAAGAAGACAATTTTCTTCATTCCTCTCGTTATCCTGCCGGTATATCATATACCCTTCTTCTCCTTCGCTTTCGTTACACACATCACACATATAAGACATACAATATCCTCTAAAAAAGTACACACATAGGCTTAAAGCATACAGAGAGATCCTTTCGTTTTGCAGCAGTCAAAATCGAATTTCGGAAAAACTCGCATTTCGAATAATTTACACAGGCCGTCCTGAAGTGATTTTCTTATGAAAAAACCAAAAAAAAAAAATTCACAAAAAAACAAAACTATTAAAGGATAAGAGATCCAATAAAAAAAAACAAAACCATAGTGCAAACTTAATTTCAAGGATAACTCAAGGTGTCGGTGTTGAAAAAAGTAAAAAAAAAAATTTATAAAACCAGTGTTTTGTGGACATGGAAAAGTGAGGGCCAAACAAAATGTGCTTTGAAGGACACAGACAGTTTATGTTGATAAGTTTTGAATTGAAAAAAAAAAAACAAAAAAAAATCATTTAATCCGTATTGGTATTTTGATTTTAATTCACACCCAATACGAGTAGTACAAGTTGAAGAAAGAAAATTATATTCAAGAATACGACATCTTTCGGTTGATAGAGTGCTTAGCTCAGCTTGGTTAGGAACCAAATTGTACACCCAGGCTACAGGGATTGAAGCAAATTGCCTCCTTGATTAATTAAGGGATGAATTTTTCAACAAAACACTATTTCCGTTGAGGAATATTTTCAAAATACCGTCGGCAGTTGCCGTGCTGAGAAGGTTTTCTTTTCACAAGAACATACGAGTATATGATATCATACACACGAATGGGTACTCCTAGGTATCTGGGATTTGGCGAAAATCTATCTTTAATTAGTGGTTTGCACAATCTAATTTTGTCAAATTTTAAGCAGCCGCGAATGTTACTTTCGAGTTACAATACAAAAAGCCTGAATCGGTAATTGCAAGATTTTGTGGTACTCTCGTATATACTCGTACTTAAGACGAATAAAATCCTTACGATTCTGGGAATATGTGGTGCTCATACGTAGGTAGTTCATGCTTCTTGTATCTAGGATATAGAACCTATAGCCTACTATCACACATTCTCGTATATTTATTTTGAACTTCTTGAATTTCTTAAAGATTTTTGAATTCTTTCAAAGAGGCCAGTGGAAACGGGGGTTCTATAACGTATTTAACGACGTATGCGGTAAGTGGTTACATTTTCCAACAAAATAAGAAAATATTAACAATTATTTACACTTGGTCCTACAGACGGACGTATAATATTTCTGCCTCTTACGAATGTGATTGTGGATCATCGCACCTACAGATACAATTAACTAATATTTAATATGACGGAAAAATTTGACCACCTTTCGGTGGTATGTATGTATATTTGTCTACACATCTACGGTTGGTGTGCGTACGTGATATCCGCTTGAATTAACCCCTTGGCTATTAGGGGCGACTACTCTTTTTTTAAATGTGCGTAGAAGGAATTCGCGTAGTGCCGGTGATAGTGATGGTCAGTTACAGAAACTGGACCTCGACATTGTGGAAACTAGTGGTCAGTTGAGATTTTTACCAACAGCAACCCTTGCCAGCTGCAGTTGGATTAATCCAACATGTGTTTCCGTTTTTTTTTTTTTTTTAATACCATCCTCAAATCAGAAGAACTTGTAGAAGGACCAGATTGATGTTAATGACCTTTTGTGCATCGTTTCAAGATAAACTGGTTTGTTTTTTTTTTTTTTTTTTTTTGATTTGCAATCGACAATAAGTCCCTAGGAAGGTGATTAAGAAAAATTTACACAAATCCAAGGGATGCGCAGATTTTATTCACATTGTGAGATGTTGATTAATCGAAAAACCAGGAGCCCTTTGACATGCAAAACTTTGGTCTTCCTTGTTTAGTTCGATTTGAGTGTCGAGTACAAAATATAGTGTTCGTGGTATCATGTCCTCCATTCACCCTACTGGCAGACAGGAATAAAAATTGCCAGCCAGTGTTGGTTCTATATGTGTTCGCTGGTAGAGTTCATGTTGCCTTCGAGATGGGTGAACTCTTTTCTGGAATTGCCTCCAACTCTTTCTATAAAGAGTATTTTGAATTACGGCATTCTGCAAACTTCAGCTCCTGAACTGTTTAATGTTCCACAAAAAGAAATAACCTGGGGCCAGGGAGAGACAAGCGAAATCTGAATTTCCTACAACTATCAGCTGTGCTGTGGCTCCATCCTACTGAAACCCTACACTAGACAGTGATGAAAGGCTCTCGGTTTCTCAGTACCCACAAATAGTCTTCACTTAAATGGACAATATTGTAACTCTTTAATGAATTGAAGTTGTATGAATCTACTGAAACTGAAACACCTTCCAAGATTTCTTTCATTGCGAACAGGCCCCTGAATATTTTCTTATAAACACAGTCAGTCAGAGTTAGGCTATCCTTTACTTTAAAGTTGTAGTTGTCAGCAGTGCCGATATCTCCATGAGTTCTTCATCGTAACTCGGTACATCTCTATCAATTTGGATGGGGTCTCAATGAATTCTGTCGTATGGGGCCGTAAATTTCAATGAAAAGTGTCTACGCGGTGTTTGATCTTTTCAAGCATTTGTCTTCGTTGTTGCTTGTCGATGTTCTTAGCAACATTTAGTAGGGATTATCTTGGTTGTTGTGGATGGGACATAGAGATTCATTCATCATCATGAATAAGTATCTGTGACCAAGTGCGGAATGTTGCAAATGACCGGTGGCATCAGATCATCAATCAGACATCGTATACGCATTGTTATGGTTATCTCTCCCTCTTCGGAACCTAGTAATGGCTTCAGAACAGAGGAAATCAGTATTCACATTGTAGATAAGTTAATTCTGTATTAAGAAGAGTAAGAGTTTATCCTTTGTTTGGTAGTTGCTTCAGGACTTTCGCAGTAATCAAGACAAAACCTTCGTACAGAAACTCATCACAGACATCATCATTAGGTTAGAGCTAAAATAGCTAGGTGGTCCGCAAAGGCAGTAGATTTTTCCTCATTGATTTTAGCCCATTGTCTGTTATTGCGTCTAATTGGCGGAATATGATTTGCTAGTCGCTTAAGGTACTCGCACTTTGAATATTCAGAGCTCTTATCAGCAGTTAGTTCTTTTACTTCTTATGAGCTACCCATCATCTATCTATGTTTCATTTTCCAGCTCGTCTGTCGCCTCAATATGGGTGCTAATATTGGCTTTATCTTCCAGGATCTGTTGAAAACTAAACCATGGATTGTACTCTTTGACTATAATAGTTTCACTGAGTGTCTGATACATGGAGAGCGGTCGGACTCGAGATCCATTTATCACAAAAAAGTCAATCAGATCAGGAACTTTCTTAACGTCACATCCTGTTCTTTTGGATGACTACTATAGCATTATGTTGTTCGATATCTTTAGATCCAGTAGCCTATGATACTTCTTCATTTTTCTGAGGTATCTCACATTTCCTTTGACCATCTCTATAATTTGCGCGCGCTCAAGTTTGCACACATAGTTGGCTTTTCTCAGACGATATGAACTTTAACAGATCCGGGTTTATTGAGTTTAATAAAAACTGCTCTTATAACTAAACCTAAAATTAGAGTACTGGGAAGACCAGGGTCAAGTACTCGTAAGCTTCACATAGCCGACCTTAAATTGGGCTGGTTCGTATTTAAAAAAAAAAAAACCTGTGCCTCTGGTGTATAAGGAGAATATCATCGAATTCGCAACGTTTTTCCAGTGATAGTAGACCCAGCAGCCCTTGCTGAATCTTGAGAATCTGCGTTGGACAGAAATTCGATACGTAGAATGTGGTTACCTGGCTAGAATATTCGAGAAGTGACCTAACAACGGTGATGTACAGGGATAAGGGTTAGAGAACTCGGAGTTAGCTCTGCTAATTATGGAATCAATGTGGGGGCGGAAATTAAGTTCAATAAAGTAACCGAAGCTATAGCTTGGATTCATATATAGTAAATTCAGTCAGGAACTGTTGAAGGAAGTTTTTGTGGCACTATATTGTGTCCCTATTTAGATCGTCTTGGAGATTTTCATATCAACGGCATAGACAGATATGACATAGAGAAAATGAAAATTAATGGACCAAGATGACTGCCTTGAGGAACACCCGAAGTGTCTTTAAGTGGTTCAGACAAACTAGAATGAACATGGACTTGGTAATCTGTCTCTCTCTCCCTCTCTCTATCCGATTTTAAAAAAAAAAAATTATTTCTCGTTCTAGACTGAGTCTAGCTTTCTCTCATTGCAGAGTTTGTATCTGAGATTTAGTGGGTCTGTTTGTTTTGGCTCCATGGACACCATTGTGAGGTATCAACTTCTTCTATTAAGCAAAGAGGAAAGTGCATATTCATTCATTGCCCTTCCCCAATATATAAAGCCTGCGTGAAGAAGAAACGCCAGATATTGTTGTCCTCACGATTTTCTTCTGTGTGAAGACGGGGCATGATCACCGCAGCTGCCCAAACCCGAAGAAAATACCGAACCTTGCCAAAAGAATCGTCGTCACCGTCGCCTCTGACGATCCCAGAACCGATGCCGTCCAAATGCCAAACTACCGCAGATGAAGTTTGTAGTTGCGTTAGAAAAATTTTGAAGATGGACTCGCTCGTTATTTTATCGAGAGCACAGCTTTGTCGGTAGCTAGATTTTGCATCCCTCGGTTGGTGAATTCTGTGAAAGGAGATGTTCTGGGCATTCCGATATTTTTCAGAGTATTTTGGGTAGATGTTGACTCCACAAGGTTTTTGACAACTCTACTCTATGCTTGGCCTAGAGGCCAATTAACAGATGAGCTTGAGAAACCATAGAAGATCTTCTGATCTTTACTCTTTTTGATGACAGGCCTCATATAACCCCCCTAAAATGGGCATTATCCGAATATTCTCCTTCTCAACGCGCCTTGCCGAAAGTGGTTTGTCAAATTTTGTCCGAGAGCATTAGAAATACAAATGATTATCGCCAGCTACAACTCGAAATATGTGCTTTTCACCCAGAAGTGGAGCAAACTAATCTTAGCTACCATGCCTCTGAGTACATTTAACTTTAAAACGAAAAATAAAGACTTTACATAGACTTCTGCAAACAAAAAAGTCTTTTAGTCCTTCCAAGTTCGCAGAAAAAAAAAAAACAGACACGTCAAGGTTCACACTGGACTATTGCGCGAGCTCCATCAAACAGTGATTAATTGTGAATCCGACAGACTCCTCTCTGTGGTGTATACCATATTCGGTAGTAACTGAAAAATTGAGACACATTGGCAGATAGAATAAACCCCGTCTGCGTCTGACTTTCTTAATTGTTGCTGCTGATAGATGAGAAATACGAGTATCCACTTTCACATGCAATCATCCACTGAATTTAATTGAAAAACCTGCGGTTAATCAGATGACTGTGATTATTTGATTTGACTTGTGTACCCTTACCTTTGAGGGCGATTGTTGAAAATTGCACCATGGATGTGCCACCTATGATGGCAGTCATAAATATCCCAACTAAACTTTGTGCAAATACGAGTATTCATGTCTTTATTGTGCCCACAAATAGAGTAGCGGTTGTAGTTGCCAACGTATTGGTCCCGTACCATGAGTATCATTATTCATTTTGAAAACATCTCTATTCTAATTAATTTCACATTAGACATGGTCCATTAAGTGGAGTAGATAGCCAAAAGGTAAACCAGAACATTTGAAAGAAGTTTTTAATGTAAAGCACGTATTCGTCATGCTTTTGAATGATGTTTAATCGGAAAACCAATGCAAATAGCGGTCTCCAATTTAATAACGGGAATTGAATCCAAAATTCTTCAATTGAATTTTCCACATTTAGATGTCTTTCTGGTCCTGCAAGACCCATGCCTTTGCAAAATCCAGTTAATGTTCCGCAAAAGTCACTTAAGTACATCATATCATAGTAGCATGGGTAATGCAATAAAAGTGGGCTACTACCTGTACCTATATCGGTAGCAATGGTCACATTTTACGAACATTGTTGTATATCCTCATCCAGTTATGGGATGAACATACGAGTATGTGTGCGTGTAATAAATTGCATTATTTACATAGTATCCTGCCTATGCTGCGACGCACCGCAAATTGATGGCGATTTATTGTAGAATCACACAAAATTCTATTTGGTACCTTCCTTAGTGTCCTTAGCGAAGAAGCTAAATAATTTCAGTGGATGCGTTCGATTTCTGGCGAAAAAGTTTAGAATGGATTTTATACGTGCAAAAGCGCACGAGTTTTGCCTTGAGGTGCTTACGATGGAAATCGATATGAAGGTACCTAAAGGATACTGGGCCTGGGGGATGGGAAATTTGATTTCATCGCCAATTATTGTAGACTGGCGGACTTATGGCTTCACACATATGTTCCCTTATTCAAATGAATTTGCGACGGAGTGTATGTAATTACATTAAACCTCGGCCATGGTTCCATTAAAATAAAAGTCTGAATTCCAATCTGGCGTATGTATTGATAGATTTCATGTGGGGAGTTACTTTGTGTTAATTAGGCGTCGCATTCTCATTTATTATGTCCTGTTCGGGGTAATTGTGCTTTCAGCTCTGCTTTTAGCCATATCACTATGCACTAATCAATCATTTATTACGTGATTTTCTAGCAATTTGTACGAGTTACAAGTGCTCGTATGATAGTCCTGGCATATGAAACAGACAGGATTGCAGTTCATTAATTGATTCTGATTGCACTTGATTGTTGATGAATTGACGAATATTTTGCACTCGTCTGGGTATGTTTTTATTTCACTTGTAGTACTTGTATGTACCTCCATGCCCTTCGGCTGAATAAAGATTTTTTGACGACCTTGTCGAGGGATCTGTTTGTAGGTTCTAGCCAGGATGTTACGAGTAGATTTTTGTTTTTGGTTTTTGTTCGTTTTGTTCATACCGAAATGCATATTAGTGATGAATGCAACATGTCAGTATGCCTCTCCACATCGATGTAAAACTCATTAGCTTTCGTCGTTCAACACAATAGTTACATGCTACTCGTAGTTCTGTATCCGAAGTTTTAGCTGTCAAGAATTGGATTCGTTTAATGAAATTGCTGTTTTTTCAATCGGACGATTTTCATTGCTAATATTGAGAGTTGGCATTGAGGGATATTCATTGTCACGGTCAGTATATTGCCATCGGTTTCCCTATGTCTGCTGTGTCTGATTACTGGAAATGCATTCAAAAATTCTCCATCAGCTATGTGTTGTCCATATGACCCAGCAGAACAACTTACATTGTCAATAATTATTGAGATCTAAACTTGGACTTCTTACTGGCAGGAGACCCAGAAATACTCGTATTAACATTACTCCTTCAATTCTATCCGTCCTGAGTTGATAGTACTCTGAGATTTTGTTTTTATCAGTTTTCTTAACATTTCAAGTACTTCCGTTCTATTGATAAAGTAGCACCTCTGATGTAGGTAGAATTGTTCAATCAGCATTGAGTCTAGGACTCAACTTACAACTCCCTCGATTCAGGGTGATTTTGTGCTATTGGCCCCGTTGACGTGTTTGAAGTTATTTCCTACTCCGAGGCACCACTTAAGGAGACGTTTTCAATTGAAGGCATATGTATCAGAGCTTTCCATACGTGCTAACTCAATGTCAAATGTGTCGCTTTTCGAACAAATAAATTGCCAGTGCAGTTTTTCAGAGAAGGATTCGAAGACATTTCAAATCGGACCGACATTCTCATCACTAGACTTGGCTTGTGACGAATAAAGTTGACAGGGCCTCTTTCAAACCATCTCCCTATTTGGTCATCACAGAAAGCCGTTCTCAGGGTACATGAGCAGTCCTAAACTTAATTACTCAACAAACAAGCCCTCCACTTGCGTGCGCCACCTTAGATGCGGACGTTCGCCTTCCCTTGGGGTTAGACTCGAAGACTCTTTGAGCCGGAACTGTTTTGTCCATTTGCTCAATATCGCCCAGCAATCTCCGATGTTTGATTCATAAACAACTGACTAGACCCATGTTGCTATACAGCACGTAAATTTTGTGGTTGAATCTCGTCCTTCAATTGAACTGAAAATCACGTGCAATATCTTTCTGTCGCTTCTCAATTGAACCCAAACGAAACCGGAAATGGAAGGATAAATCGTTCTTGCTTGTAACTACAAAGCCAAGCTAGACAAAGTGCTTAACTGCCTCAAAATTAAAGGACGAGCCATCTGTTTGTTTCTTTTTGAATTTTATGTTGTTTTGACACTGACTTTCATGGTACGAAATGGATCGATTTACGATGGTTCAACGTTGGGAAACATTGCAAAGTTACTTCCAAAGTGGATGCTGTGTTGCCGAAATAGTGATAATTTTGAAAAGAAGTTTGTGAAGAGACTGGTTTGCTGATTGATAACCGAGAACCCGAGAACCTCTACTGAATATCAGTTGCATTAGCCTAAGCAGAAATTTGTATAAAGATCTCGGATTATTCGCTTACCAGGCTCAGTTATCGGTTCTCTATTTCGGCTTTAGAACAGCTCGAAATAGACGGCAATTTTGCTTAAAAAATCATCTTTTCAGATGAGGCGCATTTCCATCTCGCCGGCTACGTCATAGAGAAGGTAATGCTAAACGTGTGACTGTTTGGTGTGGTTTTTGGGGTGGCCCATTTTTTCTCCAAGACGACAATAGAACAAACGTTACAGTCAATGGAGAGCGCTACTGAGGTAGGATAATCTGGAGCGATTCAGGCACTCAAAAACAACATTGGTCAAGCTATTCGTGAAATAGGGACCGAAACCATCGAAAATGTATTGATAAATTGGGTTGACTGGATGGCCATCGGAAGGTTTACACCTTAATCGTGACTCTGATTTTTTTTTTTTTTTTTTTAAAACCAACACATGGCCCAGCCTTTGTAACAGCCAGTGGCGGTATCCTTTGGCCCTCGTTTACCGAAAGCTCCATTGACGGCTGGCCGTGTTGTGCCGACTTAAAACCGATCGTGCCTCTGATGTTAAAAAAAGTCACATTGTCGGCAATTGTATAGACTTCTGAATTATTGGGACATATGCGGCAGCTTGTCAACATAATTTTTTTTCAATATCGAACGAGCGTTCTCCATTTTCATCCTGAAGATCGAAATATATTTCTTCGTCACACGTTCTGTCTAGACGAGACCAGACGTCCTTGGAACTATGGGGGTGTTGACCTTACTCCCGCAGGTGGGTATGATAAAGAAGCCAAAAGTACACACGGCTCAATAGGTACTGTCGTATGCGTGACCCCAGGTTTTCCCCAACATTTTGCGGAGGATGGTAAGCCTAATAGGTCTGATACAATAATGCTAGGGAACAATAGTTGGCGCATCCCTTTTGGTGAAACAAAACGTTACTTTATCGGTCAATATTTAGCAAATCGTAACAGGAGGTTTTAGCTATCAAAAACCCTTTTTAGTAAGAGTAACCCATTCAACTCTATCTGATAGTTGAGTAGTAGTGGTCATTGCCATTGCCTCGGCAACATCATTTCTTCAGTTGTATTCCCATGTGACGTCTTTTTCGAGTTCTTTTTGTCTTGTTTTAGTCCTTAGATCGCAACAATTTTAAAATTTACATCTCAAAAGTTATGTGAATGTAGCCCCTTGAGACTACGTTCATCTGCTAAGCGGATAAGTTTTTATACTGTGTTCCTCCGATACGTGGATTCACACTTAAACGATCTTTAGTGATGAAGAAGTTTAGACAAATAGCACTCTGCCTACAAACTCCAATAGCAAGCAAAAGCGTCTACTCACAAACTTTCTTAAATGGCGCTACTACACTCCAATGTGGACCTCAGCGAGTAAGCCTAAGGTTGGTTGTCTGTCCGTGTCTTGGCAATCTCAGCCGACTGATGTACACTTTTCTCACTTAAGGAAGTCAACGGAAACAGAACGGCCTTACTCTTGGGAAGTTACAAGTGAAATCCGTTCAAGCACATCCTTTCAGCTTAATATAAGTTCTAGTCACATTTACAGATGTCAGTTCGGGTCCTAAAACGGTCTGCTTTGACAGATCGATTCCTGTTCTTTCTTCAGATATTTTTCATAAAGTTCTTACACAACTCCCTGGTATGTATGGAAGGGAATGCAGGAAATGACAATGACAAGCTCCCTGCTTCAATACCAGGATGGTTAAGTTATTTGGCTATTTTAGTCTTGCTGTCGGCCATTTTCTTGTAAGCATCCATCTTCCAATTATGGCAACGTTAATGCACATTCCTCCCACTAATCTTTGATATATATATATATTGTTGTAAGTATATACAGTATGTAGCTTAGATTGTTCAGGCTGTTCATTGAAAATCCAACGAAAATGCGGAACTAACCATCAATTGGTAGTATTGTCAGGATTTCGTCCAGAATCTAGTAAGAAACTGCGGTAGTGGCATCTCTCAATCAAAAACAGAGAACCATTAAGATAAAGAAGCATCAACGAAACCAAAAAAAAAACGAAGGAGAACGAGTCCGAAGATATAAACAATTGTGGACTTCTTATTTCATTTCCTTCCAAGGGTTGGTCCCATTCCAAAAGTCCCACAAGAAATACGGTATTTCTCCATACATTTACACAAAATTCGAATACTAATACACAGAACAATGGGAAAAGGGAACAAACATTTTGTTGATATTCTTTAGTATCGGTCTGTTCAGCAGGTTTCTTTTACGTTAACGTTTACCATTGCCACCAGCCCAGAGGCTAGCCCAAATCATTATCAACATCATCGCACAGTCCTCTTTGCCATCGTCGTTGTGCTGAAGTAGTCATCTGTGTTCGTAGTATAGCGAGTCAGCCAGCCAGCCAGCCAGCCAACCAAACAACCAACCAACAACCACCGGCGTCGACGTCGTCCTGTTAACCAACCGTAAGGACTTTCACAGAAATATAGCCAACCGTGGGCGAATTTTTTTTCTTACCCTCTGTGTGTACTTGCTGGTTTTTTTTTTTGTTTTTTGTTCTTTTTCTTCTGTACATTAGGATAAAGTATTCGCTGGTATTGCTCCTCTTGTGCTACTTTAACTGTGTCGTGCCATGGCCGCACCACCTCATTGTCCTCCCACAACTTCCTCATCGGTGTCGCCATCGCCATCGCCTTTACCATCGCCATCGCCATCGTCATCATTATTATCGTCGTTGCCGTCGTCGTCGTTGGCGTTCTAGTCATCGTTGTAGTCTTTCTTTCTTTCATTTTTCTTGTACAAACACTGAAGCAAAAGGACTATACTATCGTCACACATTCAAGACGAAAAAGTTATATAATTTTTTTTTCTCCATTTTTTTTTGTTGTTATGGTATATCCTTGTTCTCAATTGTAATGAACCATCCATCCTTGGTGAGTTGACGAGTGGGGGTGGGGAACTTGAGGAGTTGGATGATTTTCTTTCTCTCTGTCTAATTTTTATTTTTTTTTTTTTGTTTTTCCCAGATCTTCTTCGATGCAGAGGAGACGCAATACTATAAAAGAACCAGCCTTACAGGGTGGGGACGGCTGAAATATTGGATACTATGAGATGGTATAGACCAACAAAAAAAAAAAAAAAAAGAAACCAAGCTCTTTCAGGTATTTTCCACAAGCTCAATCTTTTTGTTCTCTGTGTGTGCTGAAACCTTTTCCCCAATGTCCTGTTTCAACCCTCTTTTTCTTGAGGTTTTTTTTTTCCCTACTTAACTCACCCTCCTATATCAATCCATAGCTCATGTAGGATTCTGGCAACACACACAGCCTTATGTTCTTACCACCTACCCACCCATTTCATGTAAATTTTTTTGCATTCGGAGTGTTTTTTTTTTCTGTCTTCCCTTTCGGGTGGGGGTATCTTGGTGTTCGATAAGAAGGATTTTTTTTTTGTTCCTTCTAATGCCTTGCAGTGCAGAGGGAAACAATACATATAATTACCCCACCACTACACCGACTTAAAAGTTCCATATCCCATGTCGCATGTCCCATGTCCGCCACGCCACTGCCATTAACGACATTGTAGAAAGGAACTCGTCGTTGAGACTTTGAGAGTATCCTTGCTCGTCGTCCTTATGCGAGAGTGTTTTTCTTTTCTTTCTTCGCCTTTGAAAAAATATTTATACACACATTGTTATGGAAGAGTCGCTTATTTTTTTTATTTTTTTTTTCTTCCCTTCAAGATACACTCGTACACATATGCAGTCGAGTTGGAAAGGGTCTACGGCTACATTCATACATGCATATTTATGTACGTTTCAGGAGATTTTTTTTGCTCTCAATACTCCTTCCTCCCTCATCCTTACCTTGTGTATTTATTTTTCCGCTGTACAGTGTCGAAACTGGATGGAGTGGAAAAGCTTCACCAGTATTTTCTTTATTTTTTTATTTTTTTTGTTTCCTTCGTTTTTCCTATTATCCTCACGCTGTGCATGACACATTTTCATGCATAAAAATTAAACAGAGTTTCCAAATATGGGGGATGGAAAACCCCAAGAATAAGAAAACGTGTGTCTAAATGGGGTGAAAATGCGCGTCGTCAATTTTTCTTTTTCTTGTGCTGCCATACCGACAAGCTCTTCCGCCTACCTCTCAGCATCCTCCCGCTGCTTTTGATCTGAGGATAAAGGTGTTATTAAAGTCAAAGTGTTGTTTTTTTTTTGTTTTGTTTCTTTTTTTACTTTTCTTCATGCCTTGTCCTGGAAAAATTGAAAATATGAAATTAAAAAAAAAAAAATGACATTCATACGTACATACATACCTCTGTATGTGGCTTAAGAACTTTGGTACGTCGTCGTATGAGTCATCACAGAAGTTGCCATCAGACGTGCGGTTAAAGCCAACTCAGTCCCGGCCGATGCTTTGGAAATCCTCTTATTTAAGAGCCTATATCTGGTCTATGGATGGGTTCAATGACACTTACACTTCATAATCGATCTCCGTATCCTGAGATGTCTTGGAGGAAAATAAAAGAACAGTGCGGGCTATTAAACGGGTTCTGAAAAAATCCGGTTCAACGAACATATACAAGAAAGGTGGATGTGTTCAAGCACATCGTGTCTATCACATTTTCCAAAAAAAACTTTGTTAAGCCTGGTAGCCCTGTGCGTACGACGTAAAAATCTGACAGAGAAATCACATCTATAAGTGCTAGATAGTAAATCAAGAGCAGCGAGAGAACGGTGTTGACACAGAAAAAGGGAAGAAAATAAGATTCCGCATGAAAAGAAAAAAGTTCCGGAAGCTATCGAAGAGTTTCGCGATAAGAACAATCCTGATCAATTAATCCTTCAATCCCCTTCGAAGCAGTGAATAAAACTGAGTCCAGCAGCCACTTAATGAAGACATCCCAACATACGAAGTGTGCACGCCTATCATAGAGCTGAACAGCAGGAAATCCGCCGGCTCAAATGGTCTACCAGCAGAGATTTTCAAACATGGAAGTGATGTTTTTTTATGTGTGAATGACTGGACTATCAGTTCTAATTGGCACGAATCAGTGTGGCTTCCGGCCCGCCAGATTAAGAATCGATTAAATTTTCACACCTCTGGGAGATTCTGGAAAGACGCACCTCTTCCTCTGAACTGTAATGTGATTTCTTTAACCTTGTGCTGGAACAGATAGATCAGGCACTACGTTGAACAAATTTGTCCAGCTGCTATGATACGCAGACGAAATCAACATCATTGGTCGTTAGCCGTTACTGTCACACTGACTATCTTGGACTAAAATTCAACTCAACACAAATAACACTCTAGTGGAGATTCGATGAAGACTTGACTTAGGAAACCACTGCTCTTTCGGTTTAACGAAACAAATGGGCGCAAAATGGAATGCACGCTCTACGGGGCCCAGTTCTGCTATATGCAACCAAGTGCTGGGCAATTAGCAGGAAAGCAAAGTGCTTTCGAGAGCGAGTGGATAGGAATGCTCCAACAAAGGGGATCTTTGAATCATAGCCCCCAGGTTCGCCATGTTTCAGATTTTTTTTCACCTATCTGCATTGCTACTGCTCGAATTATGGGATTGACTTACATACTTGGCGAACTTTAGAACCATTCTGTAGGCCAGCGAATTTTCTCTTCTTCTTTTCCTTTTACTAGCCCTTTACTCGCTACACGAACTTATGCATAACGAGTTTCCCATTTTTACTGCATCGCTACTGCTCCGCTTATGGGGTTGGATAATGTCGCAGATCGCAGAACGCGTCTGCATACTGCTCGGTCCTGTATCGCTTCGGCGGTTAGCCCCAGGCGTTGTTGTGCATTTGCCATCTGAGCAATCCAGGAATTCGTCTTCTTTGAACGTGGCAATACCAGCTAATTCTATCCTACTCAAGGAGTTCGATTACCGAATTCTTTATGTGTAGACTTCCTCTAATGTGCTTCGATCTAATGCAGTCGTGTTTCGTAACTCCAGTCGACATCCTTAACATTTTCATCTCTGCTGCCGTCATTTTATTTTTAAACGCTTCGTATATTGTCCAGCACTGCGAACCATATGTAAGAGCTGGTGTAAAGTTTTCTCTTCAATTTAAGTGGAAATTTTCGGTCACAGAAGATTCCCGAATTTTCTCGCCATTTCATCAACACTTACTCTGTGCCTTACGTTGTCGTCACATTTCGCTTCTACGTTAACGACTGATCCTAAATACTTGAACCTAGTGGTTTTCCGAAGAACTATTCCGTCCAACATTATATCTCGAATAGGTCGCAGTGGATCCGAAAATGGGCAGGTCAAATGTTCCGTCTTTGAGCGACTTATTTTAAAGCCGTTTTTGTAAATATACGACATTATCGCTTAGAATAACTGCGTCGTCGGCGAAGAGAATCGATGTTACATTTGCTTCGTGCATGCAATCTTTCAAAAGACAGTCTAGTACCACGTTAAAGAGGAAAGGGCTAAGAACGCTTCCTTGATGCACTCCGACATTTACGGGAAATTCTCTCGTAAGTACGGTGCAGATCTTTTGACGAATCCCGATGTTTTTCCATTAATATTCGCAAGCTTTGGATTGCGTCCACCGTAGATCTTCCTTCCACGAATCCACACTGGCTATCGTCGAGCTTTATGATTTTGCGAAGACGTTCGTTTAAAACTCTTTCAACGATTTTCATCGTGTGTGACATCAGCTTGATTGAGCTTTGCCTTTGTATAACGGAACCAAAGAGCTACTTCTCCATTGATTCTGCATAGTTTGTCCGCATTTTATTTTATTCAAGAGTTTCGACAGCCATTCACTGCCGATACATTCCATCTTCGACCAAAACTCTGATGGTATGTTGTCTGGTCCCGCCGCTTTCCCGCGTTTCATTTACCCGCAACTTCTTCTTCGAATGGATCAGCTGCTGGGACGCGATCACGTGGAAACTGTTTGTTAAGCAGATCCTTACAGTGGTAAAGGTTTTCCGCTGCTGCCGCTCGGGACTCTCTTTGTAACGTTTCTAAGTCGCTCATATTCAAGTGCAAGTCGAGACTTTTCGATATCGTTGCTCCGATCACATTTTGTCCACGCTGGAAATGCTTGCTTCTTGTCGGTCACAACTCGTTTGGTTTCGTCATTCCACCACCATGTTCCTTTCTCGATGTGATGATGTCCCGATATCGTTCCTAGAAGAGAATTTGCGTGTGTCATTCATGCCTCGTGCATGCTGTTCCACATTTCTTGCGGGCTAAGTGAGTCTGCGATAACGTTTATATTAAGAAGTACTTCTTTAGCGCGTGCAATAAATCTTGTGCGTCGTTCTTTCGATAAGTTATACCACCGGATTTTAGGCTTTCTAACAGGCTCTCGTGTTTTTGGTGGTTCCGCTGTGAAGAATTCTGTAATGAACAGCCGGTGTTGGGTAACTTGACACTGTTTCTCATCGATCTTTTGCAAAGGTGATAGTCTATTTGTGTTTCGTGGCCTCCGCTGCTATAGGTGATAAGATGTCGTTGATGTTTTATAAACGTCGTATTTAAAACAGTGAGACCGTGGGCTTTACATGCTGCAACGATGTCTTCACCAGCAGAATTTCTGGTTTCAAAGCCGTTATCGCCGTGGCAGTCCTCATAATCTACGTTTGATTCTCCAACGTGGCCGTTTAAATCTCCGCATACGAGAAGCATCTCCTCGATGGGTATATTTCTGAGTAAATTACCGAAATCTGACCAAAATTTATCCGATTGATTGCAACCGTTTTGTGGGACGTACGTGCTAACAATGTTCCACATTTCATTGTTTATAATGAGTTTTACACTCATCGAGCGGTCGCTTATTTTTGAAATACCAACGATATTATTAAGAAGATTTACCGCGACAATAACACCGACACCGTTTCGCCCATTGGCCGTTCCATGGTAAAACATCTTCAATGACTTAGTTTTTAAATCAAGAAAACGCGCTTTATTTCCGGTATTACACCTGAACGCACATGACATGTAGAACTCTGCGACGCATTATTGCTTCCATCTCCAAGCTTTTTGAGGTCATCGATCCGACGTTCCAACTTGCAAACCGAAGTTTAGTAAAATTTAGACCGAATTTTCAGTCACCACTGCCAATGTTTTCACATTTGAGTGATCCACATCTTTTTCTGGAGCTTTTTGGAACAGGTTGTCCGATAAGCTTCGCTGAATATGGCAAAACCAGTCAACTTCCGCAGATGCATGTACTTTTCATACATCCGCTGATGTTCGTAACATTTTCCTTTTCATTTCTCGTACATGTCCAAAATATCGATCGTATATAAGAAACCCTTCAGTTTAAGCGGCAGTTTTCAGTTACAAAATACGAGTACTCCGTAGCTTTAGTGTTCGTCCCGATGACTCCTTCTAAATAGCTGTCATGAGTCGGGTTTGCTGCTGATGTTCGGTCTTAGTACCCAACCCATTGTTAAGAGTGCCTTGAAGGGCCGTTATGTTCTGTTTCGACAGAAAATCTTCCCAAATCTACCTAACTTTAACCTCGAATTATCCATTTATTCCTGGTATGCATGAGACCATTTAAATAAGATCTCTGGGAACTCTGTCGAAGGATTTTTTTTTTGTTCGTTTCTGCACCACTAATCGTAAACTTTCATTCGACTCAGACGAATATTGACCTGACTCGGACTACCCAGACCTTTCTCAATAGCTGTTGCACTTTTTCGTGTCGCATTTGCCTTTATATAGTACTCGAACAAGAGAGCTCTCCCATTTTTAGGCATTCGATCGCCTCTCATCACTTTATTTAACAAAATCTCGAGCCAAGATTTCCGATTGTCGCCCACACTTCCGAGGGTATATTATCCGGTCTGACTGTTGTACGTCCTTTACAGCTTCACTAAGTTCGGCGAGGGTTCGGCATTCAGGTACTCATTCCTTCTATTGCAAATTTTCTCGCTGCTCATCTTCAATATTCTGGGTTGCGCCTTATTTACATGCGTCGACGTTGCACTTTCTCCATTTTACTTTGTCGTAATACATTTTCTAGCTCAAAACGTTTGCCCGTTGCAAGTTTGGGTTTTTGATCTCGATATTGACTCTTTTAGAGAGTGATTACGTGGCATTGGTAGTAACTGGTGGAGATATGAGCCTATTTTCGACTTTATTTTTGCCCCAAACGGACGCCTTCGATGAAGTACGCAACTGGAACCAGTTGATTAGGGACCACGCTAATTACAGAGACTGATTGACTGAGGGTCGCGTCCACTGTAGTGCCAGGGCTAGACAGCTAGTTGTGTTCTTATTCACCAATGACGAAATGAACAATGCTGAGCTGTCCCATAGACTTGAAACACCGTAGCATGTGAAGGTTTGATCAGGTGATCAGCTCGTGTTAACTTCTCAGAAAGTGGAAGGTCATTAGAGGTCTTCCTTCCTCAAAGTAGAATTAAACTCAACAAAAACAAAGGAGACAATAATAGAGGAAAGGACAAAAAAAAAGAAGAAAAAAAAAAAGGAACACATTTGTCTTCCATTAAGGAATAAGTCTTATGGTCTTACCAGTAGTTACGGATACCAGAGTAGCACCCCAGCAAATTCAAAGAAAAACTGTGTTTCATTGCAATATTTCATCGTCAGCTAACTGTACAGGAGCAGCGAAAATACTCGTACATTCATGTACTTTCTACAGCTACGAGTATATTCCAAATGGTATATGGAGGACAATACTTTCTCTAAGCTAACATGTGAAATATTACATGCGGTACATACATACTCGTACATAAGAGTGCTGTGTTTCATGCTCACCGCACGTCCTGCTTAAGATGAAAGGACTTGCAGCTCTCGAGGAAAGTAGGTTCCGGAAAGTTTGTGGCGGGGGGTGCGAACGTAATGAAATACCTTTTCTTTTCACCCGCAAGAAGAAAAATAATAGCCTGCTTGAACAGCTCCAGTAACATCCTTGGCACAAGCATCAGGACCGGAACGAGCACCAGAACCAACACTAGACCCAACCTTAAGGATTCAGCTTTGTCTTTAACTTACATTTATTACTCGTATGCGTCTTCTTTTCTTTTTTTTCTTTTGTTTTTGTGAGCTTTTTTGCCCTTATCCGCACTTTTATTTTTCTCTCTCTCTCTAAGCTAACTTGTACGAATTTTTAATCGAGTTAAGATGAAGAAAATAAAAAAGGAAGAAAACCAGTTCACTTGAATTATAATTCTTATCGTAGCCAAATGGCGGTACGGAGAAAGGGGCATTCTACTATTCTTATGTGGTGGTTCGTTTCAGTTTTTTTTTTTTTTGTTTATTTGTTGCATCCTCTCCTTCTTGCAGGACGAAGTGGCATCTTTTTGTACGGATCTTAGGAGCTGCAAGTTACGTACATACATACATCGGGATCGGGATAAAGTGGACTTTCATAATCCACCTTCTACGTGTTGGAATTTTTGTTTTTACTTCTCTCTGTCCTTAGGCGACGTGGGCGAGCTCCCGCTCACTCTTGCAGTAAAATGGAGGTCCTTTGGACTTCTTGGATGGAGAAAAATTATGCACACAAAGGGCAAAAGAAAAAGGAAAAAAACAAAAAAAAAAACCCAAACGAACTGAAAGACAAAACTCATCTCAGTGTATGGGTGTACTCGTAGTTACTCGACGTGACCGTCATCGTCATCGTCGCCATCGCCATTATTTCATGGTACTCGTATACCCACCTACCTACGAAGGAGAGTATTCTTTGTTATAATTTCTTGGTCGTATTCGGGATGTGCCAGATACCATGTACCAACTGCAGACGGGACGTGGACTTACTTGGAAGTCGTTCGGTTTTTTTTTTTAATTTTTATATGAATCCACAAGCATGTGTGGGTATGTTCATTAAAGTCCCGTTTGAGGCTTCTTTTTTCGAAAAAAAAAATAAAGGACGAAGCTTACAGAGTAAATTTATTATTTCGGGTAATCAGGGGTTACTCGTGCATGAGTAAAATATCATAACATTTGCGTCGGTTAGAATTGCAAGAGCATCCTTCTTGCTGAAGGAAATACATTTGCTAAAAATATGTCTTCGATGTTGTCCAGGAAATTGTAGTTTTCCTTTGTGGTACTGCATTGGTTATATCCAGATTTACTGAAGAAACACGGTATACCATCAATTATTCGAAATAAAACGAAGAGTATCTCTTGACAATTGTGTGGCCCTGTCCCCAAACAACTATAAGACTTTAGTCGTCCCAGTCCTCTTTTATGGCACTGAAGCGTCGTCGGTAGTTCCGAGAAGAAAACTCTACTTAAGATATTCGGTACCGTTTGCGTTGACAGGCCTTGGAGGAGGATATTTGGAGTGAATGGACGGACACCAATGCTTCGGTCCGCAGAGTAGAGGAAGACCTCGCCTTATGTGGCGCGCAAAAGCAGAAGGGGACCTCAACCGAATTAGATTCAAAGTAAGATGACTTCACTCTCTGGCACCTAATGGCATGGAATTTCCATTCAATTTTGGGTGGTAATGCACCAACTCCTTGTCCGACGCAATCATGTTTTTGATAAATTCTAATAAATTCTAATAAATCCTAAATTAGTGCCTCGATTGGCAAGACATGAAGATGCTTGAATCTAACTAACGTACCTTGGTGGTTCGGTTTTAAGAACTGTTCGTACTCCCTCAAGATTCTTCCTTATGTAAGATTCCCTGTAAAAATAAATGACATCTGCCCAGTTGAATATAGTTGATATCGATCTTTCTCGACATTAAATAGTTTATTTTGCCTAACAGCCGAGTGCTTTATGTCCTTGCAATTGATCGTGTACAAAACTTATTTTTCTTATTCTTTCTGTTTAGGACTTGAGTCTATCACGTGTATTAATCTCCTCATCCTTCTCTGTAGCACAGTTTGCTATTCCTCATATTTCACTTGCATGTGGATGGCACAATTTCTCACTAAATCAGGAGGCACCTTGCACCCACTTGTAATTCTTTTATATTTGATATTCCCTCCACTAGAGCTAGCTAGCTAGACACCTTTGTGAACGTTTCAATGTGGAGCTTGCTTGAATCCGTTTCAAGAATATATTGTGAAGACAGATGGTTGATTTATTTGTATTTCTATTGCTCTTCCTTGAGTTCGAAAAGCTATTTTTGATGTGACATAAGCATATGTTAGACCTCGATTACAAATGCCACAGTACGTCCGTTCATACAAAATTCCTGACATGCAATGCAGGTCCGCCGACAAATGATAATAAAATTAAAACGTTATGGAGCATTCAGTGGATGTGAGTCAAATCGAGTAGAGACCCTTTGCATGGCAAAAAAAACTCGAAACAACAATACAACTCTCCCTAGCCACAAATATCACAGATTTGGTTAAAACAGCGATTAGCATCATGGCCAAGAGCAGCCACGCCATTGATTCGTCTAAAAGCTCCAGCTGTTGGCGTTTTTTTTTTTTTTTTTTTTTTCTTTTGACTTGTTTCTTCTCGTAAAGGGTGGACTACAAATCTCTCTACGGTATGCTTCAAATCAAATTTATTATCAGCGACCTGTTCCAGGACCAAGAGCTGGAAAATAAAAAACAGAAACACAACTGACACCCCAAATTTAGACTCGGAAAAAACCTGCACGAATAAAAAAAATCGTTTTTCACTTAATTTTTCTGTAAAGGATGTTGGTTTTGGTGCGGGTTCATTTTCGTTTTTACCTACAGCAGTAGCTGTATTTGTCTTTTTTTTTTCGTTTTCTTTCGGTTCTTGGTGTTATCCACAGCGAAATCCTTATCCCAGAGGAGGTTTTTTTTTCGCTATACCACCAATTTTTTGTTTCGTTGGCTTTTTCCCCCAAAACTTTGCTGAGGATCATGTGGTTTTGGTGTCCATTTTGTGTGTATGTGTGCCTTTTGGAAGGGAAAACACATTTCACCAGGATAAAGTTAAATGTGTTTCAATGGAGAGAGAGGCTAACAGAAAAAAAAAAATAAATAAATAAACAACTGCAAATCAGCTTAGACTCAATTGGAAAAAATGAACACACACCCACAGGGGAATCGTGGGAAATTCAAAAGAACGAAAGAAGAGTGACGAAAATTAGCATTCAGGATAAAACAAAAAAAAAAAAAAACGAATTAAGCAGTTCTGACAAGTTGATGAGGGATTTCCAAATTTCCGATGCAAGTAGAAACTTTTGATTTTCAATGTAAATGAAATACTTTACTAACTAAGCTTTAAACTGAGATTCCAGATACACTATCCAGTACATCTACTATATTACGACATATTCAAATTGGTTTTAATAGATCACGAATGTGAGGTAGGCATCATAAAGGACTTTTCCATCTAGAATGACCCTTAGATAGCTGGCTTCAAATTCATACTCCATGGCCTCTCTAACTCTCTCTAAAGAACTTTGTGAAGCCACTCTATGTGTTCTGACCATCTGAATGTTATTGGTTGGCTGGAGCACATTAATGCCATCAAAACAAGACAAATCTTCGAATAGCTAGACCTTTTTTCGTACCGGCTGCTTTTGCGAACATCATCCTGTGTTGACCATTGAATTAGCCTCATTTTCCAAGTCAAGCTTTTTTTTTTTTTTTTTTTTTTTTATAATGAGCGCGCGCTCAAGGGGTTTGAGTACCCTTAAAGTGATTGTACACAGCGCGGGCAAAGGAAATTTAGGGAGGAAGAAAAGAGAGGTACCGATGTACATTGTTTTTAAATATTTGCAAGTTATAACGACCAGGAAATACAGAGATCGGCAGGGCATTCCATAAGCGAGTTGTACGGCTTAGGAACGAATCACGATATTTTAGAGTACGTCCGAAAATGGGCTTGAGGGTATACTGATGAGCATTCATAGCGAGACGGGTGTTACGGTTGAAAGTTTGAATGGGCGGAATGCTACTGGCGATTTCAGTGGAGCACTGGTGGTGGAAATAGCGATAAAACAAAGTGAGACACGAGACATTTCGTCGGTGTTCGAGGGTGTCCATTGATTGACTGATATTAGTATCGTCAATAAGTTTTATCGCACGGTTTTGAATCCTATCTAGCAGGTGCAGAGATGTTTTGGGAGCACCTGACCAGATGTGGGAGTTGTACTCCAATTTTGGGCGGATGAATGCCTTATATATTGAGGCCAGATCAGAGGGGGTAAAATATTTCTTACATCGCTTGAGGAAACCTAGACATTTCGCAGCATTTTTGGCGACATCAAATATGTGGTCATTCCAACGTAAGTTGTCATTAACACACATACCGAGAATGGAAAGTTTTTTGGTTTCGACGATGCAAGTGCCATTCATAGATAATGGCTGGGTGTTTAAATTTCGCTTTAAAGACAGCAGACAGCATTGTGTTTTGGAAGCATTAAATTCCACTCTATTGATAGTTCCCCAATTGGTTATGCTGTTGATATCGGAATTTAATGAGCTTAGCATACGCTGCCGTTCTCGTACTACAGCCGAAGAGCAGGGCCGTGAGTCCGGGAACGAATATGAAAAGCAGAGAGTACTGTCATCAGCAAAGGAATATCTCTGCGTTCTATGGCCTTCTGGCACCATATTCCACAATAGCTATGGTGTCCGTCAAACTTCAATTTTGTGACAGCGTCGGTTCTACCGCAGAAAAAAGTGCCATCTCGTGACGTAGTTAGTTTGATATTGACGGGTCCACTGTTAAGCAGTTCATAACAGTACATAGGACGACTTCTCGCTTCGTTTCCAGATATGAACCATCTGTTTCTGTTTCAGATATGAAACAAAGTGTGAGAGGACTTAGATGTCTCATCCAGGCCTTCGATCGAAAGTGCCATTCCATCAACTACTTATGGCCTCGCCAAATTTTGCTCATCAGAGTGACAAAATGCGTGTCTGGGTAGTGCTGCAGATGAAGACGATAGTAAAAAGTAAACCACCCTGCAGTTGCTTATTGCCTGATGGGAGATATTGCGGATTAGATGTTCAATTAAAAGGAAACTGCTTAAGGAGCATGAGGAGCAAAGAAAATCTAGACCAGTGTTAAACAAAGACGGTTGCTGGCAAGATCTGCACGCCTTATTCTTTAGATCCTTCGTTTTGCACGTTTGTTATGAATTTCCATTAAATGTTCTTCTCCAATTGACTGTATGGAGACGTTCCAGAAAGAATATGCTATGTGCCTTCCTTCTGATCTGGGCAATCAGATAGGAGCTGCTGTATGTGGTAGTCTAGTCTCAGATTTTCGTTATTAATTTAAACGTCCATCTGACTTTTGTTGTATAAGTCCAACGGGCCTGCCAAATAGTTATTGACGCTGTCTTTTCTTTTGTTTTAATAGCCTTTGTCGTCGTGCTGGTTCAAGATTTTTCTATTTGCCTGCAAGTGTGTCAATGGAAACCATTCCGATCATCCGAAAAACATAAATTGTCCTTAGCGCGCTGTCTCTGTATGTTGCCGATTGTCTCCTCTGAGAATCCCTTGGTTCTTAGTGCCTCTGCATACAGACCACATCCACTTCGATCAGAATTTGCTTAGCTCTGAAAAGGATTTCGATTCGAAATGGCAGCCCTAAATTAATTATCAGTGTTGACTCGTGCTGTGAGCTCTGCTCAGACTGTAAAACTCCCAATTCAAATTTTTGGTTTGGAGGGTCGCTACGCCACTGCCCTATACACAGTCGCCACCAAGCTAAACCAATTGGATCAAGTCGAGAAGGATCTCGTTAAGATCCAAGAGAACATCAAGGCCGATCCCAAATTGCGTGAATATGTCTCAAGTCCTATTATCAACCGCAGAGCTCTTGGTGTGGCTTTGAAGGAGACCGCTGAGAAATTGCGTATGGCTCCTGCTACCAGCAACTTGTTGGGTCTTATGGCTGATAATGGTCGCCTTAAGAAGCTCGACACTGTAATCAACGCCTTCAAGACCATCATGTCTGCTCATCATGGTGATGTTGTCTGCGAGGTTATTACTGCTAAGCCATTGGAAGCTGGCCAAAGGAAGGAACTCGAAGGAGCTTTGAAGGCATTCCTCAAGTCAAACCAAAAACTCCAGATCACATCCCGTGTTGATCCCAGCATCATTGGTAGACTTATTGTGTCCATCGGCGACAAATACGTTGACATGAGCATCGCCTCTAAAGTTAAGCTCTACACTGATGTTATCTCCGCATCTGCTTAGCAAGTAGGTAAAACAAAAATTCAACAATAAATCAATGATACGAAAGAATAAACTGAAATGCTGTACTTTTTCCATTTGAGAACGAATACACTAACACCACTTATGAAGAACTGTAATAAAAGGATTGATGTTGCTGCTCTGGAAAGTAGAATTATTCTATTGCACTCAGTTCCAATGCTATAAGGCAATATTCATGACAAAGCTGCCTGTACTTTCGAGGCTTTGTCACCTATCATATACACCGGTCAAACGAGCAATACGGGGCCGGCCACTTCTGGCGATGTCTTTAGTGGGGACGACGAGAAAAACGACGACGAACTTTGTGTTAAAACAGCAGACTGAAAATTAGTCAAATAAGCAGTAACAATAATTTCGCGTTCTTCAGGTGTCTTGTGACTTACTGCCTTATTTGAGATACAATCAGGTCCAGGCGTTTTATTGATATTTTTAGAATTGCCTTTGTGTTGGGGACAACTTTAGCGTTGTTGGGCTTGACAATTGTGGAGGCCTACAGCCCTTCAGCTTAGTCATTATCATTCTCATTTCTTTGATCGCCTTTTTTAAATCCCTTCTTGACAGTCGGAATGTGCCTAGTCGTTCTTGAAAATCGACTCTCTATCTAGAACGCTGCACTCTCCATCGGGCTTGTAAGCAATTTGCTCTGTATTTTACTGGGTATTCGTTTGGGCATGCTTTGGTCATAGTGCTAGTGAGATGATGCCACAAATTCTCCGCTGTTTCGCTGTCGGCTATTCATCATCTGGTCTTCATCATTTCGTCGAAGGACATCTTTGTCGAAGGGTTTATCTTTACATTTTGGGCCCGATAGCTTAGGGCTAGCGGAAAGGCCTTTTGTTCTTTAATATCAATTATGGATCAACTATGGGTATATCCTAATTCCGTTTCTGATTCTTACCAAGCGCTCAAGGCTGAACATAGATTTTTATCTTTTGTCGTTGAACCTAGGTTCTTCGTTACAACTGCCGTAATCCACTTTTCCTTCCTTTGAAACAGTCGTATGAAAACTGGTTGGCCCACATAGAACTTGGTTTTGACTGAGTCCATAGCTTTCTTGCGTTCTAGAAACATAACTGAACGAATTGTGCGATGTGAACTTCCGTGGAGGTTTTCTGCTGATAAGATCCCACAGTCATCTGGTGTAGATCGATATGTCGAAAAAAGACCAACAGCCCATCTTCCCACCGTGATGTGTCTTGCAAAATCTTTCGAAGAGCTGTTTTGACCGTAGGTACCATCCTTTCAGGTGCGCCGTTGAATAAAGTTACTTCAGCAAAAATTCTGGAACTCACACGAAGTAAATTTGGGGCCCATTGTCGGACACTAACGTCTTAGGTAGCTCCTCAATTGTGGTAGATGCCATACGGACTTAGATTTCGAGTCAACCACAATCAGCCACATCTGCTTCTGAAAGCCACATCCACTTCGCTGGCGATATATACGCGCTCCCATACTTCTTCGGTCGACGGCCAGCTGGTGTACTCTCTTGGCGAGTTTGTGGCGTTGGTCTGACATGCGGTACATTGTGATACAATTTTGTTGATGTCGTCCTCAATGGTGGGCCACCAACAGTATTGACGAGATATTTGCTTCGTACAGTGACACTGATGGAGAATCGTCAATACTTTGGGTTGCAATTGCCAGGGTACGACTACTCTAGGGTTTCCGCTGTGGAAGAGAAGAACATTATTAAATAATTCTATAGAAAGCAATAAGGAAATTTCATCTTCTCGAAGCTCTTTTGGCCATCCATTCGGCACGTATTGAAAGACCTTCTTCAGCGTAGGATCCTTTAGTGATGTCTTGGCTATAATGTTAGAAAGTCTTCGATCAATTGATGCCCAGATAGCTTTCTTCACGAGGACAATGGGTGCTGCCCATTTACTGGTCTCGACTGGTCGGAGAATATCTAATCGTCGTAAACAATTTCAAATCGGACGCCTTCTTTCAAGCCAAAAGCGACCGGACGATGCTTCAAGTACTTTGGCTGACTATTTGGAGTTAAATGAGCGACAAATTCCTTACTGCAACCCAGTTCTGGTCTAAAAACAGTCACGTGCCTCTCGCGGATAATTTTTGCCTCAGCAGCAATTATCTCCTTCGATTCGGTTACCATTTGCATAATTGATTCCCCCTTCGAGAAGTTTTATTGAAAACCCAAACGCCTCGAAGCAATCTAACCGCATTATGTTGGCACCTTGATGAATGTTGCTTACTAAAAGTGACAGGTTGCATGTCTTGGTTTTCCAGCAAACCGATACTTCCATCACCCCCTGGATTGGAGTGCGGTGATTGGATTCGCAGTGAGGATTCCCAAGAGTCTGGTACCCTGCAAGCTCCACCAGTGAACAAGTGGCTTCAGTGTCTCTCTAAAAGACCATTGGTTGCTGATTTACGTGAAGCAACACGAAAATTTGACGCCCTTTCATTTCAGTTTCCCACTGAGTTGATGAAACTCATTAACTGAGTGAGTTGTGTCTGCGGGCTTTCGACAATGTTATGAGTTGATGCGATTCCCATTTCCAGGCCTTGTGTGAGCATGTGACATGTGAATTCCTTGGAGCACCTGTTTCTACGCGCTGTGTTGACATGCACACACTACTTACGGAGAACGGAGGAGTAAAATTCTCTCCATGTGCTCTGCATTCGACTTGAGAATATTTTCCAACAATTTCTATTGCTGGTCAAAAATAAAGAATCTTCTTCGCTGACCCACCAATCTCTGTCGTGCAGTAGGTTATATCGATGACTGATTCCATTCCCGATTAGGGAGCCTTCAAGCTCATTTTGTTGGCCACGGATTAAAGTCTCCACCCATAATCACTGGAGATCCTTCATGTGCATCTACACTTACCTGAAACTCACTTATTGTCCAATTTGGCAGCGTGTAGCGGCTGTAGAATCTCGTTTATTTGCACACAAACAGCGCCATGCCTTGATTTATCACAGATCCAGATGTTAGACAAAATTGTGTTGAGCCCTTCATAGGCCCGAACTGTCGCATTGGATAATTTCTTCAAAAAACCATCAACAATTCGACAAACCACTGAAAGTGACTGCAGAGGCGAATGATGACCAGAACACAAGATCTGTTCAAGCCTGATGACTCGGCAGAAAACGTCATGTGCAAACCCATAATAGGTTTCTACCTATCATCAGGCTCCCCATCAGTATAAAAAACTTCACCTTCTTTACTTGGCATTACATACACACATGCATGCATACTCGTACCACCGCAAAAGCACACCTAAATCAGTAATGACATACCTACGAGTATATATAAGGAAAAACAAAAAAAGTGGAAACAACCTGCGATAAGACAACACGGAGAAATTTCTATCCACATCCATTCATGCGAATGAATATCCTAGATATGGGAAGGAAACTTTTTCCATTTGGCACGGCTACAACAAGTCTATGGCCCACGAAAGGATCTACGAATACCTGGGACAGTAAATAAATAAATGAATAAAATACGATAGAATAAAAAATCATGCAAATCTATTCTGGTTGAGTGAGAGAGGGGGGGGGAGGGAGGAACCCTAGATAACCTGTCACATTGTAATGCCATCCTGGAGGGGATTTCTTTATTGTTTCTACTTTTAATCCAACACACTGGTAACCAGAGCCAGTATTCCCACCCCCTGGCAATCACCCACTACCCTGCATCTGCTCGTCCCCAGCAGCAGCTAACGCTCAACGTTCAGTCAATCCTTTTGGGGTGGAATTAAACGAATAAAAATTCATATGCGTATATTAATTTTACGCAACAACAGTGCCAATGGCGCCGAATTGATGCCGAATGACTCAATGTTGGAGCTCAGATCTTTTCATCTTATATTATCTCCTTCAACTGCTGCGAGCCACCCCCTCCGGACGCACCACAGCTAAAAGGCGAGCCCAAAGGGATGGAGACTAAGCTGCGGAATATTTGCCTATTTTAAAAACGTCAATACACTCACGCTATACTCGTACACAGGCACAGGCACACACAAATCCCTGTTTATAGGGGAACAGGATATTCTTTTACTTTTGCTTTGCTTTCGCACATGGATATCATCTAGTTAAACGATAAATAAAATCCTTAAGGGTAAAATAATTTTCCAGCAGAAAAATAAAAAAAAACGGGAAAATGAAAAGTTGAAATAAAAAAAAAATAAAAAAAAAAATACCCAAAGGAAGGAATTATGAAAAAAAGTACATACGAGTGTATCTAGAAGGTGCGCTAATAAAAAGTAACAAATGACATGTTGCCTCTTACATTCTCTGTTGGCTTGGCGTTGGGGTGTTGTGGTGGTGACGAACGAGGATGGAAAAAGTGGAACCGTTTTCCTATCAACGTACGAGTTGCTCCTTTTCAAACAGTGATGGGCCACGACCTGACAAGTTAGACATTTTTGTGGCGGTTTTATTGGGATTTTTTTTTTTGCTTTTGGCCGTCGAATGCCATATGTGTACATATAGAGATACCATATGCTCGCTCGTACACCTAAACGCAATGTTTACTCTTTGAGTAAATTCCTTTTCAATTATAGCTGTCACACGAAATTTGATTAAAGGCGACTGAAATGAGGTGTTAATCAGATTTGTGTGACACCCTGAGCATGAGTTGGAATGTGGTAAAATCTCTGTTGTTTCCGTGTGTGGTATGTTGTGTTTGAATGCGCGGCATGAACTCTGGCGTAGATGCTCTCTGTATTTACTAGAATCGAATCTTATCATACCATCACTGGGTTCTTGAATGCAATTTACTTATAGTGGAATTTATGAATGTGCCTTCATTGGAAATGCTACAATTCGTATGCACTATTAACAAACGCGGTTTTGTACGCGCTCGTATGTTTGGAATTGATTTTGGAATAGCTTTCTCGCGGCTTTGGGATCCTGACCTTATTGATTAAATGGAATAGTGGCCACATCGGGCTCCTACATTTATATTCATGTACACGTACAATGCAATACAATATGGCACATTCTAGGAATGGATCAGGACGAATAGAGCTCGACGGCCACACGGGGTTATGCATACAAATGTTTAATTACGGATGGAACAAAATGTTCATTTTGACAGTTGAACTGCTATTCAAAATTCAGCAACCGACTCGAAACAAAACTGTGAGTTCGAAATTTTGTTAGCGCCTACGGAGAAAAAAATATTTTTCGAACACCAAGGGAGGAAATGTGTTTTTTTTTTTTTTTTTTTTTGGCGAGGAAAAATGCAAGAAAAGTGGTCTAAGTATGCGGAAATTGGTCCATAAAAGAGGCAAAACAAGTGGTAGCAAGCTTCAGAAGAGATTCTGCCAAAAAGGACAAGCAAATGGGCGAATATGTTTAAGATTGCCTGAGGAGGAAACATGAGATTTTGTTGGTTTGCTTTGATTTGAGGCCCCGGTCAATGCAGCGCAGGTTCATTTGAGCTTAAATCCTAGACTTCAAATTAACAAATTAGGATGAGAGACGTCGTCCGAAAGTGGCACTGCTGGTGCAAATAGCAGTAGAACAATGTGAGACAGAAGACATTTCATCGGTGTTCGAGGGTGTCAATTAACTGAGGAGTTTTAGGAGCACCAGACCAGCTGCGTGCATTGTACTCCAATTTTGGGCGGATAAATGCCTTATATACTGAGGCCAGATCAGAGAGTTTGAAGTATTTCTTACATCGCTTGAGGAAACCTAGACATTTCGCAGCATTTTTGGCGACATCAAATATGTTGTCAGTGACACACATACCGAGAATGGAAAGTTTTTTCAGTTTCGACGATGCAAGTGCCATTCATGGACATTTTGAAGCAATAAATTCCACTCTGTTGATATTGCCGTTCTCGTTCTACAGGTGAAGAGCAGGAACGGAAACGAATATGAAAAGCAGAGAGTACTGTTGTCAGCAAAGGAATATATTGGATTAGAAGTGGTCGACAAGGAAAAAATTAAAAAGAGTGTCGGAAACAGAATGGAACCCTGGGGTACACCAGCATTTACTTTGTGAATGAAGCATTAGAAATATCAAGTGCAACAATCTTGCTTTCACCAGATTGATGTATGCTTTGGTTCCACTTTTCAATGGGACAAGCCATCAAATCAAATTGATAGGATTTCGTGTTTCGAGGTATTTCATGAGCTGGCGGTTGGAAAGAAGAGATGGGTCTTTAGGAGGGGAGAGAATAAGATTCGCCTTTTTGTGGACGGGCTGGACATATGCTCTTTTCCAGCATTCTCAGTGCGAGTTCTGTTGATTACGTCGGATGTTCAATTTATGTCCTATGTGACCAAAATACTCCTCGTGTTAGTACATTTATTAATCTTTTCTAACTAAGGGTATAGCTCGTCAGCCCAAAGACCCACTTACCCGGGTTATTTCGTTCTTAAAGCACTCTCAATAAGCTTCAAAGGGTAGTACTTTAAAATAGTCTTGATTCGATTCGTCGGCTACTCTACTACTTCTGTTTGAAGGACACTCTACGAAGGTGGAGAACGATGTGATTTTCAGATTCTTTGTTATCATGACACTCAGTTTGAACTGTTTCCTATATCTCAAGTATTTCCAAGCACTTCCTTCTTTTGTCTTGATGACCACTAGAGCTCATCTCATCATCTCGGCAACCTAGGCTTCGTTCTTTGCACAGTGTGTCCTTGCAGGAAAGTTGTTAGAATCGACTCTTTTTGTTATTTTATTTGTTCAGACCATTTTCATATTTTGGTCCCAGGAGTGTACCAAATTCACCTTTATGGTACCAATGCGTATCCTTTGCGCTTTCAGCCGTAGAAAATGGCAACGAAATCGATGTTATTGCTACAGATTTCGTTATGGCCTTCGATAAAATACGAGTATTACATCTCGTATTATCTGGAGGACCGTTACTATAGCATACGCTTCAACCCAGTCAGTCAGCCTTCTCAACCCCGTTCTTGGTGTCCCACAAGACAGCCATCTAGGTCCCCAATTTTTCATTATAACTATAAATGATCTTGAGAGGAATATTAAATACTGCTTCCTACACTCAATTCTCCTTTGAGAAGACCTCGATAGGTTTTCCACTTGGTGTCTAAAAAATTACTTTGAGCTTAATGTCTCCAAATGTCAATCTATGACTTTGTTTCGTAAGTCCAATTAATCACCCCCTCGACGTTATTTTCTGCATGACTAACCTGTATCCCAGGTTCAATCCGTTTGCATATTGATGAGATAATCCTTAAAGTCAGCTCGATGGTCTAAAGAATTTTGCATCCCTTATGTGGCAAGGTCACTTTACATTACTCTTGTCCGGTTCCTTGTCGCATATGCCAGCCAAGTGTGGTCCCCCTTTCAGCGAGTTTATATGTTCCGAATCGAGAACATTAAACGTCGTTTCTTTGATGTGCCCTTCGTGGGTTATCCTGGGATGATACTTTTTGTTAACCTGAATACCCTCGAAAAACGCTGAGACGTAGCTGACATTCTTTTCATTCACCGACTGCTTCCTCCCTGGTTCTGTGGATTGTTAGTTTTTAAGTTAGTTTAAGCTTGTATTAGCGAGTACCTCAACAACCTGATGAGAAGCCGAGGTAGGATTGCAGCGCATGTGTGGCCTTGGCTGGTGAGGAGAGCCTACTCTTCGTTGGCCATTCTTTGAATAAAACCAGTTTGTAAATGTCATTTCTGAGCAACTTCTTTTGAGATTGGAGATATCCGCAGGCAAGGAGGATAATCATCGACCCGACTTTATATCCTTTCTACATTTGACTTTCCATAGTGCTAACATATTTCGCTTGGCAGTTTGAGCCTTCAGCAAGTGGCAATCTTGTCCGCCGAGTGTGAAAGCTGATGGAGACTTTTCTTCAGTCATACATAGTCGAAAAGATTAGCAGTACTTGTTCCAACCATCCATATGGTTTCTTACCCTGTAAGTGTATCTTTAGTGCGTTTTAAGATGAAGTTAGAAAATCTAACCTAAGGTTCCTGCATGTATTGTATTTACATATCTTGATCTTCTCTCATCTCTCCCATCTCTGTACGTGTATCTAAAACTTATTTTACCGCAAAATCTACAGAGAATCGATTAAATTTAAATTCCCACTGCAATATGTTGTTGAGGTATAGAAGAGCAGAATCTGAACGGACCGAAAAAATGTGCGAACTAATTGAATAAAAATGAATGTCCTCATTGCGGTTACCACTGAGTACTGCGGAACTCTAACTTGGATACGATGAGCTGCACAACGAGCCAGGAAACAGGTCTACATATATGAAAATGAAAAATAAAAAAATAAAAAAAATAGGTTGGAAGCCAGCCTGATGATGTCCATTTAAGTGGATACATTTTTACCATGCCTGCCTTTGTGTTTTTTATTTTCTTTATTTTTGGCCATGGCATCTGCCATAGGGGAATGTGCGTGTTTGTGTGTTACAGATGGGGTGTTATGGGAAATAAATGATGCTGTCTTCTCGAGTGTCTAACACCGACCACTACACGACATGTGAGGATAAAAACGACAACGACAACGACGAGGATGTAAACTCCTGTTGCTCGAAAGCTTTTATTTTTTTCTTTTTCTTCCTTTTTTTTTTAATTTAATTTTATCTATTATCCTAGTGGTGGCAGTCACAGTGGACAGAGTGTCTAACCAAATTGGGAAAAGGTACATTCATTGAGAGCGAAGAGTAGCTTTTTTTTTCAATTTATTTTTTTTCTCCCCCCCATTTTGGCAGAGTTTTCTTGTGTTTCCGAGAGGGCTTTCCGAACTCTTTTCCACACTTTAATTGTCTTTAACGAGTTTCGTTTCGTTTTTTTCTGGTTTGACCACTGTCCTTACACGAATGCACGCCAGCTAGTCGCACCCTTGTCAAAGAGACTTTCAGGAAGCTAGAGTCGAAGTAGGGGATGGGAGGGGGACAAACAAAAAAAATTGTTTGGAAGCATGTATGTAGTTAGATGGGCCTCAGTGAGTGTATATTAAGTGTGGTGAGCGTGGAACCAATGGACTCTAGTCTCCGGTTGATGTCGAATCAATGTAATTCTCTGGTTTGAGTAAAACCGTCAACGGATTGTAATGGATTTCAAACAAATGGGCTTGGAATTACCTCAAAGGATCTCGGCACTCTGCTCGTTCGAAAGCATCCTCCGTCGTCATACAAGATGTAGGGCAGAGGTCAACTTTCCGAAGACTGAGAAGAAAAAAAAAAAAAAAAAAACCGATTCTTGTTTGTGTACTTGTTTCCGTGGCAAGTACTGGGGAATGCAGCAGAATGTATAGAACGTGGAGTGGACTCACACATTAATTTAACCGTAATTTACATTTAAATTTATGGTGTGTGCGACGTGAGGACGTTGTAAACGAAGCAATCTGTCATTCGCATGTGGTAATTTTACACCACTTAAGTAGCCTTTATGACCTTTTTTCACTTTTTCACTCATTCAGAGTTGTTTTTCGTTGGCTTTTTTTCAATTTTTTGTTCTGTTTTTTTTTCGGCGGGCTTTGGGGACTTCTTTGCTAAATTTTTCCCCAGAACTTTTTCTTTTTGGTTTTGTTTTTCCCTGAGTGGACATTTCTATAATCGGGTTTTGCGGAAAAAATCTGTCAAAGGAGGTCGTAGATACTCATACTCGTACAGTGGTTATGTGTTGTGGAATTTGGTGTCGAGAGGTTTGAAATTGTGGTAGACAGACCATGGAATGCATGATGGAGGTTCATATTTATTAAATAACCCTGATAACAAGGATGCTTGTGAATGCAAGCGTAGTGTTTTTTTTTTGTATAAAAAATAATCACAAGGTTTCCTATTTGAAAAGATTTCACAGGAGCTTTCCAGAATTGTCAGGTAGTTTGGGTAATTTCGAATATTTTCCCATGACAACCACATGGTCTTCTGGTGAGGGCAAGAGTTTGGATGAAAATTTTCCAAATGTCATAAATGGCAGATGTAAAAGGCAACTTGAATGAGTCTACTCTGGGATGTTGGTTTTGATGCGAGGCGTTTGCTTTTAATTACAGAAATTCTAATTCGTCTACTTTCTGGTCGTTCCTGAAATAGGTGTCCATGGATTGAAAATCACGAATGGATGCATACCTTGAGACTTCTTACAAATACGATGCTGCATAATGAAATGTCTGAATACATATAGCATGTCAAAGTTGTCTTCCGTAATTAGAACTAATGTACCTTCATGGAAACCAGCTCTTTTGATTACATTTCTAACTTTTGTTGGAAGACTTACTTCAGGTCTTTCCAAGGTCCCAAGCTTGGGACCAAACGAAAACCACGCTTTGTAAAATAAAGGAAATCCCATGAACGGTGACTATCCTCCATCAGAGAGCACTTAATCTTGTAGTTTTTGAAAGCACCAGCAGGTCCGTGGTAGGATGTGATGATGACGAAACAAACAAATACGCGTCCTTTGATGTATTCATCCCACTGAGACACTTTAGGTAGTTTTTCGAAAAATTCAGTTTCAAAAACTGAATAGTTGAATAGACTTATGCGCTGTTCATCTTGTAAATTTTTAGAAATTTTGTGCCAACCCCAAACGGCGAGGAAATGAGGAACTGGGAATCGAACTCAGAATTTCACAACTGCCACCAATACAGTTGCTTCTAATTTTAACTAAAGACAAAATCCATTAAGTGTTGGTTGACTCTTTTCCGAACTTGGCCGGTATATATTGATTCACATTCTATCATTCAGACTTCAATAGGTAAATTGAAGATCGAAGATTGATCGCGAAGATCGTATACAACTTTAAAGCAGATATCGCCGCCAATCAAGAAGTATCAACTGAACAGCTGTGACATATGTATACTACGGTGACTGCTATAGAGAATAGAAGCAACGTCTATTTGTTTGCGGCTCGGGTTTAAGCTGTCGACTAACTATATGTCAACATGCCTGCACTTCGGCTAATTGACTTTGCTTCAGAACGGAATTTCAATATTCACAATGGACGACGACAAATCGTCCATATACCCATCAACAGTGAATATTCTGAACGAGAAACGTAGCCTCGGACCAGTACCCAGTTGTGGCCAAGGTAAACATACGGGTTCCTCAAACGCCACAACATTGGAGAAATTCCGCGAGAATACTGGGTATCGCCGGACTGCCACACGAAGCCGCTGAATTCATGAAGAGCAGAGGAAAAGAAATTGGTTTATGCGGAGAAAAAAAAAATTATTTCTTAGATTTGGCCGTTTCCCTGAACCACAAGAAACGAGATCCTGGCAAATGTAGGGACATTCATTTCATTAACGTCGCATACCAGATCTTCTCTACATACCCACCTGTTGTAAGACAATATATTCACACTACGGCAGGTCCTTGCGAAAGGCTAAGAAGGTCAGATCGATAGTCACCACCACTTTTTCCATCTCAAAGACGACCTTTGTATGTAGAGCCATAGTTTTGGCCCAAAATGACAATGGAGGTTGTTTTCTGCGGGATAAAGTGCCCAAATAATCTCTTCGAGACCTTTGATGTCAAAAAACTGGTCCCTATTTTTCTGTCGAAGCAGAGCACTCGGACAAAGTCTAGCCCATTGTAGGTACTTCTTGTAAGTTCGTTTTACCAAAATTTCTCACCTTGTCGGCCTGAAGCGAGTGTTGACCATACCATCACAGAGGTGTCGTCATGATTTTCACAGCAAGTTTCGCAGAATATTATATTACTTAGGCGCAACAGGCTAAAGTTTCTTAGCACAATTTCAGTGGTACAGGCAGCATACAGTCTTTTCTACTGAGGAACAATATCTTCTGCCTTCCTATAGGCAATGGAAACCCTATTCGAATACACAGGCAGAAAATTCTCGTCTGGGGTTTGCCTGGTAAGCGTATCGGCTATTTCATTTCCAGTGATCGCATTGTGATCTGCGATCCAGACAAGGCTCGATCCATTGAGTCTTCCGACTGTGTTCAGTAAAGTGTTGCATTCTCTGACTAGCTTTGTAAGCAAGTCTTAAAAATCATCTTGGCTGTCGCTACAGATATGAATGCTTCGCTCTCTACACAAATTTTTCGCAATATAGCTGCCATTAAGATCGCATCTACCTCCGCTTCGATGGCAGAGGCAGGTTTTCCTTATGAGGAGTGAAATCTAACGCTGTTTCCTTTCAGAAAGATAAGAGCGCCCGACTACATTCCCTTCCCCGGCACAGGAAAAGTCGATTTCAAATTTTTCAACAGGAACTCTGGTGCCATCGCATCAGACGGCATATCTACACAATTAGAGTCAAAAGACTATCAGTTGTACCAAAGACCACTTCTTTTTAAACTGAAGATGGCTTTGAGAGTGCAGATGTCTCTTGTGTTTAACGTAGGTACCTGCCGTGAGGGCTTAAGCCTACGGTGCGTCTTCGCACAAGATATCAAAACAATGCGTTGATAAGCGCCCATCGGGTAGTACAAATACTACCACCAGTACCAGATTCGAAGTCGTGTGTAAGGCACGAACTTCCCCTTTGGTGAAGGGTCGAGGCCTATCTAATACCTCAGCCATTCTGTGGGTCATGGCACCCGGTTGCAATGCAACTCCACATCGAGTAAACCAGTTGGTTCCATGGCAATCCCATGGCCCAGCACAGGTCGTAGTACACTACAACATATGTTAAGCCATGAGATGTCCAAGATCCATTCGGTCCACTCTCCCCGCGATTTTGGGTATAAACCTACAGCCACCACGATACTCCCACAAGGGGGCCAACTCCTAGGTCAGGCCAGAACCATAGTTCCGGGGGCTCCTGACCTCCCGTGGTACCAGAATATAGCTTCCGGTCAAGCTTCGCAACCTTGAGGTTACTTCCAGTTGGGCACCTCACTGCCCAGGACTGGCGGCCTTGCAACAACAAAAGCTCCTACAATCTTCCCGCTAGCTGCCTACTGCGTCTTCTATTAAATACTTCTTTTGCAAAACTACGGGTTCTTTCAAACCGTACGGTATCAGTGATAATTCCACTGACATCGTAGGTCTCACCATTAAAGGTGATGCCCATAGCCTGCAAGTTCCTTATGTCAGCGTAATTGGGACACTCACATAGGACATGAAGCCAGTCCTCGTAGGTAGCTCCACATGAGCAGCTCGCAACCTCGCTAAGCCCCCTCTTATGCAAGAATGCATTAAGAGAGCCATGCCCGGTCAACAGAAAGCCCAGGCTGAGGTTAAAATTCCGTTCAGGAAAAACTCGCATGGTTAGCACATCCCTTAGGAAGCCGTAAGTAACCCTGCCATTTACGCTAGTATCCCATCTAGATTGCCATCTAGATAGAACACATGCGTGTAGCAAAGTTTTACGCTGCTTCAGGGATAGGCCATCCACTTCTTCAGGGGAAACCCAATCGCGCTCATTCAGAGGGAGACCTTTTCTGATCTTGAAAGCAATAGCACGTCGCATCACTCCCAGATCCAGAGGTGGCACTCCAAGCAACACCTGCATTGCCTCTGTGGAGACAGTGTGGCACACCGGTAAGCAGCCAAGCAAGGCGACTCTTTGACAAGTCAGGATCCCTTTGAGAGTGCAGTCTATAACATGAATATCAAGGAGAGACGTGTTTTTTTTAGCTCCCTTACACTGCCAGGAGACCGACAGGGCCTTAGAGGCTTTCACCATAACTTGTTTGGTCTAAAGAAGTTTTTTTTTTTTTTTTTTATCCAGAATGACATTTAGCTATGACCTTTAATCACAAGATGAGTCAGACTAGACCTCTATCAGTTTTGAGAACTTCTTGAGAAGTTAGTTGTCTACCCTTTACTGACAACTGCCTTACAATGATCAGGGAAAGACTATCACGAGTTGTACAGCGACACCGATTTGGTGGAAAAGGCTCTCGCCTGCGATGGAAAGAAACAACGAAGTAGAGGAAGACCTTGCCTTAGGGGACGGCTTTTTGTTGATTTTTTTAAATTTTTTCGAACTAAAATGAATAAGTTTTGTGTTCAATATGAAAGAACGTGAGCAACCGTCTTGTGTCGGGGATATCTGTCCATTCGCCGTTTGCTTCTTCTGCTCACTTTTCATTTCTGTCGTCCGTTGCTTGTGTTGCGCATTTTCTATGAGCGAATTGTTCGCCAACTGCAGCACTTGGTGTATGCGGAATAATGGTGGATTACGCAGGTTTATTCTCTATTCTAAACCTTTAATCACTTGACAACCTATAGTTTTGTATGGCCTCTTTTTTCTCCATCTACTTTCCTTTACTCTAGAAACACATATGACCGCTGCCAGATGACCGCTCAAATGACGACGCTTCGGTATTTTGTTCGATATTTGAGTGAAAGTACATGTAAATGTTGGCGCGACCAACAATAGTGGACCAAGACCTAGTCTATCCCACCGGCTTTAATATTTTATGTGCACAATGAGAGGGTGCTTTGGATGTTTTGGCGAGGCTATTCCTGCCGATGTCAGAAAAGCTGTAAAACTTTTTCTAGTTCTTCGTGTTGGCCGAGTTTTAAATCCAGATCAAGACTCGTTTGAGGAGTAAGGGTTTATGTAAGAAAATTAAATCCAAACCGGCATCACTTAAGGAAGATTGTATAACTTTGTAAGGGTTTTATAGTTTACAGTATTTTAACATACTGCCACTTCGCGATTGGACTAAGACGTTTGGCGATGAAGCTATACCCTATACTCGCCCCGAAATATGTTGGTGCTACTGGAATGGAGAATATATATATAGTAAACAGGCGAATATCACAAACCTCTATCAATTTCTAGAACACAATGAAGAAATACAAGGAAATAGTTGTGCTTCAATGAACTGCATCAATTCAATCATTTGGACAATATACTCGTACTCGTACATATCGCCTCTCAACTGCTCGCTGCGTCATTGAATTGCCAAGTTGCTAATCAATATTCGCCTTCTAGCAGCATCGTTTCACTCATTGCGATGGACTACATATGTATACGACTAGAAGTAGAACATCAATTCCAAATCTAATGTCACACTATATAGGTAGAAGAAGAAAAAGGATAAGAAAAAGAAGAAAGGACAGACAAAACAAAAAAAAACACAAATTCCACACAAACAAAAATGGAATTAAAATCCTGTCGCATTCTCTTCCTGCTCTTGCTTGCAATATCCTTTTCAAAAGTGAATAAAACTTTTTTTTTGTTTTTTTTTTGTGTTTTTTTTTTGCCCTCGTCATCCATGTTTTCAACCTCCAATATGAAGAGGATAAAAACTTTTCCAATTCGCTTGGTTATTTTATTTTAAATGATTTCACCATCGTCCTTCTTATGGTGTGCTGTCCTGTTCTGTTCCCGTTCGTCGCGTTTATCTTCTTCAATCTACCTCTCGCACATCCAGTGTGCCTTCTTCTATATGAGTATATTATCTAAGAGATATTGTCCTCCTATCCGTATATCAAAATCCAATTTTAAACTATATGCATAGTAAAACGGTTGAAAAATCTCATTTTAACAACTCACTCATTTCTCCAATGCCTTCAGCTCCAGCTACCAGCTACCAGTTACCAGTTACCAGTTACCAGTTGCCCACTGCCAGTTGTAGTTCCAGCTACAGTTCTAGCTTGAAATGTAGATATATGTATGTATATGTCCCCCCCCCCCTACTGCTTCGTTGTACGAAATGAATACCATCGCGCACCCACACAAATATTGGATCCCGGATCCGGATGATGCCGAAGAGAGGAGGATAGAATGGAAAGTCCTTCATTTTTATGTCAGAGGAGAAATAAAAAGAGTCCTACGAATAAAACACTTGCAAGTCATTTTCAAGCGGAAAATTAAAAGAAAATTTGGATGGGGATGACTCCCAGTTTCTGGGTGGGTGGGATGTATTGTAGCTAGCTACCTAGCTAGGTCTACTAACTCCCTTGTAGATAGCAGAAAGGAAGAATAAAAAAAAACAAAAAATAGGAAGGACTGACTTCATCTTTTGTTGGAGAATGTATGAGTGTATGAGTGGGTATACCTACCATCTTAAATAAACTGTTAAATGACGCGCAAGTGGTCCGCGGTTGATGTCCTTCCCTTTTAGTAGGGATGCTGCAGCAGGTAGAAAATAAACTTTCTACTAGCCACTGTACGTGTACCACGTAAATGATTAAAAAAAAAAAAAAAACATAAATAAACAACATTGAAACGAAGAAGAATAAAATCAGCTAAAAGACGAAGAAGAAGGAGCTGCAGAAGAAAAAGAAGGCTAGAACCTCTACACTCTACCAGATAAACGAAATGAAAACTACGAGTACAAGCACATAGAAAAGTTGGGACGGACCATTTGCAATGGTCGTTTCGTTATTGTATTGTACTCGTAGAAGAAAAATGATTTTTCCTGCCCCCGCATAAGTGCTCAATCTGTTTTTCTCTTATTCGTATTGTACTGTGTGTCCTATGTACGAGTACACCACGTCCAAGTGGTGTACGGCTACAGATCCAATTCCGAAGGTAGTTGTGAAGACATTCCGTTACCGTTTAAATAATTTTTCCTTTTTTTTCCTGCCCGTTTGCTCCTTTTTCTTTTACTCGAAGGACTAAAGTCCTCGTAGCAGCAGCAGCAGCAGCAGCAGCAGCATTCATCAGCGCCAGCGGGGGGGATTTTTGTTTTTTTCCTTTTCTGGCGCGCTTGAAACTCGGCACTTGGCACTTGGTACACGGTACTCGGTACTCGCTACTCGGCACTGGCACGGGCACTTTCCTTTGAAAACTTGAAGCAGCAGCAGCAGCCTTTAGCCCTGGTGTTGGTTGAACTTGGATCTGGATCTCGGGGACGCAAGAGGATGGACATCACCAGAAGTACAATCACACACAAAAAAAAAAAGGATAACAGACTTTTCTAGCTACATACATACATATATATGAAAACAAAACCTTACCCTTCTATCGCATACACATGTAAGTACGTACGTAGTTAGGTACGTACTCGTAGATAGGTAGGTAGGTAGGTATATCTTTTTTAATGATTTTTCTTTTTTCTTTTCTTTGTGTAATTACATTCTATGTTGTAGCGCACGGCGGCGGCGACGGCGACGTTGGGGTCTTGGGATACCTCGGGTATGATGGTGGAGCATAAGATAAGGAAATACAAACGGCAGCGGACAGACACTCCTGCATTGATATATGTATGTATGTGCTGTACATTCGGATATTTTCCCTTTTTTTTTTTTACTCATTTCTTTCGTTCATTTGCCAAGAGGATTTGGTCGTTTCGTCCTGTCGTACAAGTATAAGTACAAGTGAGAGTATGCCTTAGTGGCACCGCTGCCATTTCCACCATCATCTCCCTTCAGCTGAGCTGCTCAAGTTATTTGGGGCGGCGGCGGGGTTAGGGTGTTATGCGTACTTAAGTGAGGGTTCTTATTCTTATTTTTAAATCTCCGCTCGTTTTATATACAAAGTCGGTAAATTAATGTGCATGTATCCGTATCGTTGTATATGTAGGGTTCAGGCTCCGGAATTTTTTGCATCTCTTTCTTTCCCCTTCCGAGTGTTTAATTTTTTTTGCTGTCAGCATAAAGTTTTTCCTTACTTGCCATATCCACTATTGTGGGACAGTGCGGTAGGGCGGCCAGAAGGACGAATGATAATCATTTCGGGGTTTTTTTTTTGGTTTTAGTCCGTTCGCTTTTTTTCCCCATTTCTGTGCAAGACTTTGGAAAATCTCTGGGATACCATTATTCTGAGGGTTTTATTTTTTTGTCGCTTCTACTCCTTCTTTCGAGGATTCCGAATTTGAATTATACGAGGAAGTATGTATGTTATGCATGTTTAATGAAATTTATTTCCAGACATAAGGTTTTTTTGCCCCAAAAGAGATAAAAATGAATAGTGGAATGATCCAGATGGGCAGTGTGGGTGGGAGTAACGTCTCCATGCCATTGATGCATATCTTTTTTGTGTATTTTTTTTGTGGCAAAAAGGATTTTAAGATTTTGGTTACAAAAATTTGTGATTATTACATGAGCACACGTGATTTTGTGTGAGTCTCTGAGTGAACGTTTCTGGGGGCAATTGAACAGAGGAATATTTTTTACTCCATATATGATGCACATATGTGTGTATATAAGACAGACGTCTTTTCTAAATCTTAAGAACTCCAGGAAACCATATGGATAGAAGAGAAATCTACATTTAAAGATCTGTGCAGGAAGTTTGTGGAAATATCTAAATCAATTGCGCCCTTGCATCGCTTGGGTTGAACACCTTTAAAAATGCAAAACTATCAAACTTCACTTCCACTTCTGCAGCGTGTTCAATTACCTCTCTAATCGCGGTCTGAAACCACCTTAGTAGGACTACTATTATCGCAACTAAAATGCGTGGTGTGACTACAAGCTTCAAGCTTTACAAGTCCGCTGGGCCGGACAGTATAACACCTACGAGGGGCTTTTTTAAACCCTCACAAATATAAATTTCCTCTTTCTCTGCAAAATACCCATTTATTGTCGACTTGAGTTCTTCATCATCCGAAAATCTTTTTCCACGAAGACATTTTTTCAAATCCGGAAACAGAAAATAATCACTAGGGGCAAGGTCTGGACTATAGGGTGGGTGTTGGATTTCTTCGAAACCACAATCTCGCGCAGCAGCTTTGGAAACTCGCGCCGAGTGAACAGGAGCGTTGTCATGAAGAAGCAACACACCCGCTGCGAGTTTACCCCGTCTTTTCTTTTTAATTTCCTCCCGCAAACGTTGATGGTTTCACCTTTTTTTTTTGTACTCAATGAGCAAGATTCCCTTTGAGTCCCAAAAAACTGTGGCCATGAGCTTCCCGGCAGACGGAGTGACTTTGAACTTCTTCGGGGGGTCTGTTCCTTTTTTATGCCACTGCATGGACTCTTGTTTGCTTTCAGGGTCATAGTGGTGGACCCATGTTTCGTCCCCAGTAACAATTCGATCCATAACACCGTCCGCGTTCTCACTACACATCTCCAAAAGCTCTCTACAGCATGCGATTCTCACTTTTTTCTGAGGCGCTGTGAGCATTCGTGGCACCCACCTTGCACTGACCTTTGAAAGGTTAACATGGTCATGAAGAATGGTGGGAATGGTGATCTCTGCCATCATTTTCACCTTTATTCGGGCATCCTCAAGAACAAGTTTTTCGACTTCTTTGATGCTTTCTCCCGTACAAGCAGTAGCCGGGGCGCCGGAGCGTGGGTCGTCTTCAATGCTCTCTCTGCCTCTATTGAACTCACTTGACCACTTTTGCACAGTTGATAATGAAGGTGCGGAACCCTGGTAAACAGCCACCATCTCTTCATGAATAGTTTTTTGACTTTTTCCTTGCTTAGTGAGAAATTTAATTACAGCGCGATGCTCAATTTTCACCATCATCGTCTCAGTTGCCATTATGATTCTGTTTAACTACAGATAAAACGCGAATTAATAATCACATTTATATGAAATTTTACATGAACGCCCCTCGTACCGAGCTACAAATGTCCTCAGATATGATCCGGCCAACGCTTGTGAATATCATGAAGAGTTACATAGAAATTCATACCCAAAGCTGGAAAATTGTCCTCCCATGTTGTCCCAAAGGACCTCAGACCTATAAGTCAATCATCTTTCCTTCTAAAAATTTAAGAACGACTGATATGCATATACGATCTTAAATGAATCTACGACTTTTGTCTGTAAGGAAAGTCAGTGGAAACAGCTTTACATTCATTGCCGATCAGCACCGAACTATCCCTACACTATATAGAGTCGTGTTCCTCGACATAGAAGATGCTTTTAACAGCATCCGAGAAGCGATCAAATTGCAATTCTTGTATTGCGTCTATCTTGGAGGTCTCGCTGGAAACTGTGACTGTCCTTCAAGTCTTTCGGCTTTTATGGGGGATTTCGTTGCGTTTGTAATTCAGATAGCAGCTGTTCTTAATGAGTCTGGTCAGATTGACGGCCCCTTTTTGTTGTGTGGTGTCCGTTCGTTGATGATATCCAGGACGTTGTCAGCCGTGGAAGGTACTTTTCTTCACATTTTCAAGTTTTTCTCTGAGCGCTTAACATTTCCCTGAGCCGCACATAGACAGCACGACTTTTTTTTTTTGTTCCTTCCTGTCTGCATTGCCACAGGTTGCCATCTAAAACATCATAAGACGTCCACCCTTCTTCTGATTCGAGGGGTTTTCAGCATCTTGTTGGCTGCTCGAGCATTAGCGTTTTCTTGTGATCACATCGTGGAGGTCCAATATCGGATCGGTGACCCTCTTTTTGATTCGTTTTAACAACAGTTTCTGTGTCGTCCATGTTCGCCTTACTCCGGATCTTTTTATGTCTCTTCTTGTTCTTTGTCTTCTCCTTTGCCCTTGCTTTAAGTTTCTCTCGATTGGGTTAATAACTTGGTTTCCTTATCGAGCCAGCGTTTTTTTTTTTTTTAACGCTTACACACAGCGACAAGTAGCGATGAACATTGGTTTTAAATGTTTGAAGGTTATAATGAGAAAGACGTACGAGACCTAGTCGGGTCTTCCTTTTTGTTTTTTGTTCACTTCCTTCTCAGAAACGCCACGGATTGAGATTGTCTCCTCACTTGGATTGCCACTCTCGCCTGTCGTTATGTTGATATCCGACTGCAGTGCAAGTTATCAGTGCATTTTATATCAATTTTGATATTTCTTTGTTTGATGCATGCTCCCTTCATAGATTTGATGATGTCTCCGATTTTCTGAATTTTGCGTTTGAGAATATCCAGTGGCTCATTTTCTGCTGCAAGTTATAACGAACTTCAACTGCGCTGATAGTTTCCCTGTTGGCTGTATTGCTCTGGCGTGTTGAAACTTCCCTGGAAGACTCACTTCTCGTTTCACTTTCTTTTTCTGCACTTGTGGGACTATTGTGGGATTAATTCCTTATTCTCAACTCCTCATTGTCTCTTCCATTGTTTGGTTTTACAATAGTTCTGTGTTCCGTCATATGGGCTCCGGGCTTGCCAGAGTTGTTAAACCCATCATACGATCATTGTCACAACCTACGAGTAAAGTGTCATCCCATCCATCCCGCAAATTTTCTCTCAAAAATAATGTTTGTGCAGCAATGAACGTCGCTATAGAAAATAACTTATATCGAATGCTGTAAGTGGCAACACCATTTAAGGGTCAAAGCAAGGATATCTGTTAATTTTCCTATTCGCAACATTTTGTGTGGCTCCTAAAACCATGTCACATTATTTTGCCACTCACAGTCAGAGTTAATCTCTCACAATTATCCGTATGTGCCCCTGCTAACTACCACCGATCCAATAGGATTTAAACCAATTGGTTTCCAACCCCTTACAATGCCAACCAATTCCTTTTTCTAATTAGCATCATACGTACGCGCTAATTGCCTGTAATTGTCACCCGCAAAATGGGGCGGGGAGGCGGAGTGCAAAAAATATCCTTGCAACAATCGTCATTTGTTTTTTTTTTTTGTTTTTCTGATTTCTCCCGCCGATTTTTTTCCCAGCTTCCTGTATGGGATTTTTTTGTGTTGCTGCTTTCTCCCAACTGGCACAGAAGATCATACCACCAACCACGATGAAGCTGTGAACGAATAAAAAAATAAAAAACAACGGAAAACGAACCTCACCTTGCATACAAATACCCTATAATGGATGTTTGTGTGTTTTTTTCTTTTCGTACACTCATGTCGGTTGCTCCCCTTCTGGTGGTCGAGGAAAGGGTAAGAGATTGGTCAACAGGTTAAATTGGAAAATAAATGCTGTCAAAATGATTCTTTTTTGTGTTTTTCCTTTTGTTTTGGTTTTCTGTTTTTTTTTTTTTTTTGTGTTGTCGCGCCGGTTTCGGCTAAAAGCCGAAAAAAAAGGGGACCACGGCGCCGTTTATACGGAGAAAAGATTCGATGATGAAGTAAGCGATTAACTGCCAAACCCTTGGAACGGTCTTTTATTTTGTTTTGCACTGTGTGTTTGTTGATTTTAACGCGGCTTAGTCCTGGGGCCAGGCAGACACAGCCATACACGTGCAGGCACAAACGAAAGCACACAAGAAATAGGAGTGCTCCTGGCTCCTGGGAAAAAACTGTTTCAGTGTGTGGTGATAAAATTCCAGGAATTTCGCGATTTACCCTTACGCCAGTTGGGGTATGTGTGTGATGTGTGTTACGGGTGCGGGTAGTGTGAAGAGGTGGGTCGATTTAGGGAGGTAATCACGAGTAATTGTTGCGTTATTGGCAATAATTGAAGGGCTATTTAGAATGCTTGAACGTAAACACATGTGTGACGCCGGGGGAGGCTTATTTACATACGAGATAGTGAATTGGAATCAACCGGACTGGGTTTGATTGACGTACTACTCGTATTTGGATGAACAGATGGATAGTGTGAGACGACAAATTAGTACGAGTAAGTCTCTATGGGAAATCCTGACAGGCGTTTTTCAGTTTCAAAGTTTACCAGTTTGCTGCCACCCATTATTGTCCTAAGTGATTGGACGATTTACGGAAAATACTCGTACATGATGCGAGTAATGAGCACTCTTGAGAAATTGCACACTTTTGGTGAACAGTGAATGCGGTACCATCCATTTTATTAATTGAAATAATGAAGGAGCTAGTTCTGTTCGTCTTACAATGATGAAAGCTCAGCGACGGTGGGTTCGTTTTTTTTTTTTTTTTATAAAAATTCTGCTGCCACCATGACTCCTTGGGGTGGCTGGCTCTTCTAAGTTAAGCTTTCTCACTCGCATATAGAGCTAGTTAATGACCGGAATCTGGTCCCGTGAAGGGTGAAGTTCCATTATTTTGTTCGAAATAAGCGAGACAGGTTGTCAATCGAATTCCGTATGAAATACGAGATTCTCCTCGTACATCCTGTTGATGCACAATGTCTCAAGTCGTGAGTTACATAGTCGATGGTCATTAGATCGTCGTGTGAACGTTAAGCAGTACTGTCAGTGCAGTACCGACCTGATGGATACTGTACCTAATTCCACGAAGTTGGGACTTTTCAATGGCAGTAGCAAATGAAGCATGAGAGACAATCATCTCCTGGATTTCATATTATCATCTGTCCGGGTTGTCAACAATGTTGGCTCTCAGCAAACTTCTAAACAGGTCACTTACGACTAATTTGGATGAAGACTGGAATCTTTACAGATCGAAGCAAGTAGAATATTAGACTCAGACTCACTTCTCATGTAACCTAATCAGAAACAGCTCATAACCAGCTCATATTAACGAAGCTGCTAGTGAGCTGAATAACACAACACGCCGTAGTTGTTATATCTCTTCGATTGTGGTGACGGATGACGGCTAGGTATAGACAGGGATTTCTTGGTGGTGGTCGGGTGAAACCCAGCACAACAGTTGTGGCGTCTCTGATGGCACGTGGGCAGCGTTGTCAGTGGTCATCGGTACTTGATGATGGCGACATAGGCGTTGTTGAGAGATTTCGGGATACACGTTTGGCGAAGAAGCTGCTATACCGGCACTTGCATATACCCTGGCGAACAGCGAATTTATGTCGAAATTCGGAAAAGGGGACTACACGCTCGCCAAGAGATTCAGACCTATAAGTCGGACTTCTGGAACGTGGGAGATCCTGTGAGAGTGCGCTTCAAAATCTGGTGGGCAGAACAAGTTTTGACGGCATGTGTAACTCGAAGTAGACGGATCATTAGTTTTGTGAATAAGAGACTGTGTGCGGATGCTGATGGCATGGGTAAGCAGAGGTTTCTAGTAAGTACTGTCTCTGCTGCTATGGACCAGATTGCTCACTGCTCAACACTCCTAATAGCTCTAACGTCTACGCACAAGCATAAGCAAATGATGGTCGACGATTCGTACACTAGAAATTGACTTGTCCTCTTACCGAGAAGGAGGAAGCTGACTGTCCCAAAGGCATCACCTTTCAATTCTCAAAAAAAGCTTCAAAATTCTCTGGGCCAAACATGTTACGTCGAAAGCCGGTAAGGCTCTGTCGGCTTTCGGGCAGCGCTAGACGTGGGACCTGCCACCGAGAAGAGCTCTTTGGATCTACATGACTATGATAAGGCTAATTATATCGAATGCGTCGGTTGTCTGGTGGAACAAGCAAGAGTGGAACAAAAACTCTCAAAGGCATCTCTCATTTAAAGAGAAGTTGTCATTGGTACAACACACAGTGGAGCTATAATGACTGTCTTATGACTCTGGTCTTATGGACATGTCTGCTCTGGAAAGAGTACGCAATCGACTGGTTTCGGCGAGAATCTGGTACAGGAAATGGCAGGCCTTGACGATGACTCCAAAACCTATTTAGAATGAGGAGGTGGTGTCTTTCTGGAGGAGGACAACAGGCGATAGAGGTCTTCCAAGTGGAGCTCTCCGAAATCCTGATGGCTATTGTGCAGATTCGGTGGAGGGTCCGAAGCATTTGTTGAACCCTCTTACGAATTTCAAGTGAATTCTCGAATGCACGACTGCCCTGAATAAAATCGGAAGGCAAAATTCACTGAGTTTTGTCCTGAGATCACGGATAAACTTGTTGGGCAACAAGATTTTTTCAGGACCCAAACTTCCATTAGCTAACAGTTGGGTCTCACATGACTTTTCGCTCAATACTCTGAAGATTGTCCATGCCTCTTCGCAATAAAACAGGATATCGGAGATGTCTATCTATATCTATGTCTCTATCTATATCTATATCTCTATCTATAATTGTCCAATGCTATATTGTGTTGAAAGTGTTGGAGTGGTTGTCCTTTCTTAACGACAACCTACGTATATCATGTTTTGGTTTCATTGACACTAGTCCTGTTTTTGCTGTCAATTTCATCTGCAAATGCGAAAAATATTTGAAATATTGTAGACCTCTAATGTTGGCTAGGGAACCATAATGTTTCGAGAGACGAGAGAACTCCAAATACGTCGAAGTGAATCCAAAGGAAGGTGTGTACTAAGTAGCTCGTATATTAGATTCCTATGCTCTGCTGCCATCCTGATGAAGAAAAAGTGTCTTAGTGCGAATATTCTCCACTAGTCTCGTTTGCACCCAGTCGAGGACTATACCTTTAATTAGAGGTACTAGGGTCCAAGGCTTCATCACGCTTACAAATTAGTCTCCTCAAAACGGTTTAACACCCTTTCAAATCCATTTGCTCACAAGAAATCCGGTGCAGTCAAGTCAAATGACCTTAGGGGGACAACAGTATGTGAAGTTTCTTGAAGTCAGTTTGGTCATGTGAAAGGTTGCACCATTCTTTTCCAAGCAGATCAACAACTTTGTATAAAAATAGATTCAAATCTTTGTGTAATGTCTGCATTGGCCGTCTGACTGATACCCACTTGAGCAGATAAGTTTGCGAACGGAAGGATTGACTTGTACGGCAGCAGCAAAGTATCAATCCCGACGACTAGGCTCGGAAGGATTCTAATAAACTCACTTTAGATGGAACTTCATCGTTCCAATTGTTCATTTTCGTTAAATTCAAACACCAGTCTACAACGAAAGCTTTAGAAAGGTCACTCTTCACCACAACCATCAACCTTTTTGGCCACACATTTGGATCCAGTGCTGTAAATGGAGATGTGATGAAACCTTATACAATTATCTCTTTATTTATGTTTGTATAATACAATATAATATTTCAATATGAAAATGATTTCCAAGAATCGGGCTGAATTGCTTCCCACCAATCAACATTTAGTTGGGGTTTGGGGGCATACAGCTACATGAAAACCTTATTCGTTTCGTTCAAATTTCCTCCCTGTTGATTGTCCCCAAATTTACTCACTACCCGTCATGAATACAACACATAGATTCGATGTCGTTACCTATCAATTAGAATGAATCATTTTAACGTAACGCCCAAAGCCACAGATTCGTCGTTCAAATGTTAACCGCTGCACACATTATTGAATTGCACATACTCGTACACTTCCCAAGGAAGTCCTCATTTAATTGCATCCTTTCCTGGGCCCCGTGATTTTCATCTAACAGATGTACACATTGACGCATCTACCTACAAATATGTCCTGACCGCAAACTGAAGATGCACTTCCGGCAATTTGCTTTAACTGTAGTTTGGAAAAGAAAACAACCATAGAAGGATTTCCCAACCTCATCCCGTAACCGAAGAGGGAAATTTATTTTTCTTACATCATTAAATTAAGGATTTTTTTTTTTGTTGTAATTTATTCTTTTTCGGCAGGAGTCTATGGTGCTTTAAGGTTTGTCTACTCAACAATAGATGGCAGCCTTTTCAAGGAATTGTGGAAGGGTTGAAAAGATTCCTTGCATCTTAGCGATTTGTTTCACTTGAAAGAGTCTTGTTCCATGTAGTAGACCGGATGGACTCTGAATATTTTCTCACTCAATGCCAGTATACAAGGATGTCATGGACAAGCGTACAGTTGTATCGGGTTGTGGTTGCAGTTGTCTTTCTTTCTAATTATTACGTATTGTACTCAAAGAAGTTTCATATGTAAATTTTGTGTGGGAGTCCACGTTTTAGAGGGCCAGTTTTTTAATAATCTACAAATATTGTAAATGTTGGTTTTCATCCTTGTTGAGGAGGCGTTTTCACATTTTCTATTGCAACGAATACACCGTCGGTATTTGTTTTATACGTGCAAATGTGTGAATTGCATTCCCATGCCCATTGAAAGGATATAGAGGCCCTTTAGTGGCATGCGTAAAGAAGAAATGGGTGTACGTTTGGGGTTTCTGCAGTAGCATTCAAAGTCGTTGATAAATCCGAAAATTAACCTGTTTTCAGGCAGCACGTACCTATTTTTCAATTTTAAAAATGATTTTGAAATGTTTTTGTAGTACTCTCATGTACGAGTATGATGTGAATGGGGTTTGGTGGTATGTATCACTAGAAGAAGTTACCAAAAGGAGTACCAAAATTGTAATGGAGAGTTGGAATGCAGAGCCTGGTTTGTGGCCAGAGACAGTAGTGGAAGAAATTTCCACGATATTTAGGATCATCCTCAAATTCGATGAGGGGTGTTGAACGAGTATGTATGTACTTCTTACAATGTTTGAGATACATACACCAAGGTGCATTCAAATGGTTTACAAATATTGTAGAGGGACACTATGGAATTGTGCACTTTGTTATTGTTTCGCTAATATCAAAATTAAATGGGTTTTCGAGAAGCAAATTCATAAAATCACCGTCGTCACAGCAAAGAAAAAAAAAAAAAAAAAGTGCCGGTACAGGACGGAACCCTGGGGAAACCCTTCAACTCGGACTTGACGCGAACACTGTGAAAGCAATATCTAATGGAAATCTGAGCACTCTCTACCGTCTTACAGATATGTTCATACCTCAGGATATTTCTAGCGTGTGAATGACTGAGAATTTGTCTATGTTGAGATACGCTTCATGGAATCATGAAACGGACACTCAGACAGAAAGCCAAAATTGGGATCAACGAAATGGTAACGATAATGTTTTGAAACATACATAGACTCGCTATTTCCATAATTGATTGGAGGAGAACTAAGACAAAAGTGACAGTGGAGGTAAAAGACTTTAAGAAGTTTGTTTGAGAAAAAACACGCCGACTAATAAAGATTTAAAAAAAAATATATAACTGAAACGTAAGATGTAAAGGAGCCTCTTGAAACCAAGGAAAGCAACAAAGCCGAATGCAAACTAGTATCAGTCCAAGTTCTTGAGTGGCCTAAGAGAATTGGCAATCGCTCCACAATTCTGTAGCGCTCAGAATATGTTACTCTCTATCGAAATAGGCGCTAACTGGTTAGAGTAGAAAGGTTGTGAAAAAGAGGCAAAACGGCTGAAGCTAAAGAAACTGCGTTGATCTCATAGAGGATCTTCTTAGTTGTTCCGGATAGGGCTCTACTTCTCAATCGCCTTCTTAGGCCAAAGAAAAAGCGATTTTTTTTTTATAATTGGCCCGCACACAAGGGATTGCACTTAGCAGAGTCGATCTAGGCTCCCTTACTAACTCCAAGTCATTGTCCAATGCGGCGATGTTTTGTTGACAACTTATAGGTACTTGGTTTTGCCCTCATGTACTGCTAAACGCATTGGTGACAAACCCGCTGAGTTCTCCCAATGATGTCGATATCATCGGTAGTGTCATATGCTGTCAAATGCGGCCGTGAAGTCGATGAAAGAATGGTAAGCATCGATCTGAATTTCTTGAGCTTTCTCCAGGCCTGAAGCCACAGTGATTGGGGCCAATTAGGTTGTTCACAAGGGTTTCAGATATTCACACAATATGGCCATTGGTAGTGGTCGGGTCGGTGTGACTGAAGGCAGCGTTGACAGCATTGCCACTGGTTTTTGTTACTTGATGCAGGCGACATAGGACTTGTTGGGAAATTTTAGGATACGCGTTAGGCGAAGATTCTGGCGGTATCTTGCTATTGCAGCTTTTCTACGTTATATCTTCTCACAGTAGTTCTCCTTGGGAGATCCCCATTCACACCTTGGCTGCAACAGGGCGGTGTTCCAAGTCAATGTTGGCTGCCCGGAATGTTCGTATATCCAGAGCCTTACTTCAATCGACTCAAAACGCGTTCCTCGAAGTGGTAATTGTAGCTTGGGGAACAGGAAAAAGGGAGCTGGAGCCATGTTTCGCTAAAGACTCTAGCACAATAATGGCTTTGTGAATTTCCATTCCACACATCTGGACGTTTTTGGCGAAAATTCTTACGAAAACGCTCCATGACGCCCAAAATATTATTCCTTATTCACGGTTTGTCTCTCTTAACCTTAATTGTTTGGCTTTTCGGTTTACGGTATTACGAAGACTGTTGGCTAGTTTGCATGTCATACTCGTAACGCATGTCTCGTCGTCAATTACGAGTATTATGCATTTCCTGAACATGGGATTCGTGGAACCTCGGGAAATCATATCTTCAGCTACCTGCTTTTGATGCTCTTTTTGGACAAAATTGAGCTCTTTTCGAACCAGTTGTGCAGCGACGCTTTTCATGTTTACCAGAAAATTACATCGAGGACCTAGTAGAAACTTTCTTTGGTGGCGTCGTCTTTATCATGTGTAGGGGCAGCTCAAGACTTCTTGTCTAAGTCTGAAACATATGTCAAATCCGCACCCATTCCATAACACTCGTATATATCACAGTTTTTCATCCTGCTTATGCTCGGCGTATCCCATCGCACTTCCTAGATGGCGGTGATAAGTGCCCGAATTACATCTTTTAAATCTCTTCGGTATAGGGTTGTGAACGTGTGAGCCCTGTGACGGCGTAAGCCCGTATTATGCTACACTTGCCGTTTTAGCCTGCATGAGTGAAGATATACTCATGCTGTTACCGTTGCCACTGTGAGGCAAGGCAACCTCTACACTACGAACTTGATCGATGCATTGCTCTGGGCCAATCCAAATTATAGACAATCAGCAGTTTACCGATCAATCGCCGCTCAGATCCCCAGGGGTGGAATTGAGTCGCTTATATGACTGAAAAATTCCGCTTGAACTTAGACGTTTACTATACACTAAGTCGTGCATCCAGCTTCGACACATCCATGGGAGTGTTGCACGACGAAGATAAACATGTTACGAATGTACGTAGTATCTATGTCAAGAAATGGGTTTAGTTTCAAAACACCGGCAAACTCGCAGCCTCACTGATTCAAAATACACCAACCACACACAGTAGCATTACAGATACGTGCGAGAATTGTGTACAAACATTTAAATACTTTGCATATCTCACGGGTTAATAAACGAAGAAGGAAAAGGGGTATAAATATAGTTCATCGGAACCGACAAAATACAATTTCCCTAGTTGGCTTGTGTATACCTAGTTCAATTATCTATTTAAAACAACCATAATCAGCATCTTAAATGTATTTCCTAAAGAGCTCGCTGAATGCCTTGGCGCATAAATTAGTAAAAAATTAATTATTACGATTGGAGCAGAAGACGCTCATTAGTTTTTCAGCATAATTTGGCAATACCCACGCAACTGAATAGGGTCAGGGGGATTAAAAATTAACACGTGGGTGATCGAAATAGTAAGAAATACAATAGAACGTGATTTGAGGTTAACGTGTCACAATTTGTTTCCCTTCAAACATACATATATTCATTAGTCAGTCACCGCTATGAATTTCAGACTTAGCATCAGCATTTGCCACGGCATTTGACCTACGCACTACCTAATCTTGTGGAGTAGTAGCAGACAAGTGTGGCAAAAGCTCAAAATTTTTTGTTGCTGAGTTTCCCCTACGAAATCCAGTAAAAATGGTAAAAAGCGAAGGACCCTGTACACTGCCTTGGCGCAAACCAACTTTAATTTAAAAATTGCTGGTTGTTCCCGCTGTGAATTGAACTAACGTTTTAATTTATGGTCATTCTGATTAAGGTGATATCATAGGAGGAGTTTCCTTGCATTCTCCACTTCCGAATTGATTTCCAGGCATCATTTATTTTTCAAAACACAAAGTGGTATATCATCTTCCGGATCCGAAATTTAAATTTAAAATATTTTTCCAGCCCCCTTGGCGATCGTGTTCATTTACAATCGATCCCAAGCAGTCTTTAAAAATGAAATGGCTTCTCTTAATGTTAGTTTTTTGAGTGATTCTAAAATGTTTTCTTGTTTTGCAACAACAGAAGCCAATAGACTATGGCATTTTGATGCATGGGTTGGATTAATGCAGTAAACATTACAGTGATCATCTGTCGTTGGCTCATTTTCTGGAGGAAATGCGACGGAGCACTATCCACTAGCAGAAGAGCCTTCACTGGTAGACCCTGATACATTAGTAGTTTATGTATTTAATTCACTCCTACTTGTGGCACAAATGATCCATGAAACCAATCTTTGAAATATCTGGCCGCCGTCATCCAAGATGATTTTGAAATTTTGTCGTCTATTGGCCAGTTAAAATTGTGAAATAAACATGGGTTCTTAGCTTTCCCAATAACTGCATTCGTACAAGCTAGTGGTGCGCCTTTTTTCCAGCGACGAAACGTAGAGAAGTTCTGATGTTCGAAGTGTTTTTGTCTTGCCTGGCCCCTAAAAAATTCATACACCGTACTTTTTGGCTAAAGTTGTTACGGTTGAACCACTGCGGAACTGCTCAATTATGAGTGACAAAAATTTGGGTCTTTTTAAGGGCATATGGAGGCATAAAACAAATCGCGTAGGAGGTGGTGTTGCGGTATATTGCAAGGAAACCTTAAAATGTGAAGTCATAAAAAAGTCGCTACGAACTGATGTTGAGTATTTGATTGCAGAAATTTCTGATGGGTCTATCAAATTTTTGGTTGCTTGCTGCTACAATCCAAATCGTGTTTTTCGAATTCTCTCCTTTATATAATAACATTGCCGTTTGTGGTGATTTTAATGCCAACATGCTTAAAAACGACTCGCCGTCCTACCAAGTGAAAGATATGGCGGCGGCAAGTGGACTTGAAATTGTAAATAATTCCTATCCAACATGTTTCCGGCCAGGTGCACCACCGAGCCTTTTAGACCTGTTTCTGTTTTATTGTTTGATCAGATTTCTCTTGAAGGTGTCAGCGAACATGATCTCCTATTCTGTACCTACAATGTTGTCTTTAACCACAATTCTTCCTTAAGATCCTTTGTTTATAGGGATTACTTATCAATAAATCATGAAGCACTAACGACCGCAGCAAACTCGATCCCATGGTTGAATTGCAGAAAAGCTAATCATTTTCCAGACGCTCGTAATGCAATTATTCAACAAAAACCGTCGCGATCCGGAACACTGCGTGTCCCTGGTTCACGGAAGGGGTAGTTGGTGTTCTAAAGAAGTGAAACTGACTGTACCGTAAGTGGAAGCGTAGACAAAACGCGATTAACTGGAACAGGTACCAAGCTGCTCGTAATGCTGCAACACTACTATTCATCTAAACTGAGCACTTCTTTACCCTCCAAAGTACTGTGGAGAAATCTACGCCAAATTGGCATTGATTTAGATGAAATCAACGACTATTTTGCTTCAAATGATGTTGCTGTCGATTGTTTCGAGTATGACGTTGTCTCCAGCAGAGTCCTTGAACAGGAAATTGATTTTGAAGTAGTTACGGAGGTTGATGTCTTTTGTATTATTAAAAGTTTAAAATCAAATGCTATTGGTGAAGACGGCTTACCACTTCGTTTCATAAAACTTATTTTGCCGCACGTCATAGGCCACCTAACACATATAATCAATTCTTGTATAGCAACATCTGCTACTCCTCTGATATGGAAATGTGCTAAGGTTGTATTTGTTCCTAAAAATAAATGGACAAGAGTTAGCAGCTGCTTTTCCCACTAAATTGAGAGAATGACCACAATATGATACAAAACGCCGATAAATGATTTTTCTGCAAAATAAGAGCCTGCATTCCTTTGTATTTACCACTCATGTTTGCAACATTGTCATATAATTGGCCGCGGCAATCCAAAATATCTATTTGATGGTCACCTACAAATTTTAGTAAAGCGTTTGCTATGGCCTTACCGGTATGGTCGCAGTTTGGTAAAAATGTGAGAAACCTTTCCTTTGGCATTGATCCTTGAATATATCGAACAACTATAGTTGGTTGAAAGATTGAATTCGATAGTACTAACGACAATCCTGAAGATTTTTTGCCAATACTGGATTTTTTGTGCCTCTTGTATCACTCTTGATCGATGCGTCCTTTAGTTGCACTAAACTCATTGCTGATTCCAAATGCTTCCAGTGACTGAAGCCTTCTCCACTGAGTTTGGTGTTTTGAGTGGACAATAGCTTACACGTATAACAATATATTTTCCCCGTAGTTGGAGAAACGCAAAGCCAGAATCGATTGACGGTCTCTTGAATATTTCCGAACAAAGTTGAAACTATCTTGCGACTGATCTTGAAGAACTGAACACTGCATTGCAATTTTGAAGTTATGTGTTAGTTAGTCAATTGTCAATTGTCAACCTGTGCGGACGTGTTTTTCTTTTTCTCCCGTATACCGAGTTCAGTTATTATTTTCCACTTTTTTTTTCAAAGTCCCGTAAACTGCCGACTCAGTATATCTACCGTTGTTCGTCGACCTAGTTTTGTCTGCCGATTCCTCAAACTCAACTGTGCCAGTTTTGACCCCAAAACATAAACAAAACCAAAACGAAAACAAAACAACAACAAAACAAAAAAAATCCAAACAAAAATTAACCTCAATTAACTAATAATGGAAAAGTGCTGTGCTAGTGCTTTGTGCTCAATTATTGACCCCAACGCCGAATGGGTAGCATGCAATGGTCTCTGTGGAAAATCATTCCATGCCATATGCATCGGACTAACCCGGAGATCCATAACCTACCTCAAGGAGTATTGTAGTCTTTTCAATTTTTACTGCGACGAGTGCAAAGAGATCACCTTGGCTCACGTTATGTTGGCAATTAAATGCAACAACGAGTCTATCAATGTGATGCTAACCGAGAATGGTCATATTAGCAGAACTATTTTGGACAGAATAGAAAAGATTGAAGACTCAATAAACTGCATTGATAGTAATGTGGACGCCTACAAGTCCACAGGAAGAATGATCGAAAAGCAACTGGCAGCGATCCAAAACCTATCGAAAAACAAATCTAACCACGACAACGAGAGCGAAGTGATCAAATATCACTTCGACGGAATTAAAGCTTTCCTCAAAACAAGTTTTGCCAACCTCCTTAAGTCCAACGAACTCACACACATAAACGACTCTATCAACCTTCTCCGTACTGATCTCGACCTGCTTTTCAATCCTCCTCCAAAACAACACATCACATCCCGCATCCATCAGATTCTACGCTCGATGACCTGACTCTAAAAATGATTGATGTCAGCGAGGAACTCATAGCAACTCGGTTGACCGTTGCCGAAATCGGTAAAGAAGTGAGATTGGCTTCCCACAAAATCGATGGAATACCCGATCAAATTCAGTTCCAGGCTAGTTCCCCGTACAATGTCTCAATTCATAATGAATTAGTAGACACGGAGTCTCATTTGCCATCATAGACCGTCTTCACCCACCTCTCCTCGTTATTTACTCATATGATAACAATAATTCCTTGAGCCTTTCAGAAACTCCCTTCCATTTCGATTTCCGTAAAACCAATTACACTAAGCTCAACAATCTTCTCAAAAATGTTGACTTTAGTTTTCTTCAAAACAGTAACTTAACCGCAGATTCTGCTGTAGATTTTCCACTGTATAAGGCAAACTACTCCTTTTATTCGACGCAGAAATCCTTCATCATCTTCCTCCCTGATATAATAAGGAACTTCGTACACTTCGTAATAAGAGAAACAGGTTATGGCAACAATACGTTAAATCTGGTTCTGACTTTGACCAACAAAACTATCTCCTAGCTTACAATCACTTCTCCCAACTTGCTGAATATCGTTACCAAAGATATCTCACCCAAATGCAATCTTCCCTCATCTCAGACCCTAAAAGATTCTACCAATTTATTAAAACAAAAAAAAAAATCAGATTGCTATCCATCAACTCTCAAATTTTCTAATATGTCTTCCGATGACCCAACAACCATCGCTAATCTATTTGCAAACTTCTTCAGTCAATCGTTTTCGCCCCAATCTGATGACGTCGATCCTGAATACTTTTCTTACCTGAACAACGGTTGTCAAATATCTCCCTCGTCAGTTGAAATTACTTCAGCGCAGTTACTAGACAAAATACATAAACTGAAAGACGATTTTTCCCCCGGTCCTGATGGATTGCCCGCAGTTGTCTTAAAAAAAATGCGCTGATAATCTAATTAATCCCCTCACTAGTATTTTCAAACTATCTTTGTCTGAAGGGCTCTTTCCTCATCTGTGGAAAAGCGCTTTTATTACACCTATTCACAAAAACAGATCAAGGCACGATATCTCCAATTATGGCCCCATTGCTAAACTATCCTGCATCCCCAAGGTTTTTGAAAGTATTGTTAATGATGCACTATATTTTCAATGTAAATCTATATTTGCAACCAACCAACATGGTTTTGTTAAAGGCAGATCAACGATCACCAACCTCATTGAGTTTGTTTCTAGTTCACTATGCGAACTAGAGCAAGGGAAAGAAATTGATGTAATCGCCACGGACTTCAGTAAGGCCTTTGATAAAATCTCGGACAAGTTAATTTTATTCAAACTCAAAGCTCTTGGTTTCGAACCTAGACTGACCTCTTGGATTAATTCCTACATTAAAAAACGCTCCTATATTGTTTATTTTCGTTCCCACTTTTCTGACCAAATTCTCGCCACTTCGGGTGTTCCACAAGGTAGTCATCTCGGCCCATTAATTTTTATTTTAACTATAAACGATGTTGTTAACGTCATAAAGTACTCCCACATATCTATCTATGCCGATGATATGAAAATCTATAGACAGATCTCAAGTCTCTCTGACTCTCAACCTTTACAAGATGATCTTAATAGATTCTGGACATGGTGCCATAAAAACTTTCTCGAGCTCAACATAGAAAAATGCCAAGCCATTTCTTACTCCCGGAGGCGTCTGACACTTCGAACCCGCACCTACTATTTATCAAACCAAAGAGTAGCTGTAGTTACTTCAATGCGGGACTTGGGTGTCATTTGTGATTCACAGCTTAATTTTCGCAACCATATAGACTCCGTAATTAGGAAAGCTAACTCCGATGGTCCAAAAGAATTCTCCGACCCCTATGTCGCCAAATCCCTGTACACAACCTTTGTTCGTCCACTTCTCGATTACGCCAGCGAAATATGGTCTCCTTACTATGATGTACATATTCTGCGCATTGAAGCTGTCCAACGTAGATTCCTGCGTTTCGCATTACGCGGGCTACCATGGGCTGACCACAATATTTTACCCCTCTATGTAAATCGATTAAAACTACTCGGTGTCCTGTCTTTGGAAAAACGTCTGGAGTCCGCCGATATTCTCTTCATACATAAACTCTTAACTGGTATCATTGACTGTCCCACAATACTCTCCCAAATCCCAATCAATACCAACCCGTGTCATTTAAGATCTGTCTACCTTTTCCGTCCGAAAAATCACAGGACAACTTATGGTCTCAACGAGCCACTGTGTCGTATGCTACGTGAAACAAATCGGGCACGTCAAGTGTTCGATTTCCACTACAGCAGCCCAGCCCTCCGAAATTCCCTAAATAACCATTTTTCCCGTCTATAGACCTTAGCTTAAGTAGAAATAGTAGTTATAAGTCATAGTTTTAAGTTTAGTTTGTTAAGTTATATGTTTGTATTAAACATTTCCAATAAACTGTCCGGGGTTGACCCGGGCCTCAAATTATAAGTTAGTTATCATTTGTTATGCGTTCAGGCATAACAGTTCTAATTCGAAGATGTTGAAGATGATGTTCATCGTCGTCGGTCCTGTGTTTGATGATTATGGCGCTTTTTTTTGTGGTTGTTACTCGTTGGAATTTGAAATAATTTTTTTTGGAAGTCTATTGTGGGGGCCCCTGTTTTGTGGAGAACCGGGGCTGTAGCCCCAGCTGCCTTCCCCTAAATCCGGTACAATCAAACCATTTATGAATGGAACTCGACTTCGTTCATATGGCCATCGCGGGCACATTTGCAGCGGTCGATTCGTTGGATCCAATTTTCAACGACTCGGCCACACATTTCGGACGAAACGGTCGCTATTTCGCGTTCAATATTGGCTCTGAGCTCTTCCAACGTTATCGGCGTATTGGCATACACCAATGACTTAACGTAGCCCCACAGAAAATAGTCAAACGGCGTTAAATCGCACGAACGAGGCGGCCGGCCAATCGACTGGCCCATGTCTTGATTGTCTTGGATGTAAGCTCACCATACTTACTCTTCACTAAATCGATTGTAGCGTGTGCTGTGTGGCTTGTGGCATCATCCTGTTGAAACCACATGTCGTCCAAATCCATATCTTCCAATTCGGGCCAAAAATAATCGGTGATCATGGCGCGATAACACTGACCATTCATAGTAACGTGACGATCGTTATCGTCGACGAAAAAATATGACCCAATAACACCAATCTTGGCGCATCTTCTCCAGAGCCCAATCGGAGAACGGAGACTCAATTCTTGAGTCAGCTTGATCTCGTATGAGTGTGAACCAAGATCCTTACGCAAAATATGCCATAACGTGGTCTGAGCGATGCCCAATTCTTGAGAACGCCGTGGAATTGACTGATTTGGATCGTTTGCTAGGGACACCTGAACGGCAGCGATATTTTCGACACTTTCGATCAACCCGTTGTCTCACTGACACGGCAACATCACACAACGAATATGTAGACTCAAATTGTTGCACTAAACTTGTTATTGCCTGTCTACTAGGGCGAGAATCACGACCGAAAATTGGAGTTAACGCTTTTAAAGTTGCAGTCACCGACTCCGAATTTCGGTAGAAATTTTTTATAAATTTCAGACGTTGCTCGTTCGTGTTGAGTTTACTGAATAAATTGACAGTGACAGTTTGATGATTAGTGAAAGAGTGCGTTCACAAATTAAATTCAAAGTTGTCAAGGGAAAACCCTTTATTAACCACCGCGATTCTTTGTCGTTGGGTCTCTTTCTCCAAATTTGGTTGGGCGGCATTCTCTAGATCCTTACACTTGTTTGCCCAGAGTCACATATTTCTAATTAGACACCATCTCGAAATTCCCACTGATATCCGTGAGTTCAATTCCATCAATTCGTAGTTCGTAGAATGTCCCATATGAATATGACAATGCAGATGGAGAGCCTTCGATTGTGGAGATGCCAATATTTATACACACAGGTCAAAGCATTTTCTGTCGTTCTTTTCTCGCAACGAAGCAACTTTTTGATTTCAGCTTATCGATTCAACACCAGCGTCCGTCCTTTACTCGTACTTTGCAAACAACAACACACACGGTACACACTCATAGCACAATTAGGTCAATTTCATGGCTCAATATTTACGCCATTTTTGTTTTTTCTTTGTGCCCTTTTCCCACCCCTCAAATTCAAACAAAACACATGAAAGTTGGCTGGAAAAAAAAACAAAAAATTAGAAAAAATCCTACCGAGAAAAGAAAATGGAATATTTCATCCCACATGAAGGTAGAGCTACCATAACCACTACCCCTTATTCCATACACCGTACACACCTTTTGTTTTTTTTTTTTGTTGTGTGCCAGCTCTATCCTTGTCCCATATCATGTTACAAACAATACCTAGCCGCTAAAAACTAACCCTTAATCCAGGCAGTGGAAAAAAAAAACAACCTATTGGAGAGAAAAAAAAAACGACAAAGAAAAAAAAAACTTCTCCTCTACGAAACCATTTTTACAGCAGCAGGGATGGTGGTGGGATATCCTTTTTCAGTAATGCACACACGCACACCAGCACACAAGCACACACACGAGCCATTTAACACAACTATCTATCAATTCAGTGCTTACTCATCCTTTCGTCGTTTTTAAGCAATTTTATTTACGAGAAAATATTACCAACGTTGGCAGAACTTGGTCTAGGACCAGTACGGCTATCATTTTCAAAAAGGGTACGGATGGTGCCTGCCTTGGAAAAGAACAGCTGCTTCAACAATTCATGAAAAGTCAGAGAACCCCCTGCACATTGTGTCGTCCAGACCAGAGAAGTCAACTCAATGTCAGTCATATCAAGAAGGGGTGGTGGACGAAGTCCCTCTGAAACTCTTGCTTAGGTTGACTAGCAACAGAAAATCACTCTATGAATATTAGTTAATGGTGTCCCTTTAGACTTTCGACCATTTCTCTAATTCAATACACCATATTATGAAAGAGCACCAGAGCACATTGTATGATTACTTTGAAATACACACCTTTTTGGATTGTATTGGCTTTATTTAGTAATGACTGACCGACGGTAATTTTGCTACCTACGAGTATCACACGATGGTGGATATTTTAGTGGTGGTGGTGGTGGTGGCTTGTTGGTTTGTTATGGCATCAAAGGAGGCAATTTCCTAAATTAGCGACTCCTTTGTTTGAAAAACTAACGATTACCGCTACTGATAGTGGGTGGCAATGACAATCGAGTTTCAAACTACATATACGAGAAATGGACACATTTCAATGAGCCTAGGACTGCCATCGGATAGGACACGACCGAATTTCCCTTCTCTTCTCAACTGATACGAGCATGAGCTGCTGTAATAACTTAATTGAATGGAAACCTGCTCATAGACAATTTCTGGATAAATATCAGTTAGAGGTTAGACAAGTGGATATGGTTGCACGTACAACATCAAGTTTGATAGACAAGTGATTTGTTCATCTTCCACAGGAGTGCCAGCATGTGTAAGTATTTTTGTATTTTCATCTACCCAAACTAAAAAGGATTGAGAAATAAATTTCATTCATGAACTCATAGAGTTGGTTTCCTTAATTTTATTTTAGTGCAGATTCACTATTTAGTATTTCAAGGACTATAGGCAAAATTATGTTACTGACACCCTACAAATGTTGGATTAAAGATGTGAAAGATGGAAGAATTTCTTATTTCTGTTTTATAATGACGATGCTCCTAAATGTAAGCACATAATGGACGCACCTTTGTAGGACGCTCAGTGCGAATATGATTTCACATGCACCAGCTTATGTGTATATACTAAGTGTGCCATTCTATTTAGAAATCAGAATTTCATAAAATTCGATAATCCTGTTAGTGATGGCTCACTAAATCTAGAGGGAGGATGCCCTTAACAATCATTTAGTGAGAAATGAAACATATTTTGTGGATGAAAACTTGAGGATTACTAAACAGTAGTAGTAAGGCAATGAGATACAGGATCAGCATTTTTGAATTCAGTTCAATTGGCTTGGTGTACAGCCCACATACCGACCTATGTCTATGTATGAAATGAAATGTGATTTAATGGCGATGCCAGTGAAAAGTTAAACACTTAAAATTGTGGTTTTCATTGTTTTAAAAATCATATCGGGTAAGTGGTGCCACCCATTTTCGATACACTAGTTGCTGCGAGTTATGCTGTTCCTTATCACTCTATCACTCCAGCATATTGCCAGCACTTTGGCAAGGTAAATCTATGTGGTGCACACTTTGCGGTCAGCTCAATACTTCCAGATTGTGCGTTGTCCCCGCCTACACTTGAGTGCGTCGAATCATCAGTGGGACGAGTCCGCCTTCGCACTCGTGTAAGTAGCAAGTGTTGTTAAAGATCTTCACAATCTCAAATCCACTGGACCAGATGGTATGCTGCCCCCTCTTTCTGAAGAGGTTTTCTTCCTTGCTGGCAAAACTACTGCGTAAGGTTTTTCCTCAATCCTACTCTTTAGGAAGTAGGAAAACAGTATTAAATCTCTGTTCTCCTACATATACACTGCAGTTACGTCGCTTCTTTCCAAGGCCATAGAAACGCTGATACACCGCACGCTCATGAAATATTTCGAAATACGAAAACTTCTCAATGACCAGCAATACGGTTTTCGTAGCAGCAGGTCCACTGGTGATTTGATGACATCATCATTTTAGAGAAAGCAACATTGTTACACTTGATATTGACGGAGTTTGACATCAGGCTCTTTTGTCGAAAATGCGTGCATTTGGGATCAGCGAATCTTTTCTTCACTTGATATTCACAAAATAAATTCTGGTGTGCCTCAGGGATCCGTTCTGTCTCCGAGCTTCTTTTTAAATTTTCATCTATGATCTCTTGTCTACTACTTCTAGTTTTCATATCTCGTTCCCGAGCTCACGATTCTACTCTTCGGCTTCCGATATAAACAGCATCAGGGTTGAATTTAATGCTTTGCCCAACCATTATTCGTGAATGCCACTTGCATCGTTGAAACCGAAAAACTTTCCATTCTTGGTATGTGAGTCAATGTCTAAGTTGCCTCATGCGATGTAAGAAATACTTTTCCCCCTCTCATCTGGCCTCAATATATAAGGCGAATCCGCCCAAAATTGGAGTACAATGCCCACATATGCTCGATAAGATTCAAAACTGTGCCATAAAACTCATCGGTGATACAAATACCACACGAACACCGACGTAATGTCTTGTGTCTCTCTCGGTTCTATTGCTATTTCCATCACCAGTGCTCCATAGAAATCGCCAGTAGTATTCCGTATTGCTATGAATTCAAATCAGTACACCCTCAACTCATATTTTGGACGTACTCCAAAATATCGTGATTCGTTCCTAAGCCCTCGATTTCGTTATCGTTATAATTTGCAAACATTTAAGACCAAGGGGAATCAAAACGGTTGAACGAGCCGGCCACTCCAAATCCCTCCTCAGTGAGATGAGGCACCCTGGGAAGTTTTCTCACAACACAACCGTTGAAGCCCTTGTAGTTGGCCGTTGCTACGTCCTCTTGAAACCATATGCCCCCTAAGTCCATTTCATCAAGTCGTGGCAAAAACAAACTCTTCGAGCTGATGGGATGCGCGTCTGTAGTTCTTCATTTCTGCACAGAAACAGTTTCTTTGAACCTACAAAAGCTGCAATATTGAAGCAAATTTCGAAAGGCGCGCTGGGATAAAACCACCGAATGGGAGTTGGAAAAATAGGACTCAAAGACAAACGCACAATGACGAGTGAAACACAATTTAACAAAACTTTAAGATCCCCTCTCTCGAACGTGGCGCCTCAGACTCCCATCAGTTTCAGAGCACTCAATTCAAATAAGTTACAAATCCCAGGAGTGAATACTAAACTTTCTGGGGCGAGGTCGGTACGAAAATCATGATAGTCAGTGCAAAAGAATCCAAATGTAGGAATTTTGTTTCAGAAAATAAGGGCAATCGCTGGGGCAATATTCAAACTAAGTTTAAAAACCCTTTGAGTACGCGCGAAATCTAAAGCTATGTTCTTACCACATCTGGAGTCACATAATACAAATTCTCGACATAGACTTTGAGAATATATTTTCACAGGGCTTACTCATCAATCATACTATCGGCGTTCTCAGTATAGCTAGGAAAGCAATATCTTAATCCTTGTGGTCATTAATTGACTCAAAGATGTGGTTTTAAGGCCCTTCATTCATAACACAAGAGCAAGATCCATGGCCGTGTTCAAAGCCGTAATCGAATATTGATGAAAGCATCTTAGGACGTCGAAAGGTTAAAATTGCGCTTGAGTTTGTGGTGCACTCCTACCTACGGCCTCTGTTATTTCGTGAGGCGTTTAAATAAGAATGCAGAATGCAGAAGCTGTTTCTCTGCTGAATTCAGGTCATTACGTGTACTTGCAGCATTACTGGATGCAGATGGATTGATTGGGGTCGGTGGTAGGATAAGAAACTCATATCTTTCATTTGAGTCTATAAAATCTCTTATCTGTTGTCCGTCAACAATTTCTGCTAATACATGGGAGGATACTGACTAAGAGAATTGTGCCCGAATGCAATCTCTTCCAGACCTCTTAACACCTCATGGGGGATTCACCCTGCAGGACCCTTTTCAACACTATCGTGTTCATATGCTTTAGAACCCGCACAATACATTGAAGATCTTACCGCTGCTGCTGTTATTGCCGCGCACTTAACCGTTCCATAGGCTCAATTTCATTGGAGCAAGGAAAGAACTTCACGAACTTTATCATCATCAGACAAAAGATGGAATCCCACACATAGGAGGTATCTACCTATGCCGAATTTATAATACTACAGTTCTAACTTAAATAGAGGCTGTATTAAATTCGTGCCCCTCTACCACGTTTTCTAATGATCGTACCGATTACACCTTTCAAACTTTGATTTTTACGATGGCAGCGAATACAATGGGTTACACAAGCGTGTCGTCGGAATATTTACAAAGCTTACAGAAGCGCACAAAATCGGACTAATGGAGGCTGGGTTCGATAACAGCACTACATCCTGGACGACGTCGTTGGAGTGTGAAAAAAATTGTTCCGCAAATACATTTACCACCAATTGAGGTGCCCTTGCCTTGAGTAAGGCTACACCAATATGATAATATTTATCTCCTTGACTCAATGTGAAATGCTCATCAGGAAATTTTTTTCTTACATTCCCAAAACTTGGCAAGGAGTTACGAGTACATTCTGAACATGATTTTATAATCGCACCTTTCTGAGAACACATCCATGCAATTAGTGCCACTGGAGGGTCAAATAGTTCTTGAAGTGGGTCGAAAACTGCGAGATACTATGTAGAAGCCATAAATGTGAAGAATTTCAATCAAATACTTCCAGGAAATTCATCAATCCGTAGGGGAGTTACCTCAAAAGAATGTCCCTAATCCACTTGGCTACACAACTTTTAATATTATCTTATTACATGAAGCACTATAATGAAAAAACTTCATCTCTAGAATTTTCGAACTTTTTGTTTTCATTTTAATACCCTCCAATTCGTTATAATATTTTAAACAAAAGTTAGTCGTGTTGCACATTAAAAGTATGCCAACTGAAACCGTATCCAGTATCCGAAGGTGCACTGCCTCTAATGAGAATTTTCTACTTTCAATCTTTCTCTCCTTCATTTTGAAATAGAACTTAATTCTAATTGTTTCCATGACTGATGATTTTCCACCCTCAAAAAAAAAAAACGACAAAAAAAAAAAGGACAAACCGACCGTACGTACGAAATGAAACTCTCTCTCTGAATTGTAGATACATTTTTGAAAGCTGCTTCAATGTCATCCTGCCTGTGCAGAGTACTCTCACTGATAGTCCACCAATTTATTGTATAATTATCTTTTTTCCTTAAAAACGTCCGTCGCTACTTCCATTTCCCTTGACCTTCGTGCTCTGCTCCATGATGCATATGAAGGAAAGAAACAAAAAAAAAAAAAATGGAATCTCGAAATTTAAGAAAAGATTTTCTGTCTTTTATTTAGTCATTGGCAAGCGAATGGTGATGGTTGCGATGAGGCCGATGGTGTTGAATTCCTTAATTTCTTTTTTCGCCTTCAACCCTTGCAAAAGAACCCCAATCCAACGACGAACCGCCGCCGCCGCTGCCGCCTCCTGTGTGTATTTTCAAGATGATTTGTGGAAAAAGGCCTCTGATAGACGGAACAAATAAAAAAGAAAAATTAAAAAAATAAGAATCAAATGTCTTGAAAGTAAGGAAAAAGAATTCTGTTTCCTTTCTTTTCGGTTTTGTTGTTTTTTTATCTTTTTTTTTTCTTTTTTTCTTTCTGCCGCGGTCTTATCAATTTAAATGAGGACGAACGGCAAAGGAAGGAATTAAATTGGCAATCTTTTCCATCATTCCCTTTTTTTTTTGTTTGTTACTTTTTCCTTACTGATTGGTAGCTGGGTAATTTGCTTTAAGGGTGGGGGGATGAGAATCTGTTTTTTTTTTTTGTTTTTTTTTCAAAGGAAATACTTTTTGGTAAATTCATCAACCGAAGAATGTGTTTAAGTTCATTTTTAATGTAACAGGACTATTTCCGGGACCTTTAATAAAGTCGTTTCAAAACCATCGCAAGACGCTTAGAGTCTTGGGATGCGGTAAATACCAAAAAAAAAATAAAACAAATCCCCAAATGAGAGTCTTCAACACTAACTCCCCCCCATATACCGGTACGGTACGGTTGAAGTCATCATGAATTGAGGGACAATTAGCTCCTTCCAAAAAATGCACAACTTCTAGAACAAACGCGCGAATATATTAGAGCTCAAACCGAGTCAAGAGTAAACGAATTGCAAACAGAAGGAAATCCTTTTCAGAAATACTCGTTACTGTATGATGCGAGTATGTTCACAACGGCAAAAAAAAAACCCTGTTTCAGGGCAGTGGGAGTATACATCGAAACAGCCTACAAATGTTCGGATATCTGCTACATAGTGCTGCGATCGATCAACATCGATTTAGGAGAGTTACGAGTAGACAGATAAATTTAACCAAATGTATAACCATTGTACTTTTAAATCGTACTCTTAAGTTAATAGAAATTATTTTTGTTTTTTCTCTTCTTACGGGATGACAGTGTGTAAGACTTAGCTCTTTTGAAGGTGTTACTGGTGACGGTGGAACACGGTGAAATACAATTTAACCGCTTAATGTTGACAAGAATTTCGTGACAGCGTCCTTAAGTTTGGCATCTACAGTCTCGGAGATCTTGCCTTCCGAAGCGATTTGGTTAAGAAGACCTTGTTCGGTGGTCTTGATGTGTTGTAAGAATTTCTTTTCGAATTTTGTGATCTTAGCTGGGTCCATTTTGTCCAAATGACCACGAACACCGCAGTAAATGACAGCAACTTGATCTTCAATGGACATTGGCACGTATTGTCCTTTTTTCAACAATTCAGTCAGACGAACACCACGATTCAACAATTGTTGAGTGGCAGCATCCAAATCGGAACCGAATTGAGCGAAGGCAGCTACTTCACGGTATTGAGCCAATTCCAATTTCATGGAATCGGCGACCTGTTTCATGGCCTTGGTCTGAGCAGCTGAACCGACACGTGATACAGACAAACCGACGTTAATGGCTGGTCGGATACCCTTGTAGAACAATTCGGTTTCCAAGAAGATTTGACCGTCAGTGATAGAAATGACATTGGTTGGAATGTAGGCAGACACATCACCGGCTTGGGTTTCAATAACAGGCAAAGCAGTCAATGAGCCACCACCAACAAACGTGAATGCAAGTAGAATACATCACCGGGGTAGGCTTCACGACCTGGTGGACGACGCAACAATAGAGACATTTGACGATAAGCCACAGCTTGTTTAGACAAATCGTCATAGATGGTTAAGGCGTGCTTGCCCTTGTCACGGAAATACTCGCCCATGGCACAGCCAGAGTATGGGGCCAAGTATTGCAATGGAGCAGCATCAGAGGCAGTAGCTGATACAATGACAGAGTAGTCCATGGCTCCGGTATCAGTTAAACGCTTCACAATCTGAGCGACGTAGATGCAGTACAATTTCTTGCTCTCATCCTGGCCATCGTTGAAACGCTTCTGGTTGATGATGGTGTCAATGGCCAAAGCAGTTTTACCTGTCTGCCTGTCACCGATGATCAATTCACGCTGACCACGACCAATGGGTACCAATGAATCGACAGCTTTGATACCAGTCTGCATAGGTTCGCGCACAGACACACGTGGAATGATACCGGGAGCCTTGATGCCCACACGGAAGCGATCCTTGGTGTTGATTGGTACTTTACCATCAATTGCGTTACCCAAAGCATCAACAATACGACTCAAAAGCTCATCACCAACTGGAACGTCGACGATAGCACCGGTACGCTTGACAATATCACCCTGTTTGATCAGTTTGTCGTTACCGAAGACGACAACACCAACGTTATCGGGTTCCAAATTCAAAGCCATACCCTTCAAACCTTGGATGTTGTTCAAGCCATAGACACGAGCAATACCGTCACCAATGCTCAATACACGACCAGTTTCTTCCAAATCAGCCTTTGGGGCAGCACCCAAGATCCATTCTTTCAAAATGGAAGAGATCTCAGAGCTGCGCACCTGTGATGAGACATGCAGTTTACGGGCAGCTAGAGAAGCAGCTGGGTAGGCGGCTTTGCAGGCAACCTGTGCAGTAGCCTTGGGCAGGTTACGGGCCACGGAGGAGGCCAAACGTGCGGATAAGAGTGACATTTTTCCAAAATTGATGTGAAAAAATTCCAACTGATTCCAACTTGTACAACAGCATGTGGCGACACGAAAAGCTGTAACAACTACTACTGAACTAAAATATGGTATACTCGTACCTACGAGCTCTAGACGGTCGACATCTTAACAACTTCATGGAAAATCAGGAAAATTCAAAGTTTGTATTCGAAATCTGTTGTTTCATACGAGCCACACTTTGCAATGACGAATAACTTGTCCTTTTTCGTGCGTGCCAGTAAGTGGGAGACATCTGCATTGCTGATTTCCTAAACTTACACCCAAACCCGGGCAAACCCTAGCGCGCGCACAATGGGTGGAAAATAGTAGGGAGGAAAGAAAGATAGGTACCGATGTACGTTGGTTTTAAATGTCTGAATTTTATAATGACTAGGAAATAGAGAGCTCGGCAGGGCACTCCACAAGCGAGTTGATCCACTTAGGAACGAATCACGATATTTCAGAGTACCTACGTCAGAAAGTGGGTTTTAGGGTATACTGATGAGCATTCATAGCGAGACGGGTGTTGTGGTTGAAGATTTGTAGGGGCGGTACTGATGGTATTGAGTACTGTTGGTGGAAATAGTGATAAACGAGACATTTCGCCGGTTTTCGAGGGTGTCCATTGACTGGGTGATGTTAGCATCACCTATGAGTCTTATCGCATGGTTTTGAATCTTATCTAGCAAGTACAGAGATGTTTTACTGACTCCAATTTTGGGCGGTTGAATGACTTATATATTGAGGCCAGCTCAGAAGGGGAAAAGTATTTCTTGCTTCGTTTGACGAAACCTAGACATTTCGCAGCATTTTTGGCGACGGCGATGGAAAGAGAATGGAAAGTTTTTCAGTTTCGATTGTGCAAGTACCGTTCATGGATAATGACTGTTTTAGAAGCATTAAATTCCACTCCGTTGATAGTTCCCGAATTAGTTTTGCTGTTAATATCGGAATTTAATGAAGAGCAAGGGAATGAATATGAAAAGCAGAGAGTACTGTTGTCAGCAAAGGAATAACAGACAAGAGATCGTTGATGAAAACTAAAAACAGTGTTGGTGACAGAATGGAGCCCTGCGGCACACCAGCATTTATTTTGTGAATATCAGACTGAATTGAACGTTCCGCATTTTCGATAAAATAGCCTGACGCCAAACTCTGTCAAATGCCATAGAAATATCAAGTGTAAGTAAAATATCTTGCTTTCACCAGATTGATGTACGCTTTGGTATTCCAATTTTCGGTGAGACATGCCATCAAATCACCAGTGGTACGTTGCTACGAAAACCATATTGTCGGCCATTGAGAAGTTTTCGTGTTCCGAGATACTTCATGGAGAACATATTACGAATGTTAGCAAGTGTTTGTAGTTGTGATATACCAATAGTCGGGGGGTCTGAATCACTGAAACACGAATATGTCGTAAAATTCGTGGTCTCTGTGACGTTTTGGTGGCCCAGTAATGTTGCGTACAAATCACTCGGCAAAGAAAAAAATGGCAATGGCACAGACTATACAAAAAGCGAAAAAATATATTTTAATCGTGGGTATCGTAATTGCTTGGAATAGTTTACGCCTCTTTATTTTGAAAAGATCTCTCACCCATGTCACAGCCGAGTAAGAAAATCGAGTCCTGTCTAAAGAAGTTTATGACTTTGATTTTCTGCAAAACTTGGGTTCAACTATGATCAGAGAGCATCCTTTCAATCTAGATGTATACACCTTACTCACAGTGTACGAGTAGGTAGATATTTCTGTAAATGTGTTTTCAAAGATAGAACGACGAACGTTTCAGTGACAACCACGATTTGTAACTTTCAAACTTCAAATGCCCGATTGGTTTTTATTTTTATTTTTCGTAATCCTTAGAAAATATTTATCTCATTTAAGCCTTGGAAAAAAGAAGAAAAACCGACTGCCTTTACCAACACCTATTAAACGACATAACAACAAAAAAAAAAAAAGTCAGCTCTTGCCAAAAGGATGCGAAAGAAGAAAAATAAAAACCCACGAAAATTGTTTGGTTCTTAGGAAAGTGAAAAGAATGGAGAGAAACTTTTCCGATTGGCAGCAATAACAGCAATAGCAGGAGCAGCAGTCCTTTCCACGAAGACGCCACGAGCCAGAGATTTCAAAATATCTTCAATCGCCCCAAACCCTTCGGTCTTGTTGATTTTTCGTGTGATTTTTCATTTTTCTTTGAGAGTTTCTTTTTTATTTATTTTATTTTTCATTCTTCCTTTTCTGTGTGCGAGTTTTTTTGTTTTTTTTCTTCTTTTTTCTGTTTTTTTTGTTCGTTTTTTGTGCTGACGTCTTGTGAGAAAATTATGAACTTTCACTAGGAAAGAAGAATTTTTCATTTTCATCTACGTGAATTCTGTGACCTTTGCCGTACTTGCTCCTGGCCTGCCAATGGCCAAGGATATACATAACTCGTCTGTAAAGAACTGAAAGCAGGACGGTATTCCGAAGAGCACCCTCGGTATCCCTTTAAACGCAAAGCTCCAGCTCTCAAATGGTAGGGGAGCAGCATAAATAAGCAAAAAACTTCCTTGGACTCCACAAGAAGAGGTTATACGTTTTATACTCCTTATTTTTATTATTATCTTTTTTCTCTTTCCGAAAAGGAAAATAAAATAACCATCACTGAGAAATGGAAAAAGTTTTCCTTTTTTTTTGTTTTTTTTGCTTTCTTTCAATTCTCTTCCTCGTACTTTATTTAATTTTTTTTTCTTATTTTTTTGTTGTTCTTGTTAATTCGTTACGTTCTTCGAATTCCATGAGAATTGTGTGATCTTAAGCAGGACTCTGTAAAGTTTGCCTTTGAGATATTGTGCAGGGTGTTAAGGATTCCTCCTTTCGAATACCTTCAAAAAGGAAAATGGGTAAACTTTAAATCGGAGAATGGAGAATGGAGAATGGAGAATGGAGAATGGAGATAGGAGCCCAACATTGAAAGTTATACATTTTTAGCCAACGAGAAATGGGGTCATATAAGTTGAGAACTTTGTTGCACTAGATTTCCAAGATTTTTGTTTACAAATGTTGTAAATTAAACTGCTGGAAAAATATGAAGTGGACTTTCCCTGTGGCCCAGACTGGCTTCAGTCAGTCGGTAACGGTTTCAAAACCAATTTAAGATGCGCCTGTGGTATCTTGGATCTGTCTTCCAAGCGGCGATAGAGAAGAGGCAAAGCATTTGAATCTGTATCGGTAGCCAAGCTGCGGTGAAACCTGTTACGATTTCTAAGGTAGTTTGAGAATGCAAGACATCACCTAACGCAGTTGGGAGGTTGAATTTTTTGGGCCCCAGGTCATAATGGGCAAAACTACGTTAGATCTATTGTACCTGCGTCTTCAGTTAGGGCTTCCATTGATCCCCCTTTTTATATGAGCATAAGTGCAGATGGCATCACCCTCCAGGTTGTGGGCAGACCAAACGAATGTTTCCCGACGTCTTCTAGGTAATCAGTGGCTTTTCTGCTGTCAGGCGTCGCACGGGCCACTACACTTTTGCTAAGCTAAGCGTGTTGGGCATGATTGATACGACGACGTTTGATAATTGATGTGACGACGAATGTGAGGCTGCAAATACTCGGCACTGAATATAGTGGGTGTTTGTACTGTAGCCACTTTATCACTGAAGCACTTGCTCATCTTTCTTAGAAAGACTGAACGATTTCATTAAAAGGAACTTACAAGGAGTACAATGGACTAGTTCCTTGTCTGAGTACTCTGTTCAAATATAAAACAAATTAGAAACCATCCTCACATTTAGAAGAAGGCTATCTTACCTCCTGCAAATTATAATTACAAATCAGCTTAAGCGGCCGTGGTTGTCATTGATAGCGATAACAAACAGCTCTGATATTGTCATCAGTTCTACGATACTTACATTTGGTATTAAGTAATAAATTTATTTATTTTTTATTTCGAAAATAGATCTTCAATTCACGAAAAGTATCGACCGACCCCCTCATTCGGGGTGTTGTGCGTCAATTTTGTACCACATACACTCTAGACTACATACACTGTAGCGAAACTGGGAATAGAAGGGATAGTCTTCGAATTGTCCGAAACCAGCTGGTGGAAGTTCCCGGATCGGTCTGAAGTCGGCTCTTATTTTTATCGAAAATTCGTATTTAGTGACAAGGCTCACTTTTGGCTTTGTCGTTTCTGGAGTGCGGGGCAAATTTAGAAGATACTCATGAGACTCAATTTCACTTTGTGCCATCATTTGACTTAATTTTTGCAAAACTGTTGCCGGAATGTGCCTTACGTCATTGAATAATGATAAATGATTATTTCTCCAAAAATGTGGACGACATTGATCCAGGTGATATGTGGCTCCAACAATCAACAATATGACACTACATCCACCAGCAAATTGACCACCGAAAATATGCGATTTGACGCCAGTCGATTTAGGCCCTGCAAACCGACAGGATGCACTTCATCAAAAACAGCGAAAGAAGCATATCAATTCTTGTCATTCTATAGATTACTGTAGAAGACAGGTCGACATATGATTTTAAAGTTTACGGATAACGATGGAGAAATATCGTGACGCTTTGAAAGATCTTGACACGGTAAAAGCGTTAGTCAGAGTTGCCAGATGTTAGACGTTAGAATGAAAGTTAAATTCACATGGGAAATTACCGGAGAATTAGAAAGTTTTGTGGGACAATGCCTTGCAACAATAATAACGATATTGTAAGCAGCGATGTGACATTCTTTCAGATAACTCGTGACATCTGTTTGAAAAGGCTCTCCATGCCAAAGTGCGCAAAAGTAGGAAAAGAACTGGCAAATCGCTATTAAATAGTCGGACGTAGAATTCTTGTGAGTTGGTGGAGCCATTTGTTTGTAGATACGTCAAGTCTTCATAGATACTCGTATCAGCAATCCGTTCAAGCTGTCATGCACTATTAATCAGCATATGTCTTCTCCCGTAAAATTGTTGTTGAACTTATACTATTCCATTCCAGCTGTTAGCTGTGCCGCAAATTAACTATCACTCGTCGTAATTGCCAGAGGACGGACTTGGAGAAACACAAAATGTCATTCATGCCAAACTTAACTAGAGCTTGACGAACTAGACACTTTCTTAATCATGCCTTTATCTCATCGTTTTAGTAAGCGCCCGCTGCAGCAGTGAAGTTATCTCCGGCACAAGTAAAACCTCTGGACTACCGCAAATCCTATTCAAGGCATCACAAATTCAGCGCGAACGTAAGTACCTAACATATATTGAACCTGGACTGACTCTGTGGAAGAATTCTTTCCACGAGAGCACTCCAACAACTAACCTTATATCTATTTCTAGCAAATGCACCCACCAAATAGACTGGACCTGTCAATAGATGAAATGGCCAGTTTGCAGCGTCAAGTCATACAAGGTACGAGTAACAGGCACCACGATCCGATGATATCTTCTGTATCACGTCCTGCCACAAGTTCTGTTCGACAAATTCAAGACCGTTTACTGTTTTCCGAAATCACATGCATTGATGGGTAAGAAATAGAAGGGTGGGTCAATAAGTCCCTAAAAATTGAAATAAACAAAACTCTTTTCGGCAAAAGAACTTTTTATTTTTCAACACAATCTCCTACGACTATGCGACGCTAGTGTGTATATTGTGGACGTACGAGTGTATCGAGGACGTTTGTTTTTCGGGCTATGAGTCGTTGCGGTGAACTGGCAAAAGAAGAGGACAAGCCAAGAAGTGTTCTTCACGTCCAACGAAGTGGACAAGACTATGTCAAGACTGATTCGGGATGATCTTCATATGAAAGCCTCTTAATTTCTGTTAAAAATTAAGCAAAGATTTTGCTGTGGCATGAATAAATTTTCAACATATTAATGTTACGTCCCCAAAGGAAGCGAACAAATTTGCTCCAAGGATTCAAAGTGGCCATTTTCCTACTTCTGTAATGGTTTAGTGGGAAATATCTCACCAATATGTCAAGTCCCTCTATATCTGCGAAAAATATTTAAAAACTGGTGCAAGTCGGTATTGTGAAGGGTTTAACCAATACTCTTTCCAATGGAGAAGGATGGAGAAAGAGTGGCTCAGGGATCAGAAGATCATAAGTTGTGAACTAATAAAAAAAAAATTGAATATAAAATAATTGCTTGATTTTTTTCTATAGCGTCTGTAGGAATGTCAGAGGAGAAGACCTCTGAAGTGTTCTAGATGAAGTCTCAGCTATTCATCAGGCTGTGGATTAGCTTGGCTGAGATCTCTTACTTCGAACACTCGGATGACGAATTAGTCAGACTGTTAGTCGTACATTCCCATACATTCAGGATATCTGATCAGTCTTTTAGAGAACTGATATCTCCAACCATGGGACATGAACCCCAGGGATAAAAATAAAAACCAATCTGTTGATCACTTCCTTTGCATTTGCTCCGCCTTTGAACGTATCAGACTGCAATTTAAACATCCAGGCACTGAGATGAGCTATAGTGTTTACATTTTTGAAAATCCGCCGCAATAGGCAAGGACTGCCCAAGGTGGTAGCTATAGCCCCCACGTACTATGTTTGTCGAGACTATGATGGTGGGGGAAAAAATGTATGCTTGGCAAATTCGGAGAAACACTGCATGAGGATTGGGGAGGAAAAGAAAAAGGGAGAACAAACCATTCCATTCCATTCCGCCTATGTACATACAAGAACCCAAGAAAAGGCAGGGTCAAAATGGCGAAACCCCAGAACCAAAGAGAAATAAAAAACCCCAGGCGGTAGAGTCGAAGCAAAAAGAAAACAATATTGGAGGCATAACTCCGAGGATCAAGGAGAAGAACACCGCCATTCCGACAAAACAGAAGTAAAACGATGGCAAACAGTTGAGAAAAACTAAGAAGGAGACTAACAAAAAGAAGCTTGAGGCGAAAAGAAGTAAGCCGGACGCGTTCGTCATCGAAGCAAGTGAAGGACTATCTTACGCGGAGATTCTTCGTAGCGTAAAAGCAGACCCCAAACTAGAAGCTATTGGAAAAGAGGTATCCAGGATAAGAAGGACCCAGAAAGGAGAGCTCCTAATACAGCTCAAGGAACATGGAAATAAGACAGAAGAGTTTAAGAGTGTCATTGGCGAGGTTTTAGGAGAGCGAGCGAGTGTAAGGACACTCACACATCGCACTACCATCGAGCTGAAAGACGTCGACGAAGTTACCGGAAAGAAGGACATTTGCGAGGCAATAAGGACTTAACTCGGGGTGGAACTACAACCAGCAGACATATTATCCTTGCGAAAAGCGTACGGTGGAACCCAAACAGCAACAATCGGACTTCCCGTCGGACTGGCAAAGAAACTGTTAGATGCAGGAAAGGTAAAAATTGGATGGGTTATTTGTCGCATTCGAGAACGAACGCTTCTCCAAAAATACTTCAAATGTCTTGAATTTGGGCATATAGCCAAGCATTGCAAAAGCAGTGAGGACCGCTCCAAGCTATGTAGAAGGTGTGGAACGGAAGGCCACATAGCAAAGAACTGTGATAAGGAGCCATCATGCATGTTCTGTCGAAAAGAACACCCAAACGATTCGAAGCATGTAGCCGGAAGCAGCAAGTGTCTGGTTTTTAGGAAGGCCATCATCAACAAGAAAACATGAAGATAATACAGATTAACTTAAATCACTGTAGAATTGCACAGGATATCCTGACACAAACAGCTAGAGAAGAAAAAGCGGACGTTATTTTGATAAGTGAACCGTATAAAACTCTGGACAGCAATATATGGATCTGCGATAGGACAAAGCACGCTGCTATATGGATATGTGGAAGGCATGCCTTTCAAGAAACTAACGGACTTACGGAGGGCTTTGCACAGGCCAAAATAAATGGCATATATTTTTACAGCTGCTATGCACGTCCAAGCTGGACCATTAACGAGTACCAGGCAATGCTAGACAACCTATCCGCCGACGTTCGTGGTAGAACCCCTGTGGTTATCGGCGGCGACTTTAATGCATGGGCAACAGAGTGGGGTAGCAGACTTACAAACGCCAGAGGCCGTAGTCTGCTAGAAAGTTTTGCAACCCTTAACATAGGCATTGCAAACCAAGGTCGTGCAAACACATATCGTAAGGCAGGAACGGGCTCGATTATCGACATTACGCTCGTTAGCAACTCCCTCTTACGAAACATAAAATGGCGAGTCAGCGAAGAATACACGCACAGTGATCATCAAGCAATAATATTTGAAATGAAGGAGAAGAGTACCGTGCAACGCGCTAAACGAAAGGGCCCAAGATGGAAGGACACAAACTTCGACCTGGAGGCGTTCGAAGAAATGATAAATACCGGAAACATAATTCAAAGCGGAACAGCTGAAGCCTGTATGCAACAACTCGTCCGCATTCTCACTACTGCGTGCGATGCATCAATGCCCAGAAGAACGGGTACTAGAGGAGGAACACCATGCTACTGGTGGAATGAGGAAATAAAAAAGCTTAGAGCAAAGTGCTTAAAAGCCCGACGCAAAGTCCAAAGATCTAGGGGAAGAGATCGCTTTGAAGAACACCTTATTGTCTTTAAAACAGCAAGACGCGACTTAAAAAAGGCAATCAGGGAGAGCAAGACAAGATGTTTTAAAAAACTTTGTGAAGAAGCCGACATAAACCCTTGGGGTACAGCATACAGGATCGTCATGACAAAGATAAAGGGCAGCAGGTCGCCGCAAATAACATGTCCAGCAATCCTAAGCTCCATAGTAGAACACCTTTTCCCCCGAAGTACATCTACTATGTACCATATCGTTAGGGAGTCCAACACGGAGGACATTCCAATAGTCACAGCGGATGAACTCATGAACGCATGCAGGAAGATAGGCGACAATAAAGCGCCGGGACCTATACCTAACGGCAGTCCCGCGTAGAGAGTGGTTGAAGGACGTAGTGGTGTGGATTAGTACGTAGGCGCACTCCTGGCATCGAACATTCGGGTGTTGCGAATCGTGCATGTTGGTGGCACGGGCTACCGCATCTATGAAGATTACCACATCCATTGGCGCAACCAAGAAAAAAAAAAAAAAAAAAACATACGAGTATATCTCAGCTAAGAAACAGTGAAAATTTTGAAGCCGGGGGTAGAGATAGCATACACCAACATTTTCCCAAGATTTGGTCAGAAATATGTATGATAGTATGAATGAAACATTTGCCTCTTCATAAGAAAGGAGACGCACTAAGCTACGGTGTAAACGGCCCTTATCAGTGTAGTTTTAGGCACGTTAAGAACTTTTAAGTGGATCAGACATTCCACACATTTCCACAGGACAGTTGGCTGCTTCAAGGTAGCCCTAAACGACGAGCATGCTCGTTTGCGTTATCCCCTACACGACGAACACATTTGGCGAGCATTCATTTCGTGCGCTTATGGTGATTTATTTATTTACTGCTGCCATTATGTTTAATCCACGATATTCACTCGGCGGCGTTCACAGCAAAAATGAGGTTTGCTCGCGAACATAGCCATACACGGCGAACATCGAAGCCAACGAGCACGACAAAATCGAAATTTTTCGCCAACAGCGAGCAGCTCGCGAACCAGCCCCTACACGAGCACGAGCATGCTCGTCGTTTAGGGCCACCTTCAGAGAAGTCAGTAACGACATTTCGACAAGATGACAAGTTGTCATGTGATGTCAAGGATTATGCGTCACTCATAGGCATAAGCTGATGACATCGATATTATGGGTAAAAATCAGGAAGTTTTAGTAAACGATGACAAACACCAATGTTCACGGTCTGGACAAGAAAGGTCCCTCAGCAAGTCGGTAGGTACACCATGACTTGGGAGGCTATGATTTTTTGTTAGTAAAGGACTCTCTCTAGGCAAACAACAACCAAGTGGTGGCAAGTGCAGAGAATTTATACAATAGTTGACACCTGATGTTAGTTAAGTGATTAAGTCGAGTAAAGTAAGGCTAGTTACAGTGTAATCGTAAGGTATCGTAAACGCTCAAAGAAGAAGTTAAAGAAGAGTTGCATACCCCGCGAATGACAACATTCTAAAGCATCCCTGGCCACATGCCAAAAAAAACACATGTACGAGTATGTATGAATAGATACTAAAATTTGTATGATATCCATGAGGCAAGTGGTGGGAAAAGTAGGCATCATGAGGTCCCCCAAATAACTGTAACACCATCTGGGAATGGAATCAGTCAATAAGCAAAAAAAACAAAAAAAAAAACACCAACAACCTGCTGAAAATTATGTAATGTTCACAGAGGTCAGTTTCCGGCTCCTTGTGAGAGAATCTCTCCATGTTCATGTCCGAAGTTCAATGCCCCCCACCTGGTGTTTGTTCTGTTATAGCCGTGTATTCGTATCCTTTACACATGTGTACAGTGTAGATCCCTTATCTAAATACACATAATTTATACGGTACTTAGTTGTACCGTTCAGCGGTACTTTTTGTCCATCTGTTTCTCAATTGGTTCCTGTTTTTTGTTGTTGTTGTTGTTATAATAGTAGTCTGCTTTCAGTACTACTCGTACTTGCACTTTTGGTTTTGTTTTTTATGTTTGGCATTGTTTTGTTTTCTTATTGTTGCTGTTGGCTCCGCTGATTGAGTGGATCCTTTGAAACACAGTTATTCGTTGATTGCTTTTCCTCTTGCCATTGTTCCAAGTTTGATAATTTATTTTACCGCGCGATACAATTTTTAACCGCAGACCATTATCATACAACGTATACGAAACAAATGGATGGATGTGCATATGAGTGCACGGATGGGTAATAGTTTATTGAGAGAGGACCTTTTGAGGTTTAACCCTTTTTCATTGGAAACCCCATACATACAAAACTCGACGTAATAATATGAAAACAACAAGAAGAACAAAAAGAAAAAAAAAGCCCACACAAACACACACACACACACACACACAAGTGATGGGAAAAATGTACGGGTTTTAAGTATCTGTTAGATACTTTGGAACAAAGGGATGCAAAGGTGAACTTTTTTGCGTGTTGCGACTGAAACTACAACACCCGTTGAACATTTTGTGCGGTTTCAGACCGAATGTCATGTCGTTGTCCTAGATATTACACGGCAAGTCTTGTGTATGCCTACTACACACTATTGACCAAGTTTTTTTTTTTTTTTTTTTTTTACAAGTAACCAATCTATTCGTGTTTACGTATGTTGGGATGAATGCTTGTTATTGTTGTTTCTCTAGGTGAAATAAAAAAACACATGCGCGTACAAAAACCACCTATTCAGAACGCGCAGACTGGCGAATGCGAAAAGGGTTAAGTGTCGCGTTGACCCTTATCAAAAGAACAATGGAACGCTTGCGCGCATTTTTAACAATTGGTTAGGTACGCCTGATTTTTACTTGACATTTTGTTCTGGACAACAAGAGGGGTTCAAATTAAGATGTGGATAAGTAAGTTTACACATTCAAATGTGAGTTTACTGTTTATCTATGTAGAATCACAGAAAAAATCAACAGAATCCTGGAAATCTTACATCATCGCCTAGCACAATGCCAATAGACATGCCTGCCCTATGATAACACAAGCAAATATGAACTTCATCTTCCCCAGTTAGCTGGAGGACTCCAAGTCGGTTGATGTCCCCTTCTATTGTATTGTATACCTACACTTGTGTGCACGACTGTGTTGTTAGATTCGATGACTTTGCAGCACGGAACGTTGGTGTAAATTTGCTATACTCAGTCGTCATTCTATTTTACACAGACGGACGAACTTGGCAGGGATGCCAAAACTAGACCTGGCTCTATATAGTTGTCATATGCTGCCTTAAAGGCTTGACAACTTTCTTTTTTTTTAAATAAAACGCAAACCATTTGAGATATTTCAAAAACTTTATTATCGGCTTGAAGTACAATCAAAAAACATTTATGAATAGAACTCGACTTCGTTCATAAGGCCACCGCGGGCACGTTTGCAGCGGACGATTCGTTTTACCCAATTTTCGCCGACTCAGCCACACATTCCGGCCGAAACGGACGCTATTTCGCGTTCAATGTTGGCTCTGAGCTCTTCCAACGTCGTCGGCGTGTTGGCATAAACCAATGACTTAACGTAGCCCCACAGAAAATAGTCAAGCAGCGTTAAATCGGCCCATTTCTTGAGATAACACGCTCACCATACTTACTCTTCAATAAATCGATTCTAGCGTGTGCTGTGTGGCTTGTGGCATCATCCTGTTGAAACCACATGTCATCCAAGTCCATATCTTCCAAAAATAATCGGTGATCATGGCGCGATAACGCTGACCATTCACAGTAACGTGACGATCGTTATCGTCGACAAAAAATATGGCCCAACAACGCCGCCGGCATGCAAACCGTCCAAACAGTGTGGATGAAGTGGTGATTCATGAAGCACCCGACCAATAACGCATATTTTGCTTATTGACGAACCCATTGAGCTTCGTCACTGAAGATGATTTTGCGATCCAGAACCCAATCGGAGAACGTACGTCGCTTCAAATGGTCCATCGGCTTCAATTCTTGAGTCAGCTTGATCCTTACGCAAAATACGCCATAATGTGGTCTGAGCGATGCCGAATTCTTGAGAACGCTGATGGAATTGACTGATTTGGATCGTTTGCTACGGACGCCTGAACGGCAATGATATTTTCGACACTTTGACCAATCTGTTGTCTCACTGACACGGCAACATCACACAACGAATATGTAGACTCAAATTTTTGCACTAAACTTGTTATTACCTGTCTACTAGGGCGAGAATTACGACCGAAAATTGGAGTTGACGCTCTTTAAAGTTGCAGTCACCGACTCCGAATTTCGATAGAAAATTCCAGACGTTGCTCGTTCGTGTACTTTACCATGATGAGAATGTTGAGTTTGCTGAATAAATTGACAGTGACAGTTTGATGATTAGTGAAAAAGTTGTCAAGTCCCTATTGGAAAAGTCTTTATTAAATGACACGAAATAGTCCTTCGACTGAATTAAATAGTTAAATCGTCATAAAGTTAATGTTTTTATGTTTGCGCAAGACTTGCTTGCTTTATGTTCGCAAAACGGTCGTGAATATCAATCCATGGTATGGAGCCATATCTGTCAAACGAGGAGATCGACAATTACCTAAAACAAATGGACGAGACAATTAAACAAACTATGGACACTACAATACCGCGGTATCGACGTATGACTAACGAAGACCTGTTCCGCAATCCTACTATTGACGCACTGCACCGACAGAAAAGTAGACTTCTGACCAGACTTAAAAACTTGTACAGACAGTTAACTGACCGACAAGACCCGGAGATTAGGACACTGAAGTCGTCGATTAAAAATATTCAAACGCTAATAAAAGAAAATTACAGAATTTCTGTAAGTTTGTATTGGAACAACAAGGTTCGGGCTGTAAACACCAGCAACCCGAATATGTTTCCGCAAATAAATAAACTATTTCGCAGAAAAAATCAAAACGACCTTCAGTGTCTTAAAATAGCCCGGACAACAGACAACGAACGGTTACTGACAATAGCAGGTATTGGTCCAAATGAGGCCGCTGATGATGACGACTTTTTTGTGATCGAGGATCCGCAGGAGAAGGTTGAGGCCATAGGGGCGACTTTCCAGGAAGTATACAAGGCCACTGATACCATTGGCCCTAATTACGACCTCCGCATTCGAAATGAAGTAGGGAACCGGCGATCCGAGGGCTCTGTCATTTGCCAGAGAGGGTGGCCTACCCCCCTTCATTTCGAAGGCGGGACTCCATGAGATCTTCGACACAATCAGGGCTAAGAAATCGGTGGGGACCGATGGTATTCCGAACATCGTGCTTCGACATCTTCCTCTAGAAGCGGTGGACATTTACACCACCCTGTTTAATAATGCAATGAATAATGCACATTATCCAGCGCATTGGAAAACGGCGGTGGTTGAACCTATCCCCAAAAAGGGAAAGGATATATCCAATCCGGCGAATCTCCGGTCGATAAGTCTCCTTCCGAATATCAGTAAGGTTTTTGAAAAGGTAATCAGTAGAGCTCTGTCTAGGTGGGTTGAGGACAAACATATAGTTCCGGATAATCAATTCGGTTTTAAGGCGGGACATGATACTCGTATCTCACATGCCGCGTCTAAACTGGTGTCCGATATCCAATGGAATAAAGGCAAAAAACAATGTACTGGTGCCTGCCTTGTTGACTTGGAGAAGGCCTTCGACACCGTATGGTTAGAGGGTCTTTTCTATAAACTAACTAGGCTGGGGATCAGTAAACCACTCTTGTACATTCTTTATAATATGCTAACTAACAGACAGTTCATCGTGAAGAATGGTGATGTGACTTCTGTTGGAATATTTCAAATTAAAAATGGTCTTCAGCAAGGCGCGGTCAATTCGCCGATCCTATTCAACATTTTTACAAGCGACTTGATAGGTTCACTTCCCCATACTATTGCGTACGCAGACGATTTGATAGCGTACAGAACAGGTCCAAAAATCGAGGTCATTAATACTCTCTTGCAGCGTGACTTCGATAAGATAAGACGATTTTGCGATGACTGGAAGTTGAAAATCAACTTTCAGAAGTCGGAAACCATTCTCTTTAGGACGCCGTTGTCTAGAGCCTCAAGGGATACCAAAAAAAATTGGAGAAAGTTCTCGATTATTGGACAACACGGACAGCCTCTTGCCTGTCGAAATGTAGTCAGATACCTTGGAATCTGGCTAGATCAGTTTCTATATTTTGGCAAAAATGTAGATGGTGCTCTGGCCAGAGCTGAAGGTGCTTTTGCCCTTACAAAGAGACTGTTTTATAGCAGCCAACTCGATGCGAGGGTAAAGGTAATCTGCTACATGGCCCTTATTAGGCCCATGCTGGTATTTGGTTGTCCCGTGTGGTTCAATGTACGAGCAAGCTTAATGGAAAAGATTCGGGTGTTTGAGAGGGCCTGCCTTAGGGCTTGTCTTCGCTTGTATAGAACACCAGAGTCGGAGTACAAAAAATTTTATCCTAATGAGGTCCTTTACAACAGGGCGAACCTAATACGAGTGGACAACTTCGTAATTAAGCTGACTCGAAGGCACATTGCAAGAGCAATGATGTCGACAAATAACCTGATATCTGAGGCTTATTACCCCAATTACCTTTACCAGAAGAGTGTGCGCTCTGACGGCTTCGTTCCACCGGAAGCATTCCTCTACCTAGATCAGAAAGGGTTGATCCAGGATAGATCAGCGGTGCCGTTAATCTTCCATGTCGCTCGGACAGCTGGGGACAGGCGACTCAACTACGACAGAGACGTCGCACACGGCAGTGTGGATCGCCTCAGGTTCAGTAGGGCGGTGGGGAATCGCGATAAGAGGGATGTCGTTCGGCAGCACCAGTATTTCTGGTGGTTGAATGATGGAGAAGATGTTTCGTCGTCGTTTCCGTCAATTACGGACCAGCCTCACTAATGAGGCAGAGCTGACCAATCTGTTTTCTCTGTAAACAGCGATGGCCGGCTTAAATAGGTTTAGGTTAGCATTTAAGAAACATAAACATATATCAGTGTATACAAAGGTGTATACTGATATATGTGTATGATTGTGTATAACGTCTATGTGTGTTTATGTGTGTATTGTACATTTAGTTTAGGTAGGCCAAGGTTTATTTTAAGTTAGATACTAAGTTTTTATTAAAAATAAAAAAATTATGTCCATATGCTAAGTTTTGTTAACAAATTTTTTTCTTAGCTTTAAGTATACAAAATAAATAGTTCTAAGAAAATGTAAATGAAGTCGAAAGACATAGTTATAAGAATTTAGAGTAGCTTAGAGTGCCTGTGTGGGGCCAGTAAGTTAGTGTAAGATTATTAAGTAATTGTAAGCTAGCATTTAAGCATTTTTTGTTAGAATGTAAGAGTTAGTGTTAAGAAAATAAAATGCATATAAAACTAAAACTATGGAGCCATATCGTGGTTAAAGCATTTGACCCAAGCTCATGTAAATCAACCCTACAGAATAATAGCTGTGGACGTTTCAACAGTTCTTAGTGCTCCATTTGGATCTACTGGACCGTACAGCACATGTGGTTCTAACAAGATATTACGATGGATATTTTCTTTCCTCCTCCTTCTGCTCTGGGTGGATAGAAAAAAAAGTTGCGTATCTGGTGCTTTTTGCACGCAGTTTGTTATGTTTGTTACTACAGTCATTTGTAGGACCAATTTGATTAGTCATCTCTACAGCTGCATACCTTATTCAGACTAAAATCATTCACCCAAACCTTACCACCGAACTATCATCAAAACACTATCTCTACCCATACCTAATGCAAACATCCCTTGCGTAATAATACACTGTGTGAGCTAAACACCACCATTCATCGTCCAACCTAATCCTTGGCATATAATTCCACATGATGGACATGTGATAATACAATAAAAACCAAGGGCCCAGAACGATCAAATGACCGACTTACCATAAACCAGGACCAAAGATCGCATACAGGAACGGGAGCTCGAACAGTAACGGGAACCAAAAAATCATCATCATTACGAATGCACACATCCTGATCTTTAAACAACCCCTTCACTTTGGAATCCTTTAATTTGATTTCTCTGCTTGCTTTGTCGTCCTCTGCATACCATCCCAATGGCCACATACTAATTTGGAAGCACATGGTCCGGCTAGAAACAGGGGCAGAATGAGGACCAAAAAAAAAAAAAAAAAACTCAACTCTTCTTAAGAGCAGGACACTAACCAGTACCTGATGTTACCCTTCTTCCTGCATCCATCCAAAGATTGGGAATAAATTAAATTTTCCAAAACAAAAAGGTTAGTTACATACAACTCGTAATACGTATGAAGAAAAAAAAAAAAAAGAAATCACTGTCAAGGGATGAATGAATCAAAATCACGCAAACACAAATATCTCTTGGACAACAGAACAACGGTACATCTTCCGGTATTTATATGTCCTATTACACACTTTGCGTTCCAGAATGTGTATCCTGTTTCATAAAAAAAAATTAAAATGCCCGAAAACCCCTTTTCCCAGTTCCCGATTCATGATTGTCCAAAAGTGGTCCCTTTTATTATTTTAAAATTTTTTTTTGTCGTCGTCGTCCTTTTAAATGGCCACATACGGTAACGGTAAAAAAAAAATCCCGTTATAAGAATGCAGTGTATAAGTCAGTGTGGTGTGATAGAGTATAAAGTATAGAATGTGTATAATGTAGTGTCCGCTGTTAGGTCTTCATCGCATTATCCAGGGGGATAGGGTTAATAGGATACGATCGTTTCCCTCATAATTTCGAATACTGACTCTATGGCTACCTACCTGGAAGTTATCGCGACATATAAATTAGATGGGAGCCCACAGTCAAGCTGACGAAGACGCGCATATGGACATGTGAAATATGCATAGTCCTGTTAGATGGATGAATGTGTATTTTATATTTCAGGCAGTGTGCCTATCCGTTGTCCTTTCAGTTGTGTTTCTAGTATGAGATTTAAGAGTATCTATGCATGCCGCCGCTACAGATGGACCCGAAATATTCAAATCATATATTTTTTTTATTTTTCATTTTTTTCGTTTGGTTTTCTGGTTCGGGAAGAAAAGGATTTTACGAACATTTTAAATGATGCTGGACGAGGGTCGCTCTTCGACTGGATATTTAATGAAATTAGAAATTCGAGCGCTTTTTGACAGTCACTAGGTGTGCATAAGGATTGATGAATTGCATAATGTTGGAAAATTTATTGTTGTCCTATTTTAAAAGGAAGTGACTATACATAGGTACTCGTATGTAAGTAGAAAGGGGAATTTTTGTGACTGTTTTTGAGTTGAAGTTGATTTAGTTTATATTGTAGTTAGGTAGGTCATTAGAGAAAAGAGTAGGTCCGAGGATAGAGCTTTGTGGTATGCCACTTTGTCTAAAGTTGGAGAAATTCTAACCAAAAAGCTTTTCACTTTACCACAGAGAATATCATCATTTACCGTATCAAGCAAATTCGGATGATTTCTTCGACTACTAAAAGTATTGCAACTCTTATTGAGTCGAAAACCAGATCCAAGAAACAATGGGCTTCGACATTGCATTCCTCGATCCCTGCTTGGGGATTGGGGTGATTTTTAGTTTTTTTCCATTCCAAGCAATTGGAGGCTACATAAGGCAGAATATACGGCAGCAAAAGACCACCCAGATCAGTAGAATTGGACTTAACTGAGAGAGATAATTGATGGCTGAAACATAGGAAAATATGAAATTCTTGTTGAGCTCATCACAGTTGACATCAGTGGGGATATCGGCGATTTTTTTTCCCAATACCAAGATCATGAAGCATAGAGGTTTAACTTATCCCTATAATCACTATTTTGGCGACTAATTTTCGAAACAACTTTGTTGCGTAAGAGGCGATATTCTTTTAGGAACTCATCAAGTTTAAACTTTTTCCACATTCGATAGGCAATAGGTATCTCGCATCCAACAAGGCATCGGAGAGGTGATTTTCGTACGACTTTGCCTTTCAGGGATTTTTGTAGATATATAGCAGCACCAACCAATCAGTTCGACTCTCAATAAAAAATTCAAAATTTATGGAAACATTAAGAAGAACTGGCAGCAAGAACCTTTGGCTACTTTTGGAATACCACAGTGGTGTAAACTTGGACCACTCCTATTTATTTTATTTAGGTACGAATGATTGCACTAGGAGCATGATATTTGCGTTCGCAAATGATATGGCGATAGTTGTTTGACATAGGTGTTTCGAAAGTGAATGGACCTTTATCAACCTCGTTTGAAATAAAACATCAGACTCTGCCAGGGTTGAATTCAAACTATTGAGGTTGTCGAAAGGTATAGAGGGATGAGCGATCGGCTTGTCAAAGATAGTTAGGAGTGATAATTGATAGTTACCTCATATGGAATCTACATATTTATAAGTTTTTTACATAAAGTATCTCAAGGAGACGACAGTAAGAGTGAACCACTATTATACCCTTTAAATGGGAGCAAGAAAAGAGAAGTACCGATGTACATTGGTCTTGAATGTTTGCAAGTTATAACGACTGGGAAAATGAGAGGTCGGCAGGACATTCTATAAGCGAGTTGTATGGGTTAGGTATGAATCACGATATTAGTGTTTGTTTTTTGAAAAGGCCCTTGTTATTCAGTTGCCTTCTTTAGCCAACAAAATAGCGATTGGTTAGTGTAACACTTCGTTCAATTTCTAATGAGGTTTCATTGTTAGAGTTAATATCGCGGCCGAGGTATACAGAATCTCTAACTTTCTCCGGACATACAGAGCAAAACCGGTCGAATAAATGAAAAAATTCAGGAAATCTTTCATAACATATTTATTTATAGTCCTAATAGGATTTCTTTTGATTTCTTTTATTCGTTGGTGTTTACAGAACAGTAATAAAAACAAAAAAAAATTTCATTCAATTAACAAAAAATACAAAAAATCAAAAAAGTCTACTACCTCTATTCGTCCACTTTTGTACGTTTCGCCTGTAGTTCATGGAATGCGTGCAAATCAAAATTTACCGCTATATTTTTGTGTTCTTTTTCCATACATCTGTTCTCGCATTTACTGTGCGCAGTTTTAGTTGAATTTTCATGTGAGAAAGTATTTTTGAGTTTATTCTAAAAATCAAATATCTACAGTTGAATACGAAATGAGAAAACTATCGAGTAGTTTGGAAGATAGTATCGCAGTCCTCATTGGAAAAGTTTTATCCGCCAGGAAAATTGGGAAAACGCTGAAAATTAGTCATTCCACAGTGCTTACGGTAAAAAAGAGACGAAGATTGGAAGCGGTTAACACATCCAGTGGTCGTCCACGGCTGTTATCAGATGGAGATGCACGTCTTATTGAACGTATGATGTTATCCAAACAGACTAAGACACCAAAAGAGGCCGCAAAAGCATTAAATAAGAACGTTAGCGAGTGGAAGGCTAGAAGAGCCCTTCGCAGAATCGGCCTGATGTCAGCAATCAAAAAGAAAAAACCCGCGTTGTCTGACAAAAATATTAAGGCTCGGTTGAAGTTTTGCAAGGAACACAAATCTTGGACCATAGATGATTGGAAACGTGTAGTCTGGTCCGATGAAACAAAAATTAACCGTTTTCAGTCAGATGGGAAAGAATACTTTTGGCATCGCCCACAAGACAGCATTCAAAAACATCAAGTTAAACAAACTATGAAACACGGAGGTGGTATTTTAATGGTGTGGGGATGTTTCACTTGGTGGCATATAGGTCCAATGGTGAGAATCATGGGCATTATGAAAAAATAAGACTATCTTGATATCTTACGGACAAATCTGCCAGAATTCTTGGATGAAGCAACGTATCCAATTGATGAAATGGTGTTTCAGCAAGATGGGCACCCCAAACACACAGCCAAAATTGTAAAGAAATGACTTGAGGATCAGCAGTTTCAAACGATGCTTTGGCCGGCACAAAGCCCCGATTTAAACCCCATCGAAAATTTGTGGGCGTTCGTGAAAAAAAGACTGTCGCAGTACGAAAAAGCACCGAGCAATCTCAATGAACTATGGTCTAGAGTACAGGCTGTATTGGAAAGTATTCCTCACTCTAATATTGAAAAATTGGTAGAAAGCATGCCAAAAAGAGTGACTAGTGTTATTAAAAACAAAGGGCTCTGGACAAAATACTAAAGAATAGCAATACATTAGGGTAACCCAAAACGTGCAAAAGTGGACGAATAGAGGTAGTAGACTTTTTTGATTTTTTGTATTTTTTGTTAATTGAATGAAATTTTTTTTTTGTGTTTATTACTGTTCTGTAAACACCAACGAATAAAATAAATCAAAAGAAATCCTAGTAGGACTATAAATAAATATGTTATGAAAGATTTCCTGAATTTTTTCATTTATTCGACCGGTTTTGCTCGCAACTGTATATGTAGTTTTTCCGCTCCTGTTTCAATATTTGAGAACGAACCAGTAAGAGCTTTGGTAATGATGTCAATTTCAGCAGCATTTTCATGGAGCTCCCCAGATTTGTTAAAAATTCTCCCTCTGGTGTTGGCTCGCGAGTCTCGTTCAATTTTCTCTGATAGGGCATCATCTTGTCTGAGCTCTATTTTGACATGTGAGATTGCTCCCGGTAGTTGACATGTCAGATAGTTGATAAATGAATTCAGGCCTTCACAACATACAAAAGCCACAGAGTCCAGTTTACCAATCTCAGTCGTCGAGTCAGGTAACCTAGTTTTTTCTTTTTAAGACTAAACAGTGGGGATTTCCATATTTTCACCATTGACTTTGACTACTAATACTTTGACTACATTGTCCTCATGTAATTGTCTGGAAACACCGATGGTCTTCCCTTCTCTTTTGCTTGGAAAGTAATTCAATTGCGTCAGGACGCACTTCCGAATGCATAGAGTATTGGATCGGCTGCTCCCTGCGAATGCTGAATTTAATTTGATTAAGGATTAGAGAAGTAGATTAAAATTGCTGGGGAGTATGTGTGAAGTAAACAGAAAACCAACATCAACGAAACTCTGTCCGAACTCTCTTGTTCCCAGTTATAATATACTCCTATGTATGTATGTAAATACAAAACAACGACACACTCGTGTTATGTTACATACATACGAGTATGTATGTACTTCGCCCACCTATCTGCATATTGAGAGTGCAGTACTCCGGGGATGGGTTTTCAATCAAAAAAAAAACAACATAAAACGAAGAACGAATAACTCTGCAACATTATCAAAATTAAGCACTCAATAAACAAAAGAAGGAAATCAAAAAAATAAAAAAAAATATAGAAACCGAAATATCCTGGCAATGTGAAAGCAATTTACTTAAATTATTCGCTTTTCAATAACCTCACTGCAATTACAACATACTGGTGCTGTTGGAAAAACATTTTTTTGCTCCAGGCTTTCAGGACATAATCTATTTGAAAATAATAAATGTTTCATTTAACAAACAGTTGTCTGCAATTGTATCCTTTTTCGTATCATTGTGAGTTTTGTAGAACATATCCTAGAATTGAATTTCACCAATCATTTATTTATTCAGCGTTAAACAAAATCCTCTTATTTTTTCCATGAAATCGCTCGTGGTAAATACATACTCGTACCAGGACTCACACTATCGCACTTGTCTCGTTACATTCGGTTCATTCTACAATTCTACGTTCCAGAGTTCCCATAGTGTGAACGTATGACAACAGCCTCCACTGTGTTTTCGACAATCCATTCGACAGACTTGTAGTGCGTTAAAAAATGCCATAGCATGAGCGCCGTTTATATTCAGGACATCAATTGGAATGAAAACTGAAACGGTAACCAACATGGTATTTGTATCCACCCGCCGCCGAGGATATTCGGATAGGCTTTGCGCGCTTTAATTAAGTCAACAACTGCAATGTGTGCAGGATCAGAAAGGTAGAACGGAATGATGATACGGGCCACATGGAAACATTGCAAATTCGAGCTCCGGATGGGAAAAAACATACTCGCACATACTCGTACAATACAAAAAAACCAGACCATTATATTGTATTTGCCTGGACGTATGAATATTTCATTTTATATCAGCGATGCATGCGGTGTGTATGATTTTCGATTGGGATAACATAGAAATGCTACACCCATTGCGTTTCCAATTCACGCCGTCATCTAAAGTAGCCGTTGAAATCTGTACACCTTCAGCATATTGACTTGGAGCTCAAATGGAGAAACCAGACATTGTTTAAAAGTGCCGATTGGCATCGTAATCCTTGGCGGTGAAATCATACACATCATCTCCATACGGGTGCTCATTGCATAGGTTTTAGTGCAATTAAATTGATTTTTAACCAAATTGGATTACACATGTTCCGCTGCATGACATGGATACACAAACGTCGTATATTTATACATTTGTACATTCTATGCATCGCAGGTGCCTATGAAATGAAGGTATAATCGGATGACTCGGATGTGGACAATTATAATTTTGACAAACGTTATGCACTTACAAGGCAAATTTTACTGCGTTGACTTTCTAGTATTCTAGCATTCATCCATTTCTTTATGTGGATACAACATTCCGATGAGTCGAGAACGACTAATCAGTGCTTATCAAACAATTGTTGAAGCCCCGCTGCATGGATTTCATCAGCAGAGTCTCTACTGTCTCTCAGAGGCTTTATACCTGTGACAATGGATGACATTGTCGATGACACCTGATTTACCCCTAAAAAGTAGCTCCAATCCCTGGTTGGTCCAAGTGATAGACTTGCTAGTAATTTAGCTGAATTTAACACATCATCTGGTAATTTCCAACACCGAATAGTAGTACTCGTATCTCAACCAGAAATTCATAAGAAATGTATTCAGCTTTAACCAGCTGCCTGAGAGACGAGAACTACTACACTTGGGTAGTACAAAATGGGTCGATTAAAGGCGTCTACGAGTCATGAGATGCGATGGAAGACAACTGACAGTGATGCCCAAGAAACGATGCACTGAAGCTGTACCTGAGGGAATATGTCTGTACTGTATTGTAGGGCAAACTAAAGTTGATAATAGCAGTCAACACTTGCACATATTCATCAAACGAACAGGAAATGGGGATCGATGGAATCCTTCGAAATGACTTGCCAAATGTTTATTTTTTATGAAGTCTTGGTAACCAAACTGACAGCCCTACAAACACTCAACATAGTGTCATCACTCGTTTGTTCTTTATTAGTAAGGTACAAGTACTCGTAGTGATATTAGAAGTACTTTCTGAGCTTCAAGAAGACTTAGGAAGTATTTTTCCTGTGAGCACAAGCCATCCTGAATAAGATATGTACGAGTATGTAACATCTTTTTCATTTTAGTATCAGTGTTGAGCTTCCAAATGTTAATTAGAAATTAAATCTAAACATCTGTAAGGGTATTTCTTCAGAATTTTCTTCAGACGGTTGGACTGGCTTTTTGAAATAAAAACGAATTGGAAGCCTGTATTGTTTGTATGGACATCCCCATGCATTTACAAGGCCTAACACGCATCACACGAATCCATATTTGCATGGGGTTTCACCAATAACATGGTCAGCGAACAGAAAAGCATCCCTTTCGCCCAGGCCGATGAAAAAAAGCCTTGATATTGAACATTATTTAATTCTTAGACTTTTGACACTAATGAATTTGTATTTAACTGTGGAAATGCCGCATGTATGCGTCCTGCACAGGACCAGGCTTACAGGTAAATGTATCGCATATGTATATTTGTGCATGGATACATGCCATCCACAGCCGTAGAGGTATAGTGATAGCTTATTTGCTGACTCTTTTGGGGTAATTTAATGGAATATCATTAATCTGTATTTTATGCCCATGCATACCTAGTACAAAAGTGCATGTGTGTGCGAGGGATGACAATGGTGGGAAATTAAGTGGAAAATGCATTTCTCACACATTCACCCAGGAAAGAGTGCAAAAATATATGCATACGTGTACAAATCTACGTCCGCATGAGTGCCTATGAATAATTAAATGCAAATACGAATAAATAATTATTTTTCAGATTAAATCGGTGTGACGGATTCATCTCTTTTATTTTTTATATTTTTTCATTTCATAAAGTTATCAGATGGACGATACGTACGTGTAGTTATCGCAACGCAAATTGGGTATTTCCATCTTTCCCAACCTCTGTACGCTAAATTACTTGGAACATATGGATTGTGATGATTGTGACCATACCAGGAACAAAGAATTTACTGTCCAATTTGGTAGAGTATAAAGTCTGCCAATTTGTGTAAATTTTTTTGAAAATCATCTCAGAACTATCCCGGACAAGCGGATAACTTAAAATCTACACTAAATATTGGGAGGATATTTAAGGAAGTGGCATGTTGAACAAGACTTCTTTGATGAAGTATTTTCTGATATTGGGAAGGCGTAGTGGATGATGTCAACGTGGCGATTTTCAGTATTATGTAGAGACTACACATCAATCGTGTTTATTTTACCTCCAAGTGGTAACCTGCAGGCAAAAAGAGCGTTTCTACTGTGAAGCAAAATACCGGAACAAATCAAGTAAGACCTCCTCCGGCATATTTGCTGGTCTCTATAATGGAACAGACGCTCCAGGTTGGACGTTGTGCCATCGGCTATGGAAAAAGAATCCAAAGTTATGAGGCAGGCAACAACAAGACTCGGATACGGACGGATCTACTGTTGACAACCCCTGCAAACGAAATAAGAACAACGAACTAAGGATCTGCACGTAGAATGTTAGGTCGCTTTATAGGCCATTGGCAGCCAAACAGCTAGGGGAGCAACTGGATGTTACTATACCATCCAAGAAATCCAATGGGATGAGCCGAAAAAAAGGATGAGAAACTGCGATAACAACGCCTATTTGGATGCAGACTTGTTGTGAGAGGCAGCGCTTTGTAACAATCCGTAAAGACGCTCACGCCTGCACGGTGAAAAGTTTAACGACACCAACGAGCCGTGCCCTAGTTATGACATTCAAATTGTCTTCGACGACTTGAATGCAAAAATAGGAAGAGAGAGCATCTTTGATATCTTTGGCATCGACTTTGCAGCGGAACGAAACAATGATATTCATAAGGGGACTTGGAGTACTCCTGATCGACACAAGGCACTCCAGTAGTATTATGGATGCCAAGGTACGGTTGTGGATAACATGACGTCGGAGGATTTCAATCGTAAGAGATTGCCAAATCATTTTCCGATCGAATCCCATTTAAGAGCTCCTATTTCTATTTTTTTTTTTTTTTTTTTTTGTTAACACTCTACATGACTACTCTTAAAATGCTCAAGCACATGTTAAATTTTTCGGAAAATTGGATGGATAGAGAGAGAAAGAGGTGGCATCCACTGATTTTAGTTGCCTGAAAAAAGAATGTCTTCTTCCACTTAAGCCACGGCCACCCACGTCCTATGGTCAAATATCGAAGACTAGTAGCAACAATCCATCAGAGATGCCGTCTCTGTGTGCTGGATTTCACGAAACCCCTGGTCAAGAGGTATACAAAACACGCTGCTTAGAAAGACTCTACGAGCTGAAGAGGAGAGACGAATACGGTCGATGAATTTGAGAGGTGCTACTCCAGGAATGAAATTCGGAAGTTTTACCAAAATGTAAAGACACATGCCACAGACAAAGACGAACAATGTGTTATAGTAGTAGAGTTGCAGTCGATGCTGAGATTTTCGAAAGCGCGTTACAGTGACATATACCACTAGCCGACTGAATGAACCTTCCAACTTGGACGATGTACGAGTAGACCAACAATTCCGTTCATCTGACGCTGATGAAGTGAACATAGCCATATCTAAGCTGTCCAGCTCTTTAAAGCACCAGTCGATGGCTTGGTAAAGAGTATTCACCAACTCATCTTTTTTTTTTTTTTTTTTTTTTTATAATTTACGCGCGCCTAAGGGGTTGATACCCTTTTACTGTTGCCAGGGCGCGGGCGGAAAGATAGAAGGAGGAGAAAGGAAAATTGTTTTTGTAGTGGTTTGAAACTCAGGTGTGTTTGGTTTCTATGTTTGCTCTCCAGGGGTGGGAGTCCGAATAGACGGAGAGTTTTTCTTCACTCAGAGTGTGATTCGAGATATAATTCCCAGTATTTTTTTCATTGCTTGAAACTCTTATAACAGCCAAATCTACGTGTCAGTGTTATGCCTTCACACACAGAATTTTTTTGTCTGAGTTCCAATTATACAATGAAAAACTGATTTTGCAATGGGCAGGATTCGAACCTGGACCCTCCGAGTGAGAAGCGTTTGCTACTACCACTACACCACGGCCACCCACATCTGTAAATTATGTTCCGATGAAAGTATGCCCGATGAATGGAACCTTAGCATTGTTTGTCTGATCCTTAAGAAAATAGACCCTCTGAACTGCATTAGTCTCCTTAACATCGCCTACAAGATCCTATCTGCCGTATTGTGGGAAAGCCTGAAGCCATTCGTCAACAACTTGATTGGCTTTAGGCTAGGCACGTCCAAATATTCACACTACGGCAGATTTTGGAAAGAAAATCCCAGTCTACGGACTTCTATAGTACTTCTACCATCTCAGACGACGCACTTTTGTGACCAGATCGATGTCGCTCTACAGTTCGTAGAAACCAGACCAAAAAGGATATTTTCATCCATACATGGATTAGATTGGGACATAGGGTGCTTGCTTTTCTTGCAAGACCTGATGAGGTGTTATTACCAGAGTTAATAGTGGAGTCCAAGTAGACAAAGTCCGTATGTACCCCTAAGTTAAACTTGACTACTGTGACACTCATTCCGATTCGTTGATTGATGTTAAAGAAGTCACATGACATGTTCCAACTCATTTTATTGACATCATTGAAATTGAAATGGGACAATGACATGATTGCCAAATGTTTGGGGTCCAGATTTGGCGAGAAATCTACCTCCTTTCTGTCTACTGTTGTGGCGCATACTTCCCTTCGACTGAATTTTGGAACCACAAGTAAGTGGGTGTGTGCAGGTATGTACTCTAGTTGGCTTTTAATGCCCAAGTTTGAATAATTCGTCTCTTCCACTTACTTGTAACAGTCACCTCTAGCTGTACTAGTGAAATTCCTTGTTGATCTTAAAAGGAACTTCCGAACGTTCTTCCTGGACTAACCAATGTTCTCCGGCACACCGCAAGTTGTTAAACGATATGTCCTTACCAGCCGTTCTCATCAAACTACGGATTCCAGTTGGCATCGATGTTAAGAGGCTTTAATAAGAGGTTGAGGCCTACACAATATGCAATAGTTCTGGTTTCTTATGACAACTGCAGCCGCTTTTCAATTTATTCAAAGGTATTTCCCTTTTGTTGTGAGATGTATGCATTATTGGTTGCAACTCTGGGTAGTGGAACGAGTCTACATTGGCAGCTTGGAAATTTTCATTAATTTGTGTGATTTTCGTTTTTATCCAATGCGCCCCCAGCATAACCTTTATGAATATTGTACTGGGAATCCTTTGTGGCAGATATAGTAATATTCTGACCTGCAGCAAAATCAGTTTCACAACGCTGTATTATGAACGCTTTTTGGCAATATGACCAAAGTTCGCCCACAATGATATTAATATCATACTTAAAGCATTGTATGCTTGAGGAGCAGGTAAAGGTATTGTCTGGAATTGTCAAAATATTTTGTGTCAATGCATCGTGATGCATGTTTCGTAATAAAATCCAAAGGTCTTTGACACATTTCGTTTTGCAGGAACGTTAATTATAAATCCCTACCTATCCACCAGGCTATTTGTTGGTTTAAAAGCGAAGGGTTTTCACGTTGTTAACTCCATGCTCAACCCTCAACATTTGGAGGACAATATGCACATTTGTAATTAAAATGCGAATAGCTATTGAATGGCTTCCTTTTATTCGAGTGTTTGCTGCATGTTTTACGGTCTTCCTAATGCATTTCACAATGGAGGATTAAAAATAGCTACTATTTGAAAATTGTTCGATCAATTAGACATTAATAATTCAAACATACACATGTGCTGGTCCTTTATACATTCTAGATACTGAGATTAAAAGGACAAAATTAATTATTTATATATATGTATATATACATATATATATGCATCTGCAGTAATTGGATAGCATTGCCAGTAATAGTGTTGCCCCACACTACATTCTATTGAATCTGGTTATAAAGTGTCACTCAGAGTCGGAGAGGATTTTCATTAACTGCAACCGAAAACAACCGAATTTCTATGTCCCACTACCTTCAATGAAACATATAATTGATATTGTCATTGAAATGGAGCAGAGGCAGGGTTTAGATGCGGTTTCTTCAAACATATTATGTGTTTTATTTTTCCACCTTACCCAACATACGAGTACAAGAGGACAGGGCTTATTTCCATGCACATAACCTGCAATCCCTAAAATTTAAATCCAGCTCGAAAATTAAACCTTGAATAGCACAGGCTTCTATGGACAAAGTGTAAAGTGTATTTCATATGTACATATGTGTATATAGCTATGCTGAAAATGTATTGTGGCAGCCAACTGATAAAATGCTAGTGAAAGGCCTCATTACTCAAATTACTTGCCAAAATGATTGATAATGTCGTAAGCCTTTGAACGAAAATAATCAGATCCATCCTGTTTAATGACCGTGTAATTGGTGATACATGAAATAAAACACTTCATTGGGGGGGGAATGCTTTGGGGACCTGGGCATCGTTTGGGTGGACAACATTGTATTGTCCAAAACTAAGTTGGGGGCGGGAATAGATGGACAGTATGTCCAGTTTATACCAAGTGGTTGCTTTATCGCGATGGAAACATCTAGTTTAGATGCGTTTATATCAGTCATAACAACTGCCATGCAAAAATTTACAAAAGGCAGCACATATTTGGACAAGAGGCAACTATTATAGATGCTAACTGCACAAAAATATACGACATAGTTGCAGACAGTCGGCCGTGAAACAGCATAAAACTCTTCAGCAGTCAATGTGGCTTTGACAGAGGTGGGTCCACACCCGACGTGATTCGACGTGATCGACGATTGATGCACTAGTAATAGGCATTCAGTCCATCCTCTCAATGCTGAAGTTGCTCTCTTTACGAGTAGTCATCGAACTCTTCAAAGAAGCAAAGTATTTCGGTTACCACTCTGGATAACAAACTTCTCTAGACTAAGCATATGCCGGGGCCTGTCCTCGAGAAAGGTCTGGTGGGATAAGCTGTATCGGCTGCATGGCATGCTAGGCCTCCCCTTGATATTCATACCATGGACTGCATACCACACACTGTATCTTTGATGACTTCACTCGCCGACTGTCTTATAACTCTGGTCTCTTGGAAAAGCCGTCTGATGTAATGGCATCAGAACTCCTGTTGCGGAAAAAATATAAAAATCGACTTTGCCGGGGAAGCAGTGTAGTCGGGTTTTCACGTTAGAGTTCATTCCTCCTTAGGAAAACTTGTGTCTGTCTTTTAAGCGAAGATATACGCAATCCTGATGGCAACGAACTATTTATGTTATGTGGGACGGCCGTGATCGAAAGACAACTGAAATCTAATGAGGTGAATGGAACAACAGAATGCAGTCGGAGAGATAAATTCAGTGAGTCTTGTCTGGGTCTCAGCTCCTAATGGGGTCAAGTAACTTGCTAAGCAAGGCTCAGAGGGGAGTGTTTTAGGACCGAAATCTACGGGCTTCTTTTGACAGTTGCTTTCCATATGAGCAATGCTTCCCGACGTCTTAAGGAGGCTGCTTACTGGCGTCGTCGTGACGGAGCACTACACTTTTGCTAAGCACTGAAATGAGCTGGGCTTAAGTAATACAACATCTAGCGATGCTTGCTGTGAAAGTGATGGCTTCGCACTACCTCTGTGAATGTCCATTTGCGCTCACATCAGTGTACAGGTGTTTGGAGCTGACGTAGTGTCTTTCTTTGAAACACTGGAGTGCACAATGGATTAGTTCTGTGTTTGGTTCCACTTTTCGGTGGGGCACGCCAGCCTAGAAGAACAACTCTTCAGAAGAAGGCCAGAAATACCATCTGAACCAGCGGATGTGTGTACTCCTATATTGGTTTACGTGCTCTTGCTATTGTATGAGGGCGAAAGTGGATTCGTCCCATAGAATATTCGACGCGCTGTAGTGTATGAAATGTCGAGTTGGATGAGTTGACAGTCTTGGTCGCACTGCAATTTCTTGTTAGACGGAAAAAAAGCTCTCTAATCCTGACAGCCACTTTGCAGGTTATCGCAATTTGGTGGATGGCGATTTTGTGCAGAGATATGGTGCTATCTGCGATCTTGAGTGCTACAACAAGTTTTCTGATTTGTATAAAACAAGCCATTACGGCTTGTTTCTTGTTTCCTATCTCTAACATCTTTGACTTGTGCCAACAAAATTCTTACTTCAGCTAAATACAAAACAGTGTTCATCATTAGCACCCCCATCAACTTGCTGGACATTCAAGGCCAGAAAATACCTAAAATTTTTCACGTTTCTGACCTAGTGTTTTACATGCTACAATGCATGGGTTTTTCAGCTTATTTTTGGTCGGTCAAATCTGCAGAATACTTTGCTCGGGTGGAGATAATTGTGGGAAACTTCCAAATTCTAACACTTCACTGCATTTAGAATGGTAATTTTGCAGAAATCAGGTCTTTTGCCTCCCATAAACATGGACTGCGCTCTGTTAAACTCAGATTGCGTCGAAAACATCTCAAGTGTGAAAGCAGTAAAGTGTTTTCGTTGAACGACATTTTTTGGAGAACTTTACCTTTACCTTTGCAGAACTCTTCTCTTATCTACCCAGAGTTGACCATTTCAAAAAATTTAATTCTATCTATTCTCATTTCCAGGTCAGCAACACCGATGTTTGGGGTCCTGACGCTAAAAACCAAGTCCGATGACCATTTCATCATTAGCATAACCTGCACAACTCTTGCGGTATCAACATCTACAGTGGTAGTTTCAGTTGCGCAGCAAAAGGACAAGGGCATGATCTGCAATTGGAGACTCTTGTTGCTCAAATGCAACGTGGTTGAGACATTTCAAGTTAGAAACGGGAGGGGAAAACCTTTTAGACAAAATAAGAGATTTTTATATAAAAAAGAAAATTAAGAAAATATAAAATATATATATAAAAAACAACAAATTGTTTCCTATAGATAGTCGGTGGCACAACGTGTTCAAATTATAGAAGCCAATTATGAAACTGTTTAAAAACCAAATGCATGCCGGGAGACAAATTCCAAAACACTCTGTCGTAGCAGATGTGAAAACATTGCTGCCGAACATAAAATGGGTGACCGAGAGCCCAAGCAACCTTTCACGAACTATTTTACGTCGAATTCGTAAGGAATTGAAGCCTCCAGACTATCATATTTCCAGTGCCGTACGCTCGCTGAATGGATCATCTTCAGTTACGAGGTTCATTTTCATCTCAGGGGATGCCTTAATAAGCAAGACTGTCTAGAAACCGATTTACCTTCAAAAAATCACTGTTTGGTGTGGTTTTTGCGATAACTAGGTTCTTCCAACAAGATTGCAAGGCCACATGCCACACAGCCGAATTTCCGGGACTCATTACCTCCCAAAACAACGATGTCAATTAGCTACCGAGATCGTAGGATTTGACACCCTTGGACTTCTTTCTTTGAAGTTATCTGAAAGGTAAGTGCTATGCCAATAAAACATCCTCCTACATTTAGACAAATGGATGGATACATGCTCAGAAGTGAACTGTCAAATGACAAGTGAAACCTGTCGAAGGGTTTTATTCTGACATGTTATGTAGCTTCAACGAAAGAGTGTTATTGCGCTTGATTTAGCCGGAAAGTCGCGCCAGCTATTGTTCGCGACCCGCAGCATTTTGAAGTGAATACACCTGAATACGTGAATACTCAAATGCCACCTTTTATAATGGTATGGGCCGCAAGTCGCACACCGCTTGAAGTCTTGACCACTGATGTCAATATAAAAACACCTCAGGATCCCAAAAGATTGCCGGGGAAAACGCTGACGCAACACAATTCACGTTCATTCAAGGCTCAGCACAGTCTCACAAAGCAAAGGTGAACCAAGAATGACTGGAAATAGCGTTCCGTACTTCCATTCGGCCGAATAATGGCATATGCGATGGGATTCTGTGCTTGGAATTAGCACCTAAAAAATCTGAAAGTATGGACGCGTTGTAAGCAGCCCATAGTAAGAGTAATGCTGGAGGAGAACAAATTTAAGACGAGAAGTGCTCAGGTTAAAATCAAAAAGGCGTAAGTTTGAGTTGACCTTACGGAGCATGCGGGAGATTGGTTCGTTAGAGCCATAAGAGGTTCGGTGGGTTGGGGTATAGAAGAGACGAGGACAGCGTAGCAGAGGGTTAGTGTTGAAATAGAAATAGAAAAGGAGTGTAGTCGATGAATGAAGAGAATGTCAGCTACGTCTCTGCGTATTTCAAGGGTATTCAGGTTAAGAAGTTTGAGGCGGTCGCGATAGGGAGGTAAGAGAAATGGGTCACTCCGAAGAAAACGACATTGAATGTTCTCGATTCGGGATATATGAATTCGCTGAAAGGGGGACCATAATTGGCTGGCATATTCAAGGAGGGGCCGGACAAGGGTAATGTAAAGTGACCTTGTCACATAAGGGTTGTAAAATACTCTAGACCAACGTTTGATAAAACCGAGCAATCAATCGCCAAGGGATTGAACCTGGGGTACAGGTTGGTCATGCAGAAAATAAAGTCGAGAGGGGGATTAATTGGACTTACGAGACAAAGTCATAGATTGGCATTAGGAGACATTAAGCCCAAAACAATTTTTTAGACACCAAGTAGAAGACCTATTGAGGTTTTCTTGAAGAAGTATAGAGTCTTGAGGTGAAGAAATAGTTTTGGAGAACTTAATAATCTTCTCAAGATCGTTAATAGTTAAAATAAAAAAGAGGGGACCTAGATGGCTGCCTTGTGGGACACCAGAAGTGGCTAGAAACGGGGTTGAGAAATTTTGTTGCCATTTCGTTACCATTAAACAGAACTCTCTATCAAGACACGAACAAAGAACCGAAGAACTGCATTAAAGTAGAAGTCCTTCAAGAAGAAAATTGTACGCCTCACCATACAACTTCCGAGAACAATTCGAGTATGCGATCAAGCTAATGTCAACTATTGGACGATCAGGGCTCACCAGAAACCTCCTAGCTATGGTGGGCGCAAGTGTATGCTTATAAGTATATGCTCCCTGGCAAGTAGAGGTAGGTAGAGGTGGAGACTCAACGTGAACCCAAGTAGCACTGTGATCTGGTTGACTAGATCTCGTATTCCTTTACCCAAGGTGTCATTAAGGTCGTCGAAGAATGCACAGGAAATGAGAGAGAGTTTCCAACGAATACATACGAGGTCCGAGCATAGAATAGCATCGCTAAGAGTATGGTGCTCCATGAGAACAGTCTCAATGTATGCCACAAACACAGTGCAGGCTATCAAAGTCAATATAAGTGGAATACAACAAATAAAGGTCGCTGGTCATAGACATATATTGATCCTCAACATTAATGAGTGGATCAGACGGATAACCGGATAAATAAACTTTAGCTTTACGCAGTTCCTGTCGGGGTATGAATACTTCCGGGAGTACCTTTATAAAAAAAGGCATGTGGACGACCCATAATGCAATAGATACTCAGCAGCTGAAATCCTCCTAAAAAACGGAATCGAGAACCCAGGATTTCCAGTCAACAAGATGACAAAAACGAACATTTGGCAAACAAACCTATGATTTCTAGCTTAAGGGTGATTCAAGGCAGAGTCTAGGTCCCTCCGCAAAACAAATAAAAATAATTAAAACAAGTAGGTCAGATCAGGTCAAAAAAAATCAATCGATTTTAGGAGAGGGCCATGTAGCCTGCATATCCGTACATTGGGTTTATTTTGTTTTAAATTTGAGACTGATTCATCTATACGAAGGTGGATCAATGTCAGTCCCCTGAGCGAAATATGGATCCACCACAACACACCGGAAACTAAGTAGGTTTCTCCGAAATAGAATCGGCTCCGAGGCAGACATTTGTTGATCTGTCGGCCAACAAAGTCACGTTGACAGGTTTACTTGATACTGAAGTCTTCAAAATGGTATGGAGTGAAGAGACCGTACTTACAGATATTACCCACAATCTGGCCCAGGCGGTTGTGTCTACGCTGGTGGCGGCCTGCGACGCTTCAATGATACGGGTGACCCGGAGACCAATGAGGAAACCGGCTTATTGGTGGAATGATTAGATCGCTCGCCTAAGATCCATATGCATCAAGCAGCGCCATTCGATATAAGTGGAGAGCAGACGTGCTTTAAAAAAGGCCATTAAGCGTAGCAAGCTGCGGTCTTTTAATTAGCTCTGCGCAAGCGCGGACATAGACCCGTGGGGGATGGTCTATAGGATAGCTATAAACACCATAAGAGGAGGTAGGTCGCCGCAACCTACAGACCCTCCCCTGATGAACAAAATTGTCCCCAGGACGGTGGACAGAATCTTGCACCACGACCCGTTACCACAGGGACCGATCCCGGAGGTTAGTATAGCGGAAGTCCTCATGACTATGAATCGGCTTAAGCCAAATAAGGCCCCGGGCCCAGATGGCATCCAAAGCGTGGCACACGTTTTGGCCATAAAGGTAAACCCGCCCCCTTTTTCCAAGGTTATCTACGACATGCCTGAAGGAAGGCACGTTCCCGAAGCAATGAAAGAGGCAGAACTTGGTCCGGATTCCAAAGCCAGGGAAGAATCTCAAAGATCCCTCGGGATATCGACCAATCTGCCTCTTAGTCTGAATTAAGCCTTGGAACACCCCGGCGATCTGAACGAGCGGCTTCAGAAAACACAGATCGACCCTGGATGTCATTGAGATGGTCATCAACATAGGTCGGGACGCTACGGCTGGAGAAAGATTGAGAGGCGGTTTCAAGAAATACTGTGCTGTAGTCACATTAGACGTGAGGAACGCTTTCAACTCAGCCAGATGGTGCCGTATCAGCTATAGAATTCTACAATACACAACAGATGTAGGGGTACGGCGATACAGAGTGACATGCGGAGTCCCCAAGGCTCAGTGCTGGGCCCCACCCTCTGGAACGCGATGACCAACAACGTGCTCGAGATTGCACTGCCCGAAGAGTGCACGATCGTGGGGTACGCGAATGACCTGGCCGTAGTGATTGTGTACAAGACTATTGAAGAAATTACGACTAGAAACACGGAGGTGGTCGGCATGGTGACCAGTTGGCTGCAAAGAAATGGATTCGTCTCGGCGGCACCATAGACCGAAACAGTCCTCTTGACTACAAGGAAAAAGAGAGAAGTGTTTTCCTTCCACAGTGGCGATTTTACGGTCAAATCAAAGCCTGGGAGTCCTCCTAGACGCAAGGAGAATCTAAAGCATGTAAAAGGTAAACCCAACAGGGTCTGTCCCGGATAATGGCAAATACATCGGGCATCCGGTCTAGTAAGCGAAGACTGCTAGCAAGAGTCACGAGTTCGATGATTTTGTACGCGACCGGAATAACTTCCACTCACCGCCTGAGCGCCCGAGATTCGAGCACATCAGGAGCTACATTAACGAAGCGATCGAGGAACCAGCTTCAGCGATAAACCTGGTCCCCAATATGTTAAGCAACTCCGGAAATGGCAGGCTATTGAAGACTCAATCGTGACATTGATGATGGAGCTTAAAGCTATAGAACGCCGCCGGGAGAGTGAGAGTGAGCGTTTCCAGGGAGGTTTAACTTCTCCACAGACTTGACAGTGACGACTAGACGACTAGCTTTTGCTCATCACATCGTTCTGACGAAATGGAAATGAAAATCCCCACCATTTCCACCTTGTCGTAGTACGCTATGAGTTAACTTCTGTAATATTTAGTTCTTCGTCGGAATTGTATCTTGAGTGTATAGTCCTTTTTTTTAAATAAATCTTTTAATTCAATTTACATAAGAATATCCTTTCGATCGTTTGAAGTAGTAAACATGGAGACACTGGAGAAACGAAACCAAGTGCGAACCTGGGTACACCCTATGTACATACGAGTATATTCCATCCATCATGAGGTCCAACATATAACTGCCATATTCCAACTAAGTTGACATACAGATGTTTTTTTTGTTTTTTTTTTTTTCAAAACAACACTTGCACTAAAATTGGTGAAAACCACATGGCCCCTCTCGGTTGGAACCGCACCTATTTACATAAACATTTGCTTTCGGGTGATGAGCGCTATATAAATATTTGGAAGGATGTCCTGCATACATTTGCTTATCCGAATACCATTTAATTCAACGTGAATGTCTATTATTAATTCATGTGGTCACTAAAGCTATTAATTGAGTTTTTATCCTTACAACCATCGGAATTGGAAGATGTCTTCATTTTTACTAGAGCAAACGTGCGTGACTAGGTACGAGTAGTACCTTGGTGCTGTGTCGATTTACAGTGCAACCACATAATCGAATATTAATTGATGGAGGTATGTCAAAACAGGGCATTGGAGAGAGACTATTGTATGTACATCGGTAAATTGAATAATCTAGGGAAAGTCAAAGAGGCACAATGTCCTAGCAGGAAGTAGTAAATGGCTGGTGCGGTTTAAAAATGGAACAGCTGTATGAATCCAGTGTCAACATGAACTCTTTGGATATTGAAATATCATCTCCTTAAGTCCTCAAAAAATCGCAGGATCTCGGTGGAAGGTAACATGAGAAAACACTTGGGCTTCGACATGCTCTTCACGGCACAATATTGTACAATTTGTTCTCGATAGTAGATCAAGGTGTCATAGGGACTGTTTTCACAACATCTTTATCAACTTTAAGGCCGAGAATGACACTGGCCTTGGTAACCCAGCCAAACTCGCCATATTGTGCAGAATGACTATGTACTCGTAGAACGAGTCCTTTGATGCTGTCATGTAACTTTTTCAGCTTCATACTTGAGAAACCACATAGAAAGCACAATTTTCTGAGCGGCAAAAAAACCTTTAGCCATAAACTAGGACTAAACTGACTATATGCTCGCAACAAGAAGGGCCACACAACAACGAAGAATTTGACAGAACGTCGCTGTAGTTAGGAACTTTGTATACCTCGTATCAGCTTTTAAATCTGATAACGACATCTCATCATGTATAGAACGCAGAGCTACTCTTGCAATTCGCTGTTTCTTTGGCATAAGAATGAGTAATAAGGCCTTGTCAAAGGAGACTGTAATCATCCCAGTCCTACTTTATGGACTCGATATGCTTCGAGTAATTTCTGGTTCTGTTTGCATTGACGGGTTTTGGTACAAGTCGAATGGAACCTCATGGAATCCTTGAGGGGGTTAGGCAGTAGCGTATTCTAACTAAATAAGTAATTTAGGGCCGTTTGTATAAAGGATTCACACATTGCTGCTTATGATAGCGCCATCACGGAAGAAGAGAAACAATGTCGTTCCGTGATTCGTGATACTTCAATAGAAAATCTTGCTCGACGTCAAAAAGCTATGGACTTCATATACTACCTTGGTGTGCTTCAACTTTAAATTCGAATTCTCGCGGGAATGACCGGCAAAATCTTACAAACTCTTTCTTCGATATGCAGATCCTTCGAAGTGTCAGAATGTCAACTGGCATCCAACAAGATGATAATATTTCGTTATCAACTGTCGACAACTTTCTGTTGTATCTGTCTGTTTAGTTTAAGATGCTAGTTTCACCGATCGGTCGTTGTTGCAATTAATGGTGTCGCCTTTGCCTTTATAGAGTGGAACCTGAGAGTTCTCCCTCCACTGGTTAGGTATTTGCAAGCCTCTCCTTATTTTATTCATTCGTTCGTTGTTTTTACAGCAGTTAGTGACTTCAGATTCAGTAAAATCCATTTGCACTTCGTTACTTGTTTCCTTCTATTGCAAATCTTCTATTCTTCTAAATAGAACCCGATGCAATGCCTTTTGACTCTCGCACTTACTCTTGCTACCGCTTCTATCGTCTCTGTTTTTGCAACGTTCATGAGACTTTGTGACACACTTTATTGGTGTTGCTATTTGCGCATTACTTAATCCATGTTTCAAAGGCTTGCCTTAGGTCCTTCATCGTTCGGTTTATCTCATGGCCTCATCACCTGAGAAGCTCTACTCTTTCATCCCATTCGCCCCACCCCATCTGCAGCTACCACTTCTTACGACTTTCATAAAGCGAATTTCCGCAAAATTAACGCATATCTTAGTAAGTGTTCTTTTGATTTCGCCAATATGCCCCTAAAAAGTGCTCTCTCTATTTTCTACAGAGAATTACTTAATTCTATTTCTCTCTATGTCCCCTTTTCGCGTAATAGGACCTCTTCTACGAGCCCCCCGTGGTATAATCGTAAACTTCGCTCTTTACGTAACAAAAGAAACAAATTATGGACAGTTTTCCTCCGGTCCAACTCTTTGGTTGACTATTCAAACTATCTCGGGTCATACCTTCAATTCGCCCAGCTCTATAAGTTTCTCTATCAGCGATACCTTGATAGTGCGCAATCAAAGCTTATAAATGATCCTAAGTCTTTCTATCAATTCGTTAATTACAAAAAAAAATCCGACGGTTTTCCTCCATCCCTCTCATACGAAAATATATCATCAACTGATCCGCATACCATAGCTAACTTTTTTGCTACTTTTTTTAAGCAATCTTTTGCCGATAATTCCTTCGTACCGGATCCCTCTTATTTCAAATACCTACTTAACTTCCCTATTGGCCCTACTATTTCTCATAGCTTTGATCATACAGTAATAGAAAACAAATTACAACAACTTAATGATGAATACTTACCCGGCCCAGATGGCCTTCCATCCATATTTCTTAAAAAGTGTTCCTCAACTCTTTCACGCCCCCTTGCTAATCTCTTCCGATTATCGCTCTCTCAAGGTGAATTTCCACAGATATGGAAGTCCTCTTTCATAACACCCATACACAAAAAGGGATTAAAGAGCGAAGTCACTAATTACCGCCCTATAGCTAAACTTTCCCATATACCCAAACTCCTCGAAAGTATTTTGCATGAAGCTTTAAGCTTTCAGTGTAAATCTTTTATTTCCCCCAATCAACACGGCTTTCTGAAGGGTAGATCAACTACCACTAACCTCGTAGAATTCGTGTCCTCTGTTCTCTCAGCTTTAGAAAATGGTAAAGAAGTTGACGTTATAACAACTGATTTCAGTAAAGCTTTTGACAAGATATCTCATAAACTAATCCTGTTCAAATTGTCCGTCCTGGGCTTTGAACCCATTTTGCTTAAATGGATATCTACTTACCTGGATAATCGTTTTTATAATGTTCGTTTCAGATCTGTCCTATCGGCCCCTTTCTTGGCCACTTCAGGTGTTCCTCAAGGTAGTCACCTAGGTCCACTCCTCTTCATCCTAACTATTAACGACCTTCAAAGGCTCATTCAACACTCAACACTTTCTCTCTATGCTGACGATACCAAATTTTTTAAACCCATTTCCTCACAACAAGACTCCACCCTCCTTCAAATAGATCTAAATAGTTTTTCCACCTGGTGCATCAAGAACTGCTTAGAGCTCAATGTCTCCAAATGTCAATCGATTACTTTCTCACGTAAGTGCAAGAAGTCTCCTCAACGAATTTACCATCTCGACGGCCAACCTATACCCCTTGTTGAATCTATCCGCGACCTTGGTATATTATGCGACAGGCAGCTTAATTTCCGCTCGCATATTGATGAGATAATTTCTAAAGCAAACTCATCACTCGGCTTCGTTAAAAGATGGTCCAAAGAATTCTGCAACCCGTACGTGACTAGATCACTATACATCACTTACGTTCGCCCCCTTCTCGAGTACGCTAGCCAAGCGTGGTGTCCCTTTCAACGAGTTCATGTATCTCGTATTGAGAGGATCCAGCGTCGTTTTCTTCGCTTTGCTCTTCGAGGTCTACCTTGGAACGATCCTCTAATCTTACCTCCCTATCGAGACCGTCTCAAAATCATTAACCTGAATACCCTTGAGGAACGAAGGGACGCAGCAGACATTTTGTTCATTCACCGACTTCTCTCAGGCTCCATCGATTGCATGCCTCTTTGCAACTCCATTTTCTTTAACACTAACCCTCGTAATCTACGTTCCACCCGTCTCTTTTATCTACCTATCCACCGCACCACATATGGCTCTAACGAACCAATCTCCCGTATGCTGCGTAAGGTAAACTCCAACCTTTCCGTTTTCGATTTTAATCGCAGCACACTTTCCCTCAAATTCGATCTCCTTCACCATCCTTAGCTTTAAGCCCTAGTATTAGTTTAAGTCTTAGTTTTTAAGCTTGTATTAAGCATAATAAATGGGGGCGTCAGCCCCCACGAAAAATTAAAATTCTTCGAAGATGTTCCACATACCCTGTGCGCTTAGTTTTTCTTCTTGCTTTATGCCACCTTAGAGTCATTCTTCCAAATTCAGCGCACAGAGCTGGCTTCTTTTTTAAGAAAAATTCCGTCAACAAAAGTCTGTGCTGAGTTGGTAGTGGTTAACCTAAGATCGCTTTAGAATTTTTTACTGGCCGTTTCGCATTATTCCACCATAGATGGTAATCTTGTGTCGTTCTTGTTAATAAATATGTTTTCAAGTTGCCCGTCATGGTGTCGTCGTTTCAGCTTGCGATGAACAAAATCCCTGAATCAAATAAGTTCCTCGACGAACATCAGTTAATTGGGAGTAAATTTTTACGCGTCATTTCGAACTCGTCACACCCTTTATCACACCTTAACGAATGTAAATTTAATAAAATATAAAATCTCTCTACAATTTACCGCCATGCTCGAGTCACCTTTCAATTTTTCTGTTTACTCTATTTTTCTCTTTGTCCTGTTTAAGCAAAACCAATAAAGTAAAGCACCAATTAATTGGTTAAAATTTTTCCTGCGCATCAGATTTCCCATAAACTGAAGGTTGACTGACCCACCACCACCCAAGCAATAACCTCCCCCAACGAATCAATGCGAACATGATTTCTTTTTATTTTCCTTATTTTTCCAAAATTTTCCAGAGCCCCTTCGAACGAAGAATGACAAACAAAAAACACTATAAAGGACCACACCAAAAAGAAAAAAAAAGAAATGGGTTCCATCAAAAGTGCAAACAGAAATGATATTGACGCAACAAACAAGGACTACCGAGGACACTTTGCCACAGTCAACGATGGCTGTGCCTTAAAATAGTGTACTCATCCGTAAATAAGGATTTTTACGTGGCACGATTTGAAAAAAAAAAATAAAAAAAATTCTGAGAAACTAATTAGGTGCGCGCTTTTAACGTTTTCCGAAAATTACATTTCACGGGTTTCTCGTTTTGTCCTTGTTTAAAAAACTTGAGCTGACCTAAATAGGTTTATTTAAGTTGTTCATGCTTTGAATAAGGACAATTGAAAATATGGCCGTTTTCGGTTGAATTTGTTCTCTCGATATAATTAATTCATGACTTTAAGTGGTAATTGAAGGAGCAGAACGACAAACGATTGACAACGAACGACAGACGATGAAAAGCGGAAGGATGGTGAATTAAGTGATAGAGATTAAGAGAAAGTGTTTAGATATTTTGTTGAGGAAAAACATGGCTACTACGTATTTGATAGGAGAATCACTAAACAGCATGTGTGAATGCTTATATACGAGTTGGAATGGAGCAAATGAAATTTTGTTACTCGTATTCTAACTGAAACTAAAAGTTACGCCAAATATCATGTAATTTATCCATAGACACGTTCTAAGTAGCAATATAATAATCAATACCCGAAAGTTCGGAAAACCAGTATCCGTTGACTACTACGTACAATACTAAGCATATCTTCATTACTGGTAATTGGCCGGCTTACACAGTTCATTGGGTTCCTTTAACAATACCCAAGTCTACGTTTGCATACTAAGGATACTTTCCAATTGATTTGAAAATCAATTAAAGTGATATAGGGCAATTGTTGTATCTTTATTTCCTACCATAAGGAATACCTGTTTCAATTTCCACAAAACCTAAGCAAAGTTTGGGGTTTACATTTGATGTCATCTCACACCAATTGGCAAACATGGGGGCTTATCTTGAATTAAGACGGATTACCCACCTTTCAATATTTCACAAAACACAATATTTTACCAAATATTCCAGTTGCAAGGAAATAAGTCGAATTTGGCCGACTTGTGGTCTGGTCTGGTGGTCTGGTGGTCGTGTGCCCTTTCTTCTGTTAAAAGCAATACCTATGCATTCGTTTTCGAGGTCAAAGTCAATCACTTCTAACAAGTTTTTGAAACCAAAAACTTCTATAACCACCATCTACTCGTACTCATAGTCGGTATTTAGCATTCAGTTATCAGTGTTTGGTATTCTGTATTCGGTACTCGGTACTCGGTCATCCCTTGAATGTTTCTCACCTACCATCCTATTCGTATGCATACATATGTATGTATGCAACAACTTTTATTATCACTTTCTAACGAAAGATGCGTGTGCCGATCGTATGTATCACAGACTACAAACTACAGAAACTATAGTCATCCTCAGTCAAAAATGTAGGATATCCCTACATTCGGCTGGCTGGCTGACTGGCTGACTGTTTTTGCATATCGAAGAAGAGTAAAGCCAAAGAAAAACCTACAACCAACTTCTCGAAGGAAGAAGTTTCTTCCCCTTTCACTCACATAAATGCGAGACAGGCTACCATAAAATATATGACTACAACCTGCTGCTGCTAATACGAGTACTATGGATATGAGGATACGAAGATACGAAGATACGATGATACGAGGAGAGAGAGCTATCTATAGGTACCTAACTAACTACACGTACTCATGCATACTTGCATTTCGTATCATGCTTCTACTTGTATAGAAATTCCAAACAAATGCAAAACGAAAAATAGAAATTCAAAAATTCTGACTAAATCAAGTGCTTAGACCTATGTCAAGGTCATGAACCTTTTCCAAATCATTTTCGTTTCTTTTATACCCCCAAAAAGGACACAAGAGTAAGAGCAAGAGCAAAGCAGAAGCACAACCAAAAATAGACGTATGCTACATACTCGTACATACATATGTATGGATGTACTCGTACTATTGGAAATAAAAGCAAAAGGCAAAACCAAGAGAAAGAGTATTTTGTTCCACAAGACTACGGTCTACGAATACACCATACCATGTCGATATATGGTAAGAGTATGACCCCGAAAATAGAATGCAATGACCACAAAACTAGGATAGACTTTGAAAAGTACACCAACCGGCCATCCTGTATATGGTACTTCCTTTTCGAATTTATTTCTTCACACGCTCGCTCCTCCAAAGATGATACACAATTACGAGTACCTGTTCCCTAATTTGTTGTTTTTTTTTGGATAAGAAATAAATATTTCTTACACATTCCATACAATTCTGGTACACATGCATAAAATTGAATAAATAAAATGTAGTTAAATATATAAATGTGTGTAGTTATGTTTTAAATGGGTGGTAAATTGGTTTTGGGGGAGTTTTATTGGCACCCTTACGCATATAAAAGGATATTTGCCTGGGTATGTGTGTTGGCCGTTTATTCATTATGTATGTGATAATTTTACAACGATGTGTACAACAATGACGACGCACAATACACAATGGACAATGCACCACAATGCACAATGTCCAATGCCCAATGCTGGCTGCACAATACACAGCCGATGACGGGAGCGGGGAAACGTGCATTATAGCGCAAACCAGCAGGAGTAAAAGGATGCCGGGAAACGCATCGCACCACCCCACACACTGATCGATACATACTCGTACAAACGAATTCTATTGTACAAGCAAACCAGCATCGCAACCATCACCACTATCAGATTCAAAATCGCCACCATCGTTTCCCCTTTCCATTAATTAAATGGTCCGCTGCTGGGCAAAAAAGGATACAACATATAATACTTGCGCATACATGCGTTACATACATATGACTACAAGAACAAGATACAACCGGCCACAAAACGAGTAGATGTGAGTTGTTTCTATGAGTTTTAGGATTGCTGTTTTCTATCTTCTTCGATTTATGCATATACAATTTTAGAACACTTTGAAGGAGGTCGTCGTTTACATGTTAGCTTTCCCAAATACGAGTAGACCCAAATACAAAAGGATACGTGAAAATCGAAAATCGAAAACCGATGACGATGACGACAACGATGATGATCATAAGGATAAAAATTCTCGAGATGACAATGCGAATTATTGGGTGGGGTGGTGAATGCTGGAGACCTACTATCAAACGACTCGTATTTCTTACATACGTACGTAGGTTTCTTTTTTTAAAGAAACAAAAATTAAAGTGTAAGGTTGGCTACTTACGGTCTACTTCCTCTGCGGCATTAGACATTCTGCATCATTTTTTTTTTTTATAATTTACGCGCGCCTAAGGGGTTAGATACCCTTTTACTGTTGCCAGGGCGCGGGCGGAAAGGTAGAAGGAGGAGAAAGGAAAATTGTTTTGTAGTGGTTTGAAACTCAGGTGTATTTGGTTTCTATATTAGCTCTCCAGGGGTGGGAGTCCGTATAGGACGGAGAGTTCTTTCTTCACTCACAGTGATTTGAAGTTATAATTCGTACTAGTTTTTTGTGGTTGAAACTCTACAATTTTTTTTCTGACTGAGTTCCCCATTACGCAAATGAAAAACTGACTTGCCATGGGCAGGATTCGAACCTTGGACACTCAGAGTGAGAAGCGATTGCTAGTACCACTACACCACGCCCACCCTTAATTTTTCATTAATATTGCCAAGCTAATATTCTTCATACATTAGGAATCCTGACAGAGAACATCGTATACGCCATACCTGAACTTTGGTTTGACAAAGGCTTCCATGTAAGCTTCCCCTCTTGATCCTTCTGTGAGGAAGATGCTTTCATGGAGGACAAGTTAATCCATTTCTACACAGATGGATCTAAAACCGATAGCGGGGTTCTTCTCTTTCTTTCCATCTTCCAAATCACTGTAGCGTGTTCCAGGCGGAAATTTTGACGATTAAGGAAGGTCTGTCCTGGCTGAAGAAAAACGTGATATCTACAAAGGATATCCGCATCTTTTCGGATAGTCAGGCCGCTATCAAGTCCCTGGACTCAGTCTTATCTTATTAGTTTCTAAAACCGCCCTTGAAGAGGGCAGTTCAACCTTCACCTTTTCTGGGTACCGGGCCACAGAGACTGTAGCGAACCACTCTACCTATTCTACCGAAAAATCGTAGCGTAGGTATACCAATCGCTATTAAAGGTGGATGCCAATAAAAGAACAGACCTTAGGTGGACTCTTGGATCAACATGTCTAGCGACTAAACAGATCTGGCCAAAGCTAGATCATCTCAGCGCCATCATAGGTGTCATCACTGGAAACTGCATGCAAAAAGTCTTATCGCCTTTACAAACGATTTCTGTAGAAGCTACTCTGTACATGTCCGGCTTTCTTCTATAATGACCTAAACGATCTAAAGAATATATGTAGACCTAAAGCTCAAACTGACTCCACTAATAAGGGGAACATACCTTACCTACCTACCTACCTATCTATCGTACAAATACCTAGTGAGAGGCGTGTTAACAAGCTAACAAAACTCTATATTTAGGAGAAATTTTCAAGGATGCGCCTTTCATTTTATTGTATAGGTCCTCAATTCAATTTCAATTTGTCGAATTGTGAGTTCGCTTCCCAGGCCATATACCAAAGAAATAGTAAAATTCATTTCTGACGTCACCACACCCTCGAAAGATAAGGCCAAACTTTCGCCAACTAAAAGTATGTGAATAAATCTTGAGTTCAGTGTTGCCAACCCCTGTACCGCCATCAATTTATTTCCACTTAATTACGAGTACCTATGAAGCGAAAGAATGGTGATCTTAATTTTGGTCTCAAATGTCTCAAATGCATACACAAAACTGTTTACCATCAAATCTAGATATATGGATTTATCACGCCGATCAGCGTTCTTTTAGTCTCGCATTATGACCAGAACAGAGAAGAACTACGAGTAACACTAACAGGTTGAGGCAGGGAGGTTAATTGCTACAATACTATGCCATGGATATGCAAATGTTTCATATTCATATGTAACATGCTTATTTATAGGATATATTTAGTATTTTATATCTCTGAAAATAATATAAACAAATTTGTATAGAAAGAGAAGCGAAAAGCTAGCGCATCGATTTGGTGGTATTTCGCGTGACACGTTCAAAATTACCATGATCCCTGTTTTTTTGATAATTTTTTTTCTGTTCTGTTGCTCTGTAGCTATTTGATTTGTGGAATTTTGGTGGATTTAAGTGTGCAAGTATCTGCGGTCGGAATACTTAACCTTTTATAACTCCCCTATTCCAATACAAAAGCAGAATGTCAATTTATCAATAGAACAACCAACCGAGGAATAAAGGCAGTCCTTCTGTATAAAAATGCACTTTACTATGCCGAATGTTAAAATACGCACGCACTGCATGCATGCAATGGACATTCCTTCATGAATATGTGTGTTGGCCACAATTACAGAGATAAATCCATTACACATACATTTAAAGAGTGGACCTTCGGTCAGTCGGACTATTTATCCGTCCATACATCTCTTTCCTTGATCTGATACGTAGGCAGTACAGTACCACAGTGTGTTATGCTTTCGGGCCATAATCTCTAGGGTGTATTGTTGTGTTTTTTTTTTTTTGTTTTTGTTTTTTTTTTTTTGTTGGACATGGCCTTATCCTACAGATGATGCCTATAATATCGTCATATAGTGGGGAGGAGAGCGTACACAGGGTGGCTAAGCAGATTTAGCTGAGTTGGGTGTTATTAAGTGTGCGTGCTGTAGAAGGCTGTATGCTGGCTGCATCAATGTGCGAATGCAATTTTGACCTTCTTTTGGGGTGAGTTGCCAATTTGAGGTATTAAACTTGTTCCAATATATCTTGTGCTTCGTATGTCTGCCTGGATGACTGCCTGCCCCCTTTTCTTTACTGTAGGTGAATGAAATGCACTTTTCCCTGTCGTCGATGGCATGAACGCTACTCTATGATAGGGCATGGGTGGTGATGGTGTTGGTGACAGCGATGGTGATGGTGTATGGTGTATGGTGTATGGATACTCGCTTTACTAAGGGCTGATTGAGCATTAATACAGGTGGTGGTGATGGTGATGGTGGTGGGCATAGGCAGATATCATGCCATTATCATAGGCAGGCTAGCCTATACAAGGGTATACACGTAAAAGGGCAAGACTCCATGGATGCATTTTGCAAAATTGCAACTGCATGTTTGCTGTTTCCCTCCAATTTTCATCATACAAACACATACCCAATATTATTTACAATAGTGTGTGCGTCCCTGCACCAATACAAATGCAAAAGTATTCCTTTCGTGATTTTAGATGATGTCGGCATCGACCATGTCGAGCTCAAAAAATTGTCCATGCAAAACATAATAAGCCTTTAGCTGGGTTATACAACACACAACATATTTTTCCGGCAACATTTTTTTCCATTCTTCTCAACCAATACAATAAATTAAAGAAAGTTATTATTTTATCTTGAATTAAAAAAATTTTAAAAAAATACTGTTATTTCTTTTAACAAAACTATAAAGAGAATTTTTTTTTTTTTTTTAAATATAATTATTTTATTTTATTTCTCTTATAAGAAGTGCTGTAGATTTTAGTGCAAAAAAAAAAAAAAAAAACCAACCGACAAATTAATATAAAATTCCGTCAGATTTTTCTGTGTGTTCAAATAAAATGTCCAAGTCCCTGAAAATGTGGAAACATAAAAAAAAAACAAAAAAAACAATTGTATATTCTGTGAAATAATTGCCGAAGAAAAATTCACAACGATCCGCGATATTAATAAATCCAAGACATAATAAAAGCACCATCTCGATCTATGTTGTCATCACCGTTTTCATTTATTTTGTTGTTTTCGGTCTTTTATTAGGATTATGTCTTCTTGCAGTTATTAGAAGTTTGTTGTTGTCGTTGCATCTTGTGTCCTTATTTTCGTCTCGTTTCCCCAAAAAAGCAGCAGCTTATGCCATCTTAAGTACAAGTACAAGTACATAGGGGCATAGAAGTATATGAGAAAACGAACAAGAAAATTTCCAAAGCGCATTTGCACAACTTCCAAATATACCTGTTATTGTTCTTTTTATCCTTCTTACCACCAATCGTCTTAATGTTATCTTCGTCTTATTCCTTTTTAGCTTTGCCCTTCTAACTTTATGCATGAACACAAAAGTCGAGCCAACAAACAAAAAAACTAGAAAATAAGAAATTATATCGAAACGTGGTCGCCATTTTGTTTCAAGTCAGATAATGTCTCAATGTGTTTTTGTGTTTCCTTCAAATTTTCCATATTTCCGGTCTTTCTTTTGTGAAAATAAGTGAGCAAAAAAAAAAAAACAAATCGAATCTACCGAATTCGATGAAAGTGAACATAAAAATGTGTTAGTTTGATGGAATCACCAACAAAAAAAAAAAAACAGAAAACCAAAACATCAAAGAAAAGACTGAGAAGGTGTAGGTGTAAGTGATGAAGTTAAGAAAAGAAAAATCCATTTTTCCCCCCTACACAAACCGCATCCAAAAAGGATTGAAAATACTCTAAAGAAAATTATCCAGATAAATGAATGTGAGGGAAATATTGAATTGACGAGTATCCTTGGATTTTCCAAATTTTCAACATAAAGTCTCGAGTAAATCCAAAGGCGTTAACCTTGCACCGATTTCAATCCTATTCCCATTTATACATTTTCTACAAAAATACTCGTAGCTAGATTTTTGGAAAATCTCCTATCCAAATGAGTAAACGTTTATTGAAATTGAAAAGTGTTTTTTTTTTCTATACCTTTCACACTACACCGTAGGTCTACTACGTAAAGTCGCGATTCTTCTTATCAAAAGGGAGAAGAATTGATCGAAATACTCGTACAGATCAGAAATTTCCTTTTGATTTTAAGTTGAACAAGTAGAACAAGAATTGTTGCAGATTTAATATTGTGCGAAATAACGAAATAAATGACCTCTTGACTCAACTAGCCCAGTTGAATCAGATTTTTCTTACATTTAAGCTTATTTTATTTTATTTGCGGACCAATACTATTTTATACCAATTATCTGCACTTTTCTAATTACATTTGATGGCATTTCCTCTTATTCAAACTCATTGATAACAGTCTATCAATGTAGAGATCTTTACTAATCCTGAAACAACTGAAACAATCAAAAGTTCCACCACGATTCTATTTTATACAAATTATCTGCTCTTTCCTCCAATTTGTCACAAACCTTCTTATGCAAACTTATTGATATCAGTCTACCAATGTAGAGATCTTTACTAATCCTGAAACAACTAAAACAATCAAAGTTCCACAACAATGACCAGAAAAATGCTGATGGAATTTTATATACAAAAAAAAGAAAAAAAAAACCCCACAGTGGGTCCGTTTCCGTGTGATGTGCCAACAATTTTGTTTAATCTCACTTACAGGTCTAATCATCATAATTTAAAATCGCAATAGACCAACAAATATTATAAACTTTACCATAAAAATTGAGCAATAGAATCCAATAAACAAACTTGACCACTTTCAGTTAATATCCCAATAGAACGGACAAACATTTTTAGTTTAAAAATAAAGAATATAACGAAACCAAATAAGTAAAAAAAACCAAAACAAAAATAATTCACAGCAACTAAAGTAAACTAAAAATAACAAAAAAGTTCATTTTGGAAACAAAATATAAGAAATCACGAAATCAAGCAAAAGCCAACCAAAACCAAAAAAAAAAATAAAAATTAATCAACAAAATTCACAACTAATTTCGGAACCAAAAGTACAAAGCCATTAAATAATAAAAAAAAAAAGAAATTAAAAAAACAAAAAAATTAATACAACAAAATTTTCTACCAAATTCACTTTATTGCAAGACAAAATTTAACAAACCAAAAGATAAGTAAAAAAAAGTTACTATATAAGAATATTTATAACATTTAGAAAAAAAAAATAAAAAATTATAAAACAATAAAAACAAAAACCATCTATTATTATTATTATTAGATTATTTCATTTAAGTCAAAAAATCGAATTTCAATTGGCAGACGTATTTTTAATTCAAAATTACAACATTTACAGCAGATTTAACAGATTTTTCATTTTAACCACACACACAACAAATCACTGAAGAAAAAATAAAAATACAAAACAAATACACAAATAAACAAAAATATAAATTTTCAATACAATTTCGCAGTAAATATCAAAATACATTCCCACGAAATTACACAAAATAACACTGACACCGGAACATACAGTTTTCAATATCATTTACCATACAGCTAGCATTTGCTAAAACAAATTAAAAAAAACACACACATTTTCTCTAATAAAAATCCCATACCAAAAAATCACCACAAAAAACCACACACAAGAAAGAAAAATAAATACAACAACAACAAATATAAAACAAATCAAACATTAAACATTCAGAAAAATCACAAATTCAAATCTAAATCAATCACACTCTCTAAAAATTAAACAAAAAAAATAAAAAAAAAATAAAAGAAAAGATAATTTTGGGAACAAATTCTCAACTAAAGTAGTTAAAAGTATTTTTGATTTTCTAAAAAATTCAAGTTCAGGGCAATACACAAGAATAAGAAACCAAAAACAACTTATTATATTTACATATTAGCTTAAAACAGAAACCAAAAACATTTACTACAAAAAACAACAACAAATCATCTATATATAACTATATATATGTATATATTTGTATATATATATATATATATATAAATACACAATTAAATATATTGTAAAATTTTAGTTAGTTCTCTGTTTTTTTTCGTTCAAATTTATTATTTCTCAAATACACACATCAAAACATATATATCAATAAAATAAACCTATCTATATAACTTAATAAAAAAATAAATACATATATATATATATATAACAACAAATTGCAACAAACATTCTACATACCAACAAAAAAAAACAAACAAACAAATTAGTTTTGTTGTGGGCTACAACATTCTAAAAACAAACAGGTGAATAAAACCAACACGGGCTAGTTTTAATTACAAACTAAATAGAAACTACATATAACAATATAAACTTTAATTCAAAAAAACAATATCTACTTTTACAAACCGTTCAAGACTTATGTTTTTCTATTCATTTATCATGCTGTGCAAAATTGTTAAAAACTGTTTAATTATAAGTAACTAAAACAAAAAACCTAGTAAAATTAATTAAATCATATTTAAAAGAAACAAAACCAAAAACCAACTCTAAAACAAATCCAAACTCAATAAAGCGGACTATTTTTGGGACGGAAACGCGGAAATAGTCGTCGAAACATTTCTAGTGATATTTTAGGCCTATACACATACAAAAAAAAAAAAACTAAATAAGAAGAAACAAATCAAAAACTCTAACAAAAAAAAAACAATTTATTTAACCTAAAACTTTTCGGGAAACCCAAATGTGATCGTTAAAAATTTAAAAAAAAAAAAACTATTTTATATAGAAAAAGTGAAAGCTATTAGGTAAAAATAAACTTTTCTGTTATTTTACTTAATTTACTTAAAAAAAAAGTGGTGTATATATATTTATTCAAAATTTTTAAAAGAAACCAAAAACAAAACAAAATACACTTTGTATTTTATATTTGATTAAAAAAAATAAACAAAAACATTGCATAACAAATTAATTAACAAAAAAAGTAACGAATAAAAAAATAAAGAAAAATTAACAACAGCAACCCTTATCTGAAAATTCGTGTGCCTTATCTTGGCCTTAAACAAACAAAAAACAAATATGAAAACAAATAAAATCATAATACAACTACAGCAAAATCGAAAACATTTAAAAGTGATGAAGAACAAATCCGAACATTTTTAAGTGCTAAATAACATCAACAATAAAAATTCATTATAATCAAAAAACAAAATAATAAAAGTTTAGGTCAAAGACAAAACAAAAAACAAAAAAGCAAAACAAAATAATAACAAAATCATATAAAGGTATTTTTTAAACAAATATATATATTTTTTGTTAAAACAAAAAACACTGTTGACAACCAAACAAAACTAGTAAAAAATAAAAATAAAAAAACAAATGCAATTTTATATAATACATACATACGATTTTTTTGTTGCATTTTCGCTGTGAAAAGAAAAGAAAAGAAAAGAAAATATTATAAATAAAATTAAACACAAAATTATATTCTAGTTTAATATTAGACAACAAAATAAAAAAAAACAAAAACTACCTACTAGAACTGAAAACAACAAGTATTTCAACGTAAAAAAAATAAATAAAAAAATATATACATCTCTGGGACCTTAAATTCAAATTTATAACTTTATTCATTTTCAACGAAATCGTTTCGAATAAAAACCACCAAAAAAAAAAAAAAAAACCAAAACACCTATCTAAAATGTTAATAAGCCAAAATTTTATAAGAAAAAAGACACGAAAAAGTACAAAAGAAATTATAATTAGAAAAAAATTGTGAATAAAATTTAAAAAAAAAAAAAAACAAAACAAAACCAAAAATGGCTTTGCGATACAACAAAATCACAAAAAACCAAGAAATACCAAAACCTAGAAATCACTTCAACTTCAACACTGACATTCAAATTCATCCTTACTGAAATTGTAAAGAAAATCCATATAGAACACAACAACAACAACAAAAAAACACACAAAAATAGTGCAATAATGACTGTGAAATAGAAACAGTGAAATCGCGCAAAATTTACTACATAAAGAGGTAATTTATCTGCAATGACAATATGTCGAGAAAGACTAAACGAACATTTGTTTAGTAACTGCTTAGTGGGATCTAAAAAGTGTGTTTGGGCAGCAGAAAAACGGTGTAACTTCCCGATTCATTGACGTCTCAAATGCTTGAAGTTGCGTGGGGTGAGTACTATCTATCTTCTTTTTTGCTTACATCTTTATTCTTTAGTTTTTTTCTTTCTTTATTAGTTGTGCCTTCATTTGTTGTAGTTATTCTATCAATAAAGCAATAAATCACTTATGTTACAGTACCTTAGAGTAGGGGAGACCGTAGTTGGTTTTAACAATTTTTAGAACATTGGCTGCGAGCCTTTATCAGATGCAGATTATTTAAATGAAAACTGGTCACTGAAAAGATTAATCTGAATACACTGGACGTCCAGTATAACGAAAGATATAATGTTTAACCCATTCGTTATATCGAAACCATTCTTTTCGACCCCTAATAAATATGTTGTTTACGGTTGAAGTTGAAAAAGTTTTTATTAATACACCTATCCCCCGAATAAACACGGTAGATACGTTCCTGAGAAAAACGTGTAAATCGAAAATTAAAATTTTTCAAGTCAAAACCGTGTAAATCGAAAAGCTTGCAGAAAATGCATAATTTTGCTATTTAACAGTTGTGATTTTTTTTCAATATTTTTAGAAATAGAAATAAAAATAAAATGCATTGACAGGTTAAAATATGTAATATATTACGGAAACACTGTTTTTTTTTATTTAATTACAATACATTAAACAGAAGAACAAAAAATAAAACCAAAGGTGTTTTATTATCCTTCATCACTATCAGAAATTACTCTCATTCTTTTTTTCGGAATCGAAGGTTGGAATTCACTTTCATCACTCGAAGTTATTTGTTCCGATTCGATGTTTGAAGCAGAAATATTTACATTCTGAGAGGTGGTAATAAAATCGGTTATTAACAATTGCTTCGAATTTTTTGTAAGATCTTTGTAAACTTCTTCATATTGAGCCAAGCAGCGATTTATGTCACGTTGGAATCGTAAAGCCCTCTCAACGTTTGTGTCATTTTGTATAAAATGATTACCCAGCTTTCTTCCCAATGCGAGTCCTTCGCGGATGACTTTAGCAGTGAATGTTACTGGTACTAATTCCTCTTCATCAGATTTGTCAGACTCACTTTCGCAAACTAAGTTAACTAAATAATCCTCACTTAGTTCTTTATCAGCCATTAGCTCTGCGATATCATCATCAGTAAAATCATCAAAACCTTCTCCGCCCAATGAATGCGCCATCTGTACTATCTGCGAATATTCATCATTTAACGTTGAAATGGAATGTTCATTTTTGACTACATTTGGCCACAATTTTTTCCAACAGCTATTGAGCGTTTTTTGCTTAATCGCAGTGTATGATAAGGCGATATGCTTCACACAGTCTAATATTGTAAAATTTTTCCAAGCACTAATAACTGTTAAAGATTGATTGTTCTCCATTTGTTCCAAAATATATGTAAAGGCTCGTTTTATGTACAAAGCTTTAAAAGTAGAAATTATGCCTTGGTCCAATGGTTGTAATAATGAAGTTGTATTTTTTGGTAAAAATTTTACTTCAACGTTCTCATATTCTAGATCTTGTGGGTGACCCGGCGCATTGTCAATTAACAAAAGCACTTTAAAAGGCAATCCCTTTACCATTCAGTAAACATTGCAGCAGTAACCCACGCTTTCTTATTAGCCCTCCAATAAACGGGAAGATTATTGATGTTTACTCATTTAAAGGCACGGGGCATTTTTGATTTGTTAATCACTAATGGTTTCATAATATAATCTCCTGAAGCATTGCTACAGAAAAGAATTGTTATGCGATCTTTTGCTGCTTTATGACCACTAGCCGATTTATAAAATTTTGAGACATAAGTCCTTTCAGGCATTTTTTTCCAGAATAACCCTGACTCATCAGCATTGAAAACCTGATCAGGGGTGTATGAATTGTCGTTAATAATTTCTGCAAAATTTGCTGGATATTCTTGGGCTGCATCTACGTCGCCAGAAGCCAGTTCACCTTTTAATTTTAAGCTGTGTAAAGAATGTCTTATTTTAAATCTTTCAAACCAGCCATGACTTGCCAAAAAATTTGGCTTCTTTTCAGTTGAAGAAGAAGATGGTAATTGCTCTACAATTTTTTCGTAAATTCGTAATGCTTTATTTGTTATAGCGGCCGTATCAATGGGTACTCTTTTTTGTGTTTGATCTTCTATCCAAAGCATTAACGCTTTCTCCATTTTTTCCATTGCGATATATCTGGTGTATGATGTTGTGCCCATACTCGTGGTATTGCCAGCTGCAACACTCTTTCTAATTGTGTTTTCATTTGTTCTAATAGTTCTTATTGTAGCTTCGTTCATGCTATATGATTTTGCAACATCTACTACTCTATCTCCCTTTCGTAAGCGATCCAAAATTTCGATTTTAGTTTCTAAAGAAATAACTTTTCTTTTAACTTCTTTCGACATTATAAGCCTATAATTTCTTTTAATTTATGTTAATTTATAATAATCTAAATTATGCACTCACTTGTAATTTACGAATATGGAAAATTAAATCTTTCTGAAACTGTGAAACTTTCACTCAAATACAATTTTCCGTAGATAAAACTTTAATTTTATGCGAAGAAATACAGACACAGTGTGCATGTGCAGCAACTCAGCACATAAGCTCGGGATTCCTGTAGCATTTAGTAGAGTGCGATAAAAACAAAAAAAAAAAACCTTATTTGGAAAACCGTGTAAAAGCGAAAACGTGTAAAACAAGTACCGTGTAAATCGGGGGATAGGTGTATTATGTTTTGAAAATTACATGAATTAACTCAATTTTGAGTTGAAAAAAAGCTATTTATTTGGGTTTGTCTCAAATTCTTTTTTTGGTCATAACGCCTATGGACAGCTTCCTCCTGCAACTGTCGAAGAGTTAAGATCTTGGAGCAATCTTGTTGGTTTTCTTCCGCCCATTTTATACATATTTGGAAGCTATCAATTGACTATCAGCATCTATGTCTTCACCTACAGCTTCATTTTCATTGATGCTAATTATTGTCGTGTCCTCAACATCTGGAACTGTTGGGCCTTCTCCCTCTTCGGCTCTATTCCACTCATCCAGGTCATCAGCAGTAAAAGATGACTATAAAAACAACCTAAATAAGCGAATTTTTGTTAAAAAATTTCATTTATAAGCCTGACTGTTTGAGATGTAGAAACCATTTCTTCGTTTCTCAGAAGAGCAGCCAACGGGATGTCATCTTCTTCTTCAAATTCTGGTGTTTTTTTCAGTTAAGATTTTTCGCCAACACTTTTGGAGAGAAACCGGTGACAACTTTTTCCATGACAGTGCGATAAGTGATACAGCTTCGAATAAACTGATGTCCTTCAGTGATTGTATAACATCTGTAACACTCGAGCTAGCAATCTTAGCCAGCAAACTATTCCTGTAAAATAATTTGGCCAGACGGATTGCATTCTGATCCATTGGTTGAATCAGGGCTGTCACGTTTGGTGGCATGAAAAGAACCCAAATTCGGCCATCCCTTGTTTGCTTTATCAAATCTTGTGCTGGAGGATGGCTTGGTGCATTGTCCAGCAAAAGAAGAGCTCTTATTGGTAAGTTCATTGAATCCAGAAAGTTCTCAACCTCTGGAACAAAATGCATAAAAAACCACTGCTTAAAAAGCGAGGTCGTCATCCAAGCGGTTTTAGTATGCCCATAATTGACTGGCAACGGTTTGTTTTTAAACGAGCGCGGGTTCTTTGATTTGCCAATAATAAATGGCTTAATTTTTTTTGAGCCCGATGCATTGGAACATGCTAAAAATGTTATTCGTTCCTTTGAAATTTTCCTTCCTGGAGCTGTATCTTCTTTGGAGTGGACGTGTAGGTGGAATTCGGCAGCATTTTCCAGTAGAGCGCTGTTTCGTCAGCATTAAAAACCGCATCCAAAGAAAGTTGATGTCGGTCAATTATTTCCGCCAAATGCTTTTTAAAGGGTTCCACAAGGTCAGCTTGTGAGGATAACTTTTCCCCCGTAGTCTTAAGCAAACGAACTCCAAATCTCTTTTTGAATTTAGTAAGCCATCCATCACTTGCAAAAAAATTTTCGTTCGAATATTTTTTGTGAATGACTTGAGCCTTAGCCTTGAGTATGGAGCCACTTGAGTATGGAATATGATTTTCACGCTGCTGGAGAAACCATTCGAAAAGTTTTTTTTTCCATTCTTGGATATTCACCCTTTCTTAGTGACCGCTTTTCAGAATTTCCACTTTTGGTTTCATTGAGACTTCTTAAAAGCACACTTTTTTGGGTTCTTATGGTACAGATGCTAGACTTCGGAATTTTATATTTCTCAGATATTATTTTAAGGGAAACGCCAGCACTGCATTCATCAATGATTTTTAATTTTTCTCTAATAGAGAGACGCTTCCGGGCTACCTTCATTTTGTACAATAAACTCTATTTTTAAGGGAAACACTAACTTCGCACTCGCACTGCATCTACACAAAAACTAAACAATTGCGAAACATTTTTAAGTCGTAAAAGCCAAAAACCCCCAACTTATCGCATGTACCGTTATGTTGAACCAACAACTCCAGACGCAGATGTTTTATGTTTTAAGTTGTTTCTTTTCCTCGCAACCGACTAGCATTCGTAATATAGAGTAGTAAAATTTTTCATCATTCGTTATTTAGAGATGTCAATGGAATTCAAATGGTGATTCGATATGCTGGACGTTCGTAATATCGGCATTCGTTATACTGGACGTCCAGTGTATTAGCAGATCTCCACTTTGAACTCCTAAAAATATGGTATTTTATAAAATTATTTCATAGCTGTTACATTCAACCATTCAAGATTTTAGCTCAATTGACCTACTTGCCCTCCAGACTGCTACCTTTTCCGCCCCTTGGGAGCAATGCCGTTTCACCTTTTTTTTTTTGTACTCAATGAGCAAGATTCCCTTTGAGTCCCAAAAAACTGTGGCCATGAGCTTCCCGGCAGACGGAGTGACTTTAAACTTCTTCGGGGGGTCTGTTCCTTTTTTATGCCACTGCATGGACTCTTGTTTGCTTTCAGCGTCATAGTGGTGGATCCATGTTTCGTCCCCAGTAACAATTCGATCCAAAAGCTCTCTACAGCATGCGATTCTCACTTTTTTCTGAGGCGCTGTGAGCATTCGTGGCACCCACCTTGCACTGACCTTCGAAAGGTTAAGATGGTCATGAAGAATGGTGTGAATGGTACCAATTGAAAGCTTGGTGATCTCAGCCATCATTTTCACCTTTATACGGGCATCCTCAAGAACAAGTTTTTCGACTTCTTTGATGCTTTCTCCCGTACAAGCAGTACCCGGGGCGCCGGAGCGGGGGTCGTCTTCAATGCTCTCTCTGCCTCTCTTGAACTCACTTGACCACTTTTGCACAGTTGATAATGAAGGTGCAGAACCCTGGTAAACAGCCACCATCTCTTCATGAATAGTTTTTTGACTTTTTCCTTGCTTAGTGAGAAATTTAATTACAGCGCGATGCTCAATTTTCACCATCATCGTCTCAGTTGCCATTATGATTCTGTTTAACTAGAGATAAAACGCGAATTAATAATCACATTTATATGAAATTTTACATGAATGCACTAAAAGTATAGTATTACTTGATAAATAAGTCAATTTATATATGCAACCACAGCTTCACCCCGATTTCATACTTTAGAATATTTCGGAAAGAATAGCTGATTAATCTGAATCACAATTGATGCAAACATAATAAGAAATGTGCACCTACTCGTAGTGTGAGGCCATTTCTTACTGGTTATGCACTGAATCCAGTGTTCACCGGGGAAACTTTCTCCGAAAGGTTCACAGCAAATTAAGCAATGTTCTTCATCTTCTTCATCTGAAGAATCAATCAATATTTTTTTTTTGCTTTAACCTTGACAACTTTTTGTTTTTGAAGCTTTTTGGGCTGTCCGTTAAAATAGCGGGTTTTCTGGATTTGCGTTTACATTTTGCCGTTCTTGGCACTGTTTTTGGAGAAAAGGTTAAATTGGTTTGACAGAGTTTTGATGGACCTGATTCTGATGGCAAGGTGGATCTCAATTGTTTTTCAAGGTCCGATTTTTTCAGTAGTAAGACTGCTTGTACCAGGTTTAGATAAAGATAGTGGTAAGTGAAATGAAGGTATCACTACTGGCTGTACATCTCCAGAGTTTAGGGCTCCTTCATCCAAAGTTAATGAATTAGGGTCAGCTAGTGGTCTATCGGTGTCAAAAGATGATAAAGAATCCAAGTCTTGGAAGATGTCTCTGTTAAAAGGAACAATGCCAGTTTTTTTTTTTTTTTGAATCCATTAGTAATGTTAGCTGGGTTCAGCGCCAGAGGAAGAGCAGCTCTAACTACAGATGGAATATCAGATATGGTCATCGTTTTTCCTGGATTATTACGTAACCAGGCATCTTGTTGATTGGCGCAATAAGTTTTGTAAGCACCATAAACCCCGACGTCTATGAGTTGCAGTTTGTGTGAGCAATGTGGTGGAAAAGATATCATTAAAACACCATTTTTCTTAGCTTTATCAATAACACCTATATCTAAATGGGAGCTATGGTTGTCAAGCAACAAAAGCACCGACTCCGAAGCAGATGGTTTTACATGCATTATAAAGTGGTCTTATATGTCTTGTAAACTGTGTGCTTGTCATCCAACCGGAAGCATTACCGGCTCCTATGCACTCTGGGGGTCCACCACGAATAAAGAAATCTTTATATTTAAGGCGAGGAAAGATAAACATGCAGGGAATCGAGTATCCAGAACCGCTCACAGCTGAACAGACTGTAACTAATGTGCCTCTTTCACCAGACGTTACGGATCGAACTTGCTTAGAGCCTTTCTTGGCTAGAACTTTTCTTGGCTTTTGTACTATAGTAACAACCGTTTCATCGCAGTTCCAGATGCGGGATGGTCACAAACTATGCTTTTGCATTAGCGAAGGCAATGGGTCGAAAAAAATATTTAGGTTCGTCTGGTTAAAGGAAGTAGCTCATGTTTCAACCTGCCCCAGACACATGTTACTTTTAGCCCCTACATAGAAATTGAACGTTCAAAGAACAATCATAAAGATCCCTGTGGGAAGTTTGATCGGGAAACTCTTAACTGTCCTATAACTTGGATTGGAACAGCAGCGCAACAATCAAGTTCATAGCCGAAGTATAAATAAAACGCAAACCATTTGAGGTATTTCAAAAACAACGACCGGCCGCTATTTCGCGTTCAATATTGGCCCTGAGCTCTTCCAACGTTATCGGCGTGTTGGCATAAACCATTGACTTAACGTAGCCCCACAGAAAATAGTCAAGCGGCGTTAAATCGCATGAACGAGGCGGCCAATCGACTGGCCCATTTCTTGAGATAACACGCTCACCATACTTACTCTTCAATAAATCGATTCTAGCGTGTGCTGTGTGGCTTGTTGCATCATCCTGTTGAAACCACATATCGTCCATGTCCATATCTTCCAAATCAGGCCAAAAACAATCGGTTTTTTGACGAACCCATTGAGCCAAAAATTTGCGATGAAATTCATCAGGAGAACGTACGTCGCCTCAAATGGTTCATCGGCTTCAGTTCTTGAGTCAGCTTGATCCTTACGCAAAATACGCCATAATGTGGTCTGAGCGATGCCCAATTCTTGAGAACGCCGTGGAATTGACTGATTTGGATCGTTTGCTACGGACACCTGAACGGCAGCGATATTTTCGACACTTTCGATCAACCCGTTGTCTCACTGACACGGCAACATCACACAACGAATATGTAGACTCAAATTTTTGCACTAAACTTGTTATTGCCTGTCTACTAGGGCGAGAATTACGACCGAATATTGGAGTTAACGCTCTTAAAGTTGCAGTCACCGACTCCAAATTTCGGTAGAAAATTTTTATAAATTGCAGACGTTGCTCGTTCGTGTTGAGTTTACTGAATAAATTGACAGTGACAGTTTGATGATTAGTGAAAGAGTGCGTTCACAAATTAAATTTAAAGTTGTCAAGTCCCTATTGGAAAACGCTTTACTTGTAGTGGTCCCTGGTAACGGAAGAAACCAAAAAGATGTGTTGAACCAACTAATGGCCTCGGATAAAAATGGATTCACTGTTGACGATCCTAGCAAACGTTTAAAGGACAGAACAATTAGCAGACAACTGCAGCTGAAGTGCGACGGGACATAAGGCTTATTCGGGTACTTGAGATTCTTGAGCTTCCGACACGTTGGCAAACGTCTTATGACAATCCGTATCGAGGCTAAATTTGCTAATACATATGAGACCATTTCTATGAGCTCCTCGACAAGGCATAGGAGCGAATGGTACTAGCCGATTTCAACGCCAGTATAGGAAAGGAGGACATCTGTGGTAGGACACCACGTCTATAGCAAGCACACGGTTTCCTAATTTCAATATACACCAGGCCACATGGCAGTCTCCGTACCATGAAATCCTATTGGACTGAACATCACAGTCGATAGCTATAATTTCGTGGTCTCTGCCAAAGAAGAATCTATATACTTAAGACCTTGATCAACCCAGTCCTGAGGCACGGATTCTATCACAACGGATTTAGAAGAGAAGATTCCAAAACGAACTATACAAACTGTACGTACGAGTAGTCTGCAAGCTACGCATCGGTCGCCTGAGATACCATGGACACAAATACCCCAGCCATCAGAGTCTTTGAATCTATCCCGGAGGAACAACGCAGTAGAAAAATACCTCAACTTAGATTGCGATTACCAGTAAAATTGAAGCACTTAGCTAGAGACCTGGCTAACTGGAGGTGCTTGTTAGTTGAGGGTCAGGTTCAGCACGAACTGTAGCGCCATAAATAAATGGCTATCAGTGCTAGGTGTGGTGTGTAAGTAGGCGATCACAGCTGGTTTATAGGTGTATCGATGAGATCTTATACGGACATAAGGGGTGTTCTTTTCAGAGGTTCAGGGTTTTTTTTTTTTTTTTGTCTTGATCATTTCATACCGAGATTGGATCTTATAAGCCCTGAGATAAAAATAAATATTTACGCAGAATTTTCCAGATATTGGATGGACGAACGCCAAGTTCTTGTTAGGGTGTGAGCATTGTGAATTGGATGCCTATAATGTCGACCGTAAATATCACGAAGTTGTCTAAAAGTTTCGCGAGAGCTTCGATGTTGGAAATTAATTTCAACAATCTTTCCGTGATGAAATGGCAAGCTGTACTAAAAATAAATGAAGCCTGGCAGCTCGATGTGACAACTGATTTGGCATTTAATTCCTAATGAAAACTCTGACACTCTAAAAATAAAAAAAATACTCCACAGGGACATTCGAGAGATGCCCAGCTCTTGAGAAAGGCGCTTTTGTACCTTGAAAATGTTTGTACACAGCACGAGCAGTCTTGACTTACTGACTCTCAATATATTCTTCACTTCAGGCGTTTCATTGCCTCACCATGACGACCGAAAATAGGAGTAACTGACCGCGAATTTCGATAGAAACAAAAAAAATTGGATGATTTTTATGATTTAATTATAGACAATCGGCAACACATGCTTCTATCCCTTTTCGAAAAATAGGACATCCAATAACAACCTCTTTATGAACATATTGGAATTGGATTTGTCATTGTCAACGAAGCGTCTACTTGACATACCATACGTGTGTCCGATATATGGTATGTTAGAGCGCGCCAAACATGGATTTAAACGTTAAGAATATACAATTTGGCTTACATAATCTGGTCTACTTTTGACTGAGTTAGGCAGTTGGATGAATTTTAATTTTTTGGTGGGGGCGAATGCCCCCATTTATTCGGCTTAATACAAGTTATAACTTAAAAATTAAACTTAAACTAAAACTTAAAACTAAGGTTGGTTGGAGTGGTGAAGGAGAACAGATTTGAGGTAGGAAGTGGCGCGGTGAAAGTCAAAGACGGTAGGGTTTGAATTGATTTGACGTAGCATACGGGAGATTGGTTCGTTCGCGCCATTGGAGGTGTGGTGGGTTGGTAGATAGAAGAGTCGAGGGGTACGTAGATTACGAGGGTTAGTGTTGAGGAAAATGGAGTTCTGAAGGGACGCGCATTCAACGTGACCTGAAAGGAGTCGATGAATGAAGAGAAAGTCTGCTTCAAGGGTGTTTAAGTTGATAAGGTTGAGACGGTTTTGATGGGGGGGCAGATTAAAAGGATCGTCCCAGGGCATACCTCGGAGAGCAAATCGAAGAAAACGACGCTGAATGCTTTCAATTCTCGAGATATGAACACGATGATATGGGGACCATACTTGACTGGCGTACTCTAGGAGGGGGCGAACAAAGGTAATATAGAGGGACCTGGTCACGTATGGGTTGGTGAATTTTTTGGACCACCGTTTTACAAAACCTAGTGCAGAGTTGGCTTTGAGGATTATCTCATCTCATCCCATCCATAAACGGAAGTTGAGCTCGCTATCACACAAAATGCCGAGGTCGCGAAGAGACTGTACGGAGGAGATAGGTTGGTTATGGAGAAGATAGAGTCGGGGAGGAGATTGGTTCCGCTTATGTGAGAAGGTGATGGATTGGCATTTGGCGATGTTCAGTTCCAAAGAATTTTTGATGCACCAGATCGAGAAACTATCAAGATCTTGTTGAAGGAGGAAATAGTCATGGGGAGAGGAAATGGTTTTGAAAAATTTGGTATCGTCGGCGTAAAGGGAGACAGACGAGTGTTTGATGATCATATCGAGATCATTTATGGTTAATATAAAAAGAAGGGGACCGAGATGGCTGCCTTGTGGAACTCCAGAGGTGGCCAAAAATGGAGCGGAGTGGGCTGACCTAAAGCGAACACTGTAAAAACGGTTTTCGAGGTAAGAGAATATCCATTTCTACAGTATGGGTTCAAAGCCGAGGGCAGACAATTTAAAGATGATTAACCGATGAGAGATTTTATCGAAGGCTTTGCTAAAATCGGTTGCAACTACATCGACTTCATTGCCATTCTCTAGGGCGGAGAGGGCAAATGATACGAATTCATTTGTGGTGGTTGTCTAGGAAAGACATCTGATTTGCATTGGAAGCTTAGAGCTTCATACAAAATACTTTCGAAGAGTTTGGGTATATGGGAGAGTTTAGCGATGGGACGATAGTTGGTTATTTCATTCTTTGATCCTTTCTTGTGGATCGGGATTATGAAGGAGGATTTCCAAGCCTGAGGAAACTCTCCTTGTGAAAGGGATAGGCGGAAGAGATTAGAAAGGGCAAGGGAAAGAGAGTAAGAACATTTTTTTAAGAAATATGGCAGGGAGGCCATCTGGGCCGGATGTGAATTCGTCATTGAGTTGGTGTAATTTATATTCGATATAAGACGGGTCAAAAATATGAGAGAGAAGTGGGCCATTGGAGAAGTTCAGTAGGTAACTAAAATAGGATGGATCTGGTACAAAGGAGTCGTTGGTGAAGGATTGTTTAAAAAAGGTGGCAAATAGGTTGGCAATGATGAGTGGATCGGTTGATGACCTGTTGTTGAAAGAGAGGGAAGGAGGGTAACCATCGGACTTTCTTTTGTAGTTAACAAATTGAAAAAAGGACTTAGGGTGGTTTATAAGGTTGACTTGCGCATTGTTAAGGTAGCGCTGGTAAAGGGAATCGTAATCTCTTCTTGCAAAAGAATATCTGTTTCATACACTAATAAAACAAGTTGGTGCAAGGGATCTACCGAGGTATTTGCGGTCGCTTTGAGAAGTGTCGAATGTCTGTTTGCTGCGAAATATAACTCGAGTCCTACGACACTGTCGTATAACTGGTTACTTCCATACCCTTCACTGGATGTTGTGGCTTACCGATTAGCTTCTTTGTTCTGTTCACATCTCTTCCTTTCTACTGCTAAAGATGTTGAAATGAGGGCGTGGAGTACTGAACGTTTATTCTTCATGCCATTCCGATGGTCCTCAATGCTCGCTACCGTTAAGTTCGTGGTCGCTTCGGCTTTGTCATACAGGTGGTTTCATGTATCTCTGCCAATATGTTCCAATTGAATTTCAATTTAACTTTTCATGCAAGTGTAGGTAAAAGACCTAAGCAGCGATTTCAACTGATTTTCAAAAATACGTGAATTCCCATTATTAGGTCGACTAGGTCTTTTGTTCCATTAAAAATTCCTGGAATCAATGTATTTTGACTCCCAACTATAGCCCACAATAGTCACTCAAATTTAAACCATCAAAAAACTACATCGGTTTACCTTTCTCTATCAGCACAATTTATGCAATGCGTAAGCCTATTAGCAATTCATGTGAACTATATTCGTTGTGAAATAATTTCTATATATGTACATGGTTGTACCTATGATGGTTGTAATTACACAGAATTTGGTATTTGGTGGGTTTGCTGCTTTCAAAAGTTTGCTCATTTAGTGAGAGGGTTTTTTTAATTCGATTCCACTAATTGAAGGAGGCAAGGGCTCACCTAAAAAGATTAAAATGAAAATAACGATTTTCAGAAAAGTTCCTTTTGTATCCGTTTATTGTACAAGGAATTATTGTAAATAATGGAAAACGCCAACTATTAAGCGTTCACGATGTTTTTGATAAAAAATTTGTCTGTGATTTTGGTGCAATGAGCATTTCGTGCCGAATTGTTAGAGACTGGAACAACATGAGACCGAGCAAGCCGTGGAAGGCGTCGTACTTCTCTGGGAATGTCATAGAGGCTCCGTTGACATCGACTACGACCAGAAAGACTTAAAAATGTTCTTTTACAAAGTGCAGACTGTCCATCAGCTGATGCGTGTTGATCGTGAATAGTGTCTAATGCCCTCCTGAATCTCAACAACGAAGTGGACTATTTTAGCTCAAAAATAATCATAAGTGACAAGGCCCACTTCTGAGGCACAGAAAATCTCTGCAAGTAATGCACGATGAGCCGTTACATCCACGCATTAGGCCAACAGAGCCAATATCAAAGATATGAGCCACAATCGACAATCTAAAGCAGGGCACCTACTTAAAAATAAAAACAAACTTTTATTGCTATAGCAATAAATTATATAAAAAAACACAAATACAGACTGTTCAAATATAATCTGCCATCATTCTCTCATTATACTTGGTCTGATAACGACGTTCAAAATCCATCAAATCTTGTAAACACGTAGCAAATTTCCGTGGCTGTGAAGTAGCAAAGGAGTTGCAAAATAGATGTGACAAGTTGTTTAAGCCACAAAAAGAGAATCCTAAAACTAAAGTAAAAACATCGGGATCTGCTCAAAATATCGTTAAAAACGCCAAGGCGAAAGTGATTCCAGTGTTGAAAAGAAAGCATCGGAAAAACTTACATACGCTGAAGCTACCAAGCTAAAGGCAAAAGATTCCGGAGATCCTGCTTCCCAAGTATACTCCGTTATTCTCGCGCAGCTTGAGCAGCAAAACAAAATCAATGAACTTATTTTAGATAAGCTAAATAAGTTTGAAAATAGGTTCAATAAAAAACGTCCTTCGCCTAAAAAATGAAAAGGGAAAAATTAAACGTACTCACCTGGAATGCAAACGGAATCTTAGAAAAACTTTATGAACTTGAGTTATTCCTAAGGAAAAACGACATTGACATTTATTTGATTTCCGAAACCCACTTGAAAAATGGGTCATCTGCAAAAATTAGAGGTTTTAAAGATTACTACGCGTATCACCCTTCGGGAAACGCGAGAGGCGGATCCTCTGTATACATTAAAGAGTCTCTTGAGCACAACGAAGATATAAAAGTAGAGTTCGAGTCTGTACAACTAATTGCGGTGCGCGTAAAATTGGTACGGAACTCCTTTACTATTTCCTCCACGATTTACGCCTTCAAAACATATATTTAAAAATATATTCAATTCTCTTGGATCGGCTTTTATGATTGGCGGTGATTTCAATGCCAAACACACTTTTTGGGGATCAAGATTTCTTCGTTGTTAAAGGAATTCGTAACTCGGATATAAACGTTGATGAAAGCTTCGATCTTTCCTCCGATCATTCTCCAGTCATACTGACAATGAACGACACGTTTATTAAAAAACAAGGACCATTAAGACTAACTGGACGAAATACTAATTGGGAAGGATTCAGAAATGAGATTAATAATAACCTAGAACTAGACGTTTCACTTAAAACAGCACTTGAACTCGAAATCGAAGTGGATTCTTTCGTTGAAATAGTCCAATGTGCTGCGTGGAACAATACACCTTGTCAACGAAAAAGCACGGCTAAACGTAACTTAAACTACCCGCCTGAGGTAAAAGATATGATAAGAGAAAAAAGAAAAGCTCGCAAAAGATGGCAAACAACTCGAGCGCCGCAGGATAAAACACGCTTAAACAGGCTCTGTAATCTGCTCAAGGAAACTCTTAAAAGTTACAGAAATTCCGAAGTAAATACATATGTTCAAAACCTGACGGCAGGAAAAGAAACAAATTACTCGCTTTGGAAAGCTTTAAAATGCTTAAAAAGGCCCAAAATCCCCGCGCCATCAATCAAGGTCGGCAATAACGAATGGGCTAAGGGGGATAAGGAAAAAGCGGAGGTTTTTGCCGACTATCTTGAAGAAATTTTCAAGCCCTCCGACGGTCCAACACTGGTACCCGACACCAGTTCTTTAGAAATAGCATATAGTAATTTTGTAATGACAAATGCAACTCTTGCTGAAGTGAAAACTGTAATAAGGAAATTAAAACCAAAGAAGGCTCCGGGGTATGACCTTATTACCGGAGAAGTTCTGAAAATGCTACCTCAAAAAGCACTTATAAAGCTCTTACACATTATTAACGCGGATCTGAGGCTTGAATACGTGCCAAGTCAGTGGAAAGCTGCTGAAGTCATTATGGTACTAAAACCAGGAAAACCTCCAAACGATAAAAACATCATACAGACCCATTTCTCTTCTACCGATCCTGTCGAAAATCTTTGAGAGGATTTTGCTAAAACGTCTTCTCCCAATTATCGAAAACCAAAATCTTATTCCCGACCATCAATTTGGATTTCGGACTAAGCATTCAACAATTGATCAGGTGCATAGAATTACTGATGTAATTGAAAAATCCCTGGAAGAAAAAAAGATTTGTTCGAGCGTATTTCTTGACGTCTCACAAACTTTTGACAAAGTATGGCATGAAGGTTTGAAGTTCAAACTGCGACGAATTTTGCCATTAAAGCTTTATAATATATTGACAAGCTATTTTGAAAATAGAATTTTTCGCGTTCGATACGGAAATGATGTTTCGAAATTTAAAGATATCCTAGCCGGAGTACCGCAGGGAAGCGTACTGGGCCCACTCTTGTACCTTTTATATACAAGAGATATACCACACGTCGATGATACTGTTTTCGCTACTTTTGCTGACGACACCGCTATCTTAGCGGTTGGAGAATCAATAGAAGACTCAACGGCGAAACTTCAGACTGCTTTAAATAAAGTCTACGAGTGGACAAAGATCTGGCGAATTACCCTTAATCAGACAAAATCTGTACAAGTTGACTTCACCTACAGAAAGATAAATCACTTGCCCATTTCTATAAATTCGGTGTGTATCCCCTTTGCAAACGAAATTCTGTCATTATACTTGCCCTGATAACGACGTTCAAAATCCATTAAATCTTGTCCTTCCGAATCGGCGGCACCAAGATTGTCTTTAAATAGGCCCAAGTGAGCATGTAACATATGCACTTTACGGGACACTGCAGCCTATGACTTTAAAGTCTTTAAGCATATTTGAAATCAGCTCTTATATTTCTGAGAAAACTATGGACCAGTACTTTAAGGCTGTACCAAGCTCGCCTTTCATGGGTACTATTATTTATTATTTTCTTTATTTGTCGTCCGACGAAAATACTAAATTTTACTTTGGCTTCGTATGACTTAGGAAACAGTTTTCTTAGAAATCTTGAGAAAGAGGCCTGATTTCTGTAACATTATGATTTCCTATCTCGAACTCGGTTCCCCTGGTAATGCGAATTTTCTGCTCTACTATCCGATAAGCAAAGGTAGTAGCAAGGATGTATGGTATACCCAACTAATGAAGCTTCCTGACTTTACATAATACAACACGTGTCTCTGTCCTAGTGAATGGAGTAAAAACTCAGAAATAATTGTTGGTTTCGTTCAGCTGTATTACAATATATGCCTCCTGGGTTCCGATGAAACTGTGAACTGCTGAATGGACATTGAATTCGTGTTATTCCATGAAGGCGGTAGGAGTAAATTTCATTGTTGTTGTTGCACATTGTGATGATAGCGCAGCCAGAACCTTACTACAAAACGAGTTGATCTATTTGGGTAGGGTCCAATGGTTGCACAGTGTACATTCTTCCCTTTCGCCTTCCGTCAGCTCCATGTGGCTTTGAATATTGTTGCGATTACCTCTAAGCTATTCCAATTCATGAAAATAGTTTAAAACTTTATAAATGCATCTTACTTCGTTGTGTTCGCTTGGCAAAGAGAATTGGAGGTTCCCCGATTTTTGAGAGGAAGACAATGATTTGATCGTCATGAAATTTTCGAGACATACGACTGTAACACGTCCCTTCCTTCCAAGATCATGGAATTACTGATAAACCGCCAGCTCATACTAAGTACCTGATATTCACAAAATAAATGCTGGTCTGCCCCAGGGCTCCGTTCTATCTCCGACACTCTTTTTAATTTTCATTAATGATCTGTTGTCTGCTATTTCTAATCTAATATATTCCTTTGCTGAGGACAGTGGTTTCTGCTTTTAATATTCGTTCCCGGACACATGTCTCTGCTCTTCGGCTGTAGAAGGGCAACGACATTAAATTCCGATATCAACAACATAACCAATTGGGGAACTATCAACAGAATTGATGCTGCCATTATCCATGGAATGGCACTTGCAGCATCGATACCGAAAAACTTTCCATTGTCGGTATGTGTGCCACATGACCACATATTCGATGTCGCCAAAAATGCTGCGAAATGTCTTGGTTTCCTCAAACTTCTTCTGATCTGGCCGCCCAAAATTGGAATACTAGATAGGATAGGATAGGATAGATAGGATTCAAAACCGGACGGTAAAACTCATAGGTGATGCTAATATCACTGAGTCTCTCGTGTCCCCTGGGGAGATATAGAACAAGATCATCCAGGAAGATTGAGAAAAGAAGAGGTCTTAGCAGACATACTTGCTTCTACTTGTCATACTTGAAACCAGTTAGGTAAAATGTTTTCATGTGTTTCCTTGGCACAATTTTTTCTAGCACTCCTAGTACTTTTGTCGAAACTCTCAGGTTGCTCAAGAGGCCTTAAAATCTACAAAGAAGGCATGCAATTTATTCCCCTTATCCTTGTTGACTATGGAATAATCTTTCTTTGCTTGAATCCCACTAAGTAGGTAATTTCAACGTATTCAATTTGTCAGGCGTTGCATTTAAGAAAGGTATGCCTCTGTAGTTGTTTGGTTCATTTGGGTCTCTTATGTGTAATAATGAGTTCCATGAGCTTCTGCTGTAAGGCATCAGTCTCATTTTTTAAAGAATTCGTTTTGAATACCATTTTCTCCTGAAGCTGGTAGGTCGATCTAAACAGTGAGTTAGCGTCCATTGCATATGGTTTTGATTTTGCAGTATTCTCCATTAGCAAGGAGGGCAATTTGGACATCTTCTAAAAGGGCCTACGGTCATTTAACGATTTTTTCCTGACTGCCTACGCATTCCCAGTCATATCAAGTTGTTTTCCTTTATTTCATGTTTTGTATTACAAGGGTCTAGCTGCGTTTGTGATACAATTCGTAAGAATTTCTATGTCTCTGATGGATTGGAGGTCATTATTATTCATTCCATTTACTTCGAAGTTCAGGTTCGCGTCTTCAATGCAGTTTTGGTAGCAAGCAATTCTGCGGTGCGGAGGTTTGTTGCAAACTCATTTCTACTTTGAAATGTGTCCCTTTTCATCCCTATTGTAAGTCCTATCGGGTCACACATTTTAAGAAGCCAAGAAAACATAGTTAATGGAAAGCATCATGCAAGCGTTCCAATTCAAAAGTGACGAAGGTTAGGAAATTTGATCTAAGCTTTATAATTCTGAGCTCAACTGGCCTTATGCCTTTTCCGTAGATAGAGAAGTCAATGTCATAGTCAATGGCCAGTAGTAGGCTTACGCCTCAATCAATATTTAAGGCTTTCAGATGACTAAATCCCAATTACCCACAAGTGTTGAATATGTTAAAATTGACAAACCTCCGGATTCGAATTCAAACCAAGTCGAGCTCAAAGTGAGCCTACTTCCATCTGCATCGATTTCTTCGATTGTTTGCAGTAGCAATCTTCCAAACCTCTGGACATGACTACATATACTGGAGTGAGAGAGCAGATCCGGCTGCTGTCAAGTCATAGTAAATACTGAAGCCAATTTGCACTGAACTCCACTCTATGGTGCTTTAATACAATTATCTGTTAGGAAAACAGCAAAAGTTGAAAATAAACATTGATTTCTGGGCCAGACCACGCCCTGAGTGGACGGACACGCACAATTCCCGCGCGAGTCCTCAATGTATAAATATGTACACCGAAAATCCTGAGCATTATAATTAATTTTCAGTTTGTCCCATCGGACCAGGGACCACTTCAATAAATGTGGTGGGCCCCCATTGTGGATAGCGTTGCGTTGCGTTGCGCTGTATCCAAATTAAAAAGAAAATACATTCGCCAACACTACTCTGTCTCTCTCCCTTAGTTCACCCCAGTTATAAAGTATCTACATACATGCATACATATAAGTATCTATGAATACTTACCTACCCATATATGAGTAGCATGCGAATGGGACTTTATTTAATTGGGAACAACTGAATATTTCACAGGATATTTCGTTTTAATATTATTGTATCGGCCGTGCTTGCTCACCCCCCGCAGGACACTTTCAACTACAATATATGTACGAGTATGTGCAATAATATATCAAAATGATGGTCTTTCCTTCCAGACAACCCCATGCAGATAACTGTGTACGCATGTACATACGAGTATGTCTACGATATGCATTCTGCGTGCATTCAACATTGGAGGGTTGTTTCGAACAAAAAAAAAAAAAACAAAAAAAAAAGAAGAAGAAAGGAATGCAAAAAAAAAAACAACAACAACAAAAATCCTTTGATGGAAATTATGTTAAAAATGCCCCACGATCTGCATCTGCAACATACAGATAGGTATGTAGCTATATGCATGCACCCGCACCGCACACACATTGGTCGTTGTTAAGAGTATCCGTAGGTACTCGTAGTAGGTACGATATACGCAACATACCATCGATTTCAGTTAAACAGTATGAGTGGCGTAATAGTGCGTGATAGTGCGTTTTGTATTCGTACCTATAAGAATGCAAAACGCTTAACCCACAGATGCTGCACGGGAATTTCCATTAAAATTCAATGATTTAATAATTATATGTACAAAAGCTCGCCTTCTATATGCTTACATATGTACATACATACTTGTAGATACGTTTGTAAGCCGGGTATGCAGTTTGCTTTTATAGCGCAAAAAGTCGCCTCGCCTCAGCTTGTCCGGCTTTGAATCGCCTGGGTACGACACGAATCGGTTTGCCACCACGTCCATGTGCATTTCAAATTTTAGTTATGGGCTTTTTCGCGCTGCAAAAATAGGAGTGGCATGCTGCATGCAGCAGTCATAAAAGCCAGCATCCCTTTTTTGCACGCGGAATACGAGCACAATTTTTGGTTTTTTTCTTCTTTTCTTTTTTTTTTTTTGTCTACATGTCTCCGAGTATGTATGAACGAACAAACATCCTTTCCATATACTCGTGTATAAGTATAAGACGAGTATATGCATATGTGGAAAGGTACCATTTGGGTAGGCATTGCATCTCTGCAACATGGGTAATTTTCGTATTTAATTTATTTTGCGAATGGTATGGTAGAATTAAATCTTGTTAATTTGGTTTTTGTATTTTTTTGTTTTTTGCATTTTTTTGTTGCTCATTGGCCACCCGTTATTCCCTTTATTAATTTGTTTTTTTGGAAAATTCGCATACACAGGCATGATAAACTGACTGGCATCCACTGCTATGCAAAACCCTTGGACATGCTAGACATATGCGAACTATAACAATTAATTTAGTAGCGATTTCGTTATTTCAGCCAGTCAACAGAGTGAGCGGTAAGTAACACAATAAAATGCTCGGTTACGTATACGCCAAAGTGTTTCTCAAAAACTACCTCAAACTGCGAGTTTCACACTCCGTATTCTTTGTACATCTCACGATGTGCGAGTATCTGGCGAATAAAACTGCTTTAAATGGCTTTGGCACCACCTACCAATACACATGCTCGTATTCATGGAAAATCAGGATCCAAATAGACACGGAGCAGGCGGGAAAAGCTCTATAAAAACGGAACGGACGGACAGAAGTTTTCATCGAGATAACAAAATTGTAGGCTCTAGTCTAATAATTTTGGAAATATCTGCACAGTAGGGTTCCCAAAAAAAATCTTCCAGAGATGACTCGGTAATGTAGAGGGGACATAGCAAATATTCCTTTTTGCGTACGTCCACGTCTGTAAATATAAATTCCCGCCACACTTCTCAGATCACTTTGATCTGAAGCCAGCTACGAAGTACAATATTTCCATTATTCTTCTCTCATCGCGGCCTCGTGGTATACAATTCCTTTTCCAATCCGGAATTCAATGTCATGTAATTCAAATTTCATTCCCCTAAGAAAATTATCCACAGCAATTCGATCTTTAACGAGTTTGATGCGGGGTCTGATTCCCTTCAAGAAAGCGTATCCCTGTATTCTCATACTGCCACCTGTATTCTGGGTGGCTTTGACATTCTGGAAAGACAACACTCGAAGGACGGTATGTTGACTTGTTTTTAACCCTTCACTCTGAGAAGTACAAAATCGGTGTGCCGTCCCCTCTAGGCTCGTCGGTACATTGTGTTATATCACAAAGTTACAGAGAAGATTCCTAAAAGAACCGTATAGCACTACGAGAAAGCCAATTGGCACGGGAATGACTGCGACCAAAAGTTGAGGCAAAAAATACTACAATGTCGCAAAAGTAGTAACAATTTATGGTAGCTCGTCAAAACATTAGAAATTCTGACTCACCCTCCCTCACGCGGGATTGAGCTTTGTATCCACCTACACTTGAGTGCGTCGCATCTTCAATGATCTTAACATTCACAAATCCGCTCGTACAGATAGTATAACTCCCCTTCTTCTGTAGAGGTGTTCTTCCAAGCTGGCAAGACTCTTTCCGAGCAGATGAAAAACATCATGTGTCCAGCGCGTCCATAAAAAAGACGAATCTTGTGCTCTCTGCTCCTACAGACCCATTCCACTTACGTCCCTTTTTTCTGCGGTCATGAAACATCTCGAAATATGAAAATGTATGGCATGTCTCTCACCACTCATCAAGCTGATGAAAGCAAGATACTCACACTTGATATTTCTAAGGCATTTGACAGAGTTTAGCATCAGACTCGTGTGTCAAAAATGCGTGCATCTTCTATTCCTGATGATGACAGTACCTTCTGCTTTTCATACCTCGTATCCGGACTCATGTCGCATGTTCTTAGGTATCACTAAATGGGGAACCACCATCATAATGGACTTTAATGCTGTCTGTTGTCGTTAAAGCGAAATTTAAACACACAGCCATTATCCATGTGAGTCAATGGCAACCTACGTTGTCGTCAAAAAACTCTGCGAAATGTTTAGGTTTCCTCAAGCGTAGTAAGAAATAATTCACCCTCTCAATATATAAGGCATTTATCCGCCCAAAACTGGAGTACAATGCCCACATCAAATCAGGATAAGACTCGTAGGTGATGCTTATATCATTCAGTCAATTGACACACTCGAACATCCACATAAAATCTCGCCTTGTTCTATCGCTATTTTCACCACCAGTGCTCCAGCGAAAATGCCAGTAGCATTCCACCCCTTCAAACTTAAAACCGTATCACCCGTCACGCTATGAATGCGCATCAGTATACCCTTAAGCTCACCTTCGGACGTATCTACAACTCGTTTATGGAATGCAATGCCGAGCTCTCTATTTCGTAGTCATTATACACATATACCAGTCAACAACTTCGTCAAATATGTAATTTCACCTTGGATCGATTTCGTAACAATTCATGGAATACATCTTCGACTTATCGCTCCACCAACACCAACACAAACATCACCATCGGCCAACAATTGCAGTGGCTAAAGTTCTGCAAATAAATCCGGAGGTGATTTTACCAAGGGTGTATCCTTTAAAAGCGCAACTCCAATCGTACTGCCATCTTTAACCCAGAGGGTATTGTTTACCAGCAGTGGGATCGACACCAAGCACGGCACTTGCACAATAACGCGTCCGGACAAACTGTATGGCTTAAAACAAACCTCCATTTCATGCGTTCTAGTCAATACGCTGATGCTATTTTGTTTTACCTTGTCCCATATTAGATAAGTACCATCAATGAGACTAAAAGCTGGTATGCTATCTTTAGCAACAGGTGGCTCTATTCATGCACTAAAAAGGATCAACTTCATTCTACCATTCACATGCATAAGAATCTTTTACCCAGAGAATACTTTTGCGAAAAATTAAAGGCAATAACCTAGTTCAAGACTATGAGAAATAGATTGCGGTGGTTTCAGGAGATACTCGTATGCTCGGTCCATCGCCATCCTACACAAACGGATGAGTTTGGCAGAGATGCCTATACTAGACATTCCTCTGTATACGAGTAGCCCATCTCTATAGCTGCTGTCATATGCGCCCTTAAAATCGATGAATAGGGGGTGTCGATTAAATTTTTTCCAATATCTGCGACAGTGTGAATATTTGGTCGATGGTTGAATTTCCTAGCCTAAGGCCACGAACAGCTTCAGGTGTTCACTCAATACGGCAGATAGGATCTTGCAGACGTTATTAAGAAAACTGATGCTAGTTATTGCAAATAGGATTCAAAACCGGGTGATGAAATTCATAGGTGATGCCAATATTACACAGTCATTTGACACCCTTGAACAAGGACGTAATGTCTACTGTCTCATCTTGTTCTATCGATATTTTCAACACCGAAATTGCCAGTACTTAGCATTCCACCTCTTTAAACTTTTAACCGTAACACACGTCTCGCTATGAATGCTCATCAATACACTCTCAGCCCTACAACTCGCTTATGGCATGCCCTGCCGCTCTCTCTATTTCCTATTCATTATAACTTGAAAACATTTAAGACCAATGCATATCGGTACCTCTATTTTTCCCCTCCCTAACTACCATTCGCCCACTCTATGTGCAAACATTTGTGCGATCTACTATATTGTATTCATCGGGCTCCTCACCAAGTCATCGCCTGGCAATCTTCACTTCATCCGGGTCGGGTGTACGGAATTTTTGGTCTACATCGTCCAGGTTAATTCTGTCTGACAGCAATAATTGGTTCGTCATAGCCGTTTAACAGTCCATAGAAATGCTTTTTCTAAATACTCAGTTTCGACTGCGACTCTACAACTATTCCCTTCTGAATCTAATTCCTGGCGTAGCATCGCCCAATTTTCTCGACCGCGTACTTCTGATCTCTTCTTTTCTGCTCCTTCTATGCAGTGCCGCTTTGTATGGCTCTTAGTTGACATCGTCGTCAAACCAGGGGATTTATTTTTGTGACCGAGTGAAACCCATCACATCAGAGGAGTGTTGCCGCAGGTCTTCGATACTTGACCACTGGACCTCCTAAGAGTTTAAGGGAGACTCTGAATCGATGTTGGCCCCTCGGAAGTTTCGGACATCCATAATACTGGTTGATCAGTAGTTCTCCAAGTCCTCTTATGAATATCAAAATGTCGGTATCACGTGCTAAATAGACAAAGTTTCGTCCCGCCGCAAAGGTGATTACCCTGAATCCGTTATCGGAGGTGGTGTCATGCAAGCTATACTTTCCGATAGTACTACCAAAGACGCCCTCTCTTCTTACTCGTAGCTTTGCATTAGAGTCGCTGAAGACAATTTCAATGTCATAGGTAGGGCTTGAACTACTGTGTCCAAGAGCTTGGTAAAAGTCAATTTTGGTGTCGTCATCATTCTCCCCTGATGGCAAATTTAGCCTTAATATTCCCACCGCGGCATTGGATATTCTGTTTCACTTGACACCTTGGACAAATGACAGATGCTTGGTGACAGATGCTTTCGTGGATGACAAGCGTGTTCCAGGCGGAAATTTTTGCGATTAAAGTAGTCCTGTCCTGGGAAAAAAAAAAACATGATATCTACAAGGGATATTCGCATTTTTTCTAATAGTCCCTGGACTCAATCTCAAACAATTCTAAAGGAGGAGACAATCCTCCACCTATTTTGTACATGCCCAGCATTCTTCCAAAGAGGGGAGGGATATAGACGTTAACAGTCTCATTCGCAATCACCAGAAGCTCAAAATAGCTCCAAGAGTAAGAGGATCACAGATCCACTTGGCATCACAATGGGCTTCTTCAACCGCACTCTTTAACATGCCGGAAGCCCAAGACGTCTTCCCCAAGTTTTCCTCTAAAAACAATTCTGCATCCAATTTGGCGCTGCTGTTTTTTGTACATCCCATCGCATCCCTTCGATGGAGGTAACAGTCCAGAGCCCCCACTAATTGCTTGACTGCACGTGGCCTATCCTTACCTAGCATTCCATGCACTATGTACAGTTAAGAGCATTACTTTCTAGACTAATAGAAAGATCTGATAAACAGTAATTGTACGGTTAAAGCCAAATATCCAATTAATAAAATTAAGTTTCTCTTTTATGAACATGAGTCCTTTACGTCAAGAGAATAAGCGGAACCAAACTGCCACATTTTGTTCACTGTACTCCGGACTTGTTTGCATACATGTGTATCATAGAAATCGGAAAATTACATTCGGTGTTTCGTCTAAAGCACAAACAGAGAGCAAAGGATTATTTTTCTTGTTGTTTGTAACCACTCTTCAGACCTTCATGATGGCTTTGTGTAGATGACATTTTAATTCGTCAATTAGTCCATCGAACTGTTCGCATTAAGTGCTCCAATTTGTTAGAGGACTCCTGCCAAAAAGATCCCCCATTCAATCAATACCTAGCTATTAGATGTGTACGTTGCTTACTTATTCACAAAAAGCACTGAAATATGGTATACGAGTACATACCTGCAAGTGTAGTTGTAGCATAAAATCCTCTTTTCGATGTTCCTAAAGGAAACTCATTGCCATTCGTAGAGCAGGCAAGACTAGTTAATTATCTTCACAACATAAGTAGTAGTAGTTTCTAACTACATTAGCTGGACGGGAAGAATCAGAGAACTACAAATAAACAACTTCCTTTCCAATACCCTTAAACTTTTCAAAGACTTTCATAAGAACAGAGTTCTGTATTGGTAATTATATCAGAAAGGATAAGTGCGTGAGGCACTGTTAATTGGTAATGCAAAAGTAGTTTTCCAACTGCATTTTAAACAACTCCATAAAGTCCTACTTTAACTACGTAGTTTCGAGTTAGTTCCTTCCAATCATCCGGACAAACGTGAAAGCAATATTGATGGCCTAGCCATCATGATGGAAGAAAAAAAAATAAAATGTATCTGGGTAAACCACCCAGAATCACTATCTGAATCTGAGGAGGTTCTTTAGGTCAATATCACTCATTCTGTAAGAATGCAGAATACCCAAAGTCCTGTGTTTACGCTGCTTGTGGAATTGGTTGACGAGGATGCGAAGTGCCCAATCTTTTTCACTGGCTGTCATAGTCGTACAGTTTACTCTCTGACATGCCAGGCAACCGCAAAATACTTGTCGATATGTCGATATACTCGTATGTCCACTTTAGAACACAAGAATTCTATGGGATAATTTTGGGAAGTTTAGATGAATTGCCGTGTCCGCTGCACTTAAGTTCCTTATCAATGTGAATGAATGGCATTGCATGCCATATTTAGCAATGGAACTGTCTTCGCTCCGTAAGAAGTAACCAATCTGCAGTCATTTTCTCCTTCGTTTTTCCTGGCCTGTAATCCCTTGAAGTTGGTCAATCGGGTAGAACATTACTGAGAAGTTGCGTAGATATATATTATTGAACGCAGAGTTTGCACACAGCGTCGTTCAGGCTGTTGTCATTGATAAATTTCCCAATTCGGCATCCTTATAGGCGTTTCGGGGTTTTCCTGAAGGTTGGTTTCCCGACGACATCCAATTATCATTCACCAGAACTGTAAGTCGTGCTGTGTGCAGCGATTTCAGGCGGATCTTGTGCTTTGGCAAAGCCACCACCAGAGTTCTCGGGGGCGACATCTGTCGACCAGAAATACGACATTTACTGGTTGTAATACAGACCTTATCCGGATTCCGTGTGAGTGTTAAACCCCCGTTGGCTTTGTTTGCGTCGTTGGGTTTAATAGCTTCAAGCGATTTCCGTTCACTAGGACTGCAGAACCTTTCCAAGATTTAACATCTTGGCCCTATTCGCGACAGATGTCTCTAGTGTTTTGACGTGAACGCCTGTCGTGTGGACTTAAATTCACGGAATGACCTTTGATACCAAAGCCGATCTAAAACCTCAGCACTCGAAGCAGTCGAAACTAGCGATTTTAGCCACCGTGACGCTCCCACTAGGGGGCCTACCTCTAACAAGTCAGACCAGCACCGAAGTCCGGGAAGCCCTGACTCCCACAGTACCGTGATTTAAGTGCTGGTACCGGTGGTCCTGCCACTAAGAGAACCTATAAACGACAGCTTGTAATTGATTAAATCGTAGCAACCTTCAGAGGCGTTGAGTTCGGAAAATCGTTACGATAACACCAGTATTTGCTCTACACTCGGTTTTTATTTGACAACGTCATTGATGGAATGGGCGGAGGCCAATGACAGGTGTCTCTAGTGTTTTTTTACATATTTTACCATCCTACGGTACGTACAAGTACGACCACCAGTACCAGATTCTAAGTCGTGTGTAAGACAAGATCTTTCCCTTTTGGAGTGAAGGATTCAATGATTCATGATAACCGGTTGCAGTGCAGCTCCACATCGAGCAGACTGGTCAGTTCCATAGCCATCAATGGTTGAACATAAGCCGGTTGAAAATCCTTAGCACAAAACATGCATCAAATCCTCAAGGGGAGTTCGGCATCAGCGACCTGCCACCACGTCGAGGCTGCTCTTATGCAAAAACGCATTCAAGGAGCCGTGCCCAATTAGAAGTAAGCCGAGATTGAGGTGAAACTCAGCTCCGGAGAGAGTTATAAGCAACCCTGCCTGTATCGTTCATGTTCCATCTAGATTGCCTTCTAGACCTCTAGACTTGTCATGGTCCAACAAACCGGTAAACAGCATACCAAACCGATGCCCCAAATGTTGCATAGGCAACAAATAGACGGCACGAAGGCGCCTTACCTGGCCCACAACACTCAGTAGTCATTCTCTTAGCTATATGAGGTGAGGTAGGAAATGCATCTTCCCACCTACCGTTATGCCAAGATACTTGACATTAGTCACATATCTAAGGTTCACACTACTCAGGGATATTGAGGGAGCCCGACGGACTGTATTCAATTTGCCCCCGAGATACACTTGCAGGATTCTTCTTTCTATTTCCCGATACCTAATAATTGGATCCATCATAAGGTTTCATCTAAAAGGACCACAAATCTACCCTTGAGAACAAATCCGCTTAGACGTAGAGGGCTTGACAGAGAAATAGCTTTCCCATAAGACAATTTCCCGGCAGTTCAGTTCGTACAATCTTCAATCTTCACTGCAATGAAAAATTGGTTCAGTCACATTCTCCAAAAGTCTTTCCATCATAACCTTTTCCAAATAGGGGAAGTAGGCTGATGCTCCGATGTGATTTAGGATCAGATCTAGCCAACTTTCCAACTAGATGGCAAATAGCTCCTGGAAACCACACTTGCTGTATGTACTAAGCAGATATTCGGGAATGGCTCTCCAACATATTCTCTGATTTTTAACGTAAACACCTGTCAGGAAGACTTAGGTTTACGGAATGCCCATACATCCATGGGAGCAAGGATACGCCTTGCCATCGCTCTCCGTCATTCCATTGATACCATTTCGAAACTGCTTACTGCTCTTAGAGTCACAGCGCCCAGTATTTATTGCAACTCTACATCTACCCTTCCCTCGATTTTGGGTTTAAACCACAGCCACCATGACGCTCCCACAAGGGGGCCTACGTCTATCAAGTGGGCTCCTGACTCCCATGGTACCGTGATTTACGTCCTGGTAGGGACTACCGGTGGTCCAGCCACCGACAAGACCTATGGCCGGCAACTAGTAACAGATCAAATCGTAGCAACTTTCGGCAGCGTCATCCGAAGATGTTTACGATAAGACCAGTACTTTGCTGTGCCCCCGCTTTTTATTAGACAACGTAGTTGATGCGCGAAAACTTGATAATTGGGCTGCGGCCGACTGTTCGGGACAGAAGAAAAGGGTGCTATTTCAGATTCGAGTGATTGGTCGCTTTCAGTGGGTATTAACTCGCACCTTGCGCCGTTTCCTATCCGACAGCCCCAAAACAACACTGTGACCAACCACTGGTCTACTCTGATGCAGTTTAACCATAACAAGCAGCTAAATTTATAGAAGAAAATCGGCGAGGGGTTTTTTGAGTATGCTGGTTGGGGACTAGAGAATACGTGCCCCGGTCGCAGTCGCAAATACCACGGGTGGTTTGTCGCTATTGCGAGTAACACCTGGGGTATCATCCTTTAGTACTTAGTTCGACGTACATTTCAGAACCTTAGGATCTTCGACTCTTAAGAAAGGAAGGAAAAGGGATGGCTCTGAGACGTCATGGAAGTAGTAACTTTCTAAAGTTCTCTGTTCCAAATTACTAAGGCTGGGATAGTGGTTGAACTGAGCCCACAGCGTCTGCAGAGGTTTTCATCGTAAAGGAGCAGGTTTATTGTATGCACCCCCCAGAAGAGTATAGCCAATGAGTAATCCCACAAGGGTAGATAGCTCTGCTCTGCCTTTCAATATAACTCTAATTGTTCTGGATTTGCTAAGTTGCGGCAATAATTGGAAGATTTTTTCTACTTTTCATTGGTCTTGATTTGATTATGGAGAAGAGTAGAGGTTTGTTACTTTGATCTGAAAGTTCTTTATCAAAGGAGGGTCGTTATCTGTACTTAAGACTGCCACTATACGGGTGGGACTTAAGCCCATCTTCTCCCAAATATACGACTGCAGGTGTAGAAAGCATTCCTTAAACTATCTTCCAACACAGTTTACTATCCAATGCGAAAGCCAGATATTTATCACTGCTGCATAGTCGAAGGGTTATCCCAGGTCAAATTTTGAAATTATCCTTTTATGTGTGAATAGGGTAAACTCATTATAAAATCATAATTACAAAAAATGTATATATATATATGTAGCATCCCGTTAAAGTTAATTGCAATTTCCAACTCGTGTACATATATGCATGTATGTTTTCCTTCTTCAAAAAATAAAAATAAACCAACCTACCTACCCATCACCAAACTTTTTGTGGAGCATTTTGTTTAGCAAATAAATTATATTATAATTAAAATTAAGTTTTTTGTTAGTGCTAATAAGTAGACAAATATGATTACCATTACTCAAAATTTGCAAACATTATAACAACCAGACAAAACACCCTGGGCCCATTTACCAATTAGTGCGCCCACCATCGCATCACTTCACCGTAAATGCATTCTGTTAAAAATGATGTCGGGCTTGGCAGAAACAGAAAACCGTCAAACAACAACGCAATCAAAATTACCACCAACCGCCGATACATGTGGAAACAGCACCTCGATCTATAATTTCAGTATCAATACCAACACTCCCCTAGGCATTACGTTTTGTTGTAAAATTATTTAATTTAAATTTTCATACATCCAGTTGACCCAACGGCCACAATGTTTTATGAGCGTAAATGCATTCGAATTTATTTCCAAAAAAAAAAAAAAACTCAATCACCACTATATGTCCCACTAACGACAATCCCCAACAAAAAAAAAAAAAAAAATACTTAACATATCCCTGCCATAGGAGTATCAGGATAGACCTATGTGCATACTCGAAAATTGCATCAGATGAAACGTGAACAAAATGTGCAATGCATACATGGATATGCGTGCATGTGAATGCATAAACGGGTTATCCACGCGAACATATCAAAATATATTATCCTACCAAATTAATGGCACGATGAGGGGTAAAAATTCCAAGAGAATCAGGATATACTGGAGCATATCGTTTGGCTAACACCTCGCCACCCAACGGAATGCATTGCCAGTTGGGAAAACCTATTCTAACTATTTCCATGGGTATGCGTGTGTTGAGTCAGGATGGTTGGGCTGGTTGGGGTGGCGCAACCAAGCCACAGATTTAATGCAAAAATCGTTCGCGCGCTATACAGCTATCCTACCGATACTACTATCATGCACCACCCCATCCATTGACATCCACTTGACCACTATGATTGCACACACACCTACTTAACTGGAATCCGAACAGTTTGAACGTTTGGCCTGATCAATGCGCTTAAAATGCCATTTGCCATTATCCTTGATGTGTTAGCATATGCACACATGCGTGTGGATTATATAAAATAATTTTGTACATCTTACCTTTACACTATAAACTCTTCTACGAAATCTCATCCACACTGGTCGTCTTAACATTGTCCTGGTTTCCACAATATGTTCCACAATATTTCGAAAAAATACTATATCTCAATCTAAATCATATTAGTGGCGTAAGCCATTGTTCGTCAACTTGCCAATATCGGCACAACCTTGAATAAACAAAAGGCTTCCCACTTAATTGGCTGGGCTAATATTTCTTAGCTTTATAGCTTAAAGCGATTAAGCCACTAATCGCCTTATCGCTTACTTTGACAATCATATATGCGGCATTACATAACAACTATTCATACTCAGATCTAAGATTAATTAACTTTGCCACGAAAAACATAATTGACCTTCGACTCTCGGTATATCAATAAAAATGTAGTAAGTCAATTTAGGGCATCGTAATTCGGTTAGTAATAATGAATTTGTCTCAAAATAACCAGGATATATGTAGATAGGACCTTCCCCAAAGATACTCGTATAAAGCGATTACAACTAAATAAAATTAAAACTAACAAAGTACTTGTGGAAATAAATTGAAAAAAAAAAAAAAAATGTATTGTCAATTGATTTTCGCATACAATCTCATGTTGTCTCCCGTCCGGATGGCGCTTCAAAATTCCCATTCCTTTAAAAAACGCTGCTGCATAATGTACTATTTGTACATATTCATAACATAAATACTGCATGCAACTTAAGCCCAAACCGAAACCCAAAACGCAAGCCCACACCTCAGTACAGTATACCCTGATGGGTTACGTACGTTACGTCCTTTCCAATTCTAGAAATTTGTTCGTTTTTCTCTATACCACCACTATAAACACCCACAACCTACCATCTACCACCACACACATTGCCATCTACGAGTATAACCCAAACTCTGCTGCTGCTGCTGCTGTGGACCGACCCCCCTCATCCAACCTTCTGCATCAGATAGATGCCAGTGCAATTCGCCAATTGTAGAATATATGCGTGTTTAGGCCTCGCGCGTAATGTACGCGCGTCTTTTACCACAAATAAATTGCATGGAACTATGGCACTGTCCTTCTCTTTCGAAATCCCCACACTTTATCACTCTCTCTCACACTCAGTGTGTGACACTTTTGTGCTTGTGTTTCTAAGCAGAATGGTCATGCATGCGTGTGTGTGTGTGTTTTTAGCTGTGCGGGGGGGTATTGTATAAATTTGTTAGGTTTCGACCGCTTCTATACAATACACAATCACTGCGAGTCCAATATCAGAAATCGTAGGGTGCCATCCAAAATCAAGTGTGGGACTGTGGGGGTGCGCATTATTATAAACACATATACAATCAATATGTACGTGCGTAGGTAAAAAGCTCATACGCATATGGGCGCGCCTACAGCCTTAAAAACCATTTAACCTTATTCTCAGTAAGCCTACACACAAGTGCACTACATATATGCATGTGTAAGTGCGTTAAACGTTTTAACACGAATGACATACAGAATACAAGTGCATTGAAATAGAGGGATGTTTTGTTTGTTCGTATAGGTAGTCATGCTCATGCAATTGCAGTTAAAACTGCATGCAAGTTGCAACCCTTAAAAATGCATTCTGTTTGAAAGTTGTATGTTGGCTCTTTTATCACACATACACATGGGCATATGCGCCAAATTTAAGTATGCACCTGACTCTGTACTCAGTCCGCAATGGACTTGTTGGTATACAATAATTAAGGTACCCACAGGCACAGGCACAGGCATGGGACATGGGGTGATATGTGTATTAAAAATACAACAAATACAAAAAAAAAAAAAAAAAAAACCAATCGCCAGCTCAGGCGAGGATGTTATTATTTATTTGGTTATAACTGCCTTACACACAACAAGGGAACAACGTTTATGCGTGTGAGCATGTTCCGTTATTGTCTAGGATGCCCATTACCACCCGCATGTACACATAGTTGCATTTTGTGTTTTATTGCAATTCGGCACTTAATTTGAGTGGTTACATTAACCGCGCGTTACTATCTCCGTCATAGTGCGTGCACTTTGGGGATGACATTATCAGCATAACCCTAGATATATGCATAATGTGTGTACATACAAAACTGTACCTACATATGCACTCGTACGTATGAAAAGAAAAAAACTAATGACCATAACGATGATGAGGGGGGGATGAATTCGAACCCGAACCAGATTCCGATTATGCTGTTGGATAATCCCGGGCAGGTACGAGTATCGAATCTACTCCTACTTTGGGTGCCGCATTCGATTCAGATGGCAGAATGGCATTTCGTATTTATTTTTCCGCCAGCGACCACACCGTTTCGTAGATACGGACTACTCGCATATGATAATTAAATTTAATTTTTAATTGTTTTACTAATTTACAATTTGTTACTTTGCGTGGATATTGGATACTGGATACTGGACATACAAATGCATTCACAGATGATGGTTTGATAGTATGAGAATGCATGGTCCATTGTGGATGCTCGTTAAAATTCGCTACCAACACACCTCGGTATGGTCAAAATGAATAATTGAAATTCGAATGCGAATTCCCATCCGCCCGGGAATGATAAGGATTGCTCCTTTTTTCTTTTTTTCTTTTTTTTTTGTTGGTAGGTACGCAGTGTTTGATTCATTTTCAAACATTGGTAGATTAATGCAATTGTTTTCCATTTCGCAATTGGCTGCGGTGGGATGTATTTAATTCCAAAGGAAAGAAACGGTTTCACCGCATGCAAAATGAGCCTCTTTTTCTATTTTCCAATTTTTTTTTAATTGTAATTATTTTTATTTTTTGTTTTTTTTACGTTAATTAGGCAGCGATATTATTTACCATTGAATTGAACCTTTTAAACTGGTTACAAATGCAATTATTGATTAATTGTTTGGCTTTTAGTCGAACCGATTGACAGTGAATAATTGTAATAAATTTTATCTTGTTAATTAAACATTTGAAAGGATTGTTGACATTTGTACCTATGTCATATATATGTCACACATATGCGTCTGTATTGTATATTTGTGATGTTTCGCTTTGTACATATATTTGGACTGTGTTTCTATTTATTCATCAACAAAAGTGCTTGAGGTTAGTTTACCGAATTAAAGACATTGAAACAATTATCCTGGAATAAAAGATTAGAAAACGTTCCACATCAATACCCTAAGGGAAGTAGTGAGGCTGAAGGGACAGAAAATCGGGTCGAGGACATTCATCTGGCTTTCCGAATTTGCGGAATAAATCCAAACCTAATTTAGACACAATTAAAACTATAGATCGGAAGGAATAAGAAGTCCAGATTCGACTCTCATACTTCGGATAACACATTCAAGGTTTGCCTTCAAGTGGTTAATGACGGAGAACATCGAACGATGTGCATATTGTATGCATGCATAATTGAATTAAAAGTTAGAAGGGCAGTGTACCAATTCCATTGCTTTTCAATGACGTGCAAGATTTTCTATTGAAACAGCACACTAAAGAGTCCGGAACGACTCCGGTCTCCAGTTGCGCACTCCAAATCGGTTCAGGTCTATTTCTACTAGCGGGTTAAATTCGAAGACTCTACGAACCGGAGACTGCTCAGCAGTGTTCTGATTTGGTCGATGTCGCTGTACAAAGTCTTGTATAGAGCCTCCATAGTTTTGCAGGATAGGGCCTTACTATTAAATGGCCTTCTAAGACAAGGTCCTTTACTACCTCGAATTTATGGCTGTCGACTGTGATGTTCTGTCCAATTTTCTTATTTTCTATATAATGAGTCCTCGAATTCATCGTTGTGTTTAACTTCTTGTTGACGGCGTATACTTGGTTTTGGATTCACCACACAATACTCGTGAAAGCATTACAGACATCAACCTGCTTTCTTCCCATTATACCAATATCATCGGCGTACGCTATTAGCGGTACCGATTCCGCATAATTCTTTTAAGTATGATACTGGGGAAGTCACATGATAGTGCCTCAGCTTGTCTAACGACTTTTTTTGACATCAAAGGTCTTTCTGTACAGACGAATGAGTTTGGCAGGTATGCCAGGGATATCATATGCAACCTTCAAATCGATGAAAATGTGATGAGTGTCGATTCGGACTTTTTGAGTCTTTTCCTAGATCTGCCGGAGTGTGAAAGTTTGGTCGATTGTGGACATTTGTTGGTCTGACATACACTGAAAGGTGCCAATCAGGTTTTTGAGGTCTTGTATGCAATTGGCGCAGTTGAGGGGGTCTCCTTTTTGTAGATCGGGCATACATACGGTGCTGCGATTCCATTTTTCAGGCACCCACTCTTCTAACCAGATTTCTGAATTTTAATTCGTGTGTACAAGTAAGACGTTGTCTTTTATAGTACATAAATGCGTCATGGTTTCCATCCAGCAAGAAGGCCTCCCTACCGACCCTATCAGTCTCAGGAACCTTTATGTCAGGTACCACGAGATATTTAACATGTCCCCTCAGAAAGTAGCAGACGACCTTGCTGCATTCGGCAACTATGTTCACTCTAAACGAGTATCACATCTACAACGAAGCCGAGCCGACCACGACAAATTTTTTCGTCCATAACGTGCCTCCCTTGCCAGCGCTTAAACCATCCTGCCTCACACCTCCACCCCACAACATCCCTCTTACATTTTACTACCAGAATGTAAGAGGTCTTCGCTCTAAAACCAATGCTGTCCTACGTCAATCGCATGCTCTTCCCTTTGATATTTACGCCTTGACCGAAACCAATTTGATTCCCGACATAAAGAACCAGGAATTGTTCCCTCCTACTTTTAATGTTTTCCGCGACGACGATCCTACCCGCACAAATAAAGATTCCCCCTGTCGAGGCGTCCTACTGGCGATGGACAACAGCCTTAACTCTTCTCCCATTACAATTTCTTCATCCTCTAAAGCCGACTTTGTCGCAATAAAAATATCACTGCCTCTCAAGTCCCTTTACGTTATATGTTGCTACATCCTACCAGCTCAACCTATCGAATCTTACCAATTTGTTATTGATGCGATCGATCATTTAATTGACCTGTCAGACCCTATTGATGATATCCTTATTTTCGGCGACTTTAATCTTCCTCAGCTACAGTGGACGCCATCAGATGATCAATCGTTTTTCATCGCTTCAAATGCCATCTCAGCTAAGGAATGTCTCTTCTTAGATTGCTTAACAGACTCCAGTCTATGCCAAGTCAGTGGTATATCCAATTTTATGGGCAGGCAATTAGACCTTATTTTCACAACAGATCCAATTAACTCCTCAGTCTCACTTTGTCCCCTATCTCTCTCAACAATCGATAACTACCATCCCTCCCCTTCTACTTTAATTTTTTCATAACTCTTCATTCCAGTCCACTACCCCCACAACTCTCTCATCCCACGACTTTCATAAAGCAAACTTTCACAAAATCAGTGAATATCTCAGCAGATCCCTCTTTAACTTTCACAACTTAAGTATAAATGATGCCTTATCCATTTTTTATAAAGAAATATTTAATTCTTTTTCCCTTTACGTTCCGTTTTCCCGCCTTAAAACATCATCTACTAGTCCTCCCTGGTATAATCGCAAGCTTCGTTCCTTACGAAATAAGAGAAATAAGTTATGGGCTGTTTTCCTGCGTACCAGATCCTTTACCAACTATTCCAACTATCTTGGTGCTTATCTTCATTTCACCGAACTTTACGATTCCCTTTACCAGCGCTACCTTAACAATGCGCAAGTCAACCTTATAAACCACCCTAAGTCCTTTTTCCAATTTGTTAACTACAACAACAGGTCATCAACCGATCCACTCACCATTGCCAACCTATTTGCCACATTTTTTAAACAATCCTTCACCAACTACTCCTTTGTACCAGATCCATTCTATTTTAGTTACCTACTGAACTTCTCCAATGGCCCACTTCTCTCTCATATTTTAGATCCGTCTTATATCGAACATAAATTACACCAACTCAATGACGAATTCACACCCGGCCCAGATGGCCTCCCTGCCATATTTCTTAAAAAATGTTCTTCCTCTCTTTCCCTTGCCCTTTCTAATCTCTTCCGTCTATCATTTTCACAAGGAGAATTTCCTCAGGTTTGCAAAAACCTCCTTCATAACCCCGATCCACAAGAAAGGATCAAAGAATGAAATAACCAACTATCGTCCCATCGCTAAACTCTCCCATATACCCAAACTCTTCGAAAGTATTTTGTATGAAGCTCTAAGCTTCCAATGCAAATCACTTATTTCCCCTAGACAACATGGCTTCTTAAAGGGTAGGTCAACCACCACAAATCTCGTTGAATTCGTATCCTTTGCCCTCTCTGCCCTAGAGAATGGCAATGAAGTCGATGTAGTTGCAACCGATTTTAGCAAAGCCTTCGATAAAATCTCTCATCGGTTAATTATCTTTAAATTGTCTGCCCTCGGCTTTGAACCCATACTGTTAAAATGGATATCCTCTTACCTCGAAAACCGTTTTTACAGTGTTCGTTTTAGGTCAGCCCAGTCCGCTCCATTTTTGGCCACCTCTGGAGTTCCACAAGGCAGCCATCTCGGTCCCCTTCTTTTTATATAAACCATAAATGATCTCGATATGATCATCAAACACTCGTCTGTCTCCCTTTACGCCGACGATACCAAATTTTTCAAAACCATTTCCTCTCCCCATGACTCTTTCCTCCTTCAACAAGATCTTGATAGTTTCTCGATCTGGTGCCTCAAAAATTCTTTGGAACTTAACATCGCCAAATGCCAATCCATCACCTTCTCACATAAGCGGAACCAATCTCCTCCGTACAGTCTCTTCGCGACCTCGGCATTTTGTGTGACAGCGAGCTCAACTTCCGTTTACATATGGATGAGATAATCCTCAAAGCCAACTCTGCACTAGGTTTTGTAAAACGGTGGTCCAAAGAATTCACCAACCCATACGTGACCAGGTCCCTCTATATTACCTTTGTTCGCCCCCTCCTAGAGTACGCCAGTCAAGTATGGTACCCATATCATCGTGTTCATATCTCGAGAATTGAAAGCATTCAGCGTCGTTTTCTTCGATTTGCTCTTCGAGGTATGCCCTGGGACGATCCTTTTAATCTGCCCCCCCCCCCCCCTATCAAAATCGTCTCAACCTTATCAACTTAAACACCCTCGAAGATCGCAGAGATGCAGCAGACTTTCTCTTCATTCATCGACTCCTTTCAGGTCACGTTGAATGCGCGTCCCTTCACAACTCCATTTTCCTCAACACTAACCCTCGTAATCTACGTACCCCTCGACTCTTCTATCTACCAACCCACCACACCTCCTATGGCGCGAACGAACCAATCTCCCGTATGCTACGTCAAATCAACTCAAACCCTACCGTCTTTGACTTTCACCGCACCACTTCCTACCTCAAATCTGTTCTCCTTCACCACTCCAACCAACCGTAGTTTTAAGTTTTAGTTTAAGTTTATTTTTTAAGTTATAGCTTGTATTAAGCCGAATAAATGGCGGCATTCGCCCCCACCAAAATTAAAAAAATTAATAACAAGATAAGTAACATTAACAATTCTTAAGTGTATATACAGGGTGAGTTGTTTTTTAACTTGAGACATCCAAATTACTCGAAAAATAGGCGATATCGCGGAAAATGTTTCAGACAAAAGTCACAAGGTTCTGAAGGGGACTTAAGATGGTGACCACTAGTTTGACTTTGAGCCCCATTTTCAAGGTGAAACGAAGGTCACTTTTGATTTTTCAAATGATAATTCCTGATTTTCATTGCTCAGTCGTCACACGACTTTGTCTCAAAGGTCTTATTCATTCAGTGCTAGATAGTGGTATCTATGTACTGGCACGTCTAAATCATTAATCGGTTTCCAACGTTCTTAGGGTGTTAGAAGGTCGAGATTTGTTTTGAGAAAGTCATTATTGCCTCGAGTGAGTTATCTGAGAGTGTATGATGTGCACTCTGCCCTTTTTTTCTACTTAAACGGAACTGTACTTCATGTAGAAGTTCGATATTTGTTTTGAGGAACTGATTATTATTAGTAAAGTTTTCCAGATTAATAATGCAGGATACGAGTATTTCAATTCAAGAGAAAATTTGAAATGATATTGATTTATGGAGAAAGTAGAAGCAACATCGATGGTGCTGTTGCTCTTTATGCCCAACGTATCCCAGACCAGATAAGATCGCGCGCTTCCTTTTATCGGGTCATCCAACAATTCACTGGTGAAGGAAGTGTGCAACCAAAGAAAAGGAATCGGTCAGATAGGGTGGCTGTTGAGGACAATGAAATAGCAGTGTTAGCTGCCGTTGCACACGATCCTCACATTAGCACTCGCCAAAGAAGTCGTGAATCAGGAATTTCTCAAACGATTGTCTGTAAGATATTACCATCCTTATCATGTTTCAATGCATCAAGAACTTTCTAGTGAGAATTTTCGCAACCGGGTTTCCTTTTGTCAATGGGCACTTCAGCAAATTGAACGAGACCCCCCCTTTTCTTCGCCAAGGTGTTATTCTCTGATGAGTCGACTTTCACCACTTGAGCCACGACCACCCACAACTGTTCGTATAGCTCACTTTGTAGGCTTCCTGCTTAGCTGCATGTGATTGCCGGCATCTTTTATCAAATCAGGACTTTCTGGGTGGGGTTTGGGTGAAACCCAGCACTTCGGTAATTGATGTTGAGGGATTTTGGGACGGTCTCTTGCGATGAGCCCTCGCTCAATATTCATGGTTTCTTCCATGAATGAAATTATTTAACAGTTTTCTGAACTTAACGCCTCTGAATGTTGCTAAGATTTGACCAGTTAAAAGCTGTCGGTCATAGATACTGTTTGTGGCAGGACAACAGGAAGGATTTAGCATTTGATTTCGGCCCTATGGAACTTCTACCTCTAACACAGTTCCGATTTGATATCTCAAGAAGGCAGCAGGCGATGGCAAGGCCTGTCATTGTTACAATGGATGTATGGGAATCCTGATATCTAATGCAGTGGTGGAAAACTAAACATATCGAATAGCTGTCAGATCCAAAATGAACAGCCAGTGAGTGTTTTGAGGATATAGTCCCGATATTTGCCCTATGCTGGGCAATACGACAGAATCGCTCCTAGAACATCGTTTACAGATATATTTCGCGGTGAAGGGCATGGGTTTCGTTTCATCGATAGCGGCTTTGGTACATTACTTTTGGATTTATAGCTCTTTGCGTCTATTAGAGTATCTAGGCGTTTTACAGTGAACATTTTGTAGGTTAATTGCTAGTAAGTTCCATAGAAGAAGAGATAGAACACATTTTTCGATGTGCTTCGACTGAGATATCTTCGAATTAAGGATCCTTCTAGCTTTGCATTGATAGGTCTTCTTGTAAGATGTAAAGATGTCAACACATGACATGACATTATTGAAGAAAACACTCTCAGTGTTGATGAAGGTCTAGCCATATTTATCGTGTCAGGAAGATCCGAATTATCAGTTATTCATTCATTTTTTTCATTTATTCAACTTATATATATTACTTACAAAGGAAGACTAAATAATCTTATAAAATAATTTGTAAGCCTTTAGATTAAAAAAGGAAAAAAAAAATTACAGAGAGAGATGGCAAAGTTAATATTAAAAAAAAAAAAAAAATAAGTAAATAAAGTAAGAATTAAATATTATAAAACAGAAAAAGTAGTTAGAGAGTTGAAAAACATGTTCATATTATTTTCTGCATATTAGGTTGTAGCCAGTAGTGCGAGTAAGGACGACTTAAATTTATTCGTGCTTGTCATTCTTCTCAGGTCAATAGGAAGAGAGTTCCAGAGCCGGACAACTTGAACAAAGAATTGACGCTCAGAAGTAAGACAATGGTATCTTGGTTGAACTAGCGAGAACGATCTATGCGATTGCAAGAACTGAAGTTTATTAAATAGGTAATCTGGCTCTCGAGTTTTTATAAGGTTATGCAAAAAACATAGCGATTTGTATTTTAGTAGGCTAGAGAAGGAGCAACCAGTTATTTGTTTAGAAAAGTGTGAGATGTGATCGCGCTGCCGGATGTTGAAAATGTATCTTGCGATATTGTTGAAGACAATGTTAAGTTTTCTGAGACTATTGTGGTCACAGGCTTGCAAAAGATCTCGCATCCGAAAAGTAAAGTAGGTAATAGAAGAGTTTTTGCTAAAATTAATTTAGTTTTCGTTGGTAGAAGATGTTGAGTAGCCCATAAAGTACGAAGCCCACTATAAACCTTGCCGATGATAGAATTAATGTGTGTATCCCAAGAGAGATTCGAATTAAAAATCACACCAAGGTTTTTAGCGGAGACAGCCCACTCTATGGGCACTTGATTGATGTGAACAAGCTGTAGGCCTGAGAGAAGATCAGGAGCTCCACGGTGTATGAAAATTACTTTAGACTTATCAGCATTAAGTCGAAGGTCGTGTTTAATTGACCAGTCATAAATTCTGGCAAGATCTTCGTTTAGGAGGTCTATAGCAGAGTTTGTTTCATCAGTGGGGCAGCTTATCATAAGTTGTACATCGTCAGCGTACATATGAATTTTGCAGTGTTTAACAATGTTTGGTAGATCGTTCACGTATAAGGAGAAAAGAGTGGGTCCCAGGATTGATCCTTGTGGCACTCCATTATGTACACTTAAGAAATTCGAACTATTCTCACCAATGCAAACACACTGTTTTCTTCCACTTAAATAAGACTTGATAAGAGCTACGGACAAAGAAGAAAAAGCGAAAAGGTCTACAAATGACCGCGTGGTTGACTGTGTCAAATGCCTTCGAAAAGTCGAGCAATGATAAAAGCGTTGGATGATTCTTATCCAATGCGTTACGAATCTCTTCTACCATTAATATCAGGGCAGTGTTACAGCTCCTTTTAGGCCGAAAACCAGACTGATGTATAGTTAGGAGATCTTCGTTTCTTAAGTAGCAACGAATTTGTTTTAGTGCTAACTTTTCGAAGGCCTTCGACAAGTAAGGTAGAATAGCGATTGGCCTGTATTCAACCGTATTCCTCATTCTTTTCTTGGGGACCGGGACTATTTTTACTTTTTTCCATTCAGAGGGAAAGGTAGAAGTAGTGAATATAGTATTAAAGAGATGAGTAAAGTGAGGAAGTAAATAAGGCAAAGTCTAGACCAGTAGCATTGGATTTTACCGAGGGGAGTGCTTCAACAACATCTACTTCGGTGACTCTATTGAAGCAAAAAGCCCCTTCAGTGTCATTTTCAGTGCTATGCTCTGGGGAAGCAGGGCTGCAAGAAGGATTACCACATGAGGAGATGAAGTTCAGGTTCAGCTGGTCACAGTTAACATCAGTGGGGACTACCATATTTTTCCTACCGATGCCTAGTTCGCGAAGATTCTTCCACATGTTCCTAGAGTTTCCAGGGGGACGACAGATTGAACTTATGATTATAAAAAGCTTTTTTGGCAGATCTGATTTTCAAGACAACTTTGTTGCGCAATAAACGATATTCATTTCGGAATTCATCAAGACGAAACCTCCTCCACTTTCGATAGGCAGTGTCACGTTGGACTATAAGTTTTTTTAATGTAAGAGCTAAACCATTGAGGGGACTTAGATGTGCGTACTATTGCTTTTAGAGGGATGTTTTTCTCATATAGCTGTAACACATGTTGCTGTAGGAACATAACTTGGTCATCGACAGAGGGCATGTAATAGATGCTATCCCAAAAAATTCGGTTAACGTCGGAAAGCAGATTAGTATAATCTATATTATTATAGTCACGGTAAAATCGTACCGGGGTGCTGCTAGATAGTTCTATGTTAAATGATAAGTATATCAAGTCATGCCTAGAAAACCCTGGCGCACCGATTTGGTCATAAAAGAGCATTTTAGAAATGTCACCAACAAAGAAAACGACGAGAAGGGAACATGAGTCTTCCAAGTAGTGGGTGGGAATACTTGAGTTAACCGCTGTTAAATGAAGCGAATTCATATTTCCGATAAACGAGGCTGATTCAGACTTATTCAGTAGATTGCAATTCAGGTCACCTCAAATAGCCTCAAGAACATCTAGCAATGGAGTAAAGCATAACTGTTTGTTTGGCCTATAGGCAACACCAAGTATTAACTTTCCAGCTCTACATGTAATTTCAACAAACAAATAACAATAGTTAAAGTTAGGAAGGTTCGAATTAACAAAATGACTGCGATGCGCTTTCGATTGCATCATATTCTATTCGATTGACAGTGATGATAATCTAGAAAACACCAAAATCACTTGTAAATGTGGCTACACCCAGAAGCAAGATGTGACGAAGCTCTAATCTTTGCTTAAATAGTTGCCCAGGAACCTACTTGTTGCACGTTGGTGATGTCAAGGGATGTGAATTTAACTTCACAAAAATGGCTAATGACGAATGAATGAATAAGTGATGAATGCAATGTCGCTTTGAATCTTTGTCGCTTTAGGAATGGGAAATGCCAAATGTTGCAGATCGTTCTGCAACACTACCAGTAAGAGATTTAAACGTAAATGTTATTCACTAGTTGAATCCAAATGTTGATTCACTTGGCGTTTACCTTGGCATTTATGAATGTTCATGTTGCCATCATTAGAGTGTCTACCGGGTTCTTTAACTCGATTATGTTGTTATGGCGGCCTTCAGATCTCGAAGTGTTTCTCAATATAAAAAAAATATTCCTCCAAAGGTCATCGAGGTGCCTATAGTCCTTGAATTGTATAGGTCTACTGTGCCCTCATGCTGTCTCCGGTTGAAGATACGAAGCAAAGTATGCTTCTGCTTCGATCAGGACTGCATTTGGCTTATTTTCCCAGTAAGGAGCCCTGTTGCCCTGCCAATACTGAATCTCTTTAAACATTGAACTCACAATGAAGATTTAGTGGAATCAGACGAAATTTGTGCATCTAACACTCAGTAGAAATTTGGTTCTCTGTCAAATTGTTTTCTTACAATAAAAAATCGATTGTCGCTACGGCAAAAGAAACTGATGTACTTGGCAGGACCATAGTGACCACTCGGGAAACTATTGAGCCTGCACATGACTCTTTTTATGAGAAATAAAAAGTTCCGTGTCATTGTAGAAAGGGAATTGGTCATTTAGAAACGAAACGAACATCCTACGTAATGAAGGAGGTGACCACAGACTCTTATGTTACATCTATAGACGGGCTGAGTCTGGTTGAGTTAGAATTTTTATCAAAAAGGCATCTGAAAAGTGCCCATTCTCCGGTAAAATAAGTTGAAAGAGAGAATTTTTTTGTAAATGGGCAGATTCTCAGTCTTGAACGAACATCGCGATTTTATGCAGCTGCAATAAAGAAAGATGAAAACAGGGATATTCACCAAAATGCCAAACTAACTTACAATCGATCCAAATGCCTCCAACTTAGGTAGTATGAAGAATATGACTCGAATATATCAACACAGGTCCATGTTTTGTTGGTTCACATGAGCAGCCAGTCTTTGGGCCGGACACTACACCCACTAAGGTTGACCTAAATGAAAAGTTGGTCACCTTAGAAACAAGAAAATTTTGTGCCAGCTGTTATCACTGTTTACATTGTACAAATACAAATACTTACAAGCCTCCAGTATCACGGATTGTGAGTTGTTGTTTTTTATTTTTTATTTTTTTAAATCTGTGTATATCAAGTGCCTTATCGCTTGTTCCTGGTTCCTATCTTAGTCAGTTCCATTCCACACTACTTTTATTGCATTTTTACTTGCTAATTGCCACTGCACAAGCACAGAATTTAACACAAACCCCCGTTTCACATTGTTACTGTCTTTCACTGTGTTATTATGTATCTTAAGTCGTTAATTGTCTATCATCTCGTTGCTAGAATAAAAAGTTTATACATAACAACAAAAAAACAAGAGAAAAACTGCTGTAAGATCCATAAAAAAAAGCTTAGCCTAACCGTCTTGCCTCGTTAAGAGTGCTGTCTGGAATATTACACTTGCATTCACTATTATCACCATTATCTCTCGGGTTGTGTAAATTGTTTACTCTTGAATTTGGATTGACGATGGCAACGGCACAGATACTGAATATTATAACAAATGAGAGTGTATACGTTGTGTCAATACAAACTATCTGCAACAACAACAACGAACAAGTAAATAACTAATAACTAATAAGAGCAAGCAAAAAAACAGAAAAACTGCCATACTTTCAACGGTATCTAATCGTTGACAGATATGCCGATATTATAAAGATTACAATTATTTTTTTATTTTTGTTGTTGTTGTTGTTGTTACCTGCTAAATGATAATTTTGTTATCCCTCCAACTGATATTCCATATGCGATTTGAAGTTCAATAGATGTTTGCTGTGGTAGGTGTCTAATGGAACTTGTTCTACATGCATTTGGCCAAAAAACAGATGAAAGCCAACATTAATCAGCCGATCTATGCAACAGTGAATTGAGAACAATTGCATTACTCTTGCTTCAGCTCGAAATTCAATAGAAACTAGAGCCTGTGCACGTAGTAAAAAGGCACATCTGATGGCAACAGAACAGAACACTGATTTAGTTAGATATGAAATTCACAAACATTTATCTATCTACTCGTAGTCTGATGCGAATGATGTTATTCGAACCGCGAAGTACGCGAATGAAAGCATAATTCCAGATGGATTTCAGGTTCACATTATCTCACCCAGAGGAGGAGATTCATCGGAATCGTGTCATCTGACGCTGGTTAATTTGTTTTTCCTTCAAATTATTGCATTGTATTGTATACATTGCCAAAATTACAAACCAGAACCACCTTTCAGCGATATTGTATTTCAAACATGGTGGTGTCAAATGCTAATCAATTATCCACAATACATCAATAATTTGATGTAGTACATGTCAGTAGTGGATAGTGTTTGCAACGAGGAACAATAACATACTTCGCTTTTAAATTGTGGCAGCATCAGATTTTTGATTCTATTTAATCGCTTGCAGACATTCATCACCAGGCACACCTATTTCATATTCTATATCCGACACAATATTCGTAAGGATGGGAAGCATTCACTGGCTTTCAGAGAATAGATTATGTTCCCACTCTGTTACCGACTCTGAAAAGACCTTCGCAAGCTAATCCTTTTGCAGATATGCAGATGGCTTTGCCACCTCAAATCCAACATTCTGCTTGTCAAGAGGAAACTTTCAAAAGGATGCACCCAATTTTTCAGACAGATCTGGAAATGATTCCTGTGATAAGAAGCGATGCGTTAGTTAGCTAAAACCCAAGGTAGCTTCCTATGGCCAAGACTCCTTCCTTACATGCATAATTCTGGTCGTACTTCGTCTTTAGCTTATGACCCCACCAGGTATGACTGCTTTACTATTCCAAGTTGTACTCCAACCCCATCAATAGGGGAAATACGCATCAATTGCATGTTATATTCCTTTCCACATTTTAAGAAGTTTCGTAGGGTTCATCCTCATATCCTCTCCGTCTAATCACAAATGTCCTCAGCTCTCCCTCAACTGTTTTGCTGAGTATGTATTTAGAGCTATCTAAATCACATCCACTGTCGCTTGGTTTGCTGTATAGTGTTATCTACGGGCTCCTGACATGTCCTTATAACGAGCTAATCGTTTGAGATGCGGTTTTGATAGAAAATTCTCAGAATTACGAGTAGAAACCTATTTTCTTTTGCCTTCCTAGTACTAACTTTGTTGTATCCAAAGTACGGTTGCGGATATCCCGAACAACTGCAAATCTTTTTCTGATCGAGTCTCCCTTAATATCTTAAGAGGTCCTATGCCGCCTCTGATGTATTGGGTTTCACTAGACCACCACAACGAAACCCCAGCAAGAGGCATACAAAGCGGTGCTACATAGAAGGACTGGAGCTGTTCACGAGCTCTACGAATGAAAGAGGAGAAACGAAGATGTTACTCGAACAACACGGACACAAACTCCGAACCGAAGCCTGCAGAAACGAACGAGAAAATATAGTAGTAGATTCGCAATCGATGCTGCGGATTTCGAAAGAGCATTCCTGTAGACTGAACAGAATGAACCTGGCAACAATTCAATCCACCCAACCGTGATGAAGTGAAGAGAGCAATATCTAAACTTAAGACTGCCAAGCCCTTCAAAGTACAAGGCGATGACTTAGTAAGGAGCATACACCAACTGTAAAATATGGTCGGGCGAAAGTGTGCCCGATGAATGGATCCTCAAGAAAGGAGACCCTCTGATATTTTTTTTATATTTGACGCGCGCATAGGTGGATTTTTCGTACCCTTAAGATGTTTGCACATAGTGCGGGTGAAGATAAGTTAGGGAGGAAGAAAGAGAGGTACCATAGAGCCCACCATCACCGTCCACAGAACTCACCGAGACCTTTGATGTCAAAAAAGGATTTTGACATTATGGAAGGAAAAATCACGCGCCAACATAAGAGGCGCAATTTTTCAAAAGTCCGTCCGATTACTCGCATACGCCAATGATATTGATATTGATCATTGGAAGAAGGCAGAGTGATGTCAGTGGCGCTTTCGCAAGTATTGAGATAAAAGCTGTAAACAAGAAAGAACGCTCACCACCGATGGAGGTAGTTAGGGACTTTGTCTACCTAGGCAACGATACCAGCGCTGAGATCAATCGAAGAATAACTCTTTGCCAATCGTTGCGTCTTTGGGCTAAGAAGGCAATTGACTAGCAAAGCCCTCTCTCGAACAGCAAAAGTGACAACAAAAGTGCAGAGAGGAAAATTCTTCGGGTATTCAGTGAGTGGAGGAGAAGATACAACGACGAACTATACGGACTGTACCAAAAACTGAGGTGGTTGAGCCATGTAGAGCGGAGGGAGACCATAGACAGCACAGTATAGTAGGTAGCGTGTAAAACTGGGGGCAAAACTGAGGCTCAGGTACACCCCAGTACTAAGAGAAAATCTGTTGTAGATTTGTCTTAGTACTGTAAATGTGATTTTTCCAGACTTTAAATATCATACCGACCACGGTTTACGGATTATGCTGTCTACATCGAGTTTACTATACTATCTTCTGTCGAAATGATGATTTCTAAATAAGGGATCATCCCGGAATCATCCATAGTCCTGTATCAAATCAAGCATACAAACATCCCATACAAAATCTTGATTCAAACTATAAAAATGTGATAGGTGCCGACAAATCTAGAGGAAGAGTATACTTTTTATATGAAGAGCTGCGTCGAGGTGTTATTTGATGCCGGACAGAGTTATTCGGCCACAGCTAGCAGAACACATATGACTGATCTTGAATGTGATTGGTCGAGATTGCCTTTCAACAACTTGGCGTTCATCTTAGCTTGTCAGGGAACGTTCATTCTCGTCTGCCTTAGCGCAGCTGGCAAAAATTACGATGATATCTGTCTGCTCAATAAATACGAACCAAACCAACAAAGGTCGAGTAAAAAAACTGTTTAAAACGATGGGGATTCTGAAGGAGAAATAGTTGTTCAACTAGATCGATCAAAGAGACAATAATGCCAGCTAAGATGACGAGAAAGACCGTCTTTAGGTTACAAAATCAAAGATTTTGCTGATGCCATAGTTTGGATAACTGGCAAGTACTAGAACTTGATAGGAAGCTCTCAAAGCCATTGCTTGTCGCTTGCAATATTTCATCGAAAGTGTTCAATTACTGTATCGCAGCTTATTTACACTTACGCGGATAGATAACTTTCTGTTAATGATGTTCGACTTCCTGAATATCGTTTACATTTCAGACAAAGTCAAGCAAGATTGTGGAGTGCTTCCATGTGGTCTATTAGCACCACCCCGTAATGCACTATGATGCAACGTAGACATACTCGTACCCGTCGCTTAAACAAGATTACAATCGAAATAGACAAGACAACAAAAAAATAAAAAATTCCGTATTTTCTATGCAATTGCAAGTTAAATATTATTTCTATTTGTAATTTTAGTGCAAATTTAGTGCAGATAGCACACCATACACAGACAATGGGAAAAATTCCAGGCAAAGTCAACACTAGCACTACCAGAGAAGAGAGGAAACATGCATATTTCCACCTCTACAAAAAAGAAAAGCAACAAAGCAAACAAAAAAAAGGCTACAAAAAAAAAAACCAACACCAGTACACAACTGTGCAAGTGAAAAAATATTGAAGTTCGAAATTAAGAACAATTATCCATGCGATTAGACGAATTGTTGTAGTTTTGATCGGAACGCGCGTTTTCGAAAATTTTCTCCCACATTTTGGTTTTTTCATTGTTTTAGTTTTTTGATGGAAATCTTTGCAATTTTGGGAATACGAACACATACCTTTGGATGGTATCTGTGAGAAGAGATCGGTTTGAAGTGAACAAGTCTTATCTAGGTTTCGCGCTGCGGTTATAGGTGCCCTTGGATACGGTATGCTTAATTAATTACAAATTATTCAATAGTGCTATTTGGTAAATTGGAATGTGCAATAGTTTTGTGTTGTTGTTGTTGTTGCTGTGGGTGTTAATGATTGATGATAAGCAGAGTCTGGGCCGCTTCAATTGAATATTCGTGATGTTGGCGCCAGTGGAGAGCCAATAGTAAATTTGTGTACATTTAACGCACTGTGTAACTATGTGCAAATTGGTCTACACAACATCAGTATTCAGTGCATTGTGGGAGACATGCTCTTTGTGCAACAACTTGGCTTCGTTAACTAGGCCTTTGTGGTGCATCTACAATACAACCACATCTGTAATAATGCAGATAAAGTTGATGACTGTCGGCCACCTAAAATGGTTTTTGTAAATTCTTTCAGTGACTGATACGTATTATCATCACCAATTGTCAATTGGTCAGTCGAAGTTGCCCAATATGCCAATTTATTTTTTTTTTTTTTTTGACAGCGCCCCCAGTACTTTGTCTGGATACGCTTGGTACTGTAAAGTTGGCAATCACGGCTTTCAAAGTAAACATTTTTGGAGTAATTTAGAACTACCTATCTTGGGTAATAATTATTTGTTCCTCGGCGTTCTCCTAGAACGGCATCTAGAACTTTATTTACCGACGATCGTTCCTTTCGCTGCATGCATTCGATAGTTTTCATTAGACCAAGGATTACGTTATATTGATCAGTTGAAACCCAACACTTTGTTTGATAGGTGGCTTACTGGGAAGATCAGCATTAGACGAGCCTCTTGCACTTGCTTTACCTGCACAGAGTCTTCTAAAATTCGCCCAGCAGTTAAATATCATGAAAATATTAAACAGCTGAATTATGACCAACGGTTGTCTGCTTCTTTTTTAACTGGCCCCTAGCCGTATAGCAAAAATTTCTAAAGTTCTAAAATTCAGCTCCTCAGCTTCTTATCTGCGTTTACTAGCTGTCATTCCGCACCGATTTATAGGCTCTGCTTAAGGTGCTGGCGAAGTGACCCAGATGGCAAGTTAAATTTCTATTTTTTTTCTCTCTCTCTCTGAACTCGATTTCAGTGGTAACGTTCCATGATATTGTAATCGTCCGACAACAAATGTCTTTATCGTGATTTGCACCGTGTAGCAAAAGAGTAGGGTTAATGAAATAGCTAACCATAGCCCGTCGGATGGCTATTGAGCCAGAGGACTTAAGGTCCTTTGGTGAATCTTAAGATACAAAAACCATGTACTACAATACATTTCGCAACCAGCTTAACCGCTAGCTATTTCTTCCAATTATACCAAATAAGCTCTACGATCTGGGTCAGAAGCAAGTTATCCACGGAGATAAATGCGAGTATGTCATCTTTGTTAAGAAGATTGTTATATCAGGTATTTACTAGCTAGACTAGTGAATGAGTGCTGAAGTTTACAACACAGCGATAGTTCCGTTTACGAGATCGATGTCAACCTCTACGCGTTGTTGTAGAAAGCTACAGTCGTCTGCAGATTCTTTAGGATTTTCGGATGGATTTTCGAAACTTTGTAGGACGATGTGTACCTACTGCTGCATGTTAATCCGCTTAACCTGAGTTCTTTTTTTTTCGAAGAAATCGGATACCTCAGGTCGCATTTTCCTTCAACTCCTGAACGCTTACCTGACAGGTACACATTTTTTAAATTTTTTAAAGTTAAATGTGAGAAATGAGTAACTCTATTTTGGCAATCTTCAATTGAAATCTGATCGACAGTAGTCTTTCTACCAAATTGGTCTTACTGTCACTGTCTATGACTTCCTATATCTTCATATCACCTCAATACAATCTGCTACGTGTGCTAAATGTGCCAGGACCAATTTTCCATGACTTTTTCGCATAACTCAGCCGATATTCCAGCAATTTCACATCGAATATCCCCCTCCAAGTCAAAAGTTCCTAACTTATTGGCATAGACCAGGGATTTAATGTAGCCCCAAAACAAAAAAAAGAGTCTAAAGCTGTGTTAACGATTTCTGGCGATAAGACGGGCATATCATCAACGCCTTCCCGTTCCACTTTATCTAAAAAGAAAAATTCATTAACACTGGCTTCACCTCGGAAGAAGTACGGCCCAATGACACCACCGGCATGAAAACCAAACCAAACAGTAGTCAACTTCTTCGTATAAAATCGGTGCTGTTGGAACACCTCCGGTATTCGAAGCAAATCTTCTTCTCAACAAAGCCAAAAATGTCCCTCGTCATTGAGAATGATTTTTCGGTGAAGGTTTGGATCTTCTTCCATCTTCAATAGAAAGGTGCACAGCTCTTACGACCGACATATTGTCTCGCAATATTCTCTCCACTTCTGACGTTTCACTGCCTTACTGGGACGGCAAAATTATGGAGTGACTAAGTCGATTTTTTTTTTCAGCTTTTAGCTTATAGGGACGATTACAATGGTCGCAAACTAATCGCAAACACAAATATGCTCAGATCTGTGAAGAGGATATAACTTATGATGTTTCCTTCACCATGGATGTTTTATACAGAGGTCTATACAAAGGTGTCTGCAAAGGTGAGAAGTATTAATTCATTTAAACTGCCAGTCACATCACTGGAGGTCCTGTAATAATTTAAATCATTAAGTGTACTTGCGACCATACTCAAATCTTCTTTCAATCCACCTGCGACTGTAATTCAGTCCATTTCAAGTATCATTCATAGATTGAGTGGCGGATTGGTTGTCCAACATTCTACTCAAAAAAAAAAACTGAAATTGCAAAAGAAAAAAGGACAATTGTGGCTCCATAAGAATTATTGTAGACAAGTCGGTTAAGGGTTAACATAGACACAACAGAGGTTGGTTAATGCTCAATGTGAATGTTACAGCAGAGAGCAATACCCAAGAATTTTCTCTTAAAATCCTTGAAGCATTCTCTTCCCCATTAAATGTCTCACTCAACTCAATAAAATCCCATAATTAACAGCATCCGGATTTCACTCATCGGAAAACCTACCAATTGTCCTCTCTTCACTGAACTTTACTAGCCCATTTTAGAGTTCCTCTCAACAAGTGGAACATGCACATGACAAACAACAACCCTTAATTTACATTCACTCAATTCCACCCCCCCCAATTAAGTGAAATTTCCATTTTCTCTTTTACTCACTCTCGGAGAAGAGCGAAAATATCCTTTGATAGCGATTTAGATTTTCGAAGAAAATTTCTATCAAAATTCAGGAGTGTGCAACCCCCTTATTCTTATCTTGTGGACATTTTCTCTTTCTTCTCTCCCTTGTTGTGATTTTGGTTTCGGTGTTGTCGTTTTGTTTTGAGTGGAATTTTCTAAGAAAATTTTACCATTTCTTACGCGCTCAACGAACAGAAGTCGAAGTAAAAGAGGTTTCCATCTCTCCTGAGATTTTCCGTTTATTCTCCATGGGTATGGGGGTATGTTTGGTGAAATGTTGGCAAGTCTTCTATGGAAATGGTTGCTCGTTGTATTTGGGAGTTGACACTAAATGATGGAGCACAAGTAAGGCACCTTCCTTGAACTTCCTTGGGGGTGACTTGTATGGCGCTTCGTTTCATATCTAAGAAAATAATATTTATACTTAAGAAACACGGCGTTTTCAAGTTAGTTTCTCGGGATCTGTCGTTCATGCAGGAGCTAAAAGTTCTAAGAAAACGGTTTTCTTAAGACACAAAACAACCACCGCTCAAGCAACTCATGTGAATAAGCCTACAATCTCACATTAAGAGTGTTCGAGTTTTTTTTTTTTGTTTTTTTGTTTTACCCGAAAACCTCGAGTTTATTTTTACGTTGTTGTTGTTGTTGTCGACCTTTGTTGTGTTTGTTTTTTTTTTACCCCCCCTCTCCACCCGTATTGCCTGACTGTACGTTTTCTCTGTGCGGGATTAAAATCTGTCGAAGGAAAAAAAAAAAAAAATCCCTTTTTGGCGGGAGAAAAATTTTAAAATTCAAATTTAACCTGAAATGTTAAATGAAATGTTGTGAAAGTGATAACATTTATTTGTTGAATTTAGCCAAATCAAATAGTGAAAGGGGATACACATTTTGATTTCTGATTTCTCCTCCTGACAAAACAAAAGCAGAGGTTAGTAGTGTTTTAGGAAATGTATCGACAACTTGAAAGTCTTTGCTGTGTGTTGTTCTGTGGAAATTCATCCCAGACGTATGTGGATCTTTTTTTTTTGTCATTCTTATTTATTTTGGCGCCAAAAGGAAAGGCTTAATTTTGTTTTGCGAATTAAAGTAATTCTCGTTGGGGAAAGTAAAAACCGAGTTGGAAAGAAATATTGAGAAAGTAAAAGTGGGAGCTACAAAAAATTACAAAATTGTGTGTTTGAATTTGTTGCTACTATATTCGTACCCCCGTCTTCTTTTTTCTTTTTTTTTAATTTTTCGGCATAGAGATGATAGTCACTCCAATTATTTTGGCTGGAAAAAAAAATCACTTTCGTCAGCGGAAAAGACTTAATGCACTTTAAAATGCATTCGGACATTTTCGAGAACAGAAAATGTGTGCCGCCAATTCCGATTGGCTTTACATTTTTCATTTAAAAAATCCGAAGGATATCCATGAATTTTTACAAATTCCAGTTGTAAGCTACGATTTTCTTTTTTTTGGTCTATTTTATGAGAATTTTTTATATTTGACTTCAAATCAACTTTAAACTTTGAAATGTTTGACTGATTTCATTCTCGATTTTTTGTGATCTCAAAATCTTTTCGTGAAATTTGAATTTTTTCAAGTCCATCATAATTTATGTTGTATGAATTCTTCTCTTGTAATTTTGTAATTTAGCCGCTTTCTGATGATGTCCTTCTAATAAGACCTTCGGCAGTGCTTTTAAAATTCTCCCAGTGCTGCCATTCGGAATCAGGAATTTTTTACTATTATTCAATCAAAAATTGCCGAATTAATATAGAACAGAACTCTTGAGATTGACAAGATTTTAAAATTGCTCCTCATTTTGAAAAGTTCGGTTTAGGTTCTCAAATACTGATTTTATTTTTTTTCTTCCAACTAAATTGAAACAAGAACTTAAGGCATAAAGACCAATACCAACGACAATAGTGTTAAAATTCGAAAAGAGTGTTTTTTTTTTTTTGTCTTTTATTTATTTATTTCAGTTTTAAGTTGTCTTGGGGAAAAATCTGAAATTTTTCCACAACCAAAACAGTGATATTTCGAAATTTTTCAACACAGTTTGCTTTCATGCCGAACGAAAAAATTCTGGTGCTTCCATATTGCTCTGCAATTTCTATTTGTGTTATAAAAATAAACCAGTCAAAAAAACTTCATCCAGAAAGATTAAAAAAAAAATAACAAAACAGAAACACTTATGAAAATATCTTTTTTACCATCTTTTCCATGCGAATGTGAAAATTGTGGCCAACTTGGGTTTTAGCAGAATTTTTAGCACGACCTGTGGACATTTTGCCGTCGGTCATTTTCGAAGAAATTTTTCAATAGTCGCGATGTTTCTTTCCTAGTTGTTTTAAATTTATTAATTGTTTCTGCATGTTAGCCATAAATTTGTGTAAATTTAGCACCAAAAAAAAAATGCGCTTTTATGATAATTGTCAAAGAATTGGATAAATATTTACGCAGAGTCCAAGTGACAATACTTTTCACTGTTGTTTTCTTTTCGTAGATTTTAATTTATATTTATTTTTGAAGATAGAACACCATAGTGGTTAGCCAGACCAGAAAACGATGGTATTTTTTTTTTTAGTTATAAAAGTGTTTAATTTTGATAGACGAAATATTTAAAGCCAACGAAGTAGCAGCCACGATTGAGTGAATTTTTAAAGCGGCCGTGTACTGAACTTTAAATTCTATAGTGTGATTTTTCATGAATAAAATCGTCCTAATTCCAGTGACCTAAATTCTTGTGCAGCTGAGTTTCTTAAATTTTGAGAAAATCTCAATTAAATACGATGTATCTTACAAATATTCAGATAAAAATTTCTTGTATACGAAATATGGAAAATTGAAAGAGAAGCTGTATGTGTAACTTTAATTTTGTGACTTTCTGAAATAGCCTTCAATTAAAACTGGCACCTAAGGACATTCATATGAATGCGATTTCAATTGAACGAAATCTCCCCATTAGTCGCGTGTCAATCCTTCAAGAAAAATTATGCCTTAGCTGAAACTATGTAAAAAATTTTTTTTAACAATTTCAAGTGCGTTTTCTGAAGAAGAGAAATTTTTCCTCTGGCTTTGTGTTTTTTAATATTTTTTTTCTTTTTTTTTATATAACGATAACGAACATAACTTTCTAATTTTGTCCATTTTTTTTTTTTATTTTTTTTTTGTTTGCACGCTTACTTATTTAAAACTTGACTTGGAATAGAAATAATTTGGAATTGTTTTGTGTAACTTTCGTTTTCAGGCTGAAGAAGAATCTGCGTAACCGCATACACCTAAATTCGAATGCACTTACCCTGAAGGAACCCAGCTAAGGAGAATTTCTCTAAACACGATTAAAATAAATAAATAATAACCAACCGATTGGAAAGGAAGTTATAACCTGGACAAGAATCCTCGCCTCCCCAAATTACGACAGAACCAGAAAGTGAATGGCTCAGCTAATTCACCTCTGTAAAAATCCCAAAACTAGTCAAAGACAAATCCAAAGAAACAATCATCATCAGAATAGAGTATTTCTACGAAAGCGAAAAACTTAGAAAATTGAGAAAATTTTAAACCATAAAATAACAACGGAAATATTTGAAAATTTCAATTGAATTTATGTGAGCTTGTGTGAGGGTTGCAAGATTGTGTTTGAGTGCCACCACTATCGATATCGATACAATCAAATACTGTTGACTATCATAAATCATTAAAACTGGAGGAGGAAAGATAATTTTTTAAAACTGGACGAGTATCATCCATATCTTGTGCCATTTGCCGGAGGTAACGTTGCTGCATATTCCGTTGATAATTTGCGTCGCATTTCGGATTCTCACCCGCAAGCCCATCATAATCAGCATCATATTCAACAGCAAAATACTCAAGTACCACCGGGTATCTCTATAGAGGATCCTGATAGTTCTGCAACTAGAGAATTACAGTACGACAATAAAAATCGCTACCAACAATTGCAAAATTATCAGCAACAACATAATCAACATCAATTAGAGCAACCAACACAACCACCACATCCACCACAACAACAACAGCAGCAGCAGCAGCACGAACAACAGCAACATTTTGAGAGTGGTACTGGGAATAATCAATTGGAATATAAATACGAACCGACCGGAGGCAAAATATCACAACCATCTTTACCATCTGTAACGATACCGTTACAACCGCAACAATCCAATACAATAGAGGCTATATCAGGTGGACAAGCCTTAGGAAGTCACTCAAAAGTGGATCAGTGGCTGTTGAACCAATTCAAAATAGCAACCGAAGCTGCACTTGATTTACGTTCAACACCGCTATTGTCACATCAGCAACAGCAACAACAACAGCTTCACCATCACCATCAGCAGCATTTAGATCAGCAACAGCAGCATCTTCCACTAGACGGAGGTGCTGCACTATTGCCAAAATTACCACTGCATTCGCAGCAACAGAATTCCCTTTCAAACGCTCCGTTAGTAGGCACAGCAGCAGCAGCAGCAGCAGCCGCTGCCGCCGCCGCAGCTGCAGTAGTGAATACACAAATGACTACAGACGTACAACAGCATCAACATCAGATTACTAACCGGTCACTTTTCAAAATGGACACTGACTTTTGGCAACAAGCCAGAGGGCCACCTATAAGTCTGGCAACCGTTGCCCATCACCATCATCATCAGCAACAGCAGCAACAGCAGCAACAGCAGCAGCAGCAGCAACAACACCAGCAACAGCAGCAGCAACAGCAGCATCAGCAACATTTGACACACCATCAGAATCAACAGTCGCTGGCGTTATTCAATGCAATGGCGGCTACAAGTGCTAATACCAATAATAGTACAGTACCAACCTCAAATAATCATAACAACAGCAGTAACAATAATAGTGAAAATAACGAAGTGAACAACAGTGATGCCGTAGCGACATCAGAGAATGTAGCAACAACAGCCGCACTATCGAGACCTATCGAAAATCGTAGAAGTCCCTTACACAATGGCCCAAATTCTGATCAGAATAATCACCAAACTGCAAACAGTCCTGCGCCTGCATCTGCACACTTACATCATCAGCTACAACAGCAACTCCATCATCATATGCAACAGCAACAGCAACAGCAACAGCAACAGCAAACTGAGACTGGACAAAACGACTCCCTATCGAATGGAGGCGATGCTGAAAGTGGCAGTGGTACGCGTATTCCTGGTGTACCACATTTAACACCAAATCATCTAACCGCAGGCAGCCTGCAACAAATGCAACATCTTCAGCAACAGAATCATATGCAACAACAAACACAAAGCAACCAACAAAATCAGTCACAACAGCAGCAACAGCAACAACACAGTCCTCAATTAAATTTGTCACAGCAACAGGCAGCAGCGGCGGCGGCAGCAGCGGCAGCAGCAGCTTCACTGTCGCATCCACCGCAGCCACTTACCCCATCAGGGGGTAGTTCAACTCCAGACATAAAGTTCAACAGCGAAAAGTTAGTCAATGAGATTCAGGTGAGTCCTTGAGAAATGTGTTATTCTGTTTCCTTATTACCGTCTCTAATTTCTGTATGTTGCGATGTGTGTCTCTGTATATATATACATATATATGTGTGTGTGTGTCTGTATTTAAAACTCTATGAAAAAGAAAAACCGACAAAACTGCAGTGTTACACAAAATTGCTCAGTCTTGAAATTCTCCTTAAGACGGCTTATAACAGATGACGACATACTTTCCCTCTCACGATACGCATACCAAAACCGTAATCGGCATCGGCAACGGCAACGACAACGCCAACATCAATGCCAACAACAACGGCAGCGAAAATCGGGACGAAGATGGTAACTTTAATAGGGACAAGGACTCGAAAAGATGTGTTAAACATTTTCAATGTCACGCTGTGCGCTTCGTGGGAGTACATAGGTGCGAGGGTCTCTTTTTCGTGTTGCCCCTTTCAACAAGTGTATGGATATCCTCAAGATGTACGCATGCATTACTCTCCCGTATATCCTTTTTTTTTTTTTATCCTTATAACTTTATCCCCCAAAAATAAAAACTAAATGGACTACAAAACAGCCGCCCAGTTACATAGATAACACCTACCGCCGCCGAAGCAACCACAAAAGAAAAATGAAATACGTAAAACCGAACACTGTTGTAGCATTGTCAGGACTTTGGTTGTTTTTTTTTTCTCCTCCAAACACTCGTCCTTGTATCATTTGGTAGAAGGAAAAAATTTGCAAAAACATTGGTCAACGGGCTAGTCCTGTTAGCGAATCGGAAAAAAGCGCATACCTACTTTTTCTACATTTTTTTGTTTTTGTCGTCCTTTCTTCAGACATCCTTTTCTCGTAGGTTTGTTTGTTTCTTTGGTTTTTTTTTTTTTGTTTGCAACGGTTGGAATTTTCGGCGCCAAATGCAATTCTACACGTGATACACTCCATATATAATCCTCCTGAACTAGAGCAAGAGATGAGGAAATCCTTTGGCCGCCACACCCCCTCCAATCACATGAGCAAGGGAGTATTTAACCCGACTGAATGAGAGAAATTTTAACGTGTGTATGTGTGGGTGTGTGTGTGTGTTTTTCAGAATTGAAATCTCCCAAAATTTCTAGGTTTCTTTCTTGGATAGGTGCGTTCTGGTACAAGGATCTATTGTGTGTATGGATGGCTGTAAGTGTTGTGTGTAGTTTTTGAGAGATGCGATGCATTTGACAAAAATTAACACCAAACACCATGAATAAGAACGAAAATTTGTTGTCTTTCTGGCTTTGTTATTGCTTACCGTGTTGATGGCAATGTTGTAGTAATGGTATTGGCAAAATTGCCGGTCCTGTATGTGAAGAATAATTTACTACCGAAAACTTTGGAGCTATGATCCAAGGATATTTCCTGAGGGACCAGGCCAGGGTGGAGATTGCTCCCTCAGAAGGTCCAATGACTAAAGCGGAGATAAAAGCAAACTCAAAGGCAAAGGCAAAGGCAAATGCACTACCGCCGGCAAGAGCGTGTATAGTTTGTTTGATATGGATATACTCGTACATGTCCATACATACATATATATACATGTAGTTATACTGATGAGCATATGTACATATGTACAGAGCGATTGAGCCACTCTGGGTGATGATGTTGCCTGGGTATTGATGATGAACTTCATTCCTTTTAGTACATTCAACTTTGCTTACTGCTGCTGTATCTACTCTTTTGGGGTCTGCTTGGCTGAAATGCCAGCCGAAGAGTAACAAACGAAGTCAGGGGATGTAAATACGCTTGGCCTTGATTTTTGTTTATAAAAGGTTCGACTTTATATTTAAGTTTTGTGTGTAGGAGGGGTGTGTTTTGGGCGAAACCTTGTTAAATTGTGTCATCTTGTGATGTGTACACACATGACTTGTGATGACAGTTGAAGATGACGAAGAAGTTTCTTTTTTATCTACACCTTGTGGTGTATGTAGGTACTTTCGAACAAATTCAATTCAAACCGAATTTGAAAAGTCACAAATGTTGTCTTCTTATCCTTGGTTCTTTACACCCTAATGATTGATTTCATTCAATAATTAAGTGGTTCGATATTTTTTTTTATAAAAAAAAGTTTATAAAGAAGGATGACAAACTCTTGGTACGAACTTAAGGCAATTTACAACAATTTGTAGACATTTTCACCCATTTTTTGAGTAGATCTGATTAATATGAATTATTTCAAAATTTTCATTTCATTTAACCAAAGAACATTATTACTTCACACTACATGAGCAAGCTCGTATGTATGTATGTATGTATGTATGTATGTATGTACGTATTCTGGTGTTACTCTCGGCACCAGTAAATGTCTAGGTTTGGTATTCCTCCATACAGGAGACTATTTTGTCTGGGTTTTAGTAGTAAAGTACAGCCGCTAGTATCATAGTTTGGCCAATCACTGTCTCACTGACATCCGCTTTTGGATTTTTGAAATTCATGTGTTACTAAGTGTTTTGCTGAATGTAAAATGTAAATGTAAATGTAAATTTTTAGTCCACCAAAATGCATCCCTGTCGAGTTGCTCAGCCAAACGCTAGAAAGTTTTTTTTCGGCAGCACCGCTGTACTTTCTTCAAATTTTGTATTTTTTAATTTTTTTTTAAGAACTTAACACTCAAGTGTTAAGTGCCTAAGTGCGTGCTAAATTTTTTGGAAAATGGGACAGAAAGAGAAAGACACAATACAGAGATTTGCACAGTTTAAAAGCATGTCGAATGAGTGTTTTAAATCGGGATGTCCTTCAAGATGTCGATAAGCCTTTTCGATTTTCATCATCAGTCACATCAGTCACTCGCTGAGGATGTCCTTCGAAATTCGAGATGTGCCCGAGGTTTATAGGACATTTTGGGCGCGAAATAATTACCTTTTTAAGGAGGCATAACAAACCTTCCAAGGGCTCACAGTTTAGGCACTAGAGGAGTTTCTGTTAGAGGCTTGAAACTGTTAAAACGGCTGTTAGTTATCAGTATTAGGCTTTTTTCGTTTACACAGAAATGTGAAAGAGATGCGCCCGAGGTTTAGATTACATTTTGACCGTCAAATAATTACCTTTTCAAGGTGGTATAATAGGCCTCAAAAGCGCTCATAGGTTAGGCACGAGAGCAGTTTCTGTTAGAGGCTTGAAACTGTTAAAACGGCTGTTAATTATCAGCATTTGGCTTTTCTCGTTTTCACAGAAATGTGAACAAGATGTGCCTGAGGTTTATAGGACACTTTAGGCGTCAAAAATTTACTTTTCTAGGACGCATAACAAGCCTCCCAAGGACTCATAACTTAGACACTAGAGCAGTTTCTGTTAGAGGCTGAAAACCGTTAAAAGGGCTGTTAATTATCAGCATTTGGCTTTTCTCGTTTTCACAGAAATGTGAAAGAGATGCGCCCGAGGTTTAGATTACATTTTGACCGTCAAATAATTACCTTTTCAAGGTGGTATAACAGGCCTCAAAAGCGCTCATAGGTTAGGCACTAGAGCAGTTTCTGTTAGAGGCTGAAAACCGTTAAAAGGGCTGTTAATTATCAGCATTTGGCTTTTCTCGTTTTCACAGAAATGTGAAAGACATGTGCCCGATGTTTATGTGACATTGTGGGCGCCAAGTAATTGCCTTTTTAAGGAGGCATAACAAGCCTCGCAAGGGCTCACAGTTTAGGCACTAGAGCAGTTTCCGTTAGAGGCTTGAAACTGTTAAAACAGCTGTTAATTATCAGCATTTGGCTTTTCTCGTTTTCACAGAAATCTGAAAGAGATGTACCCGAGGTTTATGGGACATTTTGGGCGCCAAATAATTATTTTTTTAAGAAGGCATAACAAACCTCCCAAGGGTTCACAGTATAGAAATTACAGCAGTTTCTGTTAGAGGCTTGTAAAATTCTGCTCGATGCTCATGTTTGTTCGGATGACACAAGTACTGTCACTACTACTCGTCCAAATTCATAACATTTTTATAGATGCGGCCAATAATAGATGGCCTCATTAGAAACTTCATATTTTTAAAAAGTCCTCGATAGATAGGAGATGCATTTCAAGTTGAATTTTCTCGAGTTTTTTTCAATAAAAAAAAAATTAAACAAATTCCTTTGTCGAACAAATTCACTAGCCTCTGTAATCGATACTGTTTTGGGGGCTTGTTTGCCTTCTACGAATTCTTTTCATCAGGCTGGCATTGGTGAAATCTCAGAAAATCGTTTTTGGTATTCATTTCTTCTTCAGAGATCAAGCTGCGACAGTCCACCTAAAAATAATTACAAAAACCATGAACTAGTTTACATAGGTACTAACTTATCTGACTCCAAATCTTAAACCTTTTAGTGGCTTAACATGTCTTCACCTAGAAAATGATGTGTTTTTTTTTTTTACTCCCGTAGGCCCTACTCAGGCATCAAAAGCTAATCACAGCTTCTTAGGTCGACAAATAAAATAAACGCACACACTAAGTAGCTTCAAAATGAGAACTCATTATTGGCCATTGCATTGGCAAGGATTCCAGAAAATCTCGACTGCATCCATCGTGGTGGGGTTTTTTTTTCATAGAAATTAACTCCCGGATTAATATTTAATTTGATGTATCACACTTCTATATTCAATATTCCATTTGCAAAATCGAACATTTAACGTCTAACGCACAACTTACATAGGTATGTCCTTTGTCCAACGTCCAAGAGTGACAAAATTAAATTTTTTTCCTCCCTACACTCTGTCGCTACATCTTATGTATATATCCAAACATACAATATATTGTACATTCTGTGCATATAGAAAATTAAATATAAAAAATAAAATTGCCCCACCACTACAGCACTACATGCATTTTGCCATGTAGAATAATAGTTTCTTTCTTCTCCCCCCACCCACCACTCAACAATGTCCTTCACAACGACCCTTTTTACTAATCTAACAAAAAATAAGGGAGTGAAAAAAATGTTATAAACTCCACATTAACCGTCGTAGTGGCTCTGGCTCTGGCTCTGTAGTGGAATATCCCTATTCTTTTCCTCGTTTTTTTTTCTGTTCGTCCTAAAACGAAATACACATTCAGAGACCTATACCTTCAACGGGGAATTGAAGCAAAAAAAAAAAAAACACACGAAAAGAAAAGTATAAATGAAGAATGGAAAAAAAAATCCACTCTATAAAAAGCAGATAAAGGGGAGGGCTTTAGGGAAAAAAAAAACAAAAAAAAACTTTTTTTTTATATTATTCTTCGTCCTTTTTTATGGGTGGGACGGACGGACACTCGGTGTCCTTTTCATTTGTTTGGTTTTTCCGTGTTTCTCCACCCTTAAGGTTTGTTTCATGTACTTGGCTGTAGCCTGTTTTCTTGGGTGCGATTTCAATTCGAAACCAAGGAAAGGACACCGTGTTTCTGTTTCTTAGTCAAACTATTTGTAAAGACTTACGAGTTTATTTTTATTATTATTTATTTATTTTTTTTTTTGCGTTTACAACTTCTCTTAATCAAAGGACATACAAAAGAGCCAACAACGCAATAGTACGAGTACGAGTACGAGTACGCGTATCTATGTACATGGTTGGTTGGTCTCTAACGGTAGGGCAGAAAAATATTGCATTTAAATCTTATGTAACAGTGTAGTCGTAGGATTCACTAGCTTGTATATACAAGGAATACGAATATGTCGACAGGTAAAGCGTTACATCCAATAGCAATGCCATGACCATATTTATTTACCTTTGAAAGAAGGAATCGAATTGAATGGTTAGCTTAAAAGATTTAGTAAAAATGATCACTTGTGCATGCGCTACATAGTGTAGAAATTGGAAAAAAACTGCAAATTAGAAGAATTTCACTCATTCTTGTTAAATAGATTTATTATAACTGACTTCAGATTGGTAGGTCAAACAATTTGCGAATACTACAGAATAGGTAGTCCTCGAGTCATATTAAGGACCAAGTGGGTCGTGGATATTCCAAATTTAATTTAGTTATAGTTAACTACTTCAAAGGACTCAGTTGAATCGACCCATTAACGTCACTTTCCGTCGTGATAGTAAGTGTCGCATAGCATCAATGCTCAAATATTTACGTATCTGCATTGCTCTAAGGAAGTATTCTTAGACCAACAGATACTCAAAATATACACTAAAGTTTAGGCATGATAATTCTGTCTTTGGTTTTTAAATATTGTTGCGATATAAGAAGTGGCTTGACGATGGCCGCGCAAAATAGTTAATCACTAAAAGTCATACCTTGAACTAGAGGCATATTTCTTCTAGACAATGAAAGGGAAGCCTCAAATCGAGTCTTGAACGAAACAAAATACTAAAAACACTTGAATAACTCGAAACTATCAACATTTACATATGAAAGATGTGCCCTTTGTGCTTAGTATGGCTGAACATTTCAGTAAGTCTTGCATTTTCCTTGCAGAGCCAATCGAGCAAGTCCGTCAAGGAGTTCATTTACCTTCACATCTTGACACCAACATTCGCAAGATATACAGTCACAGAAATTTGAAAATTTTGATTGCTTAAGTAAGTTTTGGGGCATTTATTTGGCTGCATTTTTGATTTGAAGTAAAAGCGACACCATTTGGTCAAGAAGAAAGTGCTCCTCCATCAAGACAACGCACGGGTCCACATGTGACTGTATATCCATATTCATATTCTTCGGATCTAGCCCCCAGTGACTATTTCCTGTTTTTAAAGTTGAACAAATCGACACAACCTCTTACATATATCTAGGGTGGTTGGTAGATTTTGCAAAAAGTCCTACAAACTTCATACTGACTTAAGTATCTTAGGGAACGACTTTTACTAAGAGATTTGGTAGGCCAATCGATAACTATTTCACTACAATGGTGTGTACGTTGAGGTAAGAATTGATTTCATATCCTCTTTCAAAAAATCTGATTATGTAGGGTGAACGAACGACCCAGGTAAAAGGTATACTCTACTAGCTAGCCAAGTTTAATACATACTCGTATGTTGGAATTATAACATCGACCGATATTCTTATGAATTTGTTTTGATGAAGAACCAATTGTTTGGTAATGTCGAAAGGATAACATATAAGAGGTAGAAAAATGTATAAAAAAATTACAAGTCCTTGGCAAATAGACCGGGCCGAGCTTGTTTTGTTTCCTACGAGAACTTGTGTAGTTAGAATCAACTTCTTACTTCTAAAGCTCCTTCTGTTTTTTTTTTAGTTTTTTTTTTAAACACATACTCGTATTTATTTATGCAAATGCATTGGAAGGGTGCTTTGTGTGCTTTATTTCGCCCTACAATCATCGAGTAGGTGTCTGGGGGTTATTACAATACCATCCAATTGGAGCTTAACAATTGGGGGTGGATTGTGTGAAAGGATACATCCATGTTGTGCGTGTAAAATTCAACATATGCAAGACTGGTAAGATGTTTAAAAATTCATCGCAAGGCTAACAATTGAAGCTTGATACCTACATACGTAGTACCCATATCCAAATGCTAATCTATTAGACTGTAGTTAATTTAGGTATCGATATTAAATATTGACTCGCATAATTGGCCACTTAACATGTGTAAAGTTGTTAAATTCTGCACACTGCAATTAAGAAGAAAATTGCAAAAATAAATTGCTGACCTAAAATATAAATAATTGTACCTAAGTGGCTCTATCGAAATTATGGGAATTAAGAATTCATCTAAAACTTCACAGTTCGTGATCGCTGACTTAAATTTACTAAAAAAAATTTGGAGTATACCTAAGAGCTTACAAAAGATCCTTAAAATTTTGATTGACTGGAGTAATTAATGGCTGGCGTGAATCTCTTTGCCATTTCATGTGCCCTATAGCGATGGATCAACAATCAACAATCTGTTGCCGACAGACTTTTTCATAGTCGGTGTATGCTCCAGCAATGTGACGTTTTAAACATCTTCATACCTACATTTCCCGATGTCACTGTCCTCGACCCTTAAAAATCCTACCTAATAGGCCTCAAAATAATCTCACTTTTCTATTTACGCTGGTGAGTAGTGCCCCTAATTCTCAAGATAATTCGTTTTGCAATTGACAATGGAGGTAATCTCTTAGTCCTGGTGCTCTATTATGTATACAGGTGCATTCTGGCATTCTGATAGAGCTTGTTCTGGGCTTTATGAATTTCTTCACAAATTTCTAACTCATGTGCTAACATTCTTGATGTGCCAGTAATGTGTGTGGTCTCTTTGACAATTCAGTGAAAATTCCAACACCAATTATGGATGTAATGAAAGATATTATGATGAACTCTTTTATTCCAATAGAGCCTAGGTTCACATAGTGACCTACTAACCTCACCACATCCCTTGGTCTGTCATCTGCTAGTCATAGATATTTATTTGGAAGGAATTCATACTTCTGCACATTTCTGTATGCTCATATATCTGTATGCAAGAATGTTTCGAATTCGAAATTTGTTTTTCGTTTCGATATCGTGCCAGTGGATTTCATATTTATGTCTTTCAAGCGGCTGTTGTTGTTGAGTTGTGTTTTTCCCAAGAGAAGAAGTTTATAAATGTAGGTCGACTAAATTTTTAAAGGTCAACTTAAGGTGAATAAAAAAAAAGTAAGATTTTCTTTCTATACACGTTCTGCAACAAGTGACATATCATAGGCTGGTGTAACAGACGTCAATTGAAATTTCATTTATTGAAAAATGCTCGAAATTTTAGTTCACATTTGTTTGGTTCAACCTACACACAACCATGTGTATAAGACTATTCATCATGTCTTAATGCCATACTCTGGGGTGGACTTTGATTATGTAGGACATTGACTTGTCGAATGTGTTTTTGTTTGTTTTTTTTTTATAAATCTTCTTTCCCTCCAAAGTGGGTCATTTTGAGCGGCATACATACATACATATTTGTAAAGAATTCTCACTTATTGCTGGTATTGAATTCAAGTACAATACCAACTACTCGCTCATTTGAATTCATCCAACTCCAAACCTAACCCCACAATATACAAAATTTCACCCACGAATCTGTTGTTTGCCACCCACTACCAACTACCCACAGCCCTCTACCAAACACCCATTACCTATCACCCAAGATAAAATATCCTTTCTCAGTTCACAACGGAAAAAACCATGACCCTTCCCCTTTTTTGCAAAATTAAAAAAAAAAAAAAACAGAATATTCCGCTGGAGTAAAGTCCTTTAAAAAAAAAAAATATATCATCTACCCTACCACCTCCTTAGTACCTTGTTGCTGTTGCTATCGGTATTGCTGTCCATTCAAATACAAATTCTCAAAAAAAAAAGATCCTTTTTTTCTCTTCTCTTCGAAGGAGAATGCTGAGAAAAGATACATAGTAAACGAGTGAACAGCGGCCAAAAAAATGCTTATCAAACACTAATCCATACTACTACTTTCTAAATAGTTGCTTGTAGTTGTGGTAGTGGTGGTAGTGGGGGTGGTATATCAAACAAAAATTTCCCTTCCTTCAAAGGACAAGAAAGGGTATTTTCTTTTTTTTTCATTACAAAAAAGTAAAAAAAAATTCAAAATAAAAAAACCTAAACTGTAATTATAAATGTTCTGCCAAATGAACGGCCTTAGCAGGAGGATACACTAAAGAGAGACTCTTTGTTGCATGGAATTGTATATGAGCAAGTATGTAGTGGTGTTTATCTTGAAGGGATATCTCTTAACAAGGCGCAAATGGAAATGAATGAAATACAGTAAAAGGCAGAACATAAAACATAAAAAAAAAGTAAAAAAAAAAAAACAGCCAACAACTACAGCCAGAAGGAAAGAATCAGGGCTTGAAGAAAAACGGTTAGCGTGCTTCGTCCGTCTTCAAAATTCAAATCCTTTTTGTGTGTATTTTATATTTGCTGTTTTTTTTTTTTTGCCCGACAATTCCTTCGTTTTGTAAATATGTGTTCCTTCTCCTCCGGTGTTTCTTCCGGAATGGGGTTGGCTTGAACGTGTAAATTGGATTTTTGTGTGGGTGGGTTTTTGCTCTCCAGTGCTTTGTTTCATGTGTGTGCGTGTACTTTGATGGGCCCCTTTAAATTTCCTTCGCTCTAGGTTGAATTGGAATAGCAGCCCGGAGAGAATGACGAAGACGGTGACGGAATTGACGACGACGATGACGATAGTACAGAGAAGACAGGAGATAGGATATAGCGCGAGTCATGGAGATATCAAGAGCACAGAGTTTAGAGTATCCGAACACAGAACACCGAGCTACGAGAAAACAGAGCACAAGGCACAGGCACACAGAGCATATAGAACGGACGACGGCAATGGATCACTGCCGTTTCTTTTTCTAATGGTCGCATAGAGTACCTACGTAGTAGCAGCAAATACACACGACCAATGCCAGTGTGTGCGGTGGTGTTTTGAAGGGGATGAGATTTCTCTAAAGTCGTTCTGGGGTTGGTTTTTTTTTTTCGAATTTTTTTTCAATGTGTAAGGAAAATTTTCCTCCTTTTTTTTTTTTTCCTACCCTCCCCTCTCGGCGCATATAATATCGAAAATAAAGAAAGTGATGATTTTTTTTTTTTTCGTACTTTTCCTATGATGATGGTGGTTGTTTCTTCCAGGTTGTATATATATATATGTGTGTGTATGTGTGTGTGTGTGGCTGTATATTCATAATATTCATAGTTTGTAAATAGAAAAAAAAAGGAAACCGTGTTTTTTGTTGCTGTTGTTGTTGTATTTCTTTCTTTCTCTGTTGTATCTTAGGAAAGGAATACTTTTTCTCGAGTCACGCAGTCCTTCTTTGAATTTGATATACAATACAACACACACAGAACGTTAAGGGACACCATTCTGTAAGGATGTTCGTTGTTGAGAAGTTGTTTCTTTAGGTGTTGTTTTGATTATAGCGTTGTCGTTGCCTCGTCGTTATCGTCTTCGGAGTCGAAGTCGAAGTCGCAATCGTTGTCATAGTCGAAGTTCTTTTCGTGATTGTAGGTAGACGTCCGTGGTCGTCGTTCCCGTCGTGTCATCTTATTCTTATTTGTAATCTCGTCCTTGTCGTTGCCGTTTTATTTTTCCAAGACGAATAATTTTCCCTCTGATAAGAATTTGTTTCGCCGATTTCTACACGTTCGGGTGCAAATCACTTTCGACTTTCATGTCGACGGTTAAGGTTCAAAATTAGAATATGTGACTGACCTCTTCTCCATCAACCAAAAACTACGATAAATTTCGCGAGTGTGATAAGTGTAAACAAAAATTAAAAAAAAAAAAAAAAAAAACTAAAACAATTAATAGGTGATTTTCTTTAAGGAAGAAAAATTTAATTTAACTTCTTTTCCCTACCCCTCCGAACGTTGATTGGATACCTTATCAAGAAAGGAAGAATTTTTTTCTGTTTTCTGTTTTTTTTTTGTTTTGTTTTATAAAACAAATAAAATTTGTAATAATAAAAACGAAACAATGACACTGGACTATGAAGATGAAAACGTAATTGACGAACCAACATCCTAAGTTTTCTTAACTTTAAGTTTAATATTATTTTAGCTTTGGAAATTGTTTTTTGTTTTTTTTCTTTTCTATTCATAATTGGCTTGTATCATATTGTATATTTATTTTTATTTTTTATTTTTTAAATTTGTTGTCTTAAATAAAGGGTAAACTATTTTTTAAATGCGCTGTGTTGTGTTTTTGTTTGGTATACGATTCATTTTTGGTTTTAAATTTTCTTTTTGTTCTTAAATCGACGTCGTGGAGTTGTTTGGATTTTTTGCCGACGGGAAATGGACATTTTTTTTTCATTTCTCTTCTTTTGCAGAGTTTTGTCGGTTTGGTTGTTTTTTTGTTTTTTTTTGCTGTAATTCCTGAGTCAACGACAATCTAATAGAGTGCTGTGTAGTGTGTGTGTGTGTGTGTGAATTGCTGCTATAATTTTTTTTTGTTCCCCCCCACAAATGTACAAGTATAAAAAAAACTATTTCCTTTTATTTCCATAGCATTTGTACATTGTTTAAAAAAAACACAAATTTTTTCTTTTTTTTTTTCTTAATTAGACCATCATTTTAAATTGTTTATTACTCTGCCCAGTGTGCTATTTGACCTTTTTTCTTGATGTTTTTTTACAAGAAATTTCTTATAAGAAAACTAATTCAAAAAAATTCGATTTTATTCTTTTCTTCAAAAACAAAAAAATCAAAAAAAAAAAAAACGAAAAAACTCATCTCACTGGAAACTTTCTATGCGGAAAACTTGTGTGCTAAACAAATTGTGAAAAATAATAAATATATATAAAATATCATACAACAGCTCCAATTATCCAGATCGAATAGTGCAGCTGCAATAAGTGAACGAACCTTAGAAGAATGCTGGTCAACCCTGCAACGAGTGAGTTGGCATCTCTTCCGTTGTGTATAGTACTCTTCCACATTAAGGACAAAAATATGAAAAAAAAAACCCAAAAAAAAAAAACAAATCCATAATCCTTGTCCTATTTTGATTATTTTTTTTTTTTGTTTTACTTTTAGTAAATAGTTTAAAAAAAAAATTAGATTGACCTGGCACACTCCCTCCAGTAAACATTACAGCCATGGATTCTGAAGAGTGATTTCAAACTATATTTTCCAATGTGCATCGGACCAATTCATTTGAATCCTTCGGCCTATGTCATGATGAAAGACGAAAAACCGAATTTTCCTTCAAAATCCCTTCCGATTGCACTTTTTTTCTCATTTTAAAACAACTGAACACTAACAAGCAGCAGCAGGAATAATATTTGCAATTCGGCTCTGCAAAAATCGAATTTAATTGTGTACCTTGATTAATTTCTGAGATCCTTTGGTCAGAGAATCGAAAATTCAATCTTTGACATACATTTTGATATTTCTCAGAATTGTCACGTATCCTTTTATCCATTTTTTTTTGTCAAATTCAACATAAAAGACACACGGGAGACAAATACATTTTAGAGTTCAGTTGGGTTTAAAAACAAAAGGGAAATAGTAGTTCTATTCATGATTTCCTAAGAAGCCCATTCAAAAACACGCATTTCCAACGTGAACTGTATGTCAAAAACAAATGTGTCTCCACTGTTTCAAAAAAATCGGACTTATACGTTCAGAGGGAAAGTCAGATTTGAAAAGTCAAAGTACTGATACTTTTATACATTGAAATACACGAGTTTCCAATGCGAATTGTATGTTAAAAACGGGCAATTTTCTTCTGCTGCTGAATATCTATTGTAATTTCAGAAAACGACAAATTTACCTGATCGGTGGGAGTTTTGATTTGTTCCCAGGAACATACATTGATATGTGTCCACTAAATAATCCATCGAAACGTAAATGTCTAAAAAAGATGTTCACAAGAGCATTCAACATTGTTCCCATACATACATGTGAGTGTATCTCCTCTGGGTTTTGGAGATGTTATACTTCACCCATGCCACGTTGTGGTTTTAGGATTTTGGATTCTACGAGGATTGAGCTGTTGGAATCTCGTTTATCAAGATTATAGTGCAAGCTGACTTTGACATGTGCATCTAAGGAAACTGCACATTCATTAGAATTATCTGTTTTCTTTTTTTGTTGATTATTTGTTGTCCCTTAATTTTTGTTTGTCCAGCAATGTTAAGACTTTTTCGTTCAAACATTTCACATCATAGCCAACACATCCAACATCACACCAAACAAAAATCATTTTTTTGTCATCAATGTTTCGAAGAGTATACTCGTATATATATTTTCAATTTCTTTTTTTTTTTTTTGTAACAAAATTTACTGAATACACAAAACTTTAAAACCTACAAATCATACTCTCGTATATACTCGTATGTATATGTTTTAAATTTTTAATTTTTTAATTTTTTAACGCCCTCCTTCATTCCCAAATGAATATTTGATAATTACAAAGTTATTAAATTTCAAATTAAATTTTAACTAAAACTTAAACTAAAATTATCATTTAAATTATATATAAATATATATATATGTATATCTAAACACATATATATGAATATACGAATATATGGTAAGTTATAGAATTTTTAAATCCATTTGAAGCGCGCAAAAAAGAAAAAAACAAAAAAAAACAAACGTAAAACTAATGAAACAATTACGTATTTATGTATGTATATAAAATTGAAAAGGAAAAGGAAAAGGAAGAAAAGAAAAATCGGCAGCATATTGAATTTGGTTTATATTATGTACGCGAGTAAACAAAAGGGTGCGATTCCTTCCAATTCTTTCTAAATCATTTCAATTCATTTAACAATTTACCGGTGCTATATTTCCTAAGCTCATAACAAGGGGTTGAAGCCGCATACCTATCCAACAAAAAAAGGAAAAAAGCATAAAAGGAAAAAAAACTTTATAAAAAAAAAAAAATCTCTCACAAAAAGGGAGGAGAATCTGACGAGGAAAAAAAAATTAAAAAAAAAAAAAAAAAAATAGAAATTGTGAATAGTGTGACTGCACGAGTGTCCTTTTTCTCACTAACACATTATATTATGTATTTATGCCTCAAAGGGGATAGACAAAAAAAAACCGAACTACTAGCTTTTAATTCAACCCCATCTGGCTGTCGTTTTTATTTTATATTTAACTACAAAAAATTCTACCTCATACTCGTTATATGCATACATACATACATACATATATATATATATACATTTGTATGTATGTATGGAGGACGATCTGTGGCACTATAAACGATGGGGAGGAGGGGAGAAAAAAAAATATAGAAAAAAATTTAGTTTTATTGCCCAGCAATCCAAATAATCTTCTCTATTTTAATTGGAGCTCTTCCAACAGTTGCAATAGATACGAGTACATGTATATGGGGGATACTGAAACTTTACTCTTCGGACATTTTTGTAGGTGTGTGAGTTTGTGTCTAATTTCATCAAGGTAGGTAGGTAAGTGGCCTTCTTTCGTTTGGACTCTGCTTGCTTATCCAACTCCACCAAATGAAAACAAAAAAAAAACACTGTTTTGTTTGTTGTTTTTTTTTTTTTTTGACACGATAGCGAAAGTAGAGTTTTCCCATGGACAAGAGATACTTTTAATAGAGACAACAAGAGGAAAAAAAATTCTCACCCACTATAGCAAGGATAACGACGGGGAACAAATATAAAAAAAAAAAAAACTATAGTTTTCTGTCTTCCTTATTTTATATCCTCTTCTCTGTGTGTTTATGTGTTTCAAAGAGAAATTCCTCCAGTGGATATACATATTTCGCATGACCAGAAAGGGTCCAATCCAAAGATTGGTGGATAGTCTAGCAACCAATGCTAGTACGAGGGACAATTTTTTTTCCTCTTTTTCTGTCTTTCCCTATTTTTTTTTTTTTTTACTTCACTCTCCAGCTAAAATAGATATATATAATATGTATAACGTTTGAAGATATAACACAGAAAAAAGGAACAGCAAAAAAAAAATTACATCTCTCTGTATGTAAGATGTAAAAATCCAATTAAAATTGGGAAATTCATTTTATTTGTCTTTAATTGGCTTCAACATTTAATTTTATCATTCTCGGAAAATTTTTTTTATTAATATCTCCATCCACATGAAGCATCCGTATCTATTCACTATTTTAACAGCGGCATGTTGTACAATAGTAGTGTTTTAGCCTGCACAAAAAAAAAAAGAAACACAGAAAAATAATGAAAGATCTCTCTGATTAGAGGTTAGCTGGAGGCGGATTGAAGTAAAACTAAAGAAACGAAAAAAAAACAAAAACTTTACAAGGTAAATACAAGGGAAGGGGGGAGAGAGAGAGAGAAACTAAACCCCCATGGAAATCAGTGAACGTGAAAATGTTTGCATTGTTTTAATTATAACTACTTGGAGGAAGGTTACAGTGCGAAAAAAAGACACAAAATCGTCCACCCATTACAAATGTGGGCGTGGAAGAACATTTATCTAAAATGAAGATATTTTATATTAAAAATGAAACCATGTGCTTACTTATTAGACCGGAAATTTTTCATGCAAGCCGTCAAAAATGAAAAAAAAGCAAAACCTTTACTCGTGAAAAATGCAAAAAACTATTCGAATGGATTTCTTTCTCTTTTTATTGTCTTCTTCTCCTCCTTTTTATTGTTACAGAAAATGCAAGATATTTCTACTGTGCTTCTTGTAAAATTGGTTAAATTAGGAGACCTTAGAACCACCCTACGAGGTGGATGATGCTTTTATATTTGGCACATCCAATAAGTTTTCTGTGGGTACCGCCATCGAACCTCGGCAAAAAACTTGAGCAACTATTGCTTCTTGGACCGGATCCTTCGACTGGCGACGGCTTTGTCACTTTTCTTGTATTACTCGCATCATCGTCCAGTACATCGTGCGATGTACATGGTCTTCCGATAGGAACTTCCGGATATTGACAGCTGATAGCGGCCTGTCAAATTGGCTGTCATTTATTTATTTATTTCATCAACAAGCTTAGCTTACAGATTACGAAAAACAAACACAATTGTATGAGAAAAAATAATTTAAAATATAAAAAAATAATAATAATTAAGTAAAATTTACAATAAAAACAATAACTAGCCAGAAAGTATGCTATATAAAATTATTTTAAAAGATTCTCTTGAAATATGAAGATCTATGTCTTTACATATTCTATTAAATGACTTAAGGGATCTAAAAATAGGCTCATTTTGTCCATAGTTTGTTCTATGCCCACTTAAATAAAAAAGTTGACGATCCCGCAGCACTCTCTCTGGGGAATAAATTGGAAACATAGATAACAAAATAGGACTATTTACACGTGAACAAAGGACATCTCTCACAAACATGATATCATGTGCATGCCTTCTCTCACTAAGTGGCATTATACCTAACAGCTTACACCTAGCATTATATGTCGGCTGAAAGTTCCAGCGCATGTTGAAGAAAATATATTTTGTAAATTTCCTTTGCACCCTTTCTATGCGGTCTGAATACGTCGAATAATTTGGGTTCCAAACAACATCGGCATATTCAAGAACAGATCTGACAAGGCCAATAAAAAGAGATAGCAGAGTAAAAGGATCAGAAAAATTTTTCGTGTTTCTCTTAATAAAACCAACTAGTGAATTGGCCTTCGCAACTATGTATTCTACATGAGAAGCAAATACTAATTTTGTGTCAATAAATACACCAAGATCTTTTATTTTGGATACTCTTTTTAAGGGCAGATTATTGACGTAATAATTGAACAAATGCAGAACGTTAGATCTAGAAAAAGAGATTGCAAAGCATTTATTAACATTTAAAGTTAAACAATTATTAACGCACCAAATCCATAAATTAATAAGGTCCATCTGGATCTTTGAGCAATCATTTGAACTCTTAATTTTTAAAAATATTTTGAGGTCATCTGCATACATTAAGCAGTGACAAAATTTTAGCTGTTGAACAATGTCATCAATAAATATAATAAAAAGGATAGGGCCAAGGTGACTACCTTGAGGAACACCAGAAGTGCAAGATATTAATCTTGAATAATTATTTTCAATACAGACTTTCTGAGACCTTCCAATTAAAAATGAAGAAATCCATTTCAACATTGTCGAATGGAAACCAAATCTCTCCAGCTTTCTTATAAGTAGCCCATGGTTCACTGAATCAAAAGCTTTGCTAAAGTCCGTATAAACAGCATCAACCTGACACCCACTTTCGATTGCATTAGTTACAAAAGAAGTAAAGTAGACCAGATTAGACGTTGTCGAACGACCTGAGACAAAACCATGTTGAAACTCGAAAATATGTTCTTTAATATGAAAATCAATCTTTCTTTTCACAATACATTCAAAAAGCTTTGGTATAGCCGAAAGTTTGCAGATACCCCTATAGTTCTCGACGTCATTTTTGGAACCAGATTTAAAGATGGGTACCAGAAAGGATACTTTCCAATCGTCTAGGAACAAACCTGACGCCAGCGAATAGTTAAATATCATGAGCAAAATATATCAATGGTGTTACAACAGTTTTTTAAAATTATAGCAGGAATGCCGTCGGCACCAGGCTTGGGATTTGACTTGATGGTACGAATAGTAGACTCAATATCCTCCAGGTCCAAAACCAATTGACCAAAATCAATTTTCGACATCGAGTAAGTTTCAGGCACAGTAGGAGTAGCAGAAAGAGAGTAGACAGATTCAAAAAATTTTGCAAATAGTTCGACAGAGTCACTATGACCATTAGATACTTCGTTTTTATAAAACAGTTGATTAGGCAAACCACTAGAACATCTTTTTTGATTTATAAAATGCCAAAAGGATTTGGAATCACTTTTAAGACTGTTTTCGATGTTCATTATATAAATGTTATACAAAAATGTACTCAGACTAGAAAAATCTTTCCTCAATTTCCAAAAAATTTGCTTATCTGTATTGCTTCCTGTATTTTTGAAGCGTTTGTGAGCTTTGTTCTTTAAATTTTTTAAGTGCAATAGACGCCTGTTATACCAAGGAGGCTTGGATTTCAACTTTTTTGTAGAGCGAGGAACAAACATGGACAAACCAACATTAACTACAGAAACAAAATGAATATACATATCAAAAAGACATAGATTTTCAAATTCCTTATGCCAGTTAAGCGAAAGAAAATACTCATTTAAACCTTGAAAGTTACATTTTAAAAAATTTAGAGAACTAACGGAGTCAGTCTCTTTTACGAAATCACCATAGAGGGATATATCGTTCAACAACACGTGCAAATGATAAAATTGTTTTATCAAAATGGGTGTTCTGTTCGCCATAATCGTCCTACCGAGAGGACTATTCGCTTGTTCAGTAAACGATAAAACAACGCTCGTACGTCGCCGAAACGCAAGATCTGTTGAAAACATAGCCGCTGTCCGTAAGAGTGTGCAGGAGAATCCGAGGTAATCGATTTCGCATCGCTCACAAAAACTCGGCCTTGGCGAATTTTGCGTCGTGACTTGGGCCTACACCCGTACAAAATTCAACTGACCCAGGAGCTGAAGGTAAATGACCATAGAAAACGACGTGTGTTCGCTGAATGGGCTCTGGACCAGTTGGAAACTGACCCTAATTTTCATTTCTAAATGAATGAGTACGTCAACAAACAAAACAGACGTATTTGGGACGATATCAATCTACATGAGATCCAAGAGCGTCCAATGCATCCCGAAAAAGTCACTGTTTGGTGTGGATTTTGGGCTTTCGGCATCATTGGTCCATATTTGGCCAAGCCATCACCGTCAACGGCGAGCGCTATAGGTCGATGATTACAAACTTCTTTTGGCCTGAATTGGATGATAGGATGATATGGAAATTTTACACGAGCGATTCCACCTCACGTGGAGGTGATGTGAACTGGCCACCGAGATCGTGCGATTAGACCCCATTAGACTTTTTCTAACCCATGCCATCGGTCAAATTCAGCCTGATTTATGCGCCAGAATCATGGAAAATTGGACATATCGGCCTAGGTATTTAAATGTCTAAACTTCAGTATGAAGACTCCTTCTAAATAGATTTCAAGTGTTTGATTTCGGTTAATGTGCAGCTGATAAAATGGAATTCGTACACAACTTTGGGGTAATCCGACTTTAACTTCGAATTATCCGGTTATTTCCGCTGTCCGTATAACTTTAGTTTTGACGTCATCGAACATCGTACCATTCTTACATACGTTTCATTGGTTTTTAAGGCGCAAAATTTGGATCCATATACATGATCAAACTGTTTCGGATTATACAATAAACGTACGGCATAATGTTGTTGGTAGCGATTAGCAGATTTAGCCAAACTAAGCCTAACATTCTGAGCTATAAAGGAAACGTAAACATTCGTATATTCTCCAAATAATTATTTGAATAGGTCCCATGTGAGTGTCGACATATTCCAGAACAGTGTTACCTAAATATAAAGCTGAGAAATAGCTACTCTCAAACTTGTTCTTTGTAGACTGACAGTTGATTTCTGGCGGAGCAGTTTCCTGTCTATACCATCTTCTAACATTTCCAGCTTTCAGCTCAAGTGAATCTGCACATCATCAGCATATAAATATATTGATGAGTGTCGAACTACTTGTGGGAGACCATTTATAGATATTACAAACAGCAATGGCCCAAGAATTGATCCTTGTGGTACTCCAAACTTTACCTCTGAGTGGCGAGAGGTGTTTTCTCCAACTGAAATAAAAATTCTTCTACAGTGATCCATAGCACTTCTCAGATTATCTGCTATTTTCAAAACAGCAGAGCCACAACAATGATTTTTCCTACAATCACACTCTTGGCCATTCAGAATTGCTCTACCTCAATATCAATATGTTTTGTAATTCTCAAAAGCCTAGAGACTCTAACATATAATATTTAAATCGCAAGATTCAAAAGATTCATTTAAACAACATCCCATAAATTCGCGGTCTTTAGTATCATCCAGCTGGACTCTCTATTTTGGCTCACCTAGTTAGTGAGACAAGGAGTTTACTGATATTTCTGACCTTGAGTGAGTTCTTCGAACATCGGTTGGATGACTTTATGGACCTGTCTGTTTGTTCATATGGAGACAATACTACAATATTTACCGAGGAGCCTGCTACCATTCATCACTGTATTTCTTAAGCTAGGTCCGAAACAATACTCTATCCAGTTCATTGAAGCTTTAAGTTTAAGCGACACTCACTCCAAATTCTGATTAAACAATCACAAAATATAGATGTGGGGAATTGGATTTTCGGATTTCGAAACACGACAATGCAGATGATAAAGGGACTAAGTAAGACCCATTCCAGTGACTTTATCTGACGCTTATGTCAGCGAAAATAAGGAAAGTCAATAGGAAATTTTGGACGACATTGCCTATAACTTCGCGTACTCCGCTTATTCCCACTCTCTGTTTAACTTTCGTTTTAGCGTCCTCATTTTCTAGGAACGCTTCGATTTGAAAATCGATAGAAACCATTCAGATCTTTCGAGGGATCGCAATGTTTCTCTTATTATAGTCCGGTAATTGTTTCAATTTTTCGTGTCGCCCTTGCCTTTATGCAGTAGAAAAAGAAAGCCTATTCCTCTATTTTGACTTTCGACTTTATCGGTTTCTCTATATCTCGCCTCTTGAAGCATCGAGCACATACCTTGTCAGGTTGGTTCTTCTAGTTGGTTTTTGACATTTTGGAGCCATTCTTGTGCATTTAACACAAGGAACTATCGTCTGTCCTATTGCTGTTGGATTCTTTCCTTTTAGTTTGGGTTCTTCACAAAAGATTCTCGTTGGTTGCTGCATTGCTAGGGAATGTTTGTAAAATACTTAGGTAAAATCAGGAATAAAGAGAAGAGGGTCAAGTTTACCTAAGGGCTCCATATTTCTCACGTCAAGTTAAGCATATGTAGACTGTGTATGGAAAAGTTCGATTTTATAAACAAATTCAGTTCAAATTGAACACATGCTCCGATACGAGTATGTGCTCAAACTTAAAAATCGTACCAAGTTGTGGACAGTAAATGAAAGCAATGAAAAAGGTCAAACAAAAGGTGTGGAAATATCCTACAATGGTTAGAAGAAACAAATAAAACCTGGATCGCTACTGCGGGAAGCTGCTCATGGGGTGGATTAGATTTCCTTTAAAGAGTGCATTCGCGGTCGCTGTGGTAGATATCTTCTGGATACATAATATATTATGCTGTGCATATTTCATCAGATACTTTTTTCTTTAGTTGCAATCAATGGATTGGATAACTAATATCCACCCCATTCAGCAGACCACACATAATCACTAAACCAATGCAAAAGTGTGCAAACATTCTCTGCTTAACGAATTCTCTTCTACTAGTATGCTCTTTGCTTTGGCCTTTTTTTTTTGTTTTTGTTTTTTTTGTTCTTTTTTTGATTTTTATTCCAGTGAATGTGCGTAATCCCTATAGCATCCAGCCAGAGACATGTCTGTGAGATGAGATGATTTTTATTTTTTCGCTGTAACTTTTCTTCTATTTATAAAGAAAAACTTGCTCGTTTCAAACGTTCTCTTTGGCAATCTTTTCGGCCCTACCATTCGCCGTTCTGGACAAAGGCGAATTGTATAAAAACTAAGAAAAAAAAAAGAAAATTAGAAAAGAAAAGATACATATATAAAAAAGAAAATTAAAAACTCTAGTGATGGGTAAGGGCAAGAGGATCGCAGTATCTATAAGCATATATACATACGAGTATAGACGTGGCTGTTCTATTCACGGTGTTCTCTTCCCCTCCCTCTTGGCGATTTTATTATTATTATTTTTGCTTTTCTTTTTATTAAAACTTGCAGTTAAAACATAGATTTTCGTATATGCAATGTCGGCCGGTCGGTTGTGGTAGTTAAATCGTATGCTAGTCCGTATCCGTGAGATGCAGAAGAAAGGGATCTGTAGGCGAGTGTGATTTTTGTTTTTTTTTTCTTTTTCCTTCTACTTATTCATTGATATTGAAGAGGATGCAAAAAAAAGTAACCGATGAGAGACAATGTAAAAAAAAAGTACTAAAATATAAAAATAAATTAACAAGACGTTCGGGGCGTGGCGGGGGGAAGTAGCGAATATTGCAAAAGATCTCGCCTTCTTCATTTGCAATTTAGTTTTTTTTTTTTGCTTTTTTTTTTCTGTTGCTCTCATCGGTGAAATTGAAAAGAATTGCAGTTGTTCTTATTTTAATTTTTTCTGTTGTCTTTCCTTCTGCTTGCCGCATCTTGATACTTAGCAAATGATAAATTAAGGAGAACAGAGAATTAAAAAAAAAAACAAAAACAAAAAAATGGGGAGAAAAACAAAAGTTTATGCATTTTCTACTTATGGAAGAATAGAAGAAGAACCGGTGAGGAGATAGTCATTGAGGTAGAAGAAATACGGCAGGAGCAGGAGAAGGTGGTTATACTCTTGAAGACTTTTCAGTGTAGCTAAGCACAAGTGTGCATATGAGTATTTGTATACCGTCAACTTTGGGCACTCATAGGCTAGAATACGAATTGTGTGTATCTATGGAGAGAATTGCAATTTTTTAATTTTTTTTTTATTCGTATGTCAACGCTTAACTTAGGGGGGGGGAATGCTCTAAATTTATTTTTCTTTTGTTAATTCTCTCATATTTTCTTCTTGTTATAAATAACTCTTCTTCTCAAACGTTTGAATGTAGTTTGAGAGAAATTCATAAAAGTGCTATTATAGGGGGTAAAAGTGCTTAAATCTGTTATGATGGCAATTCAGTGCCCACTGCTTATAATTCCACGTCCAGGTACTTAACCCCACATTGATGATACGTCATCTTATTTGCCGTATAGTAAAGTCTATAGTCTCCGGAATTATTCTGAATTTTATAATTATTATGAAGATGTTCGTTTGCAGAGCGGTTTGGCCGACAAGGTTTTGGAGCTTTTGTGTGACTGATCTACTAGAAACTTTTAGGAAAATTGCCAACCTCCTTGAACTTAAAAGGCTAAGACTCTTATTTTGGTCGCATTTTTCTTAAACCTTTCTTTTGCTAAAAGCTGTCCAGATGATTTAAGCCAAATACCATTGTTCACTGGATCCCTCTACCTCTACCTCACTCAGGCAGATCTCTCTCCGCCCCTTCAAACTTTCAACCGTAAAACCCGTCTCACTATGAATGTCCATCAGTATTCCGTAATCTGAAATATCGTGATTCATTCCTAAGTTGTACAACTCGCTTATGGAATGGCCTGGTGAGCTATCTCTTTTCTAGCCGTTATAACTTGCAAACATTTAAGACCAATGTAATTTTTTTTTAATTTTGGTGGGGGCTAACGCACCCATTTATTATGCTTAATACAAGCTTAAAAACTAAGACTTAAACTAATACTAGGGCTTAAAGCTAAGGATGGTGAAGGAGATCGAATTTGAGGGAAAGTGTGCTGCGATTAAAATCGAAAACGGAATGGTTGGACTTTACCTTACGCAGCATACGGGAGATTGGTTCGTAAGAGCCATATGTGGTGCGGTGGATAGGTAGATAAAAGAGACGGGTGGAACGTAGATTACGAGGGTTAGTGTTAAAGAAAATGGAGTTGCAAAGAGGCATGCAATCGACGGAGCCTGAGAGGAGTCGGTGAATGAACAAAATGTCTGCTGCGTCCCTTCGTTGCTCAAGGGTATTCAGGTTAATGAGTTTGAGACGGTCTCGATAGGGAGGTAAGATTAGAGGATCGTTCCAAGGTAGACCTCGAAGAGCAAAGCGAAGAAAACGACGCTGGATCCTCTCAATACGAGATACATGAACTCGTTGAAAGGGACACCACGCTTGGCTAGCGTACTCGAGAAGGGGGCGAACGTAAGTGATGTATAGTGATCTGGTCACGTACGGGTTGCAGAATTCTTTGGACCATCTTTTAACGAAGCCGAGTGATGAGTTTGCTTTAGAAATTATCTCATCAATATGCGAGCGGAAATTAAGCTGCCTGTCGCATAATATACCAAGGTCGCGGATAGATTCAACAAGGGGTATAGGTTGGCCGTCGAGATGGTAAATTCGTTGAGGAGACTTCTTGCACTTACGTGAGAAAGTAATCGATTGACATTTGGAGACATTGAGTTCTAAGCAGTTCTTTATGCACCATGTACATCGGTATCTCCCTTTTATTTCTCCCTAAGGTTTTTAAGCATTGCACCTTCATAGGTAGGCTTGACAAAAGCGATGATTTCCTTCAGAAACACCTTTTCGCTCTATCGAAAGACTCGTCAAAGTCAATAGAAGCGGTGTAGAACGGCAACCTATTACTCGATGCGTTGCTTAAAAACTATCATGTAGCTGTTTATAGGATCGGTGAAGGAAGATCCAGGGCTAAATCGTTTTTATTCAACATCGGGAATTGAGTCTAGTAGTCCTTTTTACCTTGCAAGTTCTCTTTATCCCAATCTACCAGGAAACTCTCAATTTCCAGTCAGTAGCTCTATCGATGTACTTAGCGCAGTTTTGGAATGGGGTCAAATTTGATACTTACCCGAAATCAGAAAGAGATCTTCAATTTTCACGGAATATCCCTGCCGTATTTTTTTTTTTTATAATTAGCGCGGGCTCAAGCGCAGACGAACGAATCTCTGCCGAATAAAGGAGTTAGGAAGGAATTTTGCGCCATAAGAATTTCGATCATCTTACGAAGCCCAGCGCAGAATTAGTTTTGCTAATAATATTCCAATTTTAGGTGCGCAATTGAAGCACCCGAGTGGTGCCATATATAGTCAAGTCGTCTTATAGTCAAAGACATTCAAAGGACACCAAGATGTGCACATCTTCTTCATGGAAATGTTAACTACTCAATGATGAAATTTACTATCAAAATGAAGATCACGGGACTTAGATGACTTCCTTGAGGCGTTCCAGATTTAGTAATATTGAAATTAGATACAGTAGGAACTTGATATTATTTAAAGAGGATTCAGGGCTCAGAATTGATAACTTTGGATTAACGAGTTTGTGGATTTTTTTCTCTGACCTTCAAAGTACGTGAAATTCTTTCTCTAGTGATGGAGCATTTAGGTCAGACGGATGATGGATGATGTCAAGTGTATTACTTATGTAATAAAACAACAGAATTGCTAAAGAACTTAGAAAACCATTTCCACATACAGTTATTATTTCGAGTCCCCTCGAGTCAAATTTAAATCTGTTTCTGTCTGTTCAGTATTTAGTCGTCTAAGTGTGATTTTTTTTTAACGTTTTGGAACTGAGTTTTTTAATCACGAATCGCTTAAAATTGGCGGCTTAACTTGCCAGGAAACTCTTATTTATTCTCATTTACTAAACCTACTATATGTCGTCTGATCTGATGACGACCAATCTGGAGTCTGCATAAATACATAATCTTTTCTGTGGTCTATACATGCTGTCAAAGATAAAATGCGATTTTGAGCAATTACCGCAATGAGTGCATGAGTACGAATATCTACTAGGTTCGAAATTCGATGTTGAACTGCACCAGTGTGAATTATAAGTAGTTTATCTCATAAGAGTTTTAGTAGATTAAATCTTCGTTCGGCAATTTAAATGTCACATTAACTGCCAACTTTTTATTTGTAATTTTTTTTTTTTTTTTGTATTTGGTGTGTTGTGTTTTTTCACACTTTATTCTATCTGTGGGGGGATATAAACAAACACCACCCTCGCTAGCGGCACTAGTATTCGTAGAGGCGATGCCATCAACTTTGTCTGTAATCACATTGCAATTACTAAAGGCTGCGCCATCATTTCCGACCGTACGTCTTGTACACCGACGAGAATCAGCCAACAGTATGGCTGGAGGTGATGATCGGTAGATCGGTAGATGGGTAGATCGGTAGATGGGCAGCAGCAGAGGGTGTGTATTCTCGTATAGGCAAACAGACTTGGCTACCCCCCCGTGCCGTCCTCCAAATCATCATCTCATCATTGCAAGGCACACATAGTATTGTACTAGTACAGCACAGTACTAGTACAGAACAAAGTAAAGCAGAGTAGAGCAGGGTATAACACAGAGTGTGTGCAATTGTATGTACGAGTATGCACCAATGTGTGCAACAAACTGACTATTCACTATAGACAACTGCAGCAGCAGTGAAAAGACAAACAGCGGCAGCAAAAACTGCAACGACGTCTCACAGACAACGCAGACAACACTGTGCAGCGCGCAGCGATCGCGCATATACCAACGTTTGAGCGCGCGATCGAATCGTTTGTTGATTTTTGCCGGGTTAGATACTTATATACTTTGGTACTTGTTTTGTTTTGTTTTTTTGTTTTGTTTTTTTTTTTCATTTTTATTCTGTGTTTTTACAATATTTATCAATTAATTGTTTATGCATTAAAAGATATAGAAATTATTAATAGAGAGAAAATAATAAAAAAAAAAAAAATAAAATAAATTGATCTGTTTTGAGTGGCTGTCCGAATGGACGAAAGCGCGTGCGTACGTCCTCTGTTTGTGTCATCATGTGCATCCAAATGTAAATTCAATCATGTATGCGAATCATAAAGATGATAATGGCTACAATGTCATACACAAGTGATAAAGGTGATAATGAAAATGAATCTCATAATATTGCAATTCATGATACTGATGTTGACGCCGATGAAGACGATACGAACTCAGTGGCAATGCTAGTAGTGATCGATACGATGTTTTATGTATTTAATAGATACAAGCCACTGTAGCCGAATATGCGAAGAAGTGTGTGTTTGTGCCCTCTTCAAGAGATATGACATGAAATACTCATTCTGATTTCTGTTTTGTTATGTTGTTTTTTTTTTTTTAATTTTTTTTTTATTCAATCGTGCTTGATGTTTTCCACCCAAAGATACATCCATACGAGTACAGATAAATTACAACCTTTGAGAGAATCCATTCATTTTTTTTTTTTAATGATTTTTCTTAAAAACAAAGTAAGTTTGCGTTATTGTGTTTTTTTTTTGTTCTTCTTCCTTTTGTTTTCCATTTTTGTTTACGTTTGCCCCTGCCCCTCTTCAATTCATGCCCCGTGAGGGAATCAATTGCAAATAAATTGTTTGGATCTCAATGCGCGTTCAGTTCTGTGCATTAATATTGACTGATAAGATGACATTCTAATGTATTTCGAATATGTATATGTATCTGCTCCGTTGCTAGGAGAAAACAAAAAAACAAAAAAACCTTCTATAACAACATTGAGTAAATGTACAATTTAGGACACACTTGTGTTTACAAGCGTACAATGGGGAAATATAGCGAGCACATTTAATTTGTGTCGACACAAGGCGAAAGAATTTTTTTTTTTTTTTGTTTTTTTTGCATTTTTCTTTCTTTTGAATATTTTTTCGAAAAAAAATTTCCTTAATTCAGCGAATGTCAATGTCGGAATGTGCGCACGCAAGAACATTTATTTCTCTCGTTTTACTTCTCGTTTCGGTGTATTACATGCATAAATTTGAAAAATTTATCACCCCCTTTCCCCCCTTCCAAAAGAAACAACAACAGAAAAACAATTCGTTGTTAGTTGCTGCTTTTTTTTTTTTGTTCCTGTTTAGTTTCTCATTCTAGTGAAAAAATACGAAAAAAATATTGCTGCGGTGTTTCATGAAGAATGTTACAAATTACGAGTACCTATACACTTTACTATAACGCAAAATTTTGCGTAGATGGTCAATTTTTGGTGCTGAGTAGTAATTACTAGTGCGCTTTGAAGACTTTCTTCTTTTGGAGATACTCGTACTCGTACGGCTTGGTAAGGTTACTCGCACTTGATCGGTGTGTGTTGGCTGTTGTATTGTTGTTGTCGGTCGATTGGGCCGACAAATTATTGTCATTTGAAGTCAATTTTTTAATTGGCTGTTCTGCACAAGTAGGAATTGTGCCACTGTTGGCCTGAGTATGTACATGTATCTTCCTTTCAACTCAAAAATCAGCAGGTAATCTTAGAATTGTAGACTGACTCGAATACATACAAATTACCTTGCCTACCAGTGCAGTACCTTTATCGAAACAAAAGCCTTTAAATTTAATCCAGTGATATGTCATATGTCGGGCTCATCGCAGCTATGCAACGCTGTTTTATAGAATCAACAAAACGGTCTCCAAGCCGCCCACAACACGTTGTCATTTCTTGGTTTCACATTCACTTTTTCATGACTTTTTCAACATCGGGGCAAAGATTCTCAGTAGGATTGAGATCGGGAGATTGAGCAGGCCACTCCATTACCCAAAAATCACTGTTTAGCTATTCTGCTAGTATAATGTATTTTTCGGTCATTTCTCTGCTGGAAGATGTCCGCTGCATATATTTTGCAGACAGAGTGCTGGTTCATTAGTTCAATTTAGTTCACAAAATGTTCTTCCACTTCACAGAGGATACCGACAAATGACCTATTGTCAACTTTAGCCTCTTCATTACTGAATATGGAGAACCCTTACCACAAGGTTAACCATTGAAGCATCCCAAGAGTGCCACTCCAGTGCAGTGTCCTCCATGATTCACTTTTATATAGTGTGACGCTAAAAGTCACACACAAAAATCGTAGTTACGAAGGTAACATCAATCAAATAACATGGGGATGCTCTTTGGACCCAATTTTCCATAACTTTTCGCATAATTATCAATCTCACAAGAAAGACAACCCAATGACACCAAACAGTCAGTTTTTTCGGTGGGAGCACTGAGCTACTTAACCAAAAATGTGGCTCGTCACTGGAGCTGTCAAAATCCGGATCTTCCTCAATCTTCAATAGAGTCCAAGCTGGACTAATAGCCAACTATTTTCGCAGCTCTTGATAACGGCATAGATTCGATTGATTGAATCGCCTATACTCGAAATATTCTCTGCCGTTTAACTGTCTCACTAGCACTGCAACATTTTTTTTTTCACTTATTACAACGGCCGACTGTGAATTTTGATAAAAAATTTGGATGATTTGTAAATGGTCTTGAAGCGTATAACTTTCCATGATAGATTATGAGTACTTGGAACGTCAGCATGTACTGAGTTTTGTCAGCGCCACCAGCTTGGTATTGTCCGGAAAGTTCGTTGAAAACGTGTCATGACAGCGCATCGTCTTTATAGATGAATCATTTGTCCTAAGAATGTCGAGAGAGATCTTCAAATTGCAAAAAAAAAAGTGTACTCAGTGCAAAACAATTGGATGCTTCCTTTCAAATATTCAGTTAATGAGCTATTGCTTCTATGTATGTACTTAGATACAATATCTCATTTTCCAAACTCTCTCTGGACTGAGATGATGACTGGAATTACATATATTAAGGCTGATATGCCAAAGAAAAGTTTCGTTAAGAAAGGAAGATTTTTACTTAACTTAACTCAAATCCCACTCTACTTAAGTGAAGGAACTGCTCTTAGGAGCTACGAATATATGCATGTGTATGCACTTGATAGATATATTGCTTTGGAAGGTATTGAAAAGATGTGCTTGGTTTGACATAAGACGACACATTCGATATTCGACAACCCTGACTTAAGGGCTATGGTCACAATTTGGTCATTACAAATAGGCCAGTTCGACATTCGTATTTCAATAAAAATTATGTGAGATTAGAATTTGGCTAAAATGTAATAATAAGTCAAATTTAATGTTGGATGACACAATTGGATCAAAGTAGCCACTGAGCCCAGCCATCCTTGTGTATCTCCCCAATTAGTTTTGCAAAAGAATTTTAGGGAGCAAAACCTCATCCATCCGATATAGTGTCTTTAATACAAAGATTATATCTGAGGCCGATCTGTGTTTGTTCGATTTCCAGTTAAAACTCAGGGAGACTGCCTTGTTCGGAGCGGACAACAAAGTTTTTAGATCCTGGATCCACACTGGAAAGAACACGCTTAGTCTTAAATTTAGGCTTCCCTAGCTCCTTGTTAAATCATTGACGATGGCACAGGATTGCATGTGTACTAGAAAATCCCCCACAGATAAACTAAAAGTGGCCCAAAACAAATTGCGCTTAACATACAATATTTCAGGCATTTTTCAAACGAAGCCAGTCGAACTCATAATCATAAAAAAGAAAAACAAAAATCATTAAAAGGATACAGACACACAGCTGTAGAAAGAGTTTAAATAGAACAGCAACCATGCTCTGCCTTAACGTCTAAAATGTTAGCCTCGTTGTACATTGTACGTTTTACTGTTTGTGATCGAATGACTCGAAGCAATATATGGAAACGTAAAAACAAAAAAAAAAACAAAAAACATCCAAGGTAATAAAAAAACAATCAAAATTGAGTTAAAAGCAGCAAATAATGATACTCCAAGAAGGCAAATAAAAAATGAAAGAGAATCAGAAAAGCAGAAAAAAAGTATCTAATAGCACACATGTACCCGTAAGTCCTCTCCTAACGTACCATCGATCGTCGTGCTTTCCATGAGAACGTCCAGAAGATCTCTTTTTCGCGTGTTTTTCGTAACTTTTTTCTTTTTGTTTCTTCGTTTTTCACGTGTTCGTTTCATTTGGATGTAGACCGTACGTGTGCCCGCACCCTCCTACTACTCCCCAATTCCAAAGATACATTCGCTTGATCTTGCTGTAAAAATAATTTAAAAGAAAACTTTTTCGCCAATTTTTATTTGTTTTTGTTTTTGTTTAAGGTCTATAAGAAGGCGTCTTAAGTACGCCAATACTGAAGCAAAAATGTAGTAATAATACGAAAAAAAATACGCGCAATTCCTTTTGGCGCAGTCAAAAGATCATTTGCCTCTTTTGCCCAAAAATAGAAAATTCAACTTTTGTACGCCCTGACGACGCGCATTGTATGCCACAGAGTGTTGCAAAAAAAATAAAATCCAAACTTTACAAACTAGCGTATACAACCTTAAGAAAAAAAAAAAACAAATAATAATAATAATAAAAAAAAATCTGCAAATCTTGCGTTGCGCTACCATCAACTCAGGAAAAAAATAATAATAAAGAGAGAGAGAGAGAAAAAAACGAACAGAGATAATAAATTACAGCGAAAAATCCGTAAATATCAGTCGGATTATTTTTTAAGACTTGGGGACTTCCTTCTCGTTCCTCCCGGATGGGCAAGAGTTGTGTTCGCGTTCGCATCCTTCGTCGTCGTCGTCGTCGTCGTCGTCGTTGTCTTTCTTAATAGTTGTTGGTTTTTTTTTTTTCTTCGTTGTTGCATTTTTTGCATCGTTTTTGTGTATACACACGTTTGTATGCACATACGTATAGAAAAACAGACAGAGAGACATATGAATGTATCCTTACTTTTGATGAAGAAGGTGGAGGCTGTTAGCCCGTTGCAGTTTCTTTGGTTGCCGTTGTTGGAGGTTGTGCACATTGCTATGGTGCGCAAACGTCCCCAGCCCGACAATCGTAATATAACAAATTTTTTCTTATGTTAGGTCAGTACCACTGGCAAACTGACGAAAATGCCATAAGGAATTATGTTAAGCAGCAAAAAAAGAAAAAAAAAATGAAGAAAGAAATTTAATTAAACAACATGTGGCCTTATGCAAACAGGATTTATAAAGCGAACAAGGCATAAGATACGAGTACATATGCGTACCACAGTTCTATGCTGAATTTTCATAATTTATCTTAAAAAAATTGTTTATCTGCGATAAACACCTACCTATAAGGCGAGAATCCAGGCAAAGCAGTCTAATATCCGCGATAAGTTAAGTAGAAGCCCATTTTCTCCTTGCCACGTCCCAGGTTTCTTGCACCATATTTTCGCCTAAGAACAATTCAGTCAATGAAAACGCTTATATTGTGTTTGCCTTTCTTTCTATCATTCAGCTCTCGGTGCCATTTCATACAACTGACAGAATAAGGACTCTATGGAGCATATGCTCTTCAACTCGGGTGGCTTAGATCTAGTTCCTGTTCCGGAACGCTACCTTGTGTTCGATGAGTTTTCACAGGATATTCACTCAAATACTTGTGATCGAGCATTTATAAGTTTGTTCTACATTAGCGATGACATGCTTTCTAGAGCCTAAGAGCGAGGAATGCTTACTGAATAGTGGTGCGTTCAACTTGATATTTAGTCAGTCTTTTCAAGGATTTGCATTAGGGCGAAAAATGTTCTCTACGATCGGTTTTCCGGGCTCTGTTGTTTCTGTAAGACAAAGCATTACTTGCCTTGTAAAGGCATTTAGGCGAGTACCTACATAGTGTCCAAATATGCTTGATGTGTACATATTTTGCATGGTATGAGCTGTACCATTTATTTAGTTTAAAAGTCTGATTCAATACAGTTGTGCGCTATCCAAAACTTTGGGCATTTCTTGTATAAATCAGATGGATACCGGCCTCGGTAATTCGAGGAGCATTGGTATAAACTCGATCTTTCAGAAAACCCCAAAGAACGAAGTCAAAAGGTGTTAGATCACACAATTACGAAATTATGGGACTTTTGAATTTTCTCACGTACGAGTACTTATGTCATGTACGACTTTTCGATCATCATTTTCGACAAAATAAGGCCTAATCAGAATATTGGGCGCTTCTCGAGTATGATTCTGAGACACTGGTGACTGGTTGTCTTTGTAAAAGCGTTTTAACATAATCAAACGTTAAAAAACGGGCCTGAAGTTTAAGTCTATGGTCATTCACATGGTACACGTTTCATGAATCACCATTTACATGACGCGTATAAGACTGAGTCTTACATGCTTAAACCCATTCGAATGCGCTCTGTCGGGTCACCTATTAAACTTTTAAGGCTGTGTAAACGGTGAAACTAAGATACATAAATGAAAAGAAATCCTCCATCGGTAAACTGATGTCGAGTACCGCCGCTACACGGAAGTACATTTCTAGGCATGACTTGATATACTTATCATTTAACATAGAACTATCTAGCAGCACCCCGGTACGATTTTACCGTGACTATAATAATATAGATTATACTAATCTGCTTTCCGACGTTAACCGAATTTTTTGGGATAGCATCTATTACATGCCCTCTGTCGATGACCAAGTTATGTTCCTACAGCAACATGTGTTACAGCTATATGAGAAAAACATCACTCTAAAAGCAATAGTACGCACATCTAAGTCCCCTCAATGGTTTAGCTCTTACATTAAAAAACTTATAGTCCAACGTGACACTGCCTATCGAAAGTGGAGGAGGTTTCGTCTTGATGAATTCCGAAATGAATACCGTTTATTGCTCAACAAAGTTGTCTTGAAAATCAGATCTGCCAAAAAAGCTTCTTTATAATCATAAGTTCAACCTGTCTACCCCGGGAAACTCTAGGAACATGTGGAAGAATCTTCGCGAACTAGGCATCGGTAGGAAAAATATGGTAGGAGGAGTGGGGACCTCATGTGGTAATCCTTCTTGCAGCCCTGCTTCCCCAGAGCATAGCACTGAAAATGACACTGAAGGGGCTTTTTGCTTCAATAGAGTCACCGAAGTAGATGTTGTTGAAGCACTCCTCTCGGTAAAATCCAATGCTACTGGTCTAGACTGTCTTAGCCCAAAGTTTATAAAACTGCTTTTGCCTTATTTACTTCCTCACTTTACTCACCTCTTTAATACTATATTCACTACTTCCACCTTTCCCTCTGAATGGAAAAAAGTAAAAATAGTCCCGGTCCCCAAGAAAAGAATGAGGAATACGGTTGAATACAGGCCAATCGCTATTCTACCTTACTTGTCGAAGGCCTTCGAAAAGTTAACACTAAAACAAATTCGTTGCTACTTAAGAAACGAAGATCTCCTAACTATACATCAGTCTGGTTTTCGGCCTAAAAGGAGCTGTAACACTGCCCTGATATTAATGGTAGAAGAGATTCGTAACGCATTGGATAAGAATCATCCAACGCTTTTATCATTGCTCGACTTTTCGAAGGCATTTGACACAGTCAACCACGCGGTCATTTGTAGTAAACTTAAAGACCTTTTCGCTTTTTATTCTTTGTCCGTAGCTCTTATCAAGTCTTATTTAAGTGGAAGAAAACAGTGTGTTTGCATTGGTGAGAATAGTTCGAATTTCTTAAGTGTACATAATGGAGTGCCACAAGGATCAATCCTGGGACCCACTCTTTTCTCCTTATACGTGAACGATCTACCAAACATTGTTAAACACTGCAAAATTCATATGTACGCTAACGATGTACAACTAATGAAACAAACTCTGCTATAGACCTCCTAAACGAAGATCTTGCCAGAATTTATGACTGGTCAATTAAACACGACCTTCGACTTAATGCTGATAAGTCTAAAGTAATTTTCATACACCGTAGAGCTCCTGATCTTCTCTCAGGCCTACAGCTTGTTCACATCAATCAAGTGCCCATAGAGTGGGCTGTCTCCGCTAAAAACCTTGGTGTGATTTTTAATTCGAATCTCTCTTGGGATACACACATTAATTCTATCATCGGCAAGGTTTATAGTGGGCTTCGTACTTTATGGGCTACTCAACATCTTCTACCAACGAAAACTAAATTAATTTTAGCAAAAACTTTTCTATTACCTACTTTACTTTTCGGATGCGAGATCTTTTGCAAGCCTGACCACAATAGTCTCAGAAAACTTAACATTGTCTTCAACAATATCGCAAGATACATTTTCAACATCCGGCAGCGCGATCATATCTCACACTTCTCTAAACAAATAACTGGTTGCTCCTTCTCTAGCCTACTAAAATACAAATCGCTATGTTTTTTTGCATAACCTTATAAAAACTCGAGAGCCAGATTACCTATTTAATAAACTTCAGTTCTTGCAATCGCATAGATCGTTCTCGCTAGTTCAACCAAGATACCATTGTCTTACTTCTGAGCGTCAATTCTTTGTTCAAGTTGTCCGGCTCTGGAACTCTCTTCCTATTGACCTGAGAAGAATGACAAGCACGAATAAATTTAAGTCGTCCTTACTCGCACTACTGGCTACAACCTAATATGCAGAAAATAATATGAACATGTTTTTCAACTCTCTAACTACTTTTTCTGTTTTATAATATTTAATTCTTACTTTATTTAATTATTTTTTTTTATTTTTAATATTAACTTTGCCATCTCTCTCTGTAATTTTTTTTTTTTCCTTTTTTAATCTAAAGGCTTACAAATTATTTTATAAGATTATTCAGTCTTCCTTTGTAAGTAATATATAAGTTGAATAAATAAATAAATAAAATAAAAATATGGGTAGGTATTTGTGTTATTGGTGGCACATGTCCACATTTCAACGTATTTCCGTGCAGAGCAGGTACTCAACATCAGTTTATCAGTGACTAGTTGGGGAGGTTTGTAAAATATTGAAAAAATTGCTCGAGTTGAGTCTCCGATGCCATGCGATGTGCTGTTGATATTTGTTTAATTTTCATCTCAGATTGGATTGCAAAGCAACTCCACCAGCATGAACAGTGATTCGCTTGAATCTAGAGCGGACTAACGTTCAAGTCTCAAACAACGACAGTAATCAAGTCAGATGTTAGATCCATCGAATGTGGTGTTTAGAGACTGAACGTTAAATGCGCTCATTGAAAGAGTAGTTAGTCAACTGTGCTTTGGATGGTTTAGAAACGTTCGGCAATTGTACTCTATTGTTTCCAATTGATGACGTTTCACTGGAACGTTCGATCTTTGTCGTGGTGAGGTGGCGCGTGAAAGAGCCACGTATTCTAACTGTGGCATCAGGCTTTACTTCAAGTCTAGCGTCTCGCATTCACTGTTTGTTTGCTCCTCCGAGTTTTGCATCCATCTGTGGTTTACGCGATTCACGTTTACAATTAATAGCATCATTGGCTTGTAATTCTTCGGATTTAAGTTTCCGCTTCTCCATTTCGAGCTTTATAGTACTTTAAGTTTGGCGTCTGTTACTTTGCTGGCTTCCGGTTTCGCATCAGCAGCATTTTCAGCCGATTCTGTTCGAATTCCCGCATTACAGGCAAAAAAATATTGACCTCCAACGCAAAGTCGTATCCATGTCCAAAAATAACCCCACTTAGGATTTGCTATAGCCTGCTGATCATTTCTTAGATACATCTCATCCACCAATTTTGGAACTGCATAACACTAACTCTCTTCTTGAGCTGGGAATATCAATTTGTTGTTGAAGACTGTTTAGTTATTCCATCAATTTAATTTGTCACGTCAGGCACTGGAATCTCTCTCATTTACATGTTATATACTATACGATTAGTGGCTAGCCTCGGCTCAGTACTACACAATTTCCACTTGTCAGTCTCCAAGCATTCTCCGGAGAAAAAACACGGTTTGAAGTTTTACACGGTTTGTGCCGGATAAAAGCTGCGGACGTCCTGTCAAATCTGCGCATTTGGGATATTGTTGTGGAATGTTGAATTGCAATAGTTGCCATTGGTTGTACCCGGTATAGTTGCCGAGCTAATTTTGTGTGCTTCTGAAAACTGCGAATGTCTGGCTAAAGAAAATCTCTTTACGAATGACACCGTCTATGCTTAGGTCCCTAAGAAATCTCCTAAGATTCATATCAGTGTCTGAGTAGTTTTAATCTGGCGGTCTCCCTTCACAGGCTTTTGGGAGAAATTTTATTGTCTTATTGAAACCTCTGCTGGTCTTACCATTTAGAAGAACTCTTCAATCCTGCACATACTTATGAATAGAAATATAATTCCGTATTCAGATATATTAAATCTCCTCCAGTTGAAATGATCAATTCCACATATTCACTTGGTTCAGATACAATAGCTAAATGTCTCGATGTGCTTATCTACACTTATCCTTAGAGTAGCTCGAAAGTTTTTATTGATACCGGCTTTGAGATAGATCGCATATTTAAGCATTTGTTGGAGAAAATATAACTTAAACACGTAGCATTATTTTAATGTGTACCAGGTTCAAGGTCATCGGTTATTTCATCCTTCATCCCTCGCATATTCCTGCAGCTAAAGTAAAAAAGTATCTACTCGTAATATTCGCAAATTTTCCTTCCAAGTTGAAGTTTTTCCTTAAAAAAAAATTTCAAAAAAAGTACACTTAACCTCCGCCATAGGCCATCGACATTAGTTACACCTTGGTTCGGTGTAGGCAAATTTCCTCACTATGCCGCTCTTTTGACAGACATACACCTAACATAAAAATAAATACTGCGAAGTGCGGATTGTGAATTGCGGATTGAGGCTAGCGAACTGTGGATACTGCATACTGCGGTCAGTAAAAAAGGGCACATTTATGTAAGATCATCAAGTTTGTTAAAAAAAAAAAAAAATCAAAAAAAAAAAGAAAGAAAAGCGTACGCTAAAAAATAGTCTACTGTCCGCTTTTGCTTTGCACAATGCCATTGAACGTCTTATTGAAATCCAGCGGCTATGCGAGGGTAGAGGCGAATAAGAAAGAAAGGCCAGTGAATACACTACACAAAACTACGAAAAAAAAAAAAAAAAAAAAAACAGATACTCAGTACATACTTACAAACGCAGGCAAAGATACCAAACGTTCCAGGCCTCATCCTCCGCCGCCTTTTATTTTCGTATCTCAGATAATTCTTTCTTCAAATTTATTTTTTATTTTTTTTTTCTGTTATTCTCTCCTTTACTATGATGGGGCGCTCAGACTGGGTAGTCAAAGCAAAAAAAAAAAAAAAAAAAAACGCGGGATGCCCATGCCAGTAGATTGTGGACTAAAATGAATGTGAGTTCACCGCGAACCACACATAGGCATATTCTGCCATAAAAAAAAATTGAGAAAAAAATAATAAAAAAAAAACAAATTAAATAAATAAATAATAGGATAAATGTTTGTTCTTTTTTTTTTTTTTTTTTTTTTTTTTTTCCTCACTGTGTGAGGAGGTAGACCATTTTTCTTTTAATTTTACATTTTTAGCTTGAGTAGATTTTTTCTTTCAATATCGCCTACGTATGTACGTACGAGTATGTATAAATATGGAGAAGAGCAACTGCAAGGTACACTATAAGTTGAAGATAGAAAAATCCTCAAACAGAAGTCCTAAAATTCATTGATTGGACTAAACTATAAACTATTAGAGAAGAGAGGTTTTAGATTCCGCGACACCAAACTATCTCATTAGCAAAGGCATATTCATTTTCAGGGTTACCCTTACCAGTTTTATGGAAATAGGAAAAGAGATAAGAAGAAAAATACCGCTCGTGTTATATTAGAAACTTTATTTCAGTACAATTTTTACTAAAGATGAGTACAGATGAGTAGATGGCGCTACAGCTCGGGGTCAACCTGGGTCTCAACAAATAAAATGCTTCTTCAGTTAGCCCGATCCATTGGTAGCTGCCTTCAGTTGCGCGTTCCCACTAAATTGGGGTCCCCTTCTATTTGTGTAGGTCTACTTGTGAGGTCTTGCAGGTTGTATAGTTCATCGTAGAATCTGGAATTGGATCGAATATTTTTCGAAGGATTTTTCTCTTGAAAACGACTGAGAATATCTTTTTACGCTTTCAATAGGAGCCATGCTTCAGCGTCATAAAGTAGGACTGGGATGATCAAGGCAAGCCATTCGCAAGAGTGATTCTTAGTTTTATTTCCGCTCAGATGTTGTTGGGAGAATTTATAGCAGCGCAAAAATAGAGAGCAGCCGTCGACTATTCCCATTCGACGATGTTATGCGCCCCTTCTTATTGATAGCACATATTGTACTCGGGTTCTGCCAACTATTGTGATATCATCGGCGTACGCTAGTAGTTCTACAGACTTTTGAAAGATTAGATAGATAGATAGATAGATAGATAGATAGATAGATAGATAATTTTATTTCATATAGTATTCCGAGTATAATTCAAGTACAATTCATTAAAAAAAAAAAATGTTAAAACTAGTTTAACGCACAAAACTTATTTATATGAAATGTTGAGACATTCAGTATTTTACTAACAAAAGTAGTGAAATAGTTTTGAATGCCACTTAATCAGTTATTTACATTAATAATAAAGTTTATGATGGGGTGGCCATAAACAACAAAGGTAATTCATAATAAAAACCAATTAACAAAAGAAGCAGGATGACGAAGAAAAAATCAATTAAATTCATAAATTAAGAAAGATTAAAGAAGACAAATGAGTTTAAGTTAAAGTTAAATCAGAATGTCAAAAGTAACAGATTCTAAGCTAGCGTAGTTGTGGTTCAGAAGCCAGTTTTTTAGACATTTTAAAAACATTCCAGGTATTGCTATTGCCCTGATAGACTGTGGAAGTTTATTAAAGAGGCGGAATGACAAAACGGAATAGAAATTACTGTATGCAGTTTTACGAGCAAATTGAACAGGTAACAAGTACGAAAAATTACCTCGTAAATTGTAATTAGAAATTAATCTAAAATTTCGATTACCTGATTTCATAAAGAATAACTTCAATACTTTAAAACAATACAGATGGCGAACAGGAAGGATTTTAAGATCACAGAACAAAGGAAAACTAGGGTATCTAACATGTTTTTGACATAACTTTCTTATTATATGCTTCTGTAAAACTAATAGAGGTTGTATTTTGCTAAGATAAGTACCTCCCCAACAGGAAATTCCATATTGCAGCTTTGACTGAAAGATCCCATAGTAGATTTTCTTTAGAAGAATTGTGGAACAGACATTTCGCAAATAATAGAAGTATCTCAGTGTGGAACGGAAATACTTCCTCAGAGAATCCGTGTGATTCGAAAAGCTCATATTGGAATCGATAGTAAGATCTAGATATTTATATTCATCTACTTTCTCGATAAGAAAACATTTATCATTACAACTAAGAGTACTACAAAAAGTGGGAGTAGTAGGTTTATTAATGCAATTGCAATTGAAAAATTTTAATTTTTGACACTCGGGTGCATGAAAGTGGACATTTGCTCCGAAACTGTGTACTGATGACAAAGTGAAATACATAATTTTTGTTTTGGAGCTAATTAGCAACTTATGTTTTTCAAACCAGATTCTCAACAAATTCAAATCGCAATTTATGTCAGCAACGAGTTCCAAAGGGCTACTCTTACCATATGAAAAAGCTATGTCATCCGCGAAGGCAGTTGGTGAGCCTTTAAAATCAAGTGCAAGTAGTGAATTGATGTAGATGAGAAATAGAATTGGACCCAAGACCGAGCCTTGGGGAACACCCAGGTTAAACAAATTTATTTCGCTCCTTATCTCATCAATCTTCACACTTTGTGACCTATTTTTTAGGTAAGACTTTAACCAATCAAGCATAAAGCCACGAAATCCAGCTTTTTCCAGTTTACCTAACAAAATATCGTGATTGACCATGTCAAAAGCTTTGGTAAAGTCAATGAACAAGCCAGCTGTACACCTTTTACCATCAAGATTATTCATTGTTTGGGCACAGAACTGCAGTAGAGCATCTTCAGTAGATTTTCCTTTCCGAAAGCCAAACTGTTTTGGACTAAAGTAATTATTTATATCTAAAAACTGCACTATTCTGTCTTTCATTAGTTTTTCAAAAACCTTACTTAGCACAGGGAAGAGAGAAATAGGCCTGTAATTGCACAGTTCAACTGCAGAACCTTTTTTGAGCAAAGGTATAACATCGGCACGCTTGAGTTCATCAGGAAAAACCCCTGCAAAAACGCATCCATTGAAGATGTCCTTTAAGACATCCACTATGAACCAAGCAATTTTTTTAAGAATCATACTTGAGATACCATCTGCGCCACTTGAATTAGTATTTTTTAAACGGCGAATAGCTCCGAATATTTCAAGCGATGTTATAGGTTTGTAACCAAAGCTTTTTCTTTGAACCGGTTCAGCACACATACAGAGAGCACAAAATGAGTTTATTTGACAGGGTTGTAAACTACTGACAATATTTGTGTAGTAGTCATTAAATGCATCAGCGATTTGTTTTTTGTCAGAGATTAAACCATTACAGGTACGCAAAGATGTAGGTATTTTTGTGGAAGAAGATTTATTTAGTAAATTGTTCACTAATTTCCATTCGTATCTGAGGTTTCCTCTGGCAAAATCAAAACAATTTCGGTAATAGGTATCACGACACATTGGAATCTTCTTTTTCAGCTCAGCTCACAATTTAGTGTATTTCCTTTTAAAATTCACATTACTAGGGTATCGAAAGCATTTCATTCTAAGTTTATTTTTTTTATTGACTTTATTTACTAAGTATCTAGAGATCCAGGGCTTGAGTCTTTTTTTTAATTTTTTTTGAGGTAAGAAAGAGCAACAATTATAAATATGCTTCTTAAGGCACTCAATAAATTGTACCTCCGCACGCGTCACCTTCTCTAAGACCTCTCTTGACTCGGACTCGGTTAAGTTCCTACCAACTTTGGCGAAGCAGTGAGCGTTCTCAATCGTCATTCTGCACAGACAGATGAGTTTGACAGGATTGACAAAACTAGACATGGCTCTATATACGAGGGGCGTTCAATATATTCTCGGTATCGATATGAAGAAAAATGTGAATTCAATTTAAATTGTTTTTATTTTTCAATATAATCTCCCCTAACATCAATGCATTTGTTACATCTTGAGATAAGCTTTTTTAAACCCTCAAAAGAATAATAATAACACACCCGCTGCGAGTTTACCCCGTCTTTTCTTTTTAATTTCCTCCCGCAAATTATGCAAAGTGGAAGCGTAGGATGTGGCGTTGATGGTTTCACCTTTTTTTTTTGTACTCAATGAGCAAGATTCCCTTTGAGTCACAAAAAACTGTGGCCATGAGCTTCCCAGTGACTTTGAACTACTTCGGGGGGTCTGTTCCTTTTTTATGCCACTGCATGGACTCTTGTTTGCTTTCAGGGTCATAGTGGTGGACCCATGTTTCGTCCCCAGTAACAATTCGATCCATAACACCGTCCGCGTTCTCACTACACATCTCCAAAAGCTCTCTACAGCATGCGATTCTCACTTTTTTCTGAGGCGCTGTGAGCATTCGTGGCACCCACCTTGCACTGACCTTTGAAAGGTTAAGATGGTCATGAAGAATGGTGTGAATGGTACCAATTGAAAGCTTGGTGATCTCTGCCATCATTTTCACCTTTATTCGGTCATCCTCAAGAACAAGTTTTTCGACTTCTTTGATGCTTTCTCCCGTACAAGCTGTAGCCGGGGCGCCGGAGCAGGGGTCGTCTTCAATGCTCTCTCTGCCTCTCTTGAACTCACTTGACCACTTTTGCACAGTTGATAATGAAGGTGCGGAACCCTGGTAAACAGCCACCATCTCTTCATGAATAGTTTTTTGACTTTTTCCTTGCTTAGTGAGAAATTTAATTACAGCGCGATGCTCAATTTTCACCATCATCGTCTCAGTTGCCATTATGATTCTGTTTAACTACAGATAAAACGCGAATTAATAATCACATTTATATGAAATTTTACATGAATGCACTAAAAGAATAGTATTACTTGATAAATAAGTCAATTTATATATACAACCACAGCTTCACCCCGATACCGAGAATATGTTGAACGCCCCTCGTAGTTGGCATATGTGACCCTTAAATCTCGATTGTGGACTTTTCTGGTCTGAAACCGCGTTGATAGGGACCAATTGTAGAAGGGTTTCAGTCAGACGTTCACACAATAAGGCAGATAAGTTCTTCCATGCAATGATGAGGGGACTTATACCTCCATAGTTGGAGCAGTTAAGAAGGTCTCCATTTTTGTAGATCGGGCAAATATGATGTTGAAATTCCATTCATCAGGTTAACCAGATTTGAGTAATCTTCAGCAGCTTTGAATACCTTGGCGCGTAAGTCGTTAGGTCCAGCTGCTTTGTTGGATTTGGTGGTTGGAAGTTCTGGCTATCATCGTCTAAGTTGAATGGTCTGGTTTGACTAACGGTAGGATTTCTAGGTTCGTTTGCACAATTTCCCATACAAAATGCAAATGGCTCTGAAATTATTCTCTGAAATTATTGCCGCATCATGTTCAATATGCCGGAAACGTGCATATAACCCTTGAACTTTACCATAGATCTGTCTATCGCTATTCGACCACAGGTTTTTTGGCTCAAACTTTCCATCGTTCACATGCAAGAGTTTATACTTGTATAGGAATCGAGTTAATCTGGAGCAGAAGACGAATAATTCGTGTAACTAGGTAGCTTATTGAGTGCCATGAGAGTCCCATGTCTCCTCATATGAATTGAAACACCAAGTGCTCAAAAAGTTGATCATCAAATAACAACTGCTAAAGGCCTAAATGTGTTGGATGGTCGATACCTTTTCAAATACATATCGAGATGCCCCAAGGTAGAGAGTTAATTCCGGTATTATTTACTCTTGTACGTCTTCAACAAGTGAAGTCACTTTCGGATAACTAGGCCTCGGATGCAATTGTTTGAGTTCCAAAAGAGCCACATTATCTTCTGAACTAAATGGATATTCCAATAATGCTTCCTAGTTCTCTTTCGGGCTATGTAGAATCTTAATGAGATGACCAAACAAATATATTTGATTCGGAGACTGATGGAAATGAAAAAAAAAACTAAAATCTCACTAAAACTGAATTGATTATTGCACTTAGTTTGAATATGAAACAGATTGTGCTTCCATTATGAATCCTTCCTACATAGACCGGTTTGCTTCTTCAACTAATATTTCACAGACAAGATTGATATATGCCTGAATGTGCACTTTTTCCTTCTATCTATCAATATTCCTCCTTCTATCTTCAGCATTTTCAACACATTGTTTTAAAGGTATGGAACTTTAAGTAAGTGATGAAATATAATATGTGTGGCGCCCGAGCGGGGATCCAGAAGTCCGGTTTCGATTTTCGCAGAAAATAATCGAAATCGTTAAATCGCACTATTTTTTGGCGCTGCACCTGTGAATAGATCCATTGATTCCACAGCTCTTGTACATTATTCGTTTATTGTAGTTTATAGTGCACAAGATCCTAGACATGGCCTTATAACTCCATTGCCTTCAAGTTAAACAAATGCAGCAATCATCAATGACATGTCACTAAATTTGTAATCTATACATTGTCAAGTGTTTAGACAATTCGGTGACAACATATCGTACGCGGTGCTAAGGAAAGTGATGGTTTTGTACTTGGCAATTCAGAATTCGCTTTTTGTAAATCTTACCAGCAATGGTGAGGTCTAATATATGACCCATTTATCTATGTAAACTAATACTCTACCACTTGAGCCACGGACACCCACACAGATTAAGTCCATTTCCAGGCTTGATATCGTGTAGGCCATAGTTTCTAGCTATTTTCACAAAGATGCCATCCCCCTATGTTCACACACATTCTTCCTACCGACGTTGGCCATTCTATTTCAACAATCTAACTTAAAAAGTCGTTAGGTACTGACCTCAGCATTCCCTACAAAACATTACTGCCTTCTTGCTTCTTCTTCTTGCTCAACACTAGCCCTCATAAGTTTAGTAAGCCAACTCCGATTGGAGAAGACAGCTACCACGGGGAGGTAAAATAAACAAATTTGAGGTATGGTCATAGATCGTAAAACTAACAAACTTTTGTTTAAACTCTCAGAAGTTATCGAGGTAATATGCGACCTAAGATTGATCTAATTTCAAGTCATTGTAACATTGAAACTAATCTGAATAATTTTTAATTTATTCCCCCTGGCATCAATCACTTTCCGTTAAATAGATGGAGCTACTGTTTAGCAGGCAGAAAACCCTTCCAAGTGTTAATTAACTCGAAAATGCATTTTACCCGTACATAACTAGGACTTCTTGTTTAGGAAATTCTAGTAGCTGGTATAAAGGAATGAAATTATTCTCCGCTATGGCTTCACCGAAAAAGGAGCTTCACCGAACAAGAAGTATCTATTTGTATACAGAAGAAATCTGTGACAATGAGAGGTGCCACTTTAAAATTCAACAATAAAATATGTATGAACTGTTGAAGGATTCAGGTCATCTTTAAGGCTGCGGTGCTTTCTGGGATGGGAAATAAAATAAAAGTAAGAACTGAGGTTCTTCTAGGAACCTTGAACTCCGCCTTATAAAAACCAAATTCAATTTATGTTAGTTCGATTACATATACAGAGAAGTGTATTTATTTCTGTATTTTCTTCTTTTTCCATGCGCTCAAGACAAAGGATTCAAGTAAAGAAAAGAATTTAATTTTTTTAATTTTTTTTATGAATAACTAAACTGTAATATTTTGGCCGATTATCATTTTAAGTTTTTGAATTTTTGTTGAGATTATTTTGAAGTTTGTTTGTTTGCAAGTTCTTATGAAGGATATTATGTGCTATTTATCAATTTCAGTTATTCATGCACAAGAGCGCAATGCAACAAATTCAACAAATACCACGTGTTGGATTGGGTCCTGGCGGTATGGGTGCTGAATCGAAACCACATCAATGCCAGCAATGCCTCAAGTCATTTTCCAGTAATCATCAATTGGTGCAACACATACGCGTGCATACAGGTGAAAAGCCCTACAAGTGCTCCTATTGTGATCGGCGCTTTAAACAATTATCACATGTGCAGCAACACACACGATTACACACGGGTAAGTACCGTCTATCTAAATTATCCTTTTGTTTATCGTTTTGCCTATTGGTCTATTATTCCACTTTTAATCCATCGGCTTAGAGGTGACAGAGCGATTTGTGGTCATTGTTGTGTTAGACGGTGGCATTTTATCGCCTTTCAATAGAAACGATGTACCGGCCTGGTCAACCTATACCTAATTGACCAGGGTAATCAATTTAATTAATCACCCGAGGGGTTCTTGCTTCTGCCAAAAAAAAAAAAACAAACAAAATCTGCTCTCAGCGTACACAAACAACAACACCATGAAAAAATCGAAACCAAAATAAAAGAAAAGGCAAAAACAAAAACAAAAAAACGGAAAAAAAAATGATAATCCCTTTAAAAGGACGAGAAAGTAAGAATAAAAAAAAAAATTTGATTCAATCTGCCTGTCGTTATCTTTATCCATTAGGCTGCTATCCTCCGGCCGTTTAATGGTGATTATGACCAGGCGCTTACCACCATCAGTAATCCATTAAGATGGAGAATAAAAAACCAAACAGGCAAGCAACAGGATAAAAGTAAAAGAACACCAAAAAAATAAAAACGAGATTGAAAGGATTTAACCTGCTCTCTACTTTCGTTCACCCTTGAATTGTTTTTATATTTTTTTTTTATCGTCGCCACTTGCATTTTGACCTTTAATCTTTTTGTTTCCTACACCACCACATGGAAAAAAAAATAAAAATTAAAAAAAAAAATTGATAAAGAAGACATAGAAGTCTCCTGAAGGAGTTTTCCAAAAGAGTGCATGTCCTCGAAGGGCATCCCCCAAAAGTATGATCGACGACGGGAGAGGGAAGGCAAAAAATTTCGTTAAGTACTCATTAACTCACGTATACTGACACTAGGAGTGAAAATAAATTTCAATATCTTAATTTCTGCTAAATATGCAGCGCCACCAACACCAGTTCTTGGATTAGGGGAATGCGACAGGGGAGGGTATAAGGACAACCGCGTCGTGTCACGCCGACCGCAGTCACTGAAAAAAGACAGAAAAACGCTGCGAAAAATCGCGTTAAAGTCATCAGAGGTGATTAAGTGGACGATAAAAAGTCGTCGTCGTTGGCTACGTTGCCTTAGCCGTTGCCGTTGCTGTTGTCGTTGTCGTAGTCGTAGTTGTAGTCGTAGTCATCATCGCTGTCTTTGTCGTTTTCCTCGTCAAAAATAAGTAAAAGAGAGTGAGTTTTGCTCGGCCGGCATCCCGTGCTGTCCTGGCTAACTGGCAGAGAGTCATCTTCCACCCGTAAACCAGGAGCAAGCACGTACCATGATGGAAGCTTATGCTTTTTTTTTTACCATTTTGCTTCTTTCTTCCGGTCTTTCATTTCTCGTCATTCATTTCGGGGGTAATCATCACCTTTTTAACTTGGGTTTTCGATGGGCATGGCTATTTTGTCGCCTCTCTGGCTTTCGCCACAAATGTGAATGAAAAACTACGACCGCAGCGCATTCCTGAACCGATAATCTTTGATCTCGTTTGCTTTTTTCTTTTTTGTTATTGTTGCTAATGTCACAAGGTATTTTCGTATTTTTGTGACATTTTTTTGCGTACAACGATGGTTTGGGATAAACGATGTGCGAACGGGGTGAAATTTCCCATGGAACTTAGGGGTGGCTATCAGTGAAGAAATTAATGAAATTACGAGTACATTCAGATGGACTTGGGGATAGTTACTGTATTTGAATATTTTGCCAGACAGTAATGAGGTGAAAACTGAACAAGAATATGATTTGTTTAGCGTTCATGAGAACACGATTTTCTTCACCATAGGAAGCAATTTTAAAATATCACAGTAGACCAGATTCAATTAGTTCTCCGCTCCTTACATGCTTTAGCTACTCCATTATTAGAAACGACAATTTTGAGTAAATGTGAATAAGTTGCCGACTTGATTGAGACGGGTTTGCATCCACTCTGCAGTCCCGTCACTAGAGATTCGAATAGAGTCGAACGAAATGATGTCCCAACCAATTTCGGTGGTCGATTTACTGAATTTTCATTACAACAACATCCACTGTGGAAATCAATACTCTCAACCCATATACAATGAATGTGATGATCAAGGTATCTCATATGGGGTTTCTTTCGTCCAAGGAAACAGCCATTGACAGGTTCACCTTCTTTGGATTTGAGAAAAAGTTCGTTTTTGGTTTAAATTTAGTGAAGTCATGGTGTTCCTTACGTATGGCTTTCGTTTCGTCCGAACGTTTGACAGCTTCAGATCGAGCATCAACTAGAGAGATGTTGAAACTGTGGCGAAAATCCGGTCGTACTGTGTGGTGTACGGTTGTAATTTGCGACCACTTCTGGCAGTAGGTCTGTCCATAGTCTTGTTGGTGAGTCGACGGTTGCCAGGCGCAAACCCCGAACAATTGTATCATCGGCCTTTTCGCATAAACCATAAGGTGACGTAGTTTGATGTCTGATCGATGACTTCCGAAGAAATTTACTAAAACGTTTTGAAGTTAGATTCGATCCTCTATCACTGATTAGAACTTCTGGTGTTGGAACCTCCGAACAAATGTTGTTATGACTTCAATTAGTGTGTTGGTTGTATTCCGTTGAGTTGCCGTAGACCAAACGTATCTTGAGTGATGGTCCACTACGAGTTGAATATATTTTTCCCTTGTATTCGCAGCAGTTACCCCCATTAAAATAGTGTCAATTGCCCAGACCTCGTTGGGTGCTTTTGGTGTTGGTATTGCTGGACGGTTTCTTGGTTTAACTACTAATCACGCACATCGGAATACACTTTTCTCCACCAATATTGCCCACAAATAAGTTGTATTGTTGTTGCTATTCCTGGATGACCATATTCATCGTGACAATGTTTTAGAATTTTCAGTCGGAGTTTGTCCGGAATGACAAATCAAATCCGTGAACATCTTTTCGAACAGTAGGGTCACTTGAAGGGTTTCTTTGTTGAGCACATTTAAGTTCAGCTGGTCGAATGAGTAGTGATTCTGGCTGGCGAGACAAATCCATCATCTCCAGGTTGCATTAAAATTGCTCCAATGCCAATACTACTCGCTTCTGTATGGAGTAAAACTGGACGATCGCTTCTGAAGATCGCTATAATTGGTGATGTTATGAGGGCTTCTTTAATGGTATCGAACGCTTGCTGTTGTTGCCAGTTCCATTCGAATTTGACGGCTTTTCGTGTTAACCGGGTAAGTGGCTCGGCTATGGTACTGAAGTAGAAACTCGACTTCGGCTTGAGCAAAGCGGCATTTTTCTTTTCTGAGTCTGACGTTAGCTCCTGTAAGACGTCTGAAAATGTCTCTAAGGAAAAACAGTGCACTCAAATTGTCCGTCTGACGTCACGAAAGATGTTTTTTTTCGATAGACTCGTCATCTAATGCAATGTGCCAGTAATCCCATGCCATATCAAGGGTTGAGAAAACACGCGAGGTTGAAAGTTGGTCGATAACATCCTGAATGCATGGAATGGGTTCTCTTTCGTCTACTGTAACAACATTGACTCGACGATAATCTATGCAAAGCCGGCGTGTACCATCCTTCTTTGGAGCGAGCGTAACTGGTGAAGCCCAAGGTGAAATGGATCTCCTAATAAATCCTCTCTAAAGTAGTAATGCGATCTGTTGTCTTATTTCTTTTGATTCTTCATCTGAATGACGATATGGACGCTGAGCTATGGGCTGTTGTTGTATGGAATCCGAAGAGCTGCCGAAAGTCTTTTAATATTTCTTGAATTCGTTGATCAACTGGAGTAAGCGCCAATGATGCTAAGCAGATATGGGGACACTTATCGATGAGCTCGGTGCTAACAAGGTGTAAACAAGGTTACGGGAAAAATCGAGTTTAAGGCCAAATAGCCTACCTGAGCTAAGGCCGATAATGAAGTCGTGTGGGGAATGCCGTATGACGTGTGCAATTTTTAAAGGTTTTGAGCCTATTGTGAGATGTACCGTAAGGCGGCCGTCGTTTTTCGTGTTGCCATTTACGTGTGCATTGGTAATGGATGTGTGCGGAACTGGTTTTAAATCTAGATGTTCGGCAACTGATGAACTGATGACATCGATGGTACTACCAGAGTCAATGATTGCACGCACTGGTTTATTATTGATCCGCACCGCTATATCGAATAACGGCGGCCGCCCAGAAAGTTTTCCTGGTTGGCGTTATTTTCGGTATTTGATACTTCAGTATTTGTGGTTTTTGTTTAAGCCGTTGTTTGACCATAGCCTTTGGGTATTGAATACATACTCCCGCTGTTTTTGTGAACTCGGTTGTGTTTTCGGTGGATTTGTTGACTGTCGCACAACAGTTGATTCTAATTGGAGTGCAATTGCGAGCACACAACAGAAACCCACGATAACGTTGAGGCATCCCCTCGGTTAACTGAGCTACTATATCAGCTTCTGCTAGGTTTACGTGTCGCAGAAGACGCATTTTGTCTTCGTAGTAGGATGTTACCGTTTCTGAAGTTTTAAGGAAACGATGTTGAGCTTCGACTAAGGGATTTGCTACAGCTGGACACAAATCGTGCAATAATTGACGCACGTACTGCTGCCCAACTGAGACTAGACATATTTTGTGTTACATCTGACGCAAATCAGTTGAGTGCATCGTCCACCAGATACGCCATGAGTTCGAAGATGCGTTCTTCATCGGATTTTCCACGTGTTACTAATGATAGCTCTAATGATAGTTTTATGTTCAGAAAATTTTGCTAAAAGTTGTCGACCACTGCAGCCATTCGCCGTTGAACTCGCTGAAGTAGCGTTGTTTCTAACTTCCCTGTTCATAACTATATTGCTGCCAGCAGCGGTTTCTTCTTGCTCAGGCATATGGCTGAAAGTGTTGCTATCTGATTTCTGATAGTGTTTGCCAGTTTTGGCACGAACACGTGTGATAGCGGGTTATAAAAAGTACTACTTCTTGTTCCGGGCAATCCTTTTTCCAAAAGTAATCTAGGACTGCTAGAGGTGATCCTGTCCGCAGCGCCAAAATGAGGCGCCAGCTATTTTCTGACGCCTGTTATTTTCTGTTTATAACTTCAGATTACGTCCGTTCTTATTGGTGTCGTGAGGAAGAAGAACTTTCCTGACAGAAATGGGAAAATGACGTTTCACTATTCTCTATCGTTAGTAGCGCCGCCTATTGGTCATTACCTAAAGCTATTAGGAGTAGTGCCATCTCAGTATAATACTGTGGTTCTTGATTGAAAAACTGAATCAAATTGAAAGAGTTCTCCAGAGACCGGAACAAGTGATAGCTAGAAGGTGTTATATCTGGTACATACTGAGAAAAAACTATAAGCTGGGATCTGCGCCATCTGACGACTCAAATTGAAAGTAAAGAAATTGATTCCAAGATTAGATGAAATTTGATTAAGTCTGTGTACACTTATCATTGTGGCCAGGTCTAGCCTATAGTGATTTCTTCAAGGTAGAGCTCACCCATGTTGCCTGCAATTTGATTGAATTCGTCTTTATCTTCTGAGTCAAGGTACAAGTATGGCTTACCTAGAAAATGTAGACGTGTTCTGCTGAAGCGGTTACAGTGACAAAGGACATGCTCTGCTCTGACCTATTAGAAATCTGGCTACTACCTGTATCTGACCCCTATGAGCTGTGAGAGTTATTTTGTGAAGCGTAAAATTATGATTGATGAATTTATTAGTCGAGGTTACCGACCTGATCCTGTAAAGGAGTGGCAAGAGAGCATAAAAGTAGATTCTGAAGAACCAGCAGAAGAAGACGAAGAAGAGGAGTCTGAGACAGCTGCTACTTCGGTGAAAAAAGAAAAGAAACCAGTTGATCCAGAGAAAGCATTCCAAACGCTCTCCGATGTGAAAAAATTCGACTATCTTTTGGGTATGTCAATGTGGATGTTGACCGAGGAGCGCAAAAATGAATTATTGAAACAACGCGATCAAAGGCTTGCAGAACTAGCTGCACTTAAAGTTTCCGTCCAGTATTGGAATACCCTGATCTGAGCAATTCGTTTGTTCGTTATTAAATGGGCTCTATTCGAGCTGGCTAGTATTTTGAGAAGTATATCTCAAAAGCGTTGATAGCAAGTAGGGCCAGAGAGAATATAAAATGTTCTTGTTGCAGCTTAAAATACAAACTACAGGTGTTGGTAGTTTCTCGGGTTATTCCTGCTCCACGTTCCCAGTTCTGTCGGTCAGGTAATGTTTGTAAGAGTATTTTCTAATAGCTCTGGGTGAACTACAATATTTTGGATTTATTCTTATCCACCGAGAGTAAGGCGTATGACAAAGCTTCTTTCCAGCCTGTGCAGACAGATTTCTAGTTTTATGCCACCTTATTGGAGATGCAATTGATGCGTACATCTACTGTGTCATTTTTGGATTAAGACAAGATCCAAGATCCTAGCTTTTTCGGTGAATTTTTTTTGATACTTGAAGTCTGGTCGAAGTGAGTTACTTCACTTGAAAACTTTATGGTTTCCATCAATAAGTGATGGATCTTTGAGTTTGTCCAATTTTCATCTCTTGGTGAAGGCAATTATGGTGCTTTTTGGTTCTGATAAGGATCGGAATGTCATTAGATTATTTACAACGATGGACCATAACAGGGGGCAGAGAATACCACTCTAGGGGCAATTTTTCGCAGCCGTAAAACGTTGATTCTGTTACTGCCTAATGTAGAGTTCATATTTCTACCCAAGTATGTGCTTTATCCTGTTACGTGTACTTAGTATGATATTATCTCCTCCTGTATTTTGGATGCATCTGTATATCTGGACGTGTTCGATGTCAAGGATGCAGCCCACCGCAATTTCTTTGTCTCTGAGGGGTTTCTCAATCTTTGTGGTGAGTTCCTGACGAGCATGCGTTGTCGATTTTCCTGGTTGGTAGGCAGTGGATTCCTATATAGTGGACCATTCCTCATAGTTCTATCATGTCTTTTTCCCATTGTTTTTGGGTGAGCATTTTTGGTCTGAACATGCAAATCATGTGCATAGGATCACATATTTCAAATACGACAAAATTTGACTTCCAAGGAACATAAACCCCCTTTCTGCAACTACTCGTATGTATTCGTTGTTTAAATTCAATTCATAAAAATCTCAATCGGAAAAATCTTGTCGGGTCAATTAACTTTTCGAAGTGTTTCTATCTCCTTAGTCCTCTGTTCGCTTTCATTCCTTCAAATGTATGCCTCGTCAATAAGGGTAGAGAAAACAGGTCGTTTTTTTTGTTAAATATGATTTTTCTTTCAGCCATTCACTTTCCGAAAGACAGTTTCCATTTTCAATTATCTTTTAAAAATTTCGTGAGGGTTGACATGTTTTTTTTTTTTTGTGCTTTTCATCATTTCTTATGTGAAGGAAACAAATTAATGATTCCTTCTAACATTTGATTCTAAGCTTTGTAGGAGGAAGACAAATTCCACTAACCTGGCAAATCGAAGAACTTGAGACGTTATTCAAACGAGGGTGGCACGAATATTCAGAAAAAAAAAGCAGAAAAGAAATATATAAAAAAAAGACTGCAAACAAGACATAAGTCTGCGTCTAGACATTTTTTTCCAAATTTTCTTCTTATCCCCATTTGAATTTTTTCGTTTCATTTTATTTGAATATCTGACAAGTAGTCAAAGGTGGGCTTGGGTAGCTTGGATAACTTACTCGCCTCTGTCTATTGGAAGATGGAGAAACGACTTATTCTATTTCCAGCAGTATTTGAAATAATTTTTCTTTTTCAGTGGGGTTTTCTGACTGCCTCCTTTTGTGGAAAGAAAAAGAGAACAAAAAATATTGAATATCTTCAGAAAATTATTCAGCCTAGTATCGGGCTCTTTCTTAATATTTTCCAAATTTTTAAAGAACTAAATAACAAATGGTCATAGCAAGTACCCAGATTGAGCTCTCAGGCACCACAATTTATACCAGAGTCTTATTGGCTTCCCACGGATGAATTGTTTACAACCATGCCCATAGTACCGAACCATGCCTTCGTCATAGTCCATGATTTGCTCCGGTCAATGAGGTCAAACAAAGGACGTACTTTCCACATTTTGTCATTCGGAATTATGGTTGTATTATAGCGATAAACGCAGTCAGAGATGTTGATTGGCTCTCCTTAAGCCTTATTACATACGAAAGTTTCCCGAATCGAAGTACTATCGACTTTGACTAGTTCATAAATACATATGTAGTTCAATCCAAAGAGGAGATGACAAAGAATATCCTTGTTAGAATCCAGGAAACATGTTGAAAGAAGACTGTTTGTGAACTGATACCGAACATCATCTAAAGAGTGTTGGTTTTAGAGGTTTGGTTTGTAAACTGATACCAATGTTTCTACAGATTGTGGTTATCACGCCAAAACAACGCTTGCAAATTGTGCAAACTTATTTTGACAACAACAATCGTGGGCAACGTCCATTTTACGGTCGACATACTCGTCCATCTGAGCAAGTTATTCGGAACACGATAAATCATTTTCGCACCACGTACCCTCTAGTGGACAGAAGAAGTTATTGCCGTTGTGAAGCGCAGTCTTGAGGAGAATCCGAATGAGTCGATTCGCCATCATTCACAGCAATTGGAGCTATGCCCATCCCCATTTTGTGGAAGATTTTACGGAAAGATCTTGGCTTAGAAGCTTATAAGATCCAGTTTCTGTAAGAGTTGAAACTGCGTGACCATTACCATTATATTATGATTCAGCTTGATCCTCATTTTCAACGCAAAATTTTTGTTCTCCGATGAGGCCCAATGGATATGTAAACAAGAAAACCCAGAAGCCTTTGTCGAGACGCCCCTACAACCATTTAAACTCACTGGTTGGTGTGCTTTATGGGCTGGTGGAGAGAGCTATATAAACATGATTTCTGACTTCTTCGTTCCCCAGTTGAATTGACGTGACAGAGCTTTGGTTTGCCGATGATATGAGAATCTTATAGACAGCTTTCAAGTCTCTCTGACTCTCTACTACCGGAGGCATTTGACACTTCCAAGCCGCATCAAAGAGTAGCTGCAGTTACTTCAATGCGAGACTTGGGTCTCATTTGTGATGCACAGCTCAATTTTCGCATCCATATTCACTCCGTAATTAGCAAAGCTAATTCCGCTCTCGGATTTGGTCAAAAGAGTTCTCCGACCCCTATGTCACCAAATCGCTGTACATAACCTTTGTTCGTCCACTTCTCGAGTGCGAGATATGGTCCCCTTACTACGATGTACATATTCTGCGCATTGAAGCTGTCCAACGCAGATTTCTGCGATTCGCATTACGTGGGCTACCATGGGCTGACCACAATATTCTACCCCCCTATGTTAATCGACACAAACTACTCGGTCTCCTGTCCTTGGAAAAACGTCGGGAGTCCGCCGATTGTCCCACAATACTGGGCCCCCGCCCAATTATCAAGGCTTCGCCCTTTAATGACGTTGTCTAATAATGAACGGGGGCAGAGCAAAGTACTGGTCTTATCGTAAACATCTTCAGATGACGATACCGAAGGTTGCTACGATTTGATCAGTCACAAGCTGCCGGTCATAGGTCTTGTTGGCGGCTGGACCACCGGTAGTCCCTACCAGGACTTAAATCACGGTACCATGGGAGTCAGGAGCCCCCCGGATCTCGGTCCGGGCCTGACTTGTTAGAGGTAGGCCCCCTTGTGGGAGCGTCATGGTGGCTGTGGTTTAAACCCAAAATCGCGGGTAAGAGTCTTCCTATGGTTTTCCTTGGTTTTCCTTTTGGTTTTCCTTGGTTTTCCTTTGGTTGACTCAATGTGGAGTTGCAATAAGTTCTGGGTGCTGTGACCCTAAGAACAGTAAGAGGTTTTAGGTCGGCCTCGACTCATACCAAGGGTGGAACTTGTGCCGGCAACACAGTTCCGATTTGGTATCAATGGATTGACGGTGAGCGATGGCAAGGCGTATCCTTGCTCCCATCGATGTATGGGCATCCCGTGGAATAAGGCCGTAAAGGCAGGTGTCCACGAAAATCGAGAGACGTTCTGTCCCACAATACTCTCCCAAATCCCATTTAACACCAACCCGTGTCACTTAAGATCTGTCCACCTTTTTCCAACTTATGATGTCAACTTGGTATGTCAAGTGTTCGATTTAAACTTCAGCAGTCTAGCCCTTAGAAATTTCCTGAATAAGCATTTTTCCCGTCATTAGACCTTAGTTAAGTAGAAATAGTCGTTATAAGTCATAGATTTAAATTTAGTTTGTCCTCAAACACGGTCCTCAAATCAAAAGATGGCGCAACATGCCACACGACGCGCGACACCATCAATTTATTGAGTGAAACATTTGCTTAATGGACCTGTGAACTGGCCTCCACGATCCTGTGATCTCACACCTTTAGATTACTTTTTTGGGGTATACATATGAAGTCACTAGTCTATGCCGATAAACCAGTGGACATTGGACGATTTTGGCCCCAGTTGCTCGATAAAATTGTCGAAAATTGGAGAATTTTCGTATTGATTGGTCCAAAGAAATGTTGAAAAAAATCCATTGCAGACGAATCATTGATCTATGTGTCCTTAGAGGGAAGCCAAATCCAACAAAAATTAGAGTACCGTAGAACGTTCAATGCGGAATGTTGAACCACCATTCTCTCGTTGGAGAATAAGGAAAAGCAACCACTGAAAACGGATCATTCTCCACCACGACAATGCGAGCTCTCACAGGTCGGCTCAAACAAACGATTTTTGAATTTTATCCACACTGTCTCCATCCTATGATCCCAATTCAGACTAAGTATACTCTGCCACGTTTCAGGAAATGCATCCAATTTTCACAATTAAGGCCTTATCTCACTTTTAATGTTGTCTTCTAAGAGTTTGGAGTCATACAGCCACAACTTCGACCTCCAAAGAAATAGAAATTAGTCCAGCGTCTTCCCAATATTACATATGCACTCTATTCAAGAGGTGTGGGTATCTCCACCGTATTTTCCGGGCTCTTGAGTCCAATGGCCAAGGCCAATGTGAGTAAGTACTGTTCACCATGTAGAGGCGACACTTATTGACCAAGCTCTATATCGACCGTATCAAATGCGAGTAGTATTGTTGTCACATACATATATCACCACATGCGAGTAGGTAAAATCGTTTGTGTAGAAAAAAAAGCTGGATAAAATCCAAACTCATCTGTGAAATACTCACATTTATGATTCTTACTTGAATTTTACCAGCAGGATTGCTTCAAGATCCCTAGGATCCTGTAAAGAATTTTTTTTTTTCGCATTTGCATCACCCTTAGTGTCATTTAACACTTTGAAAAATCTGAACAATGAGAATTATCACAATTGAAGTATTTCTACACTTCCGCTCTATTTTATTCAATCAAAAACTAGTTTCACTTGGATTCGTTTTTTCTTTGGGTTTTTTTCGATTTCAATTTTCTTTATAATTTTTTTTTTTAGTAGAAAAACCAGTCTAGCCTTTAAAGACGAAACGCCCAAAGCTACCAAAGAAACGTTTCGATTCAATCGGGTGTGATGAACTATGACGAACTTGCAAATAATTGCAAATTTACAGAGAATGGGGCTAATGAGGTTGAATGAAGACAGAACAAAAAAAAAAAAAAAAAAAAAAAGTCAACCAGTGGCAGTGGCAGTGGTAGTGGCAGTCCTGACATGACAATCAGTAAGGATATTTTGAGTTGAGAAAACATTCTGCCCTCTGTCTAAGTGCATACAAAATGTTTGCTTTTATCCATTTGTCAAGGACTTGATAACTAATTTGTACTTTCCCTCTCTGTCTGGAGCAATCAAAAATTGTAATCTTAATTCAAAAAGTCGTCACTGCATCCAGGATTATTCCATTAAGCATCACACTGTCTATGCGCGCTAGTCTCAGTCCTCTGCGACTGGAGGAAGGATCAACGTCCAACTAAAAAATATTCATTAAATTACCTACTGTCCTGTGCAAAGTGTAGAGTAAAAGATGTGCTCTCTCCCATCACTGGCAGGGCCAAAACAGATTCTTATTTAATTTTTCATATAATCATGTTCTTCTTGTAATTTCTGAACTTTTTTTTTTGTATTTTGATCCTTAATGAAACGTTGTTGTCGTCCTTGTAGAGGTTATGATTTTTTAATTTAAATTTTTTTTATCCCAAAGCTAGTAAGTACAAACGGTTGCGACTAGCAACACGGGCAAACAGACAGACAGACAGACAGACAAACGGACAGAAATTAACGTTTTCTAATGGAATTATCATTGTAAAACTCTATGTATGTATACATACTACTCACATTTGCAAGATGTGACAGCATTCCCTCAGACTTTAATCAAAAGACTTAATTCTGACTACAGTTGACTGACAGTAGAAAAGCAGGACAAACGATAGGATAGCTATTTAACCCATTGATTTTGCATACACAAACGGTCATTCGAAATGTAGGTCATCACGGGGACAATACCCCCACAGTAAGGACACGCACACCGCCAAAGGATTAAGGATACCCTTTTGCCTTTTAACATGGATGTGGGTCAGGGAGAAGAGAGTATACATTTTTTTTTGTGTTGGTTCGCTCCGTCACAGTCCCGTCCCATTGTACTTATGTATAATTCATCATCGTACTCGTACAAGTTACACAATCGAGCATACACGTGTGTAACTGTGGCAGGGAGTCTGGTTTGAGCATGACATGGGAAAAGGGTTAACCAGGAAACGAATGGATAAGATTGAAACACCTGGTTGGACAGCATGTGCGCTAGAAACGCGGAAGTCGATACAGTTACTTTAAAAATCGGCAAAAAACAAAAAACAAAAAAAAAACCCCCCTACCACTTTGTTAAACATCCCTTTAAACAGTGTCGCCTCTTGGGATTAAGATCTCGTTTACACTTGCCATTTACGTACCAAACTGACCAGCGCGATGTTATCTGCGCTTAATCGAGGAGGCCCCCTTTTGTTAGTTAAACCGTGTGTTGTCTTCGTTACCAGCAGTTTATTGTAGTAGGGGGCCAAACAGGTAAGGGCATTAACAATTCGAATGCCAATTGCAATTGCAACGCAAGGATAATTTCTTTTCCTAACATTTGCACGAGTAGTTCGTAAGTGAACATATGCGTTTTGCAAAGAGTGTTGCTGTTGCATTGCATTGCATATGCGTAGAATTATTCTCCTGAAAAAGCACCTGGTGCTAGTGGTGCTAGTGCTCCCCCCCCCTCCCCTCTTTCAAGCGCAAATCAATTCCTCCGCGTTTACTTACAGAGGTACTTACTGTCAACCCTTTTTTTGTTTGACCAAACATTCCCCAAGGATAATATTCTCAATTTATTTTTTATTTTCCGTCGACAAGGACCTACATACATGCCATGCCTATAAGTATGATGGTCGGCGTGGTGGTTGAAAAAAAAGGAAAAATGAAAATAAAACACGGGGATAAAAAAGGATCATGTCACATCGGGCTGATGAGTGTAACTGACCGTGTAAATTGTTGTAACGTGTAATTAATCGTTTTTTTCTTCTTTTTTTGTTGTTGTTGTTGCTGTTTTTCATTCTTTTAGTTTTTTTTTTTCGCTGTTTGCTAGTCCTTTTTCTGAATCCTTGTTTGGGGAATACGACGCGAAAATAAGGGGTTTCACCCGTTTACCGTTCGCTGTTTCGAGTACCAAGTTCGAGAGTGTCTTCCCATCGATGTTGTTAATGATAATAATGATGATGACGGGGAGACCATTAAAGGAGATGAAGGATTCTGTTCTTTTTTTTTTTTGTTTGGTTTTCGTTCGTCCTTAAATTGTTACAAAACGCCTCAAATGCCTATTGTCTACATCGAAACGCAAGGCAATTTAAAAGCGATTGAGTAACAAGTGGCGTGTTGCGGTTATGCGGTGGACATTTGGTTAAGTGTTTTGGTCTTTTGTGTATTTCTTCTTTTTTATGTTGTTGTTGCTGTTGCTGTTGTCGTTTGTTTTGTTTTTTGTCTTCTCCTCTTGTTTTTTTTTTGTGTTTTAGGCCTTCTGCTGTAGAATTTGAAGAATATATTTAAGTAGGGTTGAATTACATAATTAAACTAATAAGGATTAAGTGAATGCCATCGTTACGCATGTGTATACATAGTCTGGTATGGAAATTTAGGTGTAAGTTGGGTCTACGAAAATATTTGAATGCGCGAAGTCTTAGACAATGGGACACAGGCGCTTTCCAGCCTTTCCTGGCACTGCCGAACGGCTTTCGCATTGTACCATCTAAGTTCTTACGTATGGCCTGCGTTGCGAACTGTGATTGGAGACCGCCTAAATGTATTCATACACTTAGTCAATAGTGAGGTTTTGCCAGGAACGATAAACGTCAAACTCTTCGGCTGGCTGCATTCGACGATGTCTCCACAAGTTAATGATGTCATACTTTACTATCGTGCATTTCTGCCGAATTTCAATTCAGTTCTCGAATGGCTCTAAGGAAAGTTTTTAAGCCGCAAGGTATATCGCTGATTTTCCAGTACCTATGCCCAGAATCTGCCTAAGCAACACAAGCTAGTCAAAAGTTGACGAATCTTACGTTACGACGCTAGTAATGTGCGAGGGCGACCAGATGGCAATGATATTTTTTCCAATTGTTATATTTCAGCAGCTGTTAAACTTCCCAATGACATCCAGCTGTCAAAATATTCAGTAAGATTTGCCATTTCATCACGCATCCTTTTACGCTTGTCGAACGTCCGGTATTTTTAAGAAAATATTATCGAAACCCCGGCTCAGTTGTAAATTTCGCAACGTGAATTTCGTCGTGAGATCGGTCGTCATCATGGCTTCAGTGTGTAGACAATTCGTCGCACCGTCCAAAATTTTGAGCGTGAGTACTCACTCTCTTTTGGATCTTAAGCCACCAACCAGACACAGATTAGTGCGAAATGAAGAAACCAAGAAGATCGAGAAATGTCGATTCGGCGCCGATCAACTGGATTGGGCATCGCCAGTGAGTCAATCCGGTTTATTTTGCAGTTGAATCTGGGTATCCGTATAAGATTGAGCTGACGCAAGAATTGAAGCCGGACGACCATACAGAATGTCATGAGTTCGTTAATCAGGCGTTTTTGGCCCACCGGCTATTTCAGAAAGCAAAGTTGCCGTTATTAGAGCGAAAACAATCCACAAGTGTTAGGCCAAGTATCAATGCATCCACAAAGATTGACTGTTTGGCGCGGTTTATGGCATGGCGCCATCATTGGACCTTAAAGAGACACCATTACCGTCAATAGTCTCAGGCATAGAGCGATGTTAAGCAATTTTCTGTGGACAGCGCTCGATAACATCCATATACCTAAGCAGTGCTTCCAGCAAGACGGTGCTACATGTCATACAAGTGACGCAAAGCTTGAAGAAGGAGAAATTTGGCCACCGCAATCATGCGATTTGACACCACTCAATTATTTTCTCTGGGGCTACCACTTTGGATGAGCTCGAGGCCAACATTCGACCCGCTATTGCCGGAATAACGCCGTAAATATTGGACCGACCGCTTGATTTATTTAAACTGTTTTCCTATCGTTCTTATCTCATCGCCATTTGGCACCTTCTGATTATTATTTGTTCCGCTCTCTAACAATGTTTCTAGACGGTAAAATTTTTACTTCAAAGGACAAATTAACAATAAAATTGTTATTCCCTAAAAAAAACCGAAATTACTCTCCGAACACCCCAATAATAAATATGTCCAAGTGTCCTTGATTGTTTAGAAAAAAAAAAATACGAAAAACTCCGGAGTAAGTCGAGGCGACCGACGACGGAACAAAATGCCAAATTGGGCAACTAGGCGCCCAGACAATGTAGTAGCTATCTCAGCTATGTTTGGCGATTTCTCACAAAACTCTTCGAATTGATTTCTAAAGAGTGAAGAGTGGCGGCATCTATTGGGAGCACTGCCGCCCGCTAACGAGACACCAGAAAAACTCAGCATTCAAAATGACTAGGCGATGCGATTGTACTAACAAAAAGGGGATCGATTCTCTCGCATGCTTTCTCTCTCTATCAACCTGATCCGCTATGGTGAAAGACAGCGATAAAAAGAGAAAACAAATGTCAAACGTCTGATTGTACACCCACACTCGTTTACGCGAATTTGGTTGAATAGACAACGTGTGGCGATGAGAATAAAGTGTCGCTTCTCCTACGAAATGTCTGCCTGTATTTCACTTATGCAATGACAATACGACGATTACATAATATCATCCACAGACAGGTTGGCACATTTCAGTTTTGAGAAATACGAATATGTGCTGTGTTAGTTTAACATCACTAAAACTCAGATTATACCATTCTCTACTGCTGCCACAGAAGAGCTGTGCACGAAGAAAATAATTGAAAAAATCGAAAAAATAGAGTTGTAACCGATTTATTGTAACATAAGTCACCTTTTCGTCAAATTGTGGTTTCAACAAATGTTGTACCGTGTTGTTGCAACCACATCCAAGTGCGAATTCAAGTCATCATCATATCAAATCGGGCCTGTATGGAGGATGTGGCTCCGATTTTCAACTATGGTTCAATAATTTTTTACGAGTTACCAAAGATGGGTGCGTGCTGGCTTGGTGGAAACCGATTTCCTTACGACTTGAGCATTTTAGCCATTTTGTCAGTAACAAGCTAAACTGATCGCTGAAAGCAGCTCAAAATGCATGATACCCAGTCACACCAAATTGACAACATCATTCTATAATATTTTGATGCAGTTCAGCTTTCGACGTCGTTTGTGCTGGTTGATCATCCGTGGACCATCGTTTTTGATCGATGTTGTTGTAAACGACCTAGTTGTAATCACAAGGTATAATTCGATTTTGAGATGGAGCGTTGGAGATGTTAGGTTTGGAACCCAAACATAGAGCTTTTGTACTAGTCTAAGACGTTTTTAGTTATTTTCACATCCGGACGTCTCTTTGTGAGCCTCAGCAGCAAAACTTTGTTAAAAATTATCGTTTTTGCACTCTGTTGACAGTGTACTAACCGATGAACACAAAATTGTGCTCTCTATGCATCGAAAATAATCTTATATTGACAGCTATTAGATGTCAAAAGCAAAAAAAAAATCATAAAATTGTCATGTCGCAATCCCGACAAGATCTACTTGCAACAGTGATGTCGCACCGTCAAACCATCGATTTATTAAAATCACTAGTAGGCAAGAAGGTGGACTTATGTTACAATAAATCGATTACAACTCTAGTTTTTCGATTTTTTCATTAATTTTCTTCGTGTACAGCTCTTCGGAGGAAGCATTAGAAAGTGTTATAATCTGAGAACGCAGCACATACTCGTATTTCTCAAAACTGAAATGTGCCAACCTGTCTGTGGATGATCGTCATATTGGCATTGCATATGTGAAATGCAGCCAGACATTTAGTAGTAGAGGCGACCATTTATTCTTATCACCGTCCATGTGCAGATAGAACCAATCGTGTGTGTACAATCAGAGGCTTGACGTGTGTGTTCTCTTCAAATCGCGGGCTTTCGCCATACCCATTATACCAGGTTGATAGAAAGAGAAAACTTGCGAGAGAATCGATCCCCTGCAATCGTAGAGTTTTCTTTTTTCGCCGCCAATTTTAAGAGTTTTGCGAGAAAACACCAAACAGAGTGCAGATAGCTACTACATTGTCTGGGCGCCTAGTTGCCCAATTCGGCATTTTTGTCCGGCGCGGGAAATTTGTTTCTGGGGACTGCGACGAGCAAGAGAATTGACGTACTAAGAAGAACGTGGGTTGAGCGGACTTGGAAAATTTGAAAGTCTCAGTCACTCAGGGAAAAAACGTCGGCTTTAAGGAGACGTCGTGGAAAACGAGGTTAAAAAAATTGTTTCACCAATTTGTACTTTCACATGATGAATTCCTTGGTATCTTTCCGAAAAGGAAAACGAAATCGGCAGAGTTACTTTGACAATTCGAATGGTGAATAACATCAGTTGGATTTGACTTTAAGGAAAGCCCATTTGTGCAGCAATCGTCAAGAGTCACTTGCTTGATATGATCGACAAAGTAGCTACATACTCGTATGTTGGAACTGTTGGAGAAGCGTCACACAGCCAGTCGACTAAGATGCACCAGAGGAGATAGTGGTCCGCCTTGTTGGCAACGATTCTTTGCTTTTGCCATGAAATATGAGCCGAGTCATCAGAACATTCATGATGTTTCTACGTTGTGTTAAAGTTACACACGCCATTCAAAAGTCGAAAGCCCCCTCAATGTAAGTGAAAATAGTAAAATACCCAACGCGAGATCTTCGTTGTCGATTTTGAACCTTTTTAGGCAGAGGATGACTCTCACAAAGCCCCAGATTCTAGTCTTTTTTCAAATTACTTTTATTTGCTACAATTGAACTTTCTACTATGGGGGATCTCCGGAAGTTTTTCCAACTTGAAAAAGCCAATTTTCAAATTGTCAAACTGTCTGTACCCTTTGATCTGTTCCTCTTAGAGAGGATTAAGTCAATTACTTGACACCTTCTTCTTGTAATATGTACTTAACCGCTGACTGGGAGTCATGAACTTGATCAAGAAATCGTCCTGGGAGTGATTCTATGGCAATAGAAAGAATGCTCTCTCGTTGCACTGGCACAAGTGACGTTGAATTTAAAATTAATCGTATTTCCGTCACTCCGTTATCGATTTAATTAACATGGTACACCCACCCACCCCATTTGTTTATATCATGCCAAACTCAGTGCTACCTCCTACTCTTTTTAGTTGAGAAGTTGTTCACCAAAAAAAAGCAAAAAAAAAAAACAAAAAAGAACGAACGCTTACTAACACTTACTTTTGTATGGATTTTCAGGTGAACGACCCTACAAGTGCCATTTACCAGATTGTGGACGTGCATTTATCCAGCTATCAAATCTACAACAACATTTACGAAATCACGACGCTCAGGTGGAGCGTGCCAAGAATCGTCCTTTTCATTGTAATATTTGCGGTAAAGGCTTCGCAACGGAATCCAGCTTAAGGACACACACCTCCAAGGTCAGTTTAATCAGTTCCCCACATTTTATTACAATTTTCTTCTTTAATTCGTTTCGTTTTTGAATTTGTTTTTTTTTGTCTCCAAAATTAATAAATTAATTATAATTCGATAAACAAAGGAATTAAGCGATTAATCTATTCAATAATTGTATTATTTATTTAATAGAATTTTTTGTTTGTTTTTGTGGTATTCGAAAATGTTGTATTGTAGTTGCTTTCAAAGTGGACGCGCCAGATAATATCCTTAGGGATACGTACGAATACGGTTAGATGTCGCATTATCGTGGCAGTTGTTGTTGGTGTGGTAGGTTCCTTTTTGCCTTCAGTCGGGCCCTGGTATTGATATTCAAAATGCCCGTATGTCTGGACAAAAATTTGGGGGTGTGTCAACATAAATTATGTTATCGCAATGTGATGAGGGTGAGACTCAGCACATACAGTCTACATACGTATAGTTCAGACAAGAGGTCGTCTCGCACGTAAGGTTCGGCAGCGATGGTGCCTTACGTACCTCGGCTCGTACACCTTTTCTGCGCCATCGTATTCGCTAAATGATTTCGAAAAGTGTACGTACAAATTTAAGTTATATACTATTAAAGAGTGTGTGTGTGTGTCTGTTGTGTGCTAATGGATATGAACGTGGATTTAGATAGGTATAGGAATAGGGATATGGATATTCGCCTGAATACTTCGCCCTTATGTATATATTTGGTATGAGGTATGTGTGGCTCGCAAGCGAATCGATTTGGACAAGTGTGCAAAAATGGACTCGAATTTTCACTGTTTGGGCTGGCTTAAGGGTAACAACGACGGAGGAAGGACGTTTCGAATGGAGTGCCACTGGCCGATGGTGGTATTGAACTTTGAATGGTTCAAGCATCACAGTTCCGTTATTGGAGGGGTGTAATAAGTGGATCAAATTACAAAATGGCTAGTCCTAGTCTATTGCTGAGTCTTGTAAATTGTGGGTAAATTTAATTTCACATAATACTAACCCATGCGAGTACCTACTCGTATTCAATGTACGTAAATTTGATTCTTCTCAAATGTTCCTTACAATTTTAGTGCTTCATTTCATTTGTTTTATATTTGAGATGAATCTTATAAAAATGTCAGCAAAACCCAGATTTTGAGCTGCTCAATGTCCTACTTACATAAGTGCGCCTTCAACGGAACAACTAGTCCCTCCGACTACCATTAGAGGTTAGAATTGAAAGCTCTACGCGTCCACCAAAAAATTTGTTTTTCTTTTTTCGAAAAGGACTATAAAGCAGAATCCTTAGGCAAATAAATGCCAAAATATCAGAAATCTCTTAGGACAGCCTGTGAATTGGCACTAGATCCTCAAATCCAGCCAATTGCACAAGCGGCACAAGAGCAGCGTAGATACATGGGAGAAACATGTCACATTTGGTTTACATCTTGTGGTTTGAGCAGGTATGTTAGGTAGTTCGTCTTCGACTATTACTATCCCGTATCCCAGGAGCTTAATTGATCTGACGAAAACAGTGCCTGTCCACCACCTACATATCTGTCCCAAAACAAGATTGAAGAAGTCACATAACAGGTGACATATGGCCAAAATCCTGGTAAAGTCTGAAAGAATTTGATGGTTTGGCTTCCTAGTTGGATTTTTTTTTCTCGGGACCTTGAAGCCGGCTAATGCTTAATAGAGGCTACCTCGATGAATGCTGTGTACCGGAAATTTATGGCTCTTTTCCCGAATTGGCGTAATGGGTATATTATGTCAATTACTGATTTGTGTGGTGCTTCTTGAACTTCACTGGAGTCATGGCGAGAAGAAAATTTTGTGTTTGTGTCGTCAGTGTAAAGGGAAGGGGAGGAGTGTAATGAGTAATGACCCTCTCAAGATTGTTTATAGTAAGAATGAAAAGAAGGGGACTTAGATGACTGCCTTGTGGGGCCCCAGAGGACGCCAGTAAAGGAACTGATATGGCAGATCGAGAGCAGGCAATTTGAAGAGTATCAATTGATGAGATGTCTTACCATAAGTTCGATATCTTTGGCATTTTCTAAGGCTGCGAGAGGAAAAGAGACGAATTCAACTAGGTTTGTGGTAGTTGATCTGCCTTTCGGACAACCATGTTGTCTAGGTGAAATAAAGGACTTGCACTTGATGCTTAAGGCTTCGAAATGAGTAGGAAAGTGGGAGAGAAACGTTGATAGAACTGTTTTCAAGAAAAACGTCGGCTTTAAGGTTTTGGAATTTTTCTCAAATATCGAAATCTTGAGTGAGAAAGAGGCCAACGCAGAAGTTTGGTAGGTCTACCAGGGATTTGGTAGGAAGGAGTTATTGGCAAATGATTGAAACAAGTAGCAAACAAATTGGCGATGGGAGGAGGATCACTTGTAGATCAGTTTTCAAAAGAATTATTTAAATAGCATTGCAGAGTTCGACGAAATGACATGATATGTACGAGTACCTTTCGCCCATAAGTTCTTTCTTTTGTTTCGTAGAGAGTGGAGTCTGCGATGGAGGGGAGGGGATACATAGATACCGAAGATACATAGATTGGTAAACTCGAAGGAACCGAGCTTGAAGATTGAAAATTGTTGTGGAAAATTTAAAAAAAGTAGAGGAGAATGAAAGTGATAGGGGAGGACAATACTGTACTGAGGAGTTGGTAGAATTCATACAAGGATCTAAGTGCTATTTTAACCGACACAAAGTTGAGCTTAGCAGAAGGCGCAGTGGAAATGGTAGAGGCGTCAAAGCTGTTGTGAATGGCCGGTAGATCATAAGGGGTGTGCGATCATCATCCCGAAAAACATTGAAAGAAAGAGGGAATAGCTCTTGTTTTTTTATGTTTCAGTTAGAGCGTACAAATCAAATGGGAGAGCATGAGATTGGCACAAACCGCCAGGAGGTTTAGAATGCAGTCCATGCAAGATTTTTGCATGGCTTATAGGACAGGAAGGATAGAAAAGAGGTACCGGTGAACGTTGGTTTTAAATGTTTCCAGGTTATAATGACTAGGAAATAAAGAACTAGGCAGGGCTTTCCATAAGCGAGTTGTACTGCCTAGGAACAGACAATGTTAAATTGTTTATAATCCTCGCTCAAGTCGATTCTTGCAATATTTATGACTATCCGTGGGACTTCTTATATGAATAGTCATACACGTGGTATGAATACAGCTAGTGAATACAGACGCATAACACATAACAAGACACATTATCAGAAACGAAGGATTGAGCGTGTTGAATTCTACAGGATAGTCAACTCCAAATCAAGCAGCAATTTTTACTGAAGTCAAACAGCATTGCATTGACCTACATGACACGAAAACTAAATAGATTATGCCAACCTGAACTCACCCGAAGCTTATACGGTGTGATGAACTGCCTGGATCCAGGAGTCTCTCTGGTATACCGAACATAAATAAATTTTCAAAGCTGATGTTGGGTCTGTAGACCCAATGTCCTAGAAGTATTGTTTGGATCGAAAACGAATTGGGTTATCCACGGACAATATACTCGTCCGACACAACTCAATAATAATAGTTCTTTATTTATTTATTTTTTATTTATTTATTTTATTTTATTTATTTTCATCAACAAGCTTAGCTTACAGATTACGAAAAACAAACACAATTGTATGAGAAAAAATAATTTAAAATATAAAAAATAATAATAATTAAGTAAAATTTACAAAAAAAAACAATAACTAGCCAGAAAGTATGCTATATAAAATTATTTTAAAAGATTCCCTTGAAATATGAAGATCTATGTCTCTACATATTCTATTAAATGACTTAAGGGATCTAAAAATAGGCTCATTTTGTCCATAGTTTGTTCTATGCCCACTTAAATAAAAAAGTTGACGATCCCGCAGCACTCTCTCTGGGGCATAAATTGGAAACATAGATAACAAAATAGGACTATTTACACGTGAACAAAGGACATCTCTCACAAACATGATATCATGTGCATGCCTTCTCTCACTAAGTGGCATTATCCCTAACAGCTTACACCTAGCATTATATGTCGGCTGAAAGTTCCAGCGCATGTTGAAGAAAATATATTTTGTAAATTTCCTTTGCACCCTTTCTATGCGGTCTGAATACGTCGAATAATTTGGGTTCCAAACAACATCGGCATATTCAAGAACAGATCTGACAAGGCCAATAAAAAGAGATAGCAGAGTAAAAGGATCAGAAAAATTGTTCGTGTTTCTCTTAATAAAACCAACTAGTGAATTGGCCTTCGCAACTATGTAATCTACATGAGAAGCAAATACTAATTTTGTGTCAATAAATACACCAAGATCTTTTATTTTGGATACTCTTTTTAAGGGCAGATTATTGACGTAATAATTGAACAAATGCAGAACGTTAGATCTAGAAAAAGAGATTGCAAAGCATTTATTAACATTTAAAGTTAAACAATTATTAACGCACCAAATCCATAAATTAATAAGGTCCATCTGGATCTTTAAGCAATCATTTGAACTCTTAATTTTTAAAAATATTTTGAGGTCATCTGCATACATTAAGCAGTGACAAAATTTTAGCTGTTGAACAATGTCATCAATAAATATAATAAAAAGGAGAGGGCCAAGGTGACTACCTTGAGGAACACCAGAAGTTCAAGATATTAATCTTGAATAATTATTTTCAATACAGACTTTCTGAGACCTTCCAATTAAAAATGAAGAAATCCATTTCAACATTGTCGAATGGAAACCAAATCTCTCCAGCTTTCTTATAAGTAGCCCATGGTTCACTGAATCAAAAGCTTTGCTAAAGTCCGTATAAACAGCATCAACCTGACACCCACTTTCGATTGCATTAGTTACAAAAGAAGTAAAGTAGACCAGATTAGACGTTGTCGAACGACCTGAGACAAAACCATGTTGAAACTCGGAAATATGTTCTTTAATATGAGAATCAATCTTTCTTTTCACAATACATTCAAAAAGCTTTGGTATAGCCGAAAGTTTGCAGATACCCCTATAGTTCTCGACGTCATTTTTGGAACCAGATTTAAAGATGGGTACCAGAAAGGATACTTTCCAATCGTCTAGGAACAAACCTGACGCCAGCGAATAGTTAAATATCATGAGCAAAGGTTGGCTAATGGTGTTACAACAGTTTTTTTTAAATTATAGCAGGAATGCCGTCGGCACCAGGCTTGGGATTTGACTTGATGGTACGAATAGTAGACTTAATATCCTCAAAGTCCAAAACCAATTGACCAAAATCAATTTTCGACATCGAGTAAGTTTCAGGCACAGTAGGAGTAGCAGAAAGAGAGTAGACAGATTCAAAAAATTTTGCAAATAGTTCGACAGAGTCACTATGACCATTAGACACTTCGTTTTTATAAAACAGTTGATTAGGCAAACCACTAGAACATCTTTTTTGATTTATAAAGTGCCAAAAGGATTTGGAATCACTTTTAAGACTGTTTTCGATGTTCATTATATAAATGTTATACAAAAATGTACTCAGACTAGAAAAATCTTTCCTCAATTTCCAAAAAATTTGCTTATCTGTATTGCTTCCTGTATTTTTGAAGCGTTTGTGAGCTTTGTTTGCTTTCTTTAGGAAAGCTGACGCCAAAGATGCCACAAGGGAGTTTTGTGACATATGGAGGCTTTCCTCAATCAGGAACATCTTTGGCAAGTTAATCGACAATAACCAGTCATTTCCACTATTATTTCCACTAAAGCTAAAAAGAAAAAAAATTGCAATCTTGGACACTTTTTCTGTAGAATGGTCAGAGCAACTGAATACCTATGAATCTAGTATTTGTGAAATATTCAAAAAGATTATCATGACAATCGTAGGATTTGAAGCACTTTCGGTAAAAGTCTGTACTTTATCTGCATCTTTTGCTGAGTCTACAGAATTTCACCAAATTTGTGACCCTTCGAACGACTCAGTTTAGTTTTAATGAATATCAATAGCCTGGTCATCTTTTTGTTTTGTTTCAGTACAATAACCGTGGACATGACTGAGCTCAGATTTAAAGCTCACCTTTCCTTCGAATTCCACTTATGAAAGGGCATCGTCTGTCACAAGTATGACTGAAATCCTCACTGAACACCATGGTTTCCTCTCATTTTTCTCACATTTTCCTCTCATCCCAGACAATGAACTTATAAACTGGTTGCACCTCAGCCTCAACGTAAAATATGAAGAAAACAGATAGCCAGAATGTACAGTAATTCGATTGTAGTCTAAGTACTGTATGATAAAGCTGACTTCTACAAATGTCCTCCTTACCATGAATCTTTAATATGCATAATGTACATAAGAACACATATTCAAAGCCCCCAAAAGCGGCTAAGCCGTTGGGTTCTCACATTCGGTGTTGATTAATTCTTTAATTACAGAATAGCATGGCCCCAAGTCATAAAAGGAGAACGCACGAGTATTCCTCCCAGCTATTGGGATCGAACAAAAGAAATGTTTGGCATTGCCACGAATTAAATTTTAAATTATAAAAAAAAAAAAAAAAACAACAACAGCGTTGTCCTTTGGGTAGACTATTCTTCCACGTTAAGTGGAGCAACAAGTTATCCTGCACAATCTCAAAAACAGAAGAAAAAAATTACACACAAGTTAAACAATACCGGTGAAGATTTTGAAGGGTATTCCCCATGCCACAAGCGTATTAAAGGATATTGACTACGATATCTGTTGTTGTCCCATGGTGTCCATTCTCTAGCCTTTTTTTTCATTTAATATCTTTTTTAATAACCCTTTAAGGACCTACCTACGAATAAACAGAAGGACACCGTTTCAATTTATCAATAGAAGCATTTTTATCTTCTGCCAGAACTACCTGTTATCATGAGAGATCCAGTGTCAGAGGATTTTTGTCTGAAAGGGCCAACAAAAAAGTACAACAGAACCAGGACGAATCTGGTGGTTCTGATTCTGACAGAATCAAAATCGGATAGCCCAACAATTCCCAGACACACTTCCAGACAGCTAGACGGACAGTCAGTCACCCCGCTCTTTGATGACTAAGATAGATGTATTCAAAATTAGTCAGAGATGATAAACCAAAGCACAAAAAAATACCCAAAACAAAGGCAACAAAAAAAAAGATTATCGTCATCGACTCTCATCTAACAACGGCAAAAAAAAAAAATATATACAAATATAGATGGATACGAATACTCGTGAATATTCTGGGTCCTTCTGTTATGATTATTTTTACCATTTTGTTTCTCTTCCTTTTGAATGATTATATTATTTTCCTTTTTAAGTGGATTCTGTCGAAAAGGGTTGACATTTTGGGGGGTTGATTATGGGGGGGTCGGGATGGAAGCCAAAAGGATTTCCTACCAACTTTAAGTTGGGCAATTTTCGAAGGGAACTTTTTTATGGTTTTATGAGTGCAAAAGTTTTCAGTTTTTTTTATTTTTTTAATGCTCATCGAAAGAATTATAAAATATAAGACATGACTGCAGCATCGGGGGATGGATGGCGGAATCTTAAAAAAGGAGAATTTGAATTGTTTCATATTAAAGTCTATTTTTTTTAGAGACGTTCTTTGCATAGAAGTGCTTGTGTTGTGGAGTTTAAATTTTTAAGTTCTAAACCTCAGTGGAAGGTCCAGTGGAAATTATGAGAGAAGAGATTTGATATTCGACACTATGTAGGTACGTATAGTACGGGGTGAATCTGTGCCTCAACTAACAAGCCTTTCCACTTAGCTCCTTTATTTATCCATTTTGGCAGCTTCTGTTTCAATAGTTCGTCGTCATTGCACAGATTTTTGAATGATTGTGCCTCCGGTGTTGGCTTCTTCTTTACTAGTCGCAGTTTTCGAAAAACTTTCGCAAGAAGAGATGATTAATTGAGAGGCCACAGTCAAAGGGGTAAGGATCATAAGTACATGTATACATATTTTGAATCTCCCTGGGGTACTGCAGATTAATAAGGAATCTGGCTAAATATCAGTTCAGGTGATAGAGTAGGTTATGACAAGGTATAGATTTCAAGTCTGAAATGGAGCTCTAGAGCAACGAATGTGATTTCTACTCGTTCCGCGCTTTTCTGTCACGAGATAAACTCACTGGCATTCCCAGAAAATGCTCTGAGGCAACGAGTTACATCAGGACTCTTTTCTAATTGGACATCTAAACACTGATACAAATCACCCAGGAAACATACTTATCACATGCCTCTGTACACTGTCATGTCAAAATAATCTTATGAAAAACAGTTTATAGGTACCGGTATGCATAAATCTCGAACTACGATTTCATACAAAACAGTAAACATTGACGAAACCTACAACAAATTGGCTTGAGCAAAGTAATCCTTGTGGGGGGAAAAAAATTATTTCTCAATTGGCACAACACTTAACATAAATTGACCAGGACTTGAGAATTGCGACGTCACTTACTTTCACTTAAGCACCCCGTACGCTTGCTTAAACATAATTAAATTGCGACTAACTTTGACTGTAAATCAACAAAAAGAAAAAACTAAACTGTATCTCATTCACTCCGGGATGAAACGCGTTTCTTATAATACTAACCAAGTACACCACGATCCACTTCCATCGTCAGCTTCACTTCAAGTAATTATTTACATAAAAGCTGTGGACCGAGTGGAGTCCATAACAAAGCAAAAGGTGTTTAAACATCTGGCTGGAAAAAGAAAAAGTATCCGAAGGGATACTCTCCACGTCGCCAGCATCCAAGGCTATAGAAACACAATTACAGGAAAAGTTTGACCAACAACAATCTCCCCATAAGCTCATGGTAAGAACAATAGCTGGAAAAAAATGATGATGTACACGGAAACATTCATCAACATTACGTAGCAGCGAATCCTTTCGACATCTCAACAGATGCCAAGTTGGAACAGCATCCACAAAGAGAAAAACCGATACTTCATCTCAGTGTCCTTGTCGTTCTTTGGTTACACTTTTTACCACTAATGGGAATTTTTGTTTGTGTTTTTTTTTTTTTCTTCAAGATTTTCCCTCTCCCATGGGAAGACCGCCGAGACATTCAGATTTTTGAGTGGGGGAGGTGTGCATTTCGTATTTCTACTTTGTATACAGACACCTGATTTTTTCACATTTGTATCCTTTTTTTTTTTTTTTGCTCTCTCGAATTTTTCTAGTAAATCGTTACGGTCGCAATGGGGAGCTTTTAGGACGTTGTCCTGGGTGCAGTTTGCGTGATTTATACTGAAAAGATAAGAGAAAAATGAGAAAATTGGTGCGAGACGGGTGAAAAGGTGGATAGGTAATTAAAAGTAGACGAAAGGGTTGCTGGAAAATGCACGCAGCACGTATAACTAATTATAGTACAAGCAACCGCAGACATTGTGGAATAAGTTGCGGCACTATGTCGATTGTTATGGATTTGAAATATGGTGTACAACTTACGAGTACTCCTACCAACAATTCAACCTTTGACTGGCATTTAATTTAATTGATGTTCTGTTAACGACTTCAATTCGAAATCCTTAAACCTTTTGTTCAGGCACTTTCTTGGACAAAATTAATCATTGAGTTTATACTTATGTATACCTTCACGTAATCGGATTTATGCCTGTCATAGTTCGTTGATAGGCTTCTCATATGAAATATTTTTCTTAACATTATCAACATTTAGGATAGGTTAGGTATAAGGGGCCTTCAGGAGGGAACTAGCCACTCTTATGGACGTTCCCTGAGAGGTACGTGATTCTCTAAAGAATTTCTATACATCTATCCATCTATACAAATACAGGCTACTATAGTGCTAAGCTTGGGAAAGTTTTCGAACCTAAATACCAATCTACCGAGAGTTTCCTACTATGTTTGGGTGATCCATCGATCGCCCTCCTTTTATGCGCCTCGGCTGAAGCTTGAGATTTAGGTATTTGATGATCGCCTTCGTGACTGATACATATAAACACAAACAAAATATAAACACAGTTAACTGGTTACACATCAATGTCTATTGGAATCATTTGGCATTTCGCCACGTAGAAAGTGCACTCCGATAAAGAATTTCTCCCCCAGTGACCACTTTCTGCTTTTAAAGCTGCAGAAATGGATAAAGATTTGATTCTGACGATGAAAAAAAAAAAAAAATCGTTCATACCAAAAGCCAGGGAATCATTGATTCGCCGTTGTATCATTAACCAACAGGCAGGCAACGGCGAGCTTACTTGCTTATTTAGGTGGCGTTACAGTTCGGGGTGAACCTGTTGCGCACTTCCAAGTCGGTTGAGGTCACCCACTACAAGGAATTTGAGTACCCTTAAAATGATTGCACACAGCGCAGGCAAACGAAAATTATGGAGGAAACTAAGAGAGGTGCCGATTTACGTTGGTTTTAAATGTATGAAGGTTATAATGACTAGGAAACAAAGAGCTCGGTAGGGCATTGTCCCTTCGGGTTAGATTGGTGTCAATTCGTTCTACATATCCTAGCCATCTCAGGCGACCGGTTCACAAATTTCTGACTAGGTGACGTATCACTGATGGCACATTGACAGCTTTGCTACTTGATGCTGGCGGCATAAGAATTGTTGATTGCAGGCGGTCTCTTGCGATTGCAGCTTTTCTAAATTATATCTTCTCACAATAGTTGCACATTCGTACCTTGGCTACAACATGGTGGTGATCCGAGTCTATATTAGCTGCCTGAGAGCTGCGGGCGTCCAGATCGCAAAATGATCAATTTGATTACGCATTTCGTGATCCGAAGACCAACATATCCCCTTATGTATACCTATTAAGATGAAGAAATCGCAAAGTCAATAAGCCTAAGTCCGTTGGCAGACGTACTAGACGATTTGAACGTCATACTTCGCACATTGCTCATATGCCTAGTCGAGGGGCATTTTTGGGAATGCTTGGAATGCCTTGTTTCTATACCGAGTTTTTAATTTTAATTTAGGCCCGGGTCAACCCCGGACAGCTTTATTGTGCTTAATACAAGCATTGAACTTAAATACTATACTTATAAAACTAAAAATTTAATTGTTAGACCTGTGGAGTGGGGGTAGAGAGCGAAGGGAATAAAGGGCAATCTTAAGGGAGTGTTTGTTCAGGTGATAGTCAAAGATTGACTGGAATTTGTTCGCTTCGCGAAGGATTCGAGATAATGGTTCATGGTATCCGGAGGTACAGTTCTAAGATTACGTGGATTAACATTTAAGGAGATGCGTTCGTGGAGAGCCTCAGAGTCAATGTTACCATTTAAGAGCTGATGGACAAAAATTATATCACAAACTTCTCGTCGCGTAATGAGGGGTTGTAAGTTAATAAGTTTCAGTCGATTATGATAGGGGGGTAAATTGAATGGGTCAGACCAAGGAAGTCCCCGTAATGCGAACCGAAGGAACCTACGCTGTACCGATTCAATACGTGCAATTTGCGCAGAATAATATGGTGACCAGACTGGACTTGCATATTCGAGGAGGGGCCGAACAAATGTGGTGTAGAGTGCTTTAGCCACATATGGGTCGTCAAATTCCTTAGACCAGCGCTTAATGAAGCCAAGAGTCGAATTGGCTTTACTAATAATGCTATCTATGTGAGAGCGAAAGTTCAGTTCTCTATCATAGATAATGCCTAAATCGCGCATTTCGGTCACATTAGGAACAAGCTCGTTATTGATGAAATATGCACGAGAAAGAGTTGTATGACGTTTTCTAGTGAAAGTTAAAGCTTGACATTTGTTAACATTTAATTCAAGAAAATTATGAAGACACCAAGTAGAAAATCGATTGAGATCATCTTGCAACAGAGAACAGTCAGAGGGAGACAATATGTGACGGAAGATTTTGATGTCGTCAGCATAGATGGAGATAAAAGAATTGTTAACGATGGTATCAACATCATTAATTGTTAATATAAATAACAAGGGACCAAGATGACTTCCTTGGGGAACATCCGAGGTGGCTTTGAAAGGTTTAGATAATGTAGACCTAAACAGGACACTGTAGTGTCTATCATCTAAGTATGAGGAAATCCACGTAACGAAATCTGATCGAAATCCAAGGGCGCAAAGTTTTAAAAGAATTACTTTATGCGAGATTTTATCGAAAGCTTTGCTGAAGTCGGTGGTTATTACATCTACTTCTTTGCCATCTTCTAATGCACATAGAGTACTTGATACAAATTCAATGAGATTAGTGGTAGTGGACCTGCCCTTAACAAATCCATGTTGGTTTCTTGAAATCACTGGTTTACAATAAAAAGACATAGCATCATAAATAATGCTCTCAAAGAGCTTGGGTATTGTGGAGAGCTTCGCAATAGGTCTGTAATTTAAGATTTCATCTTTATAGCCTTTTTTATGCAGAGGGATTATATATGAATTTTTCCAGAAATGGGGAAAGGCGCATTGAGATAAGGAAAGTCTGAACAAGGCAGTGAGAGGTTTTACCAAGTAGGCGGCGCACTTTTTTAGAACTATGGGGGGTACACCATCAGGTCCAGCGGAATATTCACTTTTTAGATTACCTATCTTTTCATCTACTAATGCCATTGAGATATCCACCGAAGTAAAGGATGTTTGTGGGCAGCTGTTCAAGTATGAGAAATAAGATAGATCAGGGTTTTGGATGTGGCAAGCAAACGATTGGCTAAAGAATTCGGCAAAGAAGTTTGCTATTCTTTGCGGATCATCAGACGATGAATTGTTGAACTTCATGGTGGAGGCATAACAGTCCGACTTTTTTTTTAGAGTTGATAAACTGGAAAAAGCGTTTGGGATCAGAAATAAGACTATTATGCATGCGGCTTAAATAATTGGAATATAGTGATTCACATAGATCTGAAAATTGGGTATAAGCAAGGTGGTATTTATTATAATCCGCTTCAGAACGTGTACGAAGATAGGTGTGCCAAAGTTTATTTCTCTTATTTCGTATTGACCGGAGTTCCTTGTTATACCAAGGTGGGGATAACGATGGATTTTTTTGCGGTACAAAAGGAACAGACTGGGAAAAACAATCGAAGATGATATTGTAAAAAGAGGTAAGTGCATCATCAACGGGAATACTAGAGTTGAAGAGAAAATTAAAATTAGCTTTAGAAAGAAGATTGTTTAATTTTAGAAAAGTTGGCTCTTCGAAAATTAAAGTTGTACACGTGTTCAAAGCAAAAAGGTTTTGAAACGTTGGACGAAAACGTCATAGAAAGAGGCGGGTGGTGAGAATCTAGAGTGGTAAGAAGGTGCTTACTGGCTGTGACTATGCTGTTATCTACGTCAGTGGAGAAGATAAGATCGAGTTGTCTACCAAGATAGTTGGTTATGCCACTTAACTGAAAAAGTCCGGAGTCCACGAGACAGTCAATAAAAAGAATTTCTTTCTCCGAACTTGCATTGCTGGCGGTGTAGTATGAATCATCAGTGCATATCCATTTGAGTCGTGGTAAGTTAAAGTCACCCATAACGACAACAGTGTCATTTGCGTCAGCTTTGGCAAACAGGGCATCGAATTCGTCAATAGCTAGTTGGTAGCTGCAGGTTGGTTGCGATGGGCGAATGTAGCAACAGCAAATAAAGAGATTGCGCTTAGAAATAGGAATTCTTACGCAGACAAATTCAAAGCAAACTGTAGATAGTTGCTTAAATAATTCAGAATTAAGGCGAGTAGGTACGGCCAAAAGTACTCCGCGGCCAGTTGATTCGTCGTTATTCATAAGGCCATCGTTTCGGTGGACATCATAATCATGGGTAAATAACTCGCTATTCTTAAAATTAGAGGAAAGGTTGGTCTCAGTAAGAGCGAAGATATCATACGGCAGTTTTTGCGAAGTAATATAGACTTCAGATGTTTTTGTGCGAAGTCCTCTAACATTTTGATAGTAAATGCTGAGGAAATCAGGGAGTGCAAATAGAGGTAGAGGTTGGTTAGGAGCGAAAATAGTTCTTAAAACTAGAAGGCGTTCTTTGAAGGTGCCAGAGTCGCTTTGAGCTGACATGGGTGGCATAAGAGGAGAGGTCGTTTGCAACGTCGGTAGGCGTGATATTAAAGGCTTCGTGAAACCGTATGAAAATCTGACGTAGGTCTTTTGGATTTGTAGGAAGTCCTTCTTGCTGAATGGAAACCATAACATTTGTTTTGGTTGTGCCATCAATGCAAATGGAATCAGGCTTATCGTGTAGATAAGCTAGATAAAGGCGAACGTTTTCGTAAATTCTACGATCTCTAAGCCGGGATTGAATGTAACGGCCATCATCACCCGAAGCGGCGAGTTGCTTGGTTATCTTGTTGTTGTTCTCGTTGTTAGATTTAGTTTTACGGCGGATGGTGTTTTCTACATGTCAGAGCTGTGTTGTGTTTGCTGTGTCTATTGGGGGACTATATCAACTGTTCTGTGGTCATCAATGAGAAAGAACGGGGGAATTCGGTTTTGCTTAGATTAGGTATTGGTTTACTCAAGATTAAGTAAGTACGCTGTAAAGAAAGAACTTCTCATGGGGGTGCAAACATTTAAGAAACCTACAAAACCGAAAGTATACTTGTCTAACGTCCTTGAGAGCAACTTTCAATATCAAATTTGAATGTTTTAATTTTTTTAGTTATTTTTATTCTTTATAATCATTTGTATATTATGACAAAATATTTACATAAAACTCGATTTCTTACCGTTAAGTAACAAAAAAACAATTTATTTTACCGATTCCCAACCTAATCATTTTATTGCTTACTACAATACCTGGTGCCTGGTTGCAAAAACAAATTACAAAAAAAAAAAACAAAAATCATCCACCACTCTTTCATTCGAAAAAAAAAACCAAAATCACAAAATTTGTAAATCATAAACAAAAAATGCAAAACCCACAAAAAATGCAGGAGCTACAGCTGCATCTTGGTGTCTTGCAGCAGCATGCGGCACTTATTGGCGGACCAAATGCGACCTCATGCCCCATTTGCCATAAATTGTTTTTGGGCGGCGAAGCACTAATGGAGCATATGAAGCATACCCACAAGGATCCGAATGCCTCCGGTGTAGCTAGTAAGTATCAATTTCGAAAAAAAAAATAATTAATTTTGCAATAATTTTGGGATTTCATTTATTTAAACAATTTTAATTGGTGGTGTTGCTTTATATGAATTTTTTGTGTTTGTTTTCATTTCCATTGGGTTGGCTATTTGGTTACGATTTGAATACAGAGAAACGTCTATTTGTAGGTTTTTTGAGTTTTTTTTTTTTTTTAAATGTCTTTCGAACTAACTGGGTTGTTGAAGATTAACTGGGAGCTTATTGTTTATTCGAGATTTAAACAGCAGAACGTCCAAGTGTGATTTTGAGTTTGAGGAACAACCAAGTTCGATTGAGAAATTGTAGTCCAGCATCGGCAACAAAGTTTTTTTCTAAAAACCATTTGCTTGATGTGAAAGACTTCATTGAGCTCAGACAACTGGGCATACTATTCAAAGAGCCTTACTATGATTAAAGAAAAAATCATAGTAAGTCTCTTGTGTACCTACAATAGAAAATCAACCAAAAAGCCTACTGAAACTAACAGATCTGAATCTGAATTTGTCTGGGTATATTAAATGTTTTGTTGTTTGTTTTTTTTTGTTTTTTTTGTTCATTTATTTGGGGTTTTACTAAAAACAATAAACGAAAAACGAACTGTGGCTGCTCGCATTAACCATAAACAATTTGTTTCTCTCTCTTTTTTAACTCCTGTTCCTCCTGTAACATTCGATTTAACTAACTTTGTTCCAACTCCATTTACCCCCGATTTTCCACTCAAAAATGAAATCATCAATCAATTAAACTCAACACCACCACCCTTACCACCTCCATCAACTCCATCAACACTATCAACAACAACAATATCTTCGAAAACATGCTCATTTTCTGTTAAAAAAACATATCCGTTTGCTGAAAATCTTGGTACAGCTTGTTTACAATCCACTGATCCCTACCTAGCGAAACGTAGAACTGCGAATCATCCGTGTCCGGTGTGCGGTAAGCATTACGTAAATGAAGGATCACTGCGAAAGCATTTGGCATGCCATCCAGAAACGTCACAATTAACCACCAGCCTAAGGATGTGGCCCTGTTCTGTATGTCAGGCTGTGTTCACACACGAAAATGGTAAGTTCTACTATAATATATTTTTTTCCTTTTGTTCTTGTTTTTATTTCCTTTTCCAATTTTTTTTTTTTTTGTTTTTTTTTTGCTTTTTTTTTTGTGAAGGCCTTCTAACGCATATGGAGCATATGAGAATGGATCCGAAACATCAATTTGCCGCACAATATGTCCTTTCGCGAGCGGCAGCTGAACGTCGAGAGCGTGATTCGATTTTAGCAGCAACACTTGCTGTATCCGCTTCCGGTTCGGGTTTACTACCAATGGGCGGTCCGGGTAGTGGTGATGGAGGCGGTGGCGGTTCGAATTCAATGTGTCCTTCACCATCGGCAAATTCAGAATGTTCCTCGAATGGTCGGCTTTCATCGGCTGGCTCTGATCCCGGTTCTGGTCTTCTCAATAATAACAACAATAACAATTGCAACAGTAAGCTAAGTGATATTCTACGATCCAATCATGGCAATCATCTGCACTCACAGTATGGTGTTGATGATTTGCACGCGAATCGGATGTCATTAATGGCAGCTGCAGCAGCTGGTATTGTTTCACAAACGGGTGGCGGAAATGGTGGAGTGCCCGGTGGTATGGGTTCTCCAGGTGCAATAGTTGATACCACCAGCGCTGGTGCTGTTGTCCAGGCTGCTGTTGTGAATTTAGCAGCGGCAATGCGCATGAATCAGCAAGTTAATAGTGTTGGCAATGTGGCGGGAAATGTTGGTGTGACGGGTGTAGGCAATGGTGGCATGGGTACAACGGGCCAATCGGGCACTGGAAATGGCCCAGTGATATCATCTTCACCGTCGGCACTAACTAATGCAGATACAGCTGCTACAGCAGTTGCAGCAATGAATGCGATGCGTGTTTCAATGGCAGCCGATTCAATGATGCGTTCTAGCATGGGCGTCGATCCGATTTCGCATCAAAGTGGCCATCATCATCAGCATCATCACCATCATCATCAGCATCATCAGCAGAATTCGCCGGAAGCCGCTCTACGTATGCAACAGGCCGAGGCAATATTACGCTCTCAAGCCGAAGCAGCAATTCGTTTAGCCGTATCGGTAGCAGCGTCCAATAGTAATGGCGGTGGTGTGGCTGTTAACAATGATCTCGCGGCAAATAGCCGCCTAAACAATGGCCCAGGAGTACCGTTCAGTCAAGCACCTTCTGTCGATCCATCCGTTCAGACAAGTAATACTGCAAATAATGGTGCCCTCAACAATTCGACAAATAATAGTGCGGGTAATACACAAGCTCAGCAACAGCAACAACACCCACCACAGCCTCAAACGCCGGGCAGTGGTAACGCCATTACTCAGCAGCAACAAGCCCAACAACAATCAACGCAACAGTCTCAACAACAGCAACAACAGCACCAATCGCAAGTGAGCCCAGATTTAAGTGAAGCTATTCGCCTACAAGAACATCGGTTAGAACAAGCCTTGCGCTTACATAACGATGCTAGAGCTCTGAATTTCCTAAGTGTTGCTAGTAATAATGGTGTTGTTGCTGCTGCGGCAGCAGCCGTTAGTCAACAGCAACAGCAACAACAACAACAGCAACAACAGCAACAGCAACAGCAACAACAGCAACAACAGCAACAACAACAGCAACAGCAGCATGGTGGAAATCCATGAAATTTTAGTTTCTTCTGAGCGTTCAATGACGACAGCGTATGTGCCACCGCCGCCGGGGCACAGTAAATTCGAAAAACCTAAAACAGAACACTGCGTTCAGAAAAAAAAAAGAATAAAAATTTTTAGTTTATAATTTTTTCTCAGAATAGACGTTTGTAAATAGTACTACACACATTTAAAAAAAAAAACCTATTCATAAGCAAAGAAAACTGTAAATAGAATCCTACAATAGAATGAAAGAAAGTTAAAGTTGCATATTATGGTATATTACAAAAAAACAAAAAAAAAAAAAAAACAAAAAAAACCAGCGGAGGGTTACTCTCAAGCAGTATTCTCTCTAGTTGATATGCAAATGCAGTTAATCTAATTTAATTTTAGTTAATGTGATATGTATATTTGTGGTTTTTTGCTTTGTTAAATTTATTCCCCAGGCAACAACCTAGCTGAAAATTCGTGCTTGGAGAAATGTTCCTTCTTGTTGATTCTCACTTTTTCGAAAGGGGGTTGCTTTTTAATCGATTTTTCACCAATTCTTTGGTTTTTTTTTTTCTATAATATCTTATCATGAGACTGATAATTTGACATCAGGTAATTATTAATTTTTAATATACATATTATACAATATATATCTATTATTATTTTTTTTTTCTATTGTTATCGTTTAATTCCCATTTTTAATTGATGAAATGCAAGTAGATTGTAGTGGGAATATTAAACATTTTTATTTTATTATCTATATAAGTGTTGAACCAACATTGAATTGTGTTCAAATTTTGTCCATCAACTAGGAGGGAATTCTGCTAATATCCATTGGGATATGTGTACTGTGTACTCAAGAGAGTTATACTTGAGCAAAGTGTAAATGCGGCGTAGTAAAACATTGAACGATATGAAATTTGATCAGGAAGAATTAATAGTTAATAAAACAAAATGAAAACCCAAGAGAGTAATCGATAATAATTCTGAAACACATATGTATATCTAACAAACAAAACAAAACAAAACAAAATAATACATTTTGTTTAGAAATTGATCTGAGCTCAAATTAAAACACAGACAATTCAGTAAACATAACAATTCAATAACAAAAACAACTATTAAGAATAAATATATATATATATATATATATATATATACATATATAAATAATAACATAAAATATAAATAAACTAATGTGTGCTTGTGAGCGTATGCATGATTGTGAATTTCTGAATGCATGATGAGTGTGCCTAGGAACAAACAGTATGAAAAACATTTTATGTACGTGCATATGTATATATTTTTATGTATGTACATAACTATGTACACCCACTAATATGAACAATTTCAACTACAACAAAAATACAAAAAAACAAAAAAAACAAAAACAACAAACACTTAAATACAAATTAGCTTTATAAGGAACATTTCAAATAAATTATACAAATTTATTTTTTGTGTAGTTAATTTGTTGGCGCGATGAAAAGAATGAAAAAAGAAAACAATTAATCAGGAAAAAAAGAATTTTAAACCTCAACACTTGTTTGCTTATAAAAAACCCCAAAACAAAAATAACAATGATTGTGAGAAAGGAGTGCGCAGTGCGATGATGTAGGATGATAATTGATAAAAAAAAAGAAATGAAAGGAAAACACCCAATCAACCCCCTAACCTCATCGCAAATTTATACGTTTTTGTTTCTTTAATAATTCTTTATTTGTACACAAAATTTCCAAAATACATTTCAACAAAAAATATATTTTCATTTTTCGGTTTTTTTTCGTTTTTTTTTTTTTTTTTTTTGAATTTATTTTCTCGGAATAAATAAATAAGAAAACAAAACAAAAAGCAAATCAAAAACATAAATAAAATACAATAAAATACCCCACAGTGAAGAAACGTCGAAAATTTTAAATAAAATCTTCAAAAAAAAAAAAACCAAAAACAAAACGAAAATTCTAAAAAAGTTTTATTTTTAGCAAAATTAAAAAAAAACCAATCAAAAGGTAAACCCAAAATTCGAAATTGATTTTTTCAGTTGAAAGTTTTTGTTTTTCTTTAAAAAAAAAAAAAAACAACAAAATAACTGTCTAAAAATCATAGATCAAAAATTAACAAAACAAAACATTTTCAACAGAAATAAAAAGTAAAAACATTAATTAATATTGTCACACGAATTCAACCAGTGTTTTTGTTTTACCATAAAAATTATATCTCTTCTGTTTCTGTTTCTGTTTTAAATTCTAAATAAAATGACAACGTACTCGATGTATGAATTTTCCATTTTCCCGGAAAATTTTACAAATAAACCGATTTTTTCGCTTCAACACAGAACAGAAAAATCTCAAAGTGCAGTATATTTCATGGCCTCTTGAAATGTACACTCATCTATGTTGTGCAGTGAATATCTAAGTTTTTTTTCCTTTGTGTTTTTCATTTTCATATAAAATGGACGAACCGAATTCCAAAAAAAAAAAACAACAACAACATCTTGGCAATGAACTTCTTTTCCCAGTTGCATTGCACAATATGGGCATTATTTTGATCTTTTTTGTGTGTTTTTGAAAATAAAAAAAAAATATTTAATTCACCGGTTTCTGGTTAAATATTTAGCTGAATACTGAATACCAACATGTTGATCACAATGCCTAAAATGGCATTTATTTCGTAATGCGTTCCCACACACGAGCACGATCGATTTCTCCTGCCATTGCATGAAATCACTGTGAGAACATACATTTTAGATGAATTTCAAAACAAACCAAATGATGTGACAAATAAAAAATTAACAATTTCGGCCAAAAAACAATATAATATACATAAAATAAATAAATAAAAGAAAAAACAAAAATAACTAACAAACTTATAAACATCACATAGAGACGGGTTTAGGTAAATTTTTTTTTTATTATATTTTCTTGAATTGAGGTTTACTTGTATCTTCTCGTTTCTGGATAGCTTTGAAATATTTAAAACAAAATTGATCAAAGTATAATATATTTACTATCTTATTGAATACAAACAAATGATTTATTTAAGCAAAGAAAAAAATTGACTAACAAATAAGCATACCTTCATTTAGTTAAACAGTCAAGGTAAAGTAAAAACAGAAGAAATTTCCATATAACAAATGACGACGTAACAGTCTAAATTAATAGTGAGTCCAACCGCCAGTTCGAAAATCCGACTTGGCATCGAATTAACCACGTTTTTGAACCCAGTATAAACACGACGAGACAGATTTCTCCACATGTTTTCGATCGGGTTTAAGTCCGGTGAACGTGCTGGCCGCGATACATGAATGGCAGCATTACACTGGACGTCCAGTATAACGAAAGATATAATGTTTAACCCATTCGTTATATCGAAAGATTCGTTATATCGAAACCATTCTTTTCGACCCCTAATAAACATGTTGTTTACGGTTGAAGTTGAAAAAGTTTTTATTAATATTATGTTTTGAAAATTACATGAATTAACTCAATTTTGAGTTGAAAAAAAGCTATTTATTTGGGTTTGTCTCAAATTCTTTTTTTTGGTCATAACGCCTATGGACAGCTTCCTCCTGCAACTGTCGAAGAGTTAAGATCTTGGAGCAATCTTGTTGGTTTTCTTCCGCCCATTTTATACATATTTGGAAGCTATCAATTGCTTGTTGGTGATTTATCATTTGAACAGATCTATCAGCATCTATGTCTTCACCTACAGCTTCATTTTCATTGATGCTAATTATTGTCGTGTCCTCAACATCTGGAACTGTTGGGCCTTCTCCCTCTTCGGCTCTATTCCACTCATCCAGGTCATCAGCAGTAAAAGATGACTATAAAAACAACCTAAATAAGCGAATTTTTGTTAAAAAAGTCTTTAAAAACTACCTCCGGAAAAATTTCATTTATAAGCCTGACTGTTTGAGATGTAGAAACCATTTCTTCGTTTCTTCCTTTCCTTCAGTGATTGTATAACATCTGTAACACTCGAGCTAGCAATCTTAGCCAGCAAACTATTCCTGTAAAATAATTTGGCCAGACGGATTGCATTCTGATCCATTGGTTGAATCAGGGCTGTCACGTTTGGTGGCATGAAAAGAACCCAAATTCGGCCATCCCTTGTTTGCTTTATCAAATCTTGTGCTGGAGGATGGCTTGGTGCAAAGTTCATTGAATCCAAAAAGTTCTCAACCTCTGGAACAAAATGCATAAAAAACCACTCCTTAAAAAGCGAGGTCGTCATCCAAGCGGTTTTAGTATGCCCATAATTGACTGGCAGCGGTTTGTTTTTAAACGAGCGCGGGTTCTTTGATTTGCCAATAATAAATGACTTAATTTTTTTTGAGCCCGATGCATTGGAACATGCTAAAAATGTTATTCGTTCCTTTGAAATTTTCCTTCCTGAAGCTGTATCTTCTTTGGAGTGGACGTAGGTGGAATTCGGCAGCATTTTCCAGTAGAGCGCTGTTTCGTCAGCATTAAAAACCGCATCCAAAGAAAGTTGATGTCGGTCAATTATTTCCGCCAAATGATTTTTAAAGGGTTCCACAAGGTCAGCTTGTGAGGATAACTTTTCCCCCGTAGTCTTAAGCAAACGAACTCCAAATCTCTTTTTGAATTTAGTAAGCCATCCATCACTTGCAAAAAAATTTTCGTTCGAATATTTTTTGTGAATGACTTGAGCCTTAGCCTTGAGTATGGAGCCACTTATAGGAATATGATTTTCACGCTGCTGGAGAAACCATTCGAAAAGTTTTTTTTTCCATTCTTGAATATTCTTAGTGACCGCTTTTCAGAATTTCCACTTTTGGTTTCATTGAGACTTCTTAAAAGCACACTTTTTTGGGTTCTTATGGTACAGATGCTAGACTTCGGAATTTTATATTTCTCAGATATTATTTTAAGGGAAACGCCAGCACTGCATTCATCAATGATTTTTAATTTTTCTCTAATAGAGAGACGCTTCCGGGCTACCTTCATTTTGTACAATAAACTCTATTTTTAAGGGAAACACTAACTTCGCACTCGCACTGCATCTACACAAAAACTAAACAATTGCGAAAAATTTTTAAGTCGTAAAAGCCAAAAACCCCCAACTTATCGCATGTACCGTTATGTTGAACCAACAACTCCAGACGCAGATGTTTTATGTTTTAAGTTGTTTCTTTTCCTCGCAACCGACTAGCATTCGTAATATAGAGTAGTAAAATTTTTCATCATTCGTTATTTAGAGATGTCAATGGAATTCAAATGGTGATTCGATATACTGGACGTTCGTAATATCGGTATTCGTTATACTGGACGTCCAGTGTATCTTGCTGGAAAATTGTATTTGAATCCGGGTGATGGTTTAAAAAGTCTACCAACACATCTTCCAACAGAGTATTACAATTTTCTGATTTCATTCGGCCAGTAATATTGCATATTGCAGCCAAGACCATCAAAGATCCACCTCCAAAGTTTCGCTTAAGGTAGCCCTAAACGACGAGCATGCTCGCCGAACATGCTCGTTTGCGTTATCCCCTACACGACGAACACATTTAGCGAGAATTCATTTCGTGTTGATTCTTCATACTGTGAACATGTACGATAAAGAAGAGTAAGTAAGTACGATATTCACTCGGCGGCGTTCACAGCAAAACTGAGGTTTGCTCGCGAACATGGCCCTACACGGCGAACATCGAAGCCAACGAGCACGAAAAAATCGAATTTTTCACCAACAGCGAGCGGCTCGCAAACCAGCCCCTACACGAGAAAAATATAGCGAGCACGAGCATGTTCGAGAAGCTCTCAGGACTTTTTATATTATGCCAATAATAATTAAAACCGTCTGTTCCATCAAGGTTAAACTCTTTTTTACGTCCGCAAAGATCACGCTTTTCCACTGTTTAGACCATGTGTCATGTGTTCTTTGGAAAACTTTATGAGCTGGTTTTGACTAAATTCTCTTCCAAACTAGTCGATTACTGTCAGCTAAAATTTGTTGTTCACGCCGTTTAGACATCGGCAACTTTAAATACAAAATTGGACATAAATGTTCTTTTGCACATTTAAATAAATTTCGCTGAGTGTATATGTTTTTTGAACTTATCCATACGTCTAGACTGGTTTATCCATTATTATTTTCTAAATATGTATATATACGTTTTTTGAAGTTAATTTTCTTGCTTCAGATGCTGTGAAAGGACTGGACTCAAACAAAATCCAGAGCTCATAGCTCATACTGTTTTTTTTTTTTTTAATAACTTAACACTCAAGAGGGTATTACTACTCTAAAAATGCCGGAGGATGTGTTAAGTTTTTTTTTTTGCAAAATTAAATAGAAAGAGAGTGAGAGAGAGATGTGTTCCAACATTTAATGGGCAGACTAAATTATTTGTGTAAATTGACTTGTTGTTTGACTTTTAGGCAACCTGAAATAAGTTGAACCCCGAATCGTCCGATTGGGAAGTCAATACACTACCACCCACGTCTGTATAATATTCGTTGAATACTTTTTAAATTGATTTAGTTGCCTTTCAAAAAAATTCCCTTCAATCGTTCATTTTTGTCAGAAAAGCCCTTAGGTCATTACAGGATTCGTGTACGGTGAAATCATAGTTTAACTTCTGCCGAATACGTGTGATTGATTTTTGCGTGAAGAAATTCTGGCTCTTTCACTAGATCTAGGCGGGACTTGGAGATTTATTACTCGTATTTACCCATTCCAGCGAGTTAGATATTTGTGTGTAGAACTTCTAGCTTCTTAACTAGCACTAGGTGGGATTTGCTGGTTTATTTTTGCCTCAAGTAAGCATCGAACGAAGTACTTTTTCTGCAATCAGTAGGTGTTGTCGGCCCTTAATATTCCTCATATTGACCTGAACTTGATTACTTCGTATACTCTTCCATTTTACTATTGTATAGCGGTGGGCAATAAATTGGAGACACATTTAACTTGATATCTTGTAATATGTACTTCCGTGCATTAAGTTATCAGCTGCATATCTGTTCGTCCAAGTTCACGTGGTGTTCTGTAATTTCTATTCCTAAAATAGAGATCCAACCAAATGAGGATTGTGATAGTCCTCGAAGTCGATTTCGCACTTATGAATATAAGACCAGGCTGGAAGACTATCTCTAAAACACTTTTCCTTTCAACTTAGTAACAGATGATGTCTGGTTAGATGTTCCTAATATTACGAGCAGTTCTCTCTCTGAAGGGTAGTGTTATTAGCATGATTAATGAACAACGTTTTCAAGGTATTTTTACAACTCCACATCCCCTTGCACTTTGTCTCAAATTTTACCTATTTACATGGCTCTTTCATTCGGAGTATTTTGCTTCGGTTGTAAACAATTCAATATTACAGATTACTTCTGTTGTATGGTTGGTAATTTGTTGCGTTTTTGTATTTTTTTTTTTTTTTTGACTATACAGGAACTCTATTCTGCAATAAATCTATGAGATATGGTGTGGTGTACTCTATTTTTTTTGTTAGTTACATTAAAGTCCTCATAAATACTACAATAATATGTTGCCCAAATTTTTCAAACACTTAGGAGCTATTTAGTTTAAAAAAATACGTCGGCTTTAGCCGCATGAAATAGGCATCAAAGGTTTAAATCATTTTTAGGATATCTATTCGTTAGGCAAATTTATGGTCCCAAAGATTCTTCCTCGAAACAGCAATGACTTGTGCCTTAAGGAAAAAGTTCTTTTTTACGAACGTGCATCAGATTTGGGATTCTGGCATTAGTGTCTGATAAATTGGTCCAAAAGTGAGTCTGTTCTCTGTTCTGCTTACAAGTAAAAGTGGCCGTGGCTCAATTGGTAGTGTATTAGCTTCCAATACGTGCCCGAAAGGCATTATTTTTTTCAGGCAACTAAAATCTTGTGAGATAAATGGTTGCCCAAATACAATATCAAGTCCAACCCGGCCATGGAGCGAAGTAGCCACAGAGCCCAAACATCTTTTTTTCTCTTTCTGTTCCATTTTCCAAAAAAAACTTAACACATGCTTTGGCATCATAAGTGTAGTCATAACTGAACTCAAGCGGTTAAAAAGTAAATTTAAAAAAAATCAGTTCTGTAAACATTCGCGTTTAATTAGATTTAAAATTAGAAAAAACACAAATGGCCAACAGTTCAGCATACGGAATAAGAGAAGAAACCCCACTGACGTGCTCTGGAAAAAATACTTTGAACATCTATATAAAGGTACTTTCCGTCTGTCTTCTTCTTCAAACATATGAGGGCCTTTACGGAAGCACAAAAAAAGTACGTATACAATTCTTTTAAGGCAATTTTAAAGGAGACAGAGTAGATCTTCCCTAGTTGATTTCCCTATACTACCCAATTATCACAAATATCCGGAGGATACAATCCTTTGAATGACTAGTTGTTTTACAAAAATAAGATAAGACTTACTTCGGATTCTTGGCTTCTGTCACAGGACAAACGGCTTACACAGTAACTTCTTGTTTCCAGATTCAAATTGTAAATCAGCCAAATATGATTTGAAGTCAGTTTAATATTTTATTTTATTTCAAGCAAATGTTAGGACTGTAGGAAATACTTTTTCGTAGTACTGTTGATTTCTGTATTTTACAAATTATTGATAAAAATTTTTATTTATGCTCTCCTTCAAATTGCCCCTGAGCTTACTGAAGAGAAAATTCTTAAAAATATATTTCAGATACTCAAAATGAATGATCCGCATATTTTAAATCCAAAGTCAGTATACGAATGATCACTATTTAGCCTTTTCTCATTTCTTCTATAAAGAACGAATGTAAGATTCTTACAAACAATGATGGTTCAAAATCAGCAGCCTCTTAGATTGATCGTGGTCCCGGGTCAAATTGAAGTTGATGTGCCTAAATGTCAACCTTCCAAATTGAGTTATCGAACATTTTTATCATCTGGAGGCGATGACACATTACCATCTTACGTAAGTCAACTTTCTTATGTTGAAATTCAGTGGAACTCTTTTTCGTGGTATCGCAAAGCAAATAGATGAGATGAGAACAGTTTTTGCTTTGAAATTTAAGAAACTAAAGAGTGTGAATCAGATTGGGTAGGGAAATTGAAAAAGAATTGCGTAGGTGACTAGTCACTTTTGTGTTCTTCTTAAGGGTAGTTCTGCTCAATAAATTCGTTTATGAAAATAATCCAAAATGCCAACAAAATTTTAAGTTTCTTCTTATGAAATCAACCACCTTATACTCGCATAGTGGTTTAGAGCATGCCTCTTCGTATCATTTATAGAGGTGATTTTTCAACCTTAAGCCCGTCTTGAAAGATATAATAATAAGAAACTATATAACAGTTTAAATAATAATGATAATAATAAAAAAATATTTATTCATAATAATCAAACTATAAAAACACAATAATTGAGAATAAACAAATATTTAAACATCCTTTGTTCGCTTTTGAAGATAAATAATAAATTCATTTGATTTAAATGCGTTTTGTTTTTATAATTCGATCTGAGAACTAATTAACATAATACTAAATAAATCGACTTAAACAACAAATACAGAAAGCAAAAGTTTATATTTGGCATACATAATAATATATTTCGATGAAAAATACAGAATAACAAGTTTTAAAGTTTTTATTTTTCAATAGATCCCCTACAAATATCCTTTAAATGCCAAACCAGTTGTATTGTGTATTATTGTTCCAACTATTCTAAAACGATACAAGACAAATGAAATATCTAAAACAAAACTAAAATAGAAAATATAAGAAAACTTAAAGAATATCGTAGAACAATAATATATCATAGTCAGCTGGCTCCCCATCACACGTTTGTAATAAATATTATATACATAATAAATAATATTATAATAAATATATGTATACCTATTACATATGCTAGATATAACGAAAAACGTATTACCATTACAATATAAATACGAAATACAAAAACCAATTTTCATTGATAAATAAAAGAATAAAAGTAAAACGAACCTTCTGAGAGGTTGTTTCATAAAATGAGACAATTAACATTATGGAACAGTCCTCGACTATTTACATATGACGTGTGTTTAAATAACTATAATCAAATACATACAAAATAATTACAATAGGAATAAATTGTTACAATATACATAATTTTTTATTTTTTATTTTTTTTTTGATAAAAATGTTCTACCCTTCCAGTAGATACATACAACATTCATTTAAGAATTTTATTTCACTTGTTATTGTAGAAGTAATAGCCATATACAATTTAATTTTGTAAATAAAATTAGCAATTTATTTTATTAAGATTTATTTCAAATAAACCATTGCATATTGCATTTTTTTTATTTACTATTAACTCTTTAGTCATTAGAATAAGAATAGGTAACCGCAAAAACAAAAAAACAAACAAACAAACAAAAATCAATAACAAGTCAACTAATTAAGAGAGAAACCGAAAAAAACAAAAAAAAAAGAAGAAATATAATGCGACAGCAATGCATTTAATGATGATGGAAATATAAAAGAAAAAACAAAAACCCAATAAAATAAAGTAAATACTTGTACAAAACAAAAAAAAACAAAACAGCAAACTATAAGAAAAGAAGAAATGTTCTAAGAGAAGAATAAATGAATTTATAAACTCAATTGCAATAGCCCGAAAAACAAGTTCAACTTGTATTACAATATAAAGTCATAAATATGAAGAAAACAAATAAAAAACAATCAAGAAGCAAACTACGCATTTTCAGATAAAGGATACACCCAATCAACAGCCATAATAATTGTATTTTTCTTTTCTTTTATTATTTTTATTCAAATTAAACTTAATAGAATAAAGCATAAAAAAAGATAAAAAATAAAAAAAAAACAGAAAACAGAAAACAAAATAAAGAAAGAACTAAGTTGCAATAGCCCAAAAAAACACATGCACACTATCAAAATCGCATGTGTCACACACAATAATTAAAACAAACAACTTTTTTCTATTTTAAATTTAACAGCATATATAAAATGAAATAGCCCAAATAAAAACCAAAACATAACAAAACAAAACAAAACAAAAACAAAAACAAAACCAACAACAACAACAAAATAAAATCAGTTGCAATAGCCCAAACTCATGTAAGGAGAAAAATCAAATAGAAATATTTCGTATTTTTTTCTTACATGACACTCAACTACAATACATACACTTATATAAAAAAAATAATTTAAAAAAAAAAAACTTATACAAAACTATTAAATTACAACGTTTTTATTTGATTGTTGAATTTTTGTTTATTTTTTTTTTCCAATTTTCTATTTGTTTTTTGTAATTTCTTTATTTTACTACAGCAATAGCCCAAACGCATGGTGCCCTTAGGGAGCCGTGTTAAACAAATATATTTCACAATATTAAATCATTCTTAGTTAAATCGATGTTAATTTTATAAGCATACAATAATATTTAAACCAAAAACAAAAACTATATATATATACAGAAAAAACAAAAAAAAAAAAACAAAAAACAAATAACACTAAATCATTGAAATCTGATTTCTTCCTCTCAAATAGAACATAGTTTCATGACTTAACTAAAATTTCAAATCAAACATAAAATTAAAATCAAATATACATATATATCTACGAATGCAATACCAGTATGTATCAGCTAACTTTACGCTAAATTTTTGTTTTTATTTGAAAAAAAAAAAAGAAGGACACCTACAACAATTATTATTACAACAATTATTATTGAGTTTGAATATTTTTTCCATGTTCAGAAATTTCTATAAAAATAAACAAGTCTTACTATAATCATACATATAGATGTACTTAAGTAATTCAATAAAAAAATAAATAAATCCAACCATAATCTAGTTACCTACTTTCTGTTGTGTTTTCTATTTAAAAATAGACAAAAACCAAAATTCCTTCAAATCGATTGGCAAACAAGTTAATAGACACATTTTAAAGTTAAAAAATAAAAAATAAAAAATAAACAAATAATTTTATTATCACACGCATAATGATGAAAATTGATTTAAGCGTTTTGCCGAACGAATATATAATTATACAAGTCAATCTTTTCACATCTTTTATAAAAAAAACAAATAAAATAAAAAGAAAAAATCTAATTATACAATAGACTGTTTTAATGTAATATATATATATATATGTATATATACACATGCATATATATGTATATATATATATATGTAAACAAAAAATATTTAACCCATATAGTTATAACATCATTAAATGTTATTTGCTTAGTAAATATTCAAAAACCCCTATTATTAAGTATATACTTATAAAATAAAATAAACAACAACAACAACAACAACAAAAAACAAAATACACGTCAAAGGAAAACAAAAACAATATGTAACTATAAAAATACCAAACTTCAACCGATTATTATACTTGGTAGATGAAAATTACAAAAAACAAAAAAAATACCAAAAGAAACTAAAGAAATATTTGCAAAAAAAAAACAAAACAAAACAAAACTACGACTACAGTGATCAACATCAAGATGAAATAAATAAAAAGAAGAGTATGAAACGATTTAACAAAAAAAAACAAAAAAAAAAAAACTACAGCACAGCAGTTATGCACTTAAGGAAACCAACCAGAAAAATATTTATTGAAATGAAAAAAAAAAAAAAAAAAAAAAACAGAAACTATCATATTATTGTAAAAACAAAAATCTATTTTCGTCCGGGAAAATTCAAGAAATAAAATTCCAACACACACAATTAATAAAAAAAAAAAAAATTCCAATTCCTATTCATTTCGAACAACAAAACAAGTTGAACACAAACTTTAAGTTGAATTATCATTTAACTTCTTATTCAAGTTTTGTATAAATTTGGAAAAAAAAATTTAAAAATTCGAAACGAGTATCTATCATTGCAGGCAAGGTTCTATTAAATTTTGTAACTCCTTTCCAAGCCACTCTGAATCCTCGTGAACACTTAGCTATTTGTTTATAATCAAAACTGTGACTATCCATGCCATGCCATTTTGTTTAAATTAAATCATTGTAAAAATTCAAAAACGTAAAATAGATTTTTAAATATTATTTCAATTTGGTTTGCCATCGCAATGAGCATATACGAATTCATGCATACTTATTGTAAGAAAATAACAAACTGTTTCAATTCAAATGGATGTAAATTAAAAAAAACAAAGAATTATCTATAAAAAAAAAACAAACTACTAAACTGAAATAAAATTAAAGGTGCAATTTGTTAATACTTATTATTATTTTCTCATTTTTAATTTGTGCAATTGTCTAAGATAATAATAAACGATATTTAAATTTTTTTGTTCAATACAAAGTACTTCCTATTAATTCCACTATTTAATTTTAGTTATAAGAAAATTTCTCTTATGTAAAACAAAAGAAATAGGAAACGAAAAATAATAGACTAAACTAAATATACTTTTAATAAACTACTTTTTGTTGGTTTTTTCTTTTTTGTTTTAATTTTTTTTTTAGTTTAGTTTTAAAACTTTGAATGAACGATGAGTGAAGAACGCCTATGATAAATTAATTTAATTTCCCCAAATCTAATTTAAATTATTTGTGCAATGAAAGTAAATTTATGTAACAAAGAAAATAAATAAAAGAAACAGAATATTGTAGTAAAATGAATTAAACATATATTTTGCACAGAATTGTGAAATTATTTTTTCGAAGGTATATAAAAAGCAAAATTTATATTTAAAACAAATAGCAAATTAATTGTAGATATTTTCATAAGCAAAAAAAAAAAACAAAAACAAACAACAAGTGAGCAAATTAAAAGAAAACAATTTTGTTAATATTTTTATTGATATATTAAAAAAAAGAAGAAAACAAAAAAACGCTCGTGGAAATTAAAAATTCATTTTAAAATGGAAAAGAAAAATGTTGAAAAAAATTTACTCTAAGTTAAACAAAAAAATAAATAAATAAGCAAAATTCAACTAAACTATTATTATAAAATGGAAATTATGAAGAAAAAAAAAACAAAAACTAAAGAAAAAAGTGGAAAAATAAAATAATTAACTACAGACTGAATGTATTGAATTGAGTCTCATGTATGTTTTTTCTTCCTCTGTTCCCTATATTCTCGTACGTACTTTCTAAGTTCCTGCTAAGCATATTTATTGGAATTTTATCAATGGCAAATCTTTTGTGTATCTGCAGTTTATTTTTAATTTCTTTACAAAATGTAAGCTAAAACACAATACAGAGTCAACAAAAAAAAAAAAACGAAAAATCATTTCAGTTTATTTAGAATTTTTCGAGAGACATTGTTTTTTTTTTCTGTAGAATCTGATAGAAGACATAACAAATTTTGAGGAAGAAAATTCAAAAAAGTAAAAGAAAATTTTTATATATATATATACATGCAATATGTATATATGTATATAACTAATTAAAGTAAATGTCAAGCAGTTTCATAAAAACTCAAACTTTTGTGTACTATAATATAAAAACAAAAAAATAAAATAAAAAAAATATAATATATTATATATTATACTATTTAATAAGTACTTATTTATTATTTAATAAGAATTACAATTACAATAAAGATCCTTCAGTAAAAGAAAAATAAAAAAACACCTTCACTTGAGTTTTACTTAATAAATCCCATCCAACAGCACATCCATCTGTGCACATTTATACGAATATACTCGTATGCATATCCAATTAGATTAAAATTGTTATTCAATTTATAAATTCTATATCCAACTAGATCTAGCCTATACTCTTCCAAAAATTGAATTCAAATACAATTGTCGTCATCTAGTTTGCAACGAATGAAACTGAGCCATTTCTTACCGATGACATCAACCATTTTAACTGCTTAGTGGTGACACAACTTAAAACGAGCAAAAGCTATAAATGAGAGGAAAAATTTGAGGTGTTGCGACCTCCAAAAATAAGCAAATATTGTGTACGTATCCTTTAAATTATTAGAATTCTTGTGAGTTCCTAACCGTTGCTAGTGGCAACACTTAAAAGCTTTCACGGTTCGTGCATTAGCTTGCAATTGGCATTAAATATTTGTGTATTTGCTAGGACATCACTGTAGCATTTTTTGAATCCTGGATGGTGCTTACATTTAAGGGTTAATGTACCGATGACATACCGATGCACGTTTGTTGCGAGTGTTTGAAGGAAATAAATAGATAGGCAGGGCATTCTATAAGCGAGATATACGGTTTAGGAAGAATCACAATATTTCAATGTACGTCCGAAAGTGGGCATGATTCTGGGACACAGATAAACAATACATATTCACTTTAAATGTACCAAAGCGCCTTAAGGTATGAAGGTATGAAGAAAGATTCAACTACAGCAAGAACAATTATCTTGGTTTGGTTACCTATGACAAGAAAGAACAAGGAGACTTTATTAACACTCGCACTTATAGAATAAATAATACACACACGAATAAACACTTAAAGGATCCCCATCGAGAAGTTTAGACACATTCCCAGGGTTAAGATTATTACGGATATGACTAAAATAAGACGATGCGAAGAGGAGCATGGAGTTGAGGTCCTCGGCTGACGTGTTGTGATAGACGAATGGCCTCACTCTTATTTTATGGCCATTTGCTCGAGCTTTCTGACAGACACGAATTACAGAGGTAGCGGTGAAAAATGGTAGTAAGCCCATAAATAGCCACAGAATGACGTTTGTGATATTTAAAATAACTATCTTAATTTCGGTTGTGTGAAAGTTAAAGTTCTTGAAGAGGAACAGATTCATTACGGTGAAGAAACATACAAGAATGGATAACTTGTTGTTGAGATGATCGAGGAGTTTTCGGAATTCCAAAACTTCTCTCATCCAATCAAGACTCTCAATCGTGTCCATCAGAAGCTTTTGCGAAAGTGTATGCAAGTGAACTCTTAACAAATAGCATTCGATACTGTAACTTGTCAGGATGACTACGAGTATCTCCACCAATCATGCTCATTATATCATGAGCATATAATCCTTCTAAAATTAAAGGCTCTTGGTTTCCAGATAAACTTTATAACTTGGGTTCAATCCTATTTAAATGAAAGACTTTACTATGTTCTATTTAGGTCCATGGTTTCTGACCCAATTAAAGCCTCCTCTGGTGTACCCCAAGGCAGCCACCTTGGTCCCTTATTATTTATTCTGACCATTAATGATGTTGCTTGTATCATTAAAAATTCATACATATCTGTTTACGCAGATGATATGAAAATATTTAGATATATATCATCTTCCTCAGACAGCCTACTTCTGCAGCAAGATCTAGACAGGTTTTGTACTTGGTGTCAGAAGAATTTTCTTGAGCTTAATGTCAATAAGTGTCAGGCTATAACATATACCCGTAAACGCCTCCCTACTTCACCTCGTTGCTATCTAATCTTTAATCTGCCTGTTCCCTTAGTGAATGAGTTGCTTGATTTATGTGTTATCTGCGACAAGGAACTCAATTTCCGTTCTCACATTGATAGTATAATAAAAAAAGCCAACTCTGCCCTTGGTTTTATCAAGCGCTGGTCTAAGGAATTTTCCAATCCTTATGTTACCAAATCTCTTTACATAACCTTTGTTAGGCCTCTTCTGGAATATGCCAGCCAAGTTTGGTCACCCTACTACAGAACTCACATCCTCCGGATAGAAGGTGTTCAACGCAGGTTTTTACGCTTTGCTTTACGTGGTCTTCCCTGGGATGATAGCCAAAACTTACCACCTTACACTGACCGGCTGAAACTTATAAATTTACAACCCCTTTCTATACGCCGAAAAGTTGCCGACATTCTCTTTATTCATCAAATTTTAGTAGGTAATATCGACTGTCCTTCCTTACTTCAAATTATTTCTTTTAACACCAATCCCCGCAATCTTAGGTCTGTGCCACTTTTCCGGTTCAATCTTCACAGAACGAATTACGGACACCTGGAGCCAATGTCTAGGATGCTTCGCGAAGTTAACGATGTACTGCCTCTCTTCGACTACCATCTCAGCAAACTCTCCCTCAAGAACATACTTATTTCCACCTATGCCTCACGTCCTTATTTTCTTTAACCGCTCCCACCCTTTAGTTTTTAAGTGAAAATGTTAGTTTTAAGTATATGTTTGCTTGCAATAAGCTTAATAAAACTGTCCGGGATTGACCCGGGCCGCAAAATCAAATCAAAATCAAGTCCTGAGTAAAAATAGTACAGAGAAATGCAATCTTTATTGAAGTTTGGGAATCATCTAGTTGTATAGGCATCCATTCCACTTGTATGATTTGCACTTGCATTAATACGGCTGGTATGACGTATCCGAAGAGAAGAGATAGAAATCCAACACCTATACCGATGTGTACCCAGAGAATAGTGCAAACGCGTTTAGGTTTCAGAGACATGAGAAACACCCTTTCGATTAAGTTTTGTAGTTGCTCCTTATCAGCGACCTTGCACACAAAGATTGCCGAGACAAATCCCAAGAGATGAAGTCCATTCGGAACGATGTATCCAAAAAGAATTTCTCCCCAGTTACGGACAATCGCTTGATGATAACCGAAAAAGCTGGACGAGTTGAAATCCTGGGAAGTCATCCTTCTAGCAGCCATATAAAGACATCAGTCCGGCCTTAGATTCACAGGGTGTCCTTGTTTAAAGGAGTTGGTATAGTACGAAATTGCCTTCTTAACATATATCTCAGCGTTTACAGTGCCATCTATGACTTAAAACTTTATCCGTTGTTAGTCAATAACCAACCACGGCAGCAAAGCTTCCAGGGGCAAAGCTTTCTTACAGAAAAAATATATGATGTGCATGTCCATACATACAGACATACATACATACATAGATACTGCCACCAAACGCTCCATATTCCGCGTGTTTTTTTTTAATTCAATTCACTTAACTCTTACGAAAAGCCTACGTGCCGGGCTTAGAATCAGCTTTACCTATGCTGCCTTGTAGAAAATCCAGGTATCGGATTTTGCTCCGGGACTCTTAATAAATCCATATTCCAGAATTTAACAGTTTTTGTTGAAGCTGCAATAAATATTCATCGCAACTTCGATTTCAGGAATTTAACTCAATTAGGACAATTTAAATTCAAACAGGACTCTGTATCAGCGTTTTGTACCGAACATGATACTTTTTTTCATGTGAATATCTCGGACAGAATGTTACCCTTGATAGATATAACTTTGTGGTAGTTAAGGACTTTGCTTTGCTATCAATTCAGACAATGACAACAGCGAAGAATAACTCTTGTCAATCGCTGCTTCCTTGGGCTAAGAAGGCACTTGACTACCAAAGCCCTCCCTCGAACAACAAAATAATCCCAATTCTGTTGTATGGATGAGGGTGTTCTTGGCTGTTTTGAGAGGAAAATTCTTCGGGAGATTTTCAGTGAGTGGAGGAGGAGATACAACGACGAACTGTACGACATGTAGCACGACATCTGCTTAGCCAGAAGAGTGAAGGTAAAACGACCAAAGTGTCTGGGTCATGTAAACTGGATGGACACCAATGCTCCGGTCCGAAAAATCGTCGAATCCGCCCCCGCGGGACAGCGCTGTAGAAGAAGACCGTGACTCAGCGTCCGAAAATGTAGGCAGCTAACTAAAAATCGAGTTGGCTGGAGAAGCTTGTTGGTTGCGGTCCAGACTATAGCGCAGCATTATGTTACTACGTAAGTAATGCTACGTATTTTACCTATGTACATATCTGCATTGCTACTACGCCGCTTGTGGATTTACAGGTCGCCTCGTTAGTGAGGCCAATAATTTGCTAATGTTTCTGCATTTGAGTGATCTACTCGTATGTTGAATCTGAAAGAATATATTTCAACTGCGGAACAACTAGCAGATCTTTCCATTAAACCTCTACCGAGGAGGATTTATGAGCAATCCACTACAATAATACAGTAGTGCATACTTGATCGAAATACATCTGACTTCACTAGCTCTTTCTTGTTCTGGATCTTAATTGAAATTTGCCTCGCAACAACAATTTCTGTACGCCGTAAATGAAAGGCAATTACTAAATGTCGTAGGAGCAACTTGCACCCCAGCAACTGCTCTAATGTTGACTAAAATTGTCAATATAAAAGTAATCAGCGGCAAAACATCTACACCATAACCATATATCAGCAGCAATAAATAATTTATTCAAAAATTTAAAATAAAGTAAAAAAGTTATTAAATCGAAGCGTACGTATGTCATTTAATGAAGAGGGAAACCTTGAAGTGCCCTCACAAGCAGGCGCATATTCCTGTTGTAATCAATTAAATTTTCCAAAAAAAATAAAAAAAAGTACGAGGACACATTGGAGATTCACAAATTACAATACTGTTTCTGTTTTTTTTTTTTTTTTTTTAATTTTTTTTACAACTCGAACGAACTTCAGCTGTCAGGTTATCACGATATCTTTGCGGGCCATCGCAAAACCAGGCGAAGCAGATGACTATATCTCATCCGGTTTTCACAAAAAGCTTCCAGAACTTTCGGCCCACTAAGTCTTCAGTGCGGAGGGATTTTTTTTAATCACGAAAACAAGTAATAAAAAAAATAAAAATCTACGATTGACTGAGTTTTTATACCGAAACCATTTTCGATCAGCTTATTTATATATTTAGGTGACACTACGAGTATCATCATCGATAGTTGTTTTTGGAGAAAATGTGCGAGAAATCCATCACCGATTCGGATAGTACACTGTTTAAGTACTTGCATGATGGGTCGACAACATTGCAGCCAGGAAGAGATGGAAAATCTCTGATGGTGGATGAAGAGGAAGCTGCTTTACAACGTCTGTTAGATGAATTGAATGTCGAAGAGACTGAGAAGCGTCTTAGGGAGTCAGATTTCAAGAACATCACACAGTTGGACGACATTGAAATTCTGGGAGAAGACATTTACTCCTGTTAAGAAGGTTGGTCTAGTGAGGGCATCTACGATTATCGCAGAATCCTCAGATGTTTTAGAATCTGAGGCAAGTTAAACTAGTTAGCAGAGAAAACCACTGGCTATTCAAGTGAAACTACAGGATGATATGAAACTGCCAGTGACAGAGTGCCTGGCAGTGAAAATGAAAACGCCAGAATATCCACCACCCTGGACGTGTTCCAACAGCGCTGTAGCAGACCAAAGTTCTTCGAAGATAAAGAAAAATCGTTTCATTTGATCGACTTGGAGACTACAATCAGATCGCCGAGAACTTCGCCAGTCCGAGGCGATGCAGTCGGCAGATCTAATTCTCCACAATCATCAGAAAGCCATGTCAAAATTGAAACCGAACCTAAGGAAGACTCAACTGAACCAGAGGATTCAATAAAACTACAGGATTCAGATGAACCAGAAAATTCAGTAGAACCTTCTAAGATGACATAGGAGTCCGTACAGTCGACAGAACTTGAAGAATCCAGTTCGCTCATTGAGTTATCCGACGATCAAATGTTCGATGGCAGTAAAATCCTTGGAAAGATGGAAAAACTTGAATCTGAACGAGAAGTTCTTAACCTCAGCTTTACAATTGAATCAGCAAAACCAGAAAAAGTCGAAGAAGACGATGAAAAGTCACTCCACTTCCACGATACAATGGAGAAAGTTGAATACATGATGAATAGAAAAATGTAATACATGGAGGCAGCTAAATTTGCACCGCTATCGTTCGCCATCGCCGATGCTGACCTCCCCAACAACCCCGAAGACAGTCATCAGTAAACCGAAACCCATTCATAAATTGGATTTATTCAAGAAACCACAATCCAGTGGTTTGAAGCCACCCACAATTCATAACAAGTTCATCTCGTCAGTTAAAAATTCGCAGTACACGCAATAATCAATGACTACTGTTAAGGCCAACTGCAATACTTCACCAGTCACTTCTAAGGCGTTCAAGAAGCTGGATTACGATACCCAAAATTCACCGCAAAACTGGTGGAAAGGTCTACCAAACGTGGATTCACCAAACCATCAAATCAGCAGCTTGCCAAAGAAGGCTTACATTTCATCTGAGCACAAACTTATTCTGGATAAACGCCCGGATAAACCATTCCCGGAGGACCGAAGATCCAACACTACTTGCTCTCTTCGATGGTACCAGCTGTGGTTCGTCATGAGGGAAAATCTAAGCTCCCGCAAGATGTTAGAATGAGCGATATAGACGATAGTTTGGCTGGCCTAAGTATGGTGTCGGGAGATGTGTCCCTGTACACCATCAAAGATGCTCAGAAGTTTTAGACCAATAATGGTTTCAATTCCGCTAACTTTGTACCTTCTCTGCTTGTTTTTTTCTTGTTGCTCTTTTAAATGTCGGTTGGATGGGATAGTGGATTTCTTTAGAAAATATTCCGACACTTAATTTATGTTGTCGTTAATGTATAATTTGGAATAAATTTATTTTGCATGTGAGTCAATGTACCCAAGCAAGCTTTTTGAGTCATCCTCAGCCTAAAAAGGAAACTGCTCATCAACGCAAAATGTCTTCCGGGATTATGGTTCAAAATCTTCTTGGTAGAATTGAACGTATGATACACTCGACAACGGATATCTCGCGTTGGGTATTTTTACTTACATTGAGGGGGCTTTCGACTTTTGAATGGCGTGAATCATGAATGTTCTGATGAATCTGCTCATATTTCATGGCAAAAGCAAAGAATCGTTGCCAACAAGGCGGAGCACTATCTCCTCTGCTGCGGTGCATCGTAGTCGACTGGCTCTGTGACGCTTCTACAACAGTTCCAACATACGAGTATGTAGCTGTTTTGTCGATCATATCAAGCAAGTGACTCTTGACGATTGCTGCACAAATGGGCTTTCCTTAAAGTCAAATCCAACTGATGTTATTCACCATTCGAATTGTCAAAGTAAACTCTGCCGATTTCGTTTTCCTTTTCGGAAAGATACCAAGGAATTCATGTGAAAGTACAAATTGGTGAAATAATCTTTTTAACCTCGTTTTCCACGATGTCTCTTTAAAGCCGACGTTTTTTCCCTGAGTGACTGAGACTTTCAAATTTTCCAAGTCCGCTCAATCCACCCACGTTCTTCTTAGTACGTCAATTCTCTTGCTCGTCGCAGTCCCCAGAAACACATTTCCCGCGCCGGTGTTGTTTTTGTTCCCTACAGACGGACAAAAATGCCGAATTGGGCAACTAGGCGCCCAGACAATGTAGTAGCTATCTGCACTCTGTTTGGTGTTTTCTCGCAAAACTCTTAAAATTGGCAGCGAAAACAGAAAACTCTACGATTGCAGGGGATCGATTATCTCGCAAGTTTTCTCTTTCTATCAACCTGACCAATTATGGCGAAAGCCAGCGATTTGAAGAGAACACACACGTCAAGCCTCTGATTGTGCGCACATGATCGTATACTGAGACATTGGTTCTATCTGCACATGAACCGTGATAAGAATAAATGGTCGCCTCTACTACTAAATGTCTGGCTGCATTTCACATATGCAATACCAATATGACGATCATCCACAGACAAGTTGGCACATTTCAGTTTTGAGAAATACGAGTATGTGCTGCGTTCTCAGATTATAACACTTTCTAATGCTTCCTCCGAAGAGCTGTACACGAAGAAAATTAATGAAAAAATCGAAAAACTAGAGTTGTAATCGATTTATTGTAACAGAAGTCCACCTTCTTGCCTACTAGTGATTTTAATAAATCGATGGTTTGACGTTGCGGCATCACTGTTGAAAGTAGATCTCGTCCGGACATTGGATTGCCAAGAAAGTAATTCCTGCTTTTACACGTCGATTGCGACATGACAATTTTATGATTTTTTTTTTCTTTTGACATCTAATAGCTGTCACTATAAGCTTATTTTCGATGCAAAGAGAGCACAATTTTGTGTTCATCGGTTAGTACACTGTCAACAGAGTGCAAAAACGATAATTTTTAACAAAGTTTTGCTGCTGAGGCTCACAAAGAGACGTCCGGATGTGAAAATAACTAAAAACGTCTTAGACTAGTACAAAAGCTCTATGTTTGGGTTCCACACCTAACATCTCCAACGCTCCATCTCAAAATCGAATTATACCTTGTGATTACAACTAGGTCGTTTACAACAACATCGAACAAAAACGATGGTCCAAGGATGATCAACCAGCACAAACGACGTCGAAAGCTGAACTGCATCAAAATATTATAGAATGATGTTGTCAATTTGTTGTGACTATAAGGGTATCACGCATTTTGAGCTGCTTTCAGCGATCAGTTTAGCTTGTTACTGACAAAATGGAAATGGCTAAAATTCTCAAGTCGTAAGGAAATCGGTTTCCACCAAGCCAGCACACACACATCTTTGGTAACTCGTAAAAAATTATTGGACCATAGTTGAAAAGCGGAGTCACATCCTCCATACAGGCCCGATTTTGCAACATTCGACTTTCACCTGATTCCAAATTTGATAAGACTTTCACAAATGATGATGACTTGAATTCGCACTTGGATGTGGTTGCAACAACGCGGTACAACATTTATTGAAACCACAATTTGGCGAGAAGTGACTCTAGTTTTTCGATTTTTTCAATTATTTTCTTCGTGCACAGGTCTTCTGTGGAAGCAGTAGAGAATGGTATAATCTGAGTTTTAGTGATGTTGAACTAACACAGCACATATTCGTATTTCTCAAAACTGAAATGTGCCAACCTGTCTGTGGATGATATTATGTAATCGTCGTATTGTCATTGCATAAGTGAAATACAGGCAGACATTTCGTAGGAGAAGCGACACTTTATTCTCATCGCCACACGTTGTCTATTCAATCAAATTCGCGTAAACGAGTGTGGGTGTGCAATTAGACGCTAGACATTTGCTTTCTCTTTTTATCGTTGTCTTTCGCCATAGCGGATCAGGTTGATAGAGAGAGAAACCATGCGAGATAATCGATCCCCTTTTTTGTTACTACCATGGTAGGGTCATTTTAAATTTTGCAGTGGCAGTGCTACCAATTCATGCCGCCAATTGTAAGAGTTTTGAGAGAAAACACCAAGCAGAGTGCAGATAGCTACTACATTGTCTAGGCGCCTGGTTGCTCTATTCGGAATTTGGCTGGTCACTTCGATTGAAGTAGCTAGAATAGAACCGCGAATACGCTGCTCGCAGAGAATCGCTATCTCAATTTTGAATTCACGGACAGTTTGTTCTATTGTAGAAGATCGTGAGCCGCTTCGCAATGCTTGAGATTGCAGGATATTCATATTTTTTGGTTATACTGCTGTGACATCGTTCGTTCAGCTCCGACTGTTTTTGGCTGCCAACCATAGACTCGAAAATGTCCTAAGATGGATTAGGTGTTTTCTGCACCTCGGGTTTGTCAAGCGATGGCCTAAGGAATTTTCCTACCCATGTATTACAAAATTCCTTGACATAACTTTAGTTTTTGGTCTCTTCTCGAATACGCGCGTATATTGCGTATATTGCGCGTAGAGTCCTTATTTCCGTTTTGTGTTACTGACAGCTTCAAACTTCTATCCTATGTCGATCGACGTGAGCTTGGTGACACACTATTTGTTTAACTGGTATCATTGATTCTGTTGCTCTATTGCTCTCCTCACCGAACGGATTTTGGATACCATGGAACCATGAACTCTCAACTCTAACTCTCCCTCAAGACTACCGTTTCTCCTATGGCTCACGTCCAATTCCGATATCCCATAACACTTAGATGAATTGTTAGTATTTATTAGGCACGGTTTTGTCGAAAAAAAAACAGAACTTACAAAATTCAATGTGTGTTTAATAATTTCGTTCCAATCAAAAGAAATACCGTCAAGGCCAACGTGATTGGTTCATCAGTGAAATCCGCTAGGCTTACAAAACAGTGAAACATCTAATTCTTCTGACGATGTTGACAGTTTTCTTTCCAAAAGGTCTAACGCGACCGGAGTACTCGTAAATGGAACTCATACCATTTTCATAAAGGCAATCTTGCCCAAATTCCTGCCATATCAATGGAAATTAGCCCTAACAATAATGCCTTCACACCCATACCTGTACTCCCATTCATGTCTATTGCATTCGAAAGAATCACGTAGAATCAAATGAATCTTCATTTCAGCTATTTCAAATGTGACAGAAGATGTTGGACAGCCTTTGGTCACAGACTTTGAAACTTTTGATATGACAGATCATATCAACTTGAGTAATAAACTTTTGTCGTTGTACAGATCCTCTGCTAGTTCAAGTATTATATCAAAGGGCTTCTGACTATAATAAGGACATCAAATAATAACCACTGGAACTCAATGAACACTGTGCTAATAAAATCAACAAGGACTTGGAAGATATTCCCCCCTCGGGTCAAACAGAAATGGACTGTTCTTAAACCCATTAAAAATGTCCAAATGTCTAGTGATAAAATTATAGTTGACAGTTCTGTCATCGATTATGTTGAAAGTGCTAAGAGTCTGGGCATGAGCTTCAATAGGTCCACACTAATGCTACCGTCGGTAAAGTTTATGGTGCGTCTCGCAGCGGTATATTCACAATTTTACCCAGACTTAGATGCAGATTTGAGGTGTCAGAGTCAGAGAATGTCCAGTCAAATTTATAATTTCACTCTCAACCAACTAGTGTGTTAAATATAATCCAGAAACGGAAACCTAAATAGTAGCCTTTTCGAACGACTATGTTTTGGATCCTCGAACAGATCTCTGTCGCTCCTGCCTTACTTTTGGGCTACAGTTCGTTGCCAACGCCATCCGCTTATGGAATTCACTACCAAAACATGTCACAGGGGTTAGAGGCGAGGCACAGTTTCGGAAAGCTTTACAGAGGTGCACGACAGAGTTGTTGTAACTCGAACTAGTTTCGTCTATTAAAGATCATTATCACATCACTTATTTATATTTTTATTTATACTACACATGCAAAATATTTCTAGATAGCTTGCATTTTCTATATATTTTTGCAAAGCTTAAACTGTCTCATAAGGTGTAGCAACTTACTGTATAGACAGCAAATGAAAGGGAAATTTCCAACAAATCACGGGGAATTTTTTAATCCCAAAGACTTGCATCCACTTTGAGCTTTGTGCTTTAAGTTTCTTTCAATTATCATCGCATCGCCTCTAGCCATCTCCTTCTCGTTGTAGATACCATCCCATCTGGTTGTATGTGTTGAAAGCGCTTTTTTTCAAGTTTTTTTTTTTGTTTTGTATGTTATTAAACACTCTTTACCAGCGCCCAAACACTAGACGACCCCAACCCGCACGTAGTTAACATTTTTTTTATCCCCTTCAACGGCAGTGCGACTTTTTGCTCCCCAGCGTCCCAGCTCTGACTATCACTCTAGTGGCTCTGGCTAAGTATTTAGTGCAGTCGCCGTAACGATTAAGTGCAGAAGTGTTTCCAACGTACGTTTTGTCGTCTTGTGCTTCCCTGCTTTGTTTTGATTTTTTTTTTTGTGGCGAGCGAGTTTGTTGTTTCAGAGTCAGTTTCAGTTTCAGTTTCATTTTGATTATTATTATTATTATTTAATTTTTTGTTATTTGTTTTGTGTTTTGCTCATTTTTCTCAAAGGAAAATACCAATCCAATGTTTACACGCTACATACCCGTACTATCAAAGCGACACTGTCTCTGACAACCCTGCATCATGTCAATTGTTCTCTAAAGGATTTTGTGTAATTTATATAGAAAATTAGGAAAAACGAAAAATAAGAAGAAAAAACAAAAAAAAAATTCTAATTCGTAAAAATCTGTTATCTCTTGTGTAGTTGTGTTTGCGGGGGCGGTGAACACAGACGGTGCTAGTGCAAAAGAAAAGCAAAAACCAGAAGAAAAATAGAGAAAAAAAAAAAGCACTGAAAACAATTGAAAAATAAAAGATCACCCTGTGTGTTGTTTTGAGAAAAAGGGTGTTATTTCGTGTGTCATTGTTGTTTGATTAGTCACTTGGAGGCTTTCCGAGTATCTGCATCAGAAATTTGACCCTTTGTCATCGACGACGTATCGAATCGAAGCAGCACCCTTTTGGGTGTTGGACGTCAATTGGCTTTGGGTTGCCTCTCTCCTTTTTTTTTTTTGGGAGGGCAAAAAGCAGTTGTCAAAAGGTAATAGAAAAAAAAACAAGTACTTACAAAAAATAAATAAAATCGAAACAAAAATATACAAATACAGATGTTGGATGGACGACAATCTGAAAAACCGAAACAGTCCTTTAAACACAAATATCAAACCCCAATTCTCATTCGTCTCCTTTGGCAGCAGCTGTTTTCCTGACCCCCCTGACTCCATCCTTCCTATCTGTCCTGGCTGTAGTATTGTTAATAATATATTGTAGATGCGTGTTATACTGTAAATTAGTGTTGCAAGTCTCTTTTGGTTTTAGGCTTCTTTTCATGCTACACTACACAACTATGAGTGCATGTATTGTATCTATAGATACCTATTTGTGGATTTTGTTTAATTTTTTTCTTTTTTGTAAGGTTTCAAGTTTATGTTCTACTTATTCATTCTATCGGTGTACAGAGATCCGCCACCGCCGCATTTACCACGCGCTGCGCCATCGTTATTGAATCAAGTAGAAAAGAAAAAAAATTAAATAAACAAAAAATTTCATGTGTTACCTATGAAACTATTATCGGTGGATCGGTGGGCGGCGGGAGACGTAACGACATTTGCAGTGAGGTAGAATGTACATTCATATGTACATTGTACAATATTTAAGGTCACCATCGCTTGAGGAGGGTCATGGTGATGAGTGAGTGGTGTATCGTGTATTGCCGCTGCCGCTTGACGCTTATTTATTTTTATAATTTCAATCTTACGAGTATTTCTATTTGCATGAGCGCTTTGATATAATTTTTTCGATACTCAGTTGTTGCCACTTGTAATTATGAGCCTACGAGCACCAGCATGACGATTACGGATGGTAGAAGAACAAAGAAATTTGCATATAAACATACACACTTATGTACATATGTAGGTATATACACTACACTCGTACTCGTACTGGTACACCTTGAGTATTTATCGGATATTGCCACTGAAAGTAAGTCTGCCATGCCACGATAACTAGGCTAACTAAATTTTAGTTCATTCTGTTGCTGAACTTAGTAAGGCGATGTGTCATACCACATGATTTTTCCCCAATCCACCTCATTCTCATGGAAGCCTCTCAAGAACGTAAGTCTTACTTGTTTCCTGAATGACTGAAAAAAAATAAAAAAAAAATAATTGACAAACGTTTAGTCACGCTTACAGAGTTAGTGCTTAGCTGCCATACGTTTCGACAAGGTCTTATCTATTAGCAGTAGTAATTCATTTTATTTTGTAGCTTTTTTTGAAATATTTCATGCTAATTGGAGGCGCAAAATGTGTGATTAAATATGGAGCACAATGTCTTGTTTATCATCACCAAAGACTCCCTTGTAAGTTACGTGGTGATTGGATATATTAATTTTGTTTAGAATTCGTTCAAAGCATCTGCAAGGGAAGACACAGCGGCCTGCATTTCAGATTTTTCTTTACTTTGGCTATGTTGACAATTCATTTCATATGGTAATCGGACGCATTCATCATGTTACCACGAGCGTTGCTCAGGGTTTCAGATCTGACGTATTGGAAGGTGGAGTCAAAAGCGTCTACCCTGTACTTTGAATAATTAATTTTCCATCATTTGCTGGTCGAGTTCTGTGATGGCTTATTGGAGTACAAACATGTAGTAAGCCCTGAAAATCCAGAGGCAGATGTTCCTCTCGACTGTCTTGCACATAGAGATCGTAGGTGGCTTTTATTCTTACCTGCTGCAACGGAAGATTTCGCTTTGATGACTGCCTGAGGCCCATTGCTCCAATGGACGTGTCTCGGTATCTACGGATATACGAGTATTGCATTATGGGCCGTTCTGATGCTAATACTCAAGTGCGATGTTATTATTTAGACCAGCTTGTGAATTTGAGTGCTTATTTTATGCAAGATGCAAGATCCTACACATATTCTATCATCGATATGGACGTGGATGCCAGAGCAAACACTATTCTCTTTGGAATGAGATCCTTTATGCCTCATCGGATGAAGATGATCAAACCACTCGATCTGTAAAGAGACTGTCCGGGTTAGAGAATTGTTTTTTCGCTCCTGCATGACCAACCCGACTGAGGAAAAATGAAAAAGTTCAAACGAGCCACGAATGACTATGAAATTTCAATACGATTGAGGAAAAAATACTACAATGTGCCAAATTCTGGCTTATCCTGCATCCCAACGATTATTCACTTTTGCAGATTGTGCTGTGTCCTCGTCTATACTTGAGTGCGTTGAATTTTCATTGGGACGAATCCACTTTCGCACTCGTGTAGTAGCAAATGCTCAAATGCTCTTGTTCTCGATATTGCTTTCTCCAACATTTTCAACGCGTCCGAAGAACAACGTCGCCGATAGCACTTGTGGTTAACTAATGTCTTTGGCCACTAACAACGAACTAGTTGATAGATGGCGTTCAACTTCAGCATTAAAATAGATGACAGTGGTACCAATATAGGAAAACATTGTTTTTTTTGTTCAGAAACCATTAATGCGGGCCATTTGAATGACTCAGTCGCGGTTATATTTTGACAGAATGTATCAATCCTACTCGTCAGGATACTTTCCGAGCAGAAGGAAAACAGCATTTGACCAGCCCGCCCCTCAAAAAGGCGAATCTTCTTCTCTCCCCTCCTTCAGACCCATCCCTACTTTCTAACCGTCACCTCATGAAATATCTCGATAACGCGAAAATTTCTCAATGACCGGCAGTATGGTTTTCGTAGCAACAGGTCTACTGATGATTTGATGGCATGCCTCGCCGAAAAGTTGGAACTAAAGCGTACATCAACCTTGTAAAAAGCAAGATAGTTGCACTTGATGTATCTAAGGCAATTGTCAGAGTTTAACATCAGATCGGGAAATCTCTTCTTCAGTGGATTAGAAATTTCGGAACGTTCAATTCAAGTTGTCTTAGATGGTTTCAACACTAATATTCACAAAATAAAGCCGGTGTGCTCCAGGGCTCCGTTCTGTCTCCGACACATTTTTTTAGTTTTTATCAATGATCTCTTGGCTGGTACTTCCAATACAATATATTCCTTTGCTGGCGATAGTACTCTCTGGTTTTCATACCGGACTCACGCCACCCTACTTATCCTGAATGGAAAAGTTATCATCGGTATATCAATTAGTACGTGTAAACTAATACTAACGCTGGATGCTTATAGAAGAACAAATCTGGCCAGAACTGCATCTGAATCCGTCAAGAGGCTGATCTTTCAAATTAGAAAACATCTCAGCGCTATCATAGGTGTCATCACTGGCAAGCATGCAAGAAGGCTTGGCGTTTTTATAGTGTTTTACAGTTGAAGCAGTAGTCATCCTTGAGTGGTCCCATGAATGTCAATTCGTCGGCAGCAAATTGGAAGCGACCATGACCCATTTTTGAGAAAGTATCGATGAACTTTAGCTTGATTGCTTCCAAAGAAGTACGACTTACTTTTGTGTACTAAGAGAGATTTGCGCACCCATTGGTATTATGCTCTTGTCAGTTAAATCCTATTCACTTGACGCATTGTCCTGAATGACCTTGGCATCGTTAGTAAGGATTCCAGCAGCTCCGATGCCGTAGATTTTCTTGTTGATCTCGGTACGATGATGGTAGCTCTTCTGACCAGCACTTGGATGCTAAACTCCCATTAAAGCAATCTTGCGCAGATCTTTGTGCGTCTTGCGAGGCAATTTCTTTATGTGCCAATGGTTCGATCACTTCGTCTTGACCAAATACATTGGATACTTGGACAGCTTGTTGCAAATTTTCCTTAACCCATTTGAGCTTGTCTTCGATGCTGCCACCGTTCAATTGGATTTCCATGATGTGGTCCGTCTTTTGCCGTTGCTTGATCAAACTAATCTGGGAGTAACGAACCATCTTCCTGAAGTCATTCTCGATTTTCTTCTTACCAGCAGCATCGGACCATTCCTTGCTAGTCTTGGTGAAAGCCTTCTTCTTGCTCTTGTAGAAGCAACGAGGGCATTCCTCAGACAAGTGCTTGACCAAAGGAAAACTTGATGTAACCAGCAGCTCCGACAACCATCGTTGGTGGAGTTTCCAAAATGGTAACAGCTTCTAAGACCTCAGACTTACTGAAATCACCAAAAAACCAACAGCGCCTAGACTGTCTGTTTAAATTCTTGTTTGAGAACTCGGGTTCCTTTTGATTACAAATCCAAAGTCCTACTTTCATAGCAGCGCACTAGGTAGAGCTTTTCAGCGTGTTCTGCACGCCTGCCTTTAACGTAAAGAGAAGGTTTCTACGTGATTACTTTTACCAGATATGGCATGTCATTGAAAGCGAAAAACAACCCGTTTAACTATTGATATCGTTACCCGGAAAACAGAGCATGAAACGAGACATGTCAACTCATTCAAAAATGTCCGGAATAGAATTTCCGAATACTCGTACACCGCGAGAACAAACAATTTGGGTTTCTTTTCTTTGCAATTCATTAACAAGTATTTGGGTTTGTCACGTCTGAGAGAGTGTTTCCAAATTAACTCGTGCCTTTATCTTTCTATACATATATATGGCTCATAATTAGCTTAAGTTGGAATGTTTCAAGAAATGCCACTTCTGCACTAGCCATTCAGAAGTAAGTAGTATGTGGATGTGAGTGGTGGAATTCTTGCGGTCTCCCCCATTGATAATCTGCAGGAAGTCAATAAAATTTTAATTCAAATGGAGAGTTATCAAGCTGCTGACCGTTGGGTAATTAGAATATTAGATATGAATTATCTGAAACCAGCAATCATCAGTCGAAGGCCAAACGTTTATCAATTCCAGACGCGTCAAAAGCCTAATAAAGTTCATGGAACAGTTCAAGGCTTATCATTTTCGTCGAGCGCTACGAAACTACGAAACCATATGAACATATGAATGAAAAATCGTGGGAGTCAGTAGTCCACTGCTTTTTAAAAGAGTCATTCACTCTCCCTTAGCTTTAGCGGCAAACATTTTTGAATGGAAATTAGGTTGGTATATTCTCACTCGCGCACCACTTACTTACGGAAACTTACTCGTACATTTGTCTTTTGCCAACTATCTCCAGTTCGGCATTTCAAAATCGTCCTAAACCCTTCCACTTATGCGCAATAAATAAGACGGATCTTCCTCTTCTGCGTTGTCTCTTGGGTTAAGAAAGGAAGACTTTTCGGGCCAGAAGATAGTATCCTAGCCATTTAGGATTAGATGGCTGTCTTAGTTGATGTTGTGCTGACCATCTATCGATGGTCTTTATTGTGAGCCAAACAAACCAATTTGGTTGACGATATTGTAATCAGGTGACCGCTATGTTTTTTTGCGAATATTAAGGAGAGGAAACTGTAGTATGCTCTCCGACTCTACCACTAAAGAAGTTCGTTTAGTTCATGATGTTGTTCCATGGGTATTGAGGATTCCATGATAACGTGACGCCCTTGTTTACTGTTTGTGGAGTTTGAGTTTTCACTGCGATTTTGTGCCAAACTCGTGCTAAATTTGAACCCTATTGGTTAGTCTAGTAAGAAATTCTGACTCTAACAGCCAGTTCAATGCTTGCACCATACCATATATTCACGTATATTTGAGCTTCTTCAACCATTCCTTAGGGCCACTCAACATTCGCCACAAATCAGCTGGTCAAAATGGAACGTCTCTCCTTCTTCTGAACTTCTGGAAAAACCACTTCGTAAGATTTTCCATCAATTCAACACTTTAAATTCTAAATCCGCCCTTGACAGCCGATCATCTCGAAGGGAGATGGCAGAGCAGTTCAACATTCACCTATGTTAGATGCCGGGCTGAAGAACTCGTCAAAATTGGAGCCACTCTACCTATTCTACCTAACCCTTGAAAGATGCAGAATCTGTTTTGGATTTCAAAGATTTCAAAAATATTAAATTTTTTAAGGAACAGATGTTAATTCTGCTAGAGCTGCCTCGCCAATCTGATTCCTACAAGAAGTGGAAAAGCTTCAAGATTAATGAATTCAACAAGACCGATCGTGCTCTACGAAATGGTGTCGTTTCAAAAATAAGAGCCTCTAATTCTCGGTACTATAGCCGAGCATTAGGTAAAGATATCAACCGAAACTTTATAACATCCGCTCCTCAACCAAGTAATGAAAATCCTTCTGATCCCTTCGAGACAATAGGAAGGGATAACATCCTAAAATCTACCAGCCGTACTTGGCATCAAATTTATAAAATTAATTTTGCCAACTATTTTGCAATTTATAACGTTTACTTCTGATTCCATCATTATGCTTCCTTTCTTGTCAAAAGGATTTGAAGAAATTATCTTTTCTCGCCTGCCCAAATATAAGCTACTTACTGCCCATCAATCAGAATGTGGTGGCTAACAACAAAGTGTCTGGCTTTCTTCCTGTTAATAGCGGCCCACCACAGGGTTCCATTCTAGGACCAGTTCTCTTCACTTTGTATATGAACTAACTTCCCGCGCAGATGTTTTCACATGCCGTGAATGCTGACCCCATGTGCTATACAAAATTGGATCCTAAAGAATGACCGCTGCCTTATTCGTAACTCAGCGAAATCTAAAGCACTTATCATTGTTAGATTTATCTGTCTTCCGAAATATTAAGGTTGGGGATACTACTATCGAGTACGAACGCTTTTTTCGTTTCAACGAGGCAAGTGCCATTCACGGATAATGGTTGGGTGTTTAAATTTCGCTTTAACAACGGCAACAACATATTTGATGTCGTCAAAAATGCTGCGAAATGTCTAGGTTTCCTCAAGCGATGTAAGAAATAATTTACCCCCTCTGATCTGGCCTCAATATATCCGCCCAAAATTGGAGTACAAAGCCCACACCTGCTAGATAGGATTCAAAACCGTGCGATAAAAGTTATTGATGATACTAATATCAGTCAATCAATGGACACCCCCCGAACACCGACGAAATGTCTCGTGTCTCACTTTGTTTTATCGCTATTTCCACCACCAGTGCTCCACCGAAATCGCCAGTAGCATTCCGCCCATTCAAACTTTCAACCGTACAACTCGCTTATGGAATGCCCTGCCGATCTCTGTATTTCCTGGTCGTTATAACTTGCAAACATTTAAAAACAATGTAAATCGGTACCTCTCTTTTCTTCCTCCTTAAATTTCCTTTGCCCGCGCTGTGTACAATCGCCTTAAGGGTACTCAAACACCTTGAGCGCGCGCTGATTATTAAAAAAAAAAAAAAAAAATAGAGAGCTTTGTGTTTTGGAAGAATTAAATTCCACTCTGTTGGTGGTTCCCGTTCTACAGTCGAAGAGCAAGGACGTGAGTCTGGCAACGAGTATGAAAAGTTGAAAATGAAAAAGACTATCGGAAATAGGACGGAGCCCTGCGGCACGCCAGTATTTATTTTGTGAATATCAGACTTGAAACCATCCAAGACAAATTGAATTGAACGTTCCGAAATGTAATTCCTAATCAGATGCCTTCTGCCAAACTCAACTGCAACTCTCTTGTTTTCGCCGTATTGAGATACGCTTTGGTTTCACTTTGCATAAAATCACGAGTAGTCCTGTGGAAATTTGTACTGCCGGCCATTGAGAAGTTTTCATGTTTCGAGATATTTCATGAGCTGACGGTTTATTACCTTGGAAAGAAGGTATGTAAATGCAAAGGGTCTGTAGGAGTAGATAGCAACTCGGAAATTGTTACAACTGTCATCTATTTTGACGCTGAAGTTAAACGCCATCTATTAACTAGTTAGTTGTCAGTGGTCAACAAGTGCTATCGGCGATTTTTACTATGGAAAAAATATTGAGCAGAGTTTGTTAGAGAGGAATTTCGTGTTCGCAAGCCTTGAAAATGTTGGAGAAAGCAATATCGAGAACAAGAGCGTTTGAGTGGTACAGCATGTTCAAAGAAGGCCGTGAGGATGTTACAAATTTTGCCGATTTGTGTTTGTTTAGGACTTCAAGTACTCTTGCTGCTACAGGAGTGCGATCCGACGCAATCGGAAGTGTTGTCCAAAGAGCCGACAGCTGGAATGTTATTATAAATGATCTTTGGGATCTAGGATGAGGCGTACATTTTAGAATAGTTTGACCTTCTGTAGGTATTTGACTGCTCATTGTGATCACGTGCGATATTTTTGCGAGTAGATAAGCCTGAAGGTAGAAAGAAAGGGTTAAATAGTTTACGGTAGCATGCCCATTTCTTTTATCTTGATTTGCGTCATAATTAGATACTATTACCGTATTTTAACGATTAATGAATTTCAATTTGAAAACAATATTTCAGAAGTTGATTTTTGATAACAATATTTCCATTTCCTCCTCATAAGACCGTCGCTTTAAGTTTGGTGTTCATAAAAAAAACAAAAAAAACTTTATTATCAGCTATTTTTGAACAGTTATCAGATCTGTATGTGTACATATGTCATCAGATACTTGTGCCTTTAAAATATTTCTTTCAAAGAGTTAAACGAGAGCGCTCGCGTGTAGGTATATATGTTAAGTGGCTTCCTGGCTAGATTATCCTGTATTAGTTTATGAGTGGTTATCTTAACCGATTAGAGCTTGGTTTATTGACACTCATCAGATATCACTATGTTAGGTGTTTATTAAGTTTTAAAAGATTTGATACCAAAAAAAAAAAATGTCACTGTAAGCTATGAGATAGCAACGAGGAATTGAATTTGAATCGAAAAACAGTTTAAAGGTCAAAGATGACTCGCTCTTTTGAAGGCCCCTTCTATGGTGGTTTGATTAGTGAGAATCTGATTAGACATTGTAACGCGTACATATACATTTCAGATAACGCAAATCGTATTAATCGTCATAGCCAATTATAGTGTATCGATAGCAGACTAATTTTACTTGCTTGATGAATTTCGCCATCGAGAACTTGTAAACTCTTGCTAGTGGTAGTTTGAGAACAAATTTGTACTGATACCCGCCTTGACTACATCTGTTTAGCTTCCGTGTTATCCAGTAAGTTTGCTATGCGGATCGGATATTAAATTCTGATTCATATTTTTCTGTAAGAGTAGGAGTACAACGTCAAGACGCTGAAGACTCATGCTTTCTATACCTCTGTTCACGAGAACCTCAACTGTGCTGACAATGACGCAGGTGGTACTAAGAGGTCCTCTTCTGTAATCCACGAGACTAGTGCTTCATTTGCATCGTGTTTTCTGGCCGGACGGCGGTCTTGTATTGTTGACCACAGCCCTCTTCAGGTTACAAACTGACTAAGCGAATGAGCAAACGTCTAATGAATTGTAAAGAGTCAGAGGCCTCTCTGCAAGAAAGACTATTGACTGAGTACTGGTGTCTTAGCAGGTTACTTCTAAGCACAGAAGTGACGACACTTGCAACAAAAAAAAAACAGGTTAGGAGACCTCTGGTTATCTCTGGTGAGATTTGTCTATCTCCTTCTTAAAGCATGGTAGTTGGTTTTTCACCGATTCGTCTTCATCTGCGCAAACGAGAATGTCAGAAACCTTATTCAGAAACCGATGAACCTAAGGATTAAAATGACTATATCCCCTGCTGGAAATGTCCAAAAGGTGGCATTTATATAACAATAAGAAAGATCTCGCCCTGATGATGTTCCACATTGGTATTTCAACCTCTCTCTAATTGTATGAGAATACTAAATAAATTAGAGGCAACCTCCTATTGGACGGTAGTCAATTTCTATCGGTCTTCGAATGTTCCTAACTAAGCCCTTAGCCTTACCTAACATCCTACAATTAAATCGAATATTAAAACCACTTCCTTTGTGCACTTCCAGACAGATAAAATGAAATGACTTGTTTGTGCAGATGCAATGAGTTCGAAGCTCCAATTCATGCCATCCTCCAGCAGACTAAGGTTTACAAAGTAAGGTAAGTCTCAATCTATCTTTATCTATTTTATGTACAAAGTTATAATGAAACTGTGGTAAGCCCTTAAGATATTTTAGGAGCGAAATGGTTGCCCCCATTTATCGTGGAGACTTAAAGGCCAAAAAATCCCAGAAATTCTCATTTATCTTTGGAACTACAATAATTATACTCGTTACTCTAACATCAATAGGTTCGTGTTAGGCACTTTTTTATTTTCTATTCCGGAGAAGTTTTTCTTTGTCCACATTGGAGCAGTTGTGCCATTTCCGACTACTGAAGCGCTGAAATTTGAACAAGGATATGTGCAACATTCTTGATAGTAACAAACTAACAATAACTAGGAACTACAGCTACTACCCTGCCACCGGTTGGAGAACATACCTGATTCTGCGGTCCTCCTTCGAGGAAATAACGTTTTAATGTCTTCTATATGAACAAACCACTGCTCCTGTTTCTATGATACTGTGAGATCTGGTTAGAGTTCCGACTACTTACGAGTTCTTTAATAATTCTATGGTTCCCATGCCGCAACTGTTTCCGGCTTTATCAGCCACTTGGGAAAATTTCAAAAATATTTTTCTATTTTTCGGTATGTGGCCCTAGGAATCGAACAAATGCGGAGCATTGACGGTCATTCGCTCTACATGTCCTAATCATCTCGGACGACAGTTTTTTGACTAAGTTCATATCGCTATACAGCTCGTATAGTTCGTCGTTGTATCTTTTCCTTCAAAGCTCATCGACGCGAACGGGACCGACTGAGCAAATCTTTATCTGCTTTCGATGGAGTCCATGCTTCAGCGCCATAAAGTAGGACTGGGATGATCATGGTAAGTCCTTACTACTCAATTGCCTTGTTAGCGAAAGAAACAACGATTGGCAAGAGTTATTTTTCCTAGCTGTCGACTGTGACTTTCTTAAAATGTTTGCACACAGCAGGGGCGAATTCATACTTTGTTTTGGGCTCACCTACTGCTAAACCTATTTTAACAGCTTCCGTTTAAATACAATACTCGAGAAAGCGCCACAGACATCACTTTCAAGTATGTCAAGTATTTTTTCAAGTATGTCTGAAACCTATTTTGCCATCAGCGGTCTTGGTTAAGTAGTTAGTGACTTAATCAAACAGACGGACGAACTTTGCAGGTCTGCCAAAACCGGACATGGTTCTGTATATCTGTCGTATGGGGCCATTGAATCGATGAAAAGATGATAGGTATCGATTCGGACTTCTTGAGCCCTTTCCAGGATCTGCCGGAGTGTGAATATTTGGTCGACCAATCAGGTTGTTGTCGAAGGGCAGGTACGAGTAAGTTCTTGCATGCAATGTTGAGGAGACTTATACCTCCATAGTTAGAGCATAGGGGTGGCCGTGGTGTAGTGGTACTAACAATCGCTTCTCACTCGGAGTGTCAAAGTTCGAATCCTATCCATGACAAGTTTTTCATTTGTAATTGGAATTCAGTCAGAAAAATTCTGCGTGTGAAGGCATAATAGTGACACGTAGATTTGGCTGTTGTAGAGTTTCAAGCACAGAAAAAAAATACTGTGAATTATAACCTACGAATCACTCTGAGTGAAGAAAAAGCTGTCCGTCCTATTCGGACTCCCACCCCTGCAGAGCTAATATCGAAACCAAATACACCCGAGTTTCAAACCACTACAAAACAATTTTCCTTTCTTCTCCTTCAAATTGCCGCCATCTTAGGCGCGCTTAAATTATAAAAAAAATTTGAGCTATTGAAGTGGTCTCCATTTTTGTGGAACGGGTATACGGTGCTGCAATTCCATTCATCAGGTATACACTCTTCATACACAAAATCATCTCCAGCAGCAGCTTTGAGCACATCGGCCGGGTTAAGATATTGTAATTGTATTTCCTTATTCTTAAACCTTCATCTTAATTTTACATAAGGGTATTGCTTAAATTTAACAACGTAACATAAGAATAAGTCAGCAATACTGCTATCCTTAGTCCGTTCTGGTCAGGTGGACGGAAATTTTGGTTATCATCGTCCAAGTTGAATGATTTATTTTGCCTGACGCTACTATATAGTCTGTAGAATAAGTTTTTCCATATTCTCAGCACAGAATGGCTCTACTACAAGGTTGTCTTCTTCAGGTCTACAGGCTTCTATATGGGTCTTCTCGCCTTGGTAAAATGTTATATCTTCGATCGATTTCTTCTTCTGTAGAAGCCGATATTTTCTGCTCGTAGAGCTCTCATCCTATCTACTTCTTGTTTATCTTTCCGACATCCTTCATCAAACCAGGGATATCTTGGTAGTGGTTGCGTGAAACCCAGCAGCACATCAGTTGGGGCGTGACTGATAGCATGTTGGCAGCGTTGCAACTAATCTTCGGTACTTGATACTGGCGGCATATGAGTTGGTAAAAGATCTCGCGATATGCTTTTCTACGTTATATCTTCTTACAGCAGTTCTTGTTAGTTGTAGCGCTTGGGAAATACTCATTCGCATTGGTGGTGATCCGTGTCAATGTACGTCCAAAATTTGATTTAGCATTTCATGATCCGGAGACCACCATGTCCCCTTGCTTATATTGAGATTAGGAAATCGTGTGCTTGCTGTAGTGATATTTCTTCCCGCGGCAAAGTCAATAACCCTAAGTCCGTGGTATCGTATCCCACACGTACCAACGTCGCATACCAACTGTCTAACTAAATATGTCCGCCTTTCCTAACCTTCCCATACTTCCGACATTGCTCGGGGAGCTCGTAGAAACATTCTTCGGTTGCGACGTCTTTGTGTTCCGCAGGGACATGACCGCATATTAGACTTCTAATTTGATCTTGTCCTGGTGTTGGGTGTCGGGTTTTTGAGCAGGCTGTTCCAATTACTATTGACAAGCGCTGTTTGACGTCTTATAAAACATTTTCAACTTAATGGCTATAGAAATAGTTTAGCCTTTCCGAATGCAGTTGCTGTCGGGGGCCGATTATTAGCTGGTTTTATGCCAACTGGGCATTTGAACAGCTACATATTTTAAGACACCAGGAGTCAGCATTCTCTAGAACTTCGATTCCAGCCCGACTTGATAGAGGTTGGAACATCATGGTGACTGTGGAGGCATGTATGAATGAATGGATGAAGACTTAAGGCTATGGCCGCTGATGGCACATCGTGGGCTCCCATTGCAGCTTTACGCGTTAAATAAGTAATTTGATCTGTTGTCCTTAACACTGACCCTACTGGCGAATCCTCTGAAATTCAATTATTCTCTGTTCAATTGGATCGATTGGTAAAGAACTGCAATACAATGGCTACCGCTTTCGATGATAGAAGTTGAATCTTACAACCTGCTTCTCGTAAATCAATGCATCATTCTAATAACACTACAGAGTTCTTCATAACCGGAAAATGTATTCCTAATAGTTTTCAATCAATTTTCTTTCAATTAGTATCTTTAATCACATAGGACTGCAGTATCATAGCTAATCGATGTTGGAAATGCCATGAAAAAACAGAAAAACAATCTGAACTTTGACGCTCTTTGTAAACACGTATCGAAAGACGTAAGCACTGAAAAATATATTGTAAACTCGCTGTGATTGCTGGTTTTCTTTGCAGTCTGGAGCAAGTTATTTGCCGATACTGCTCATTTAGCTTTATTATCGCATCAGACTTCCATTCTGGTGGCAGAGGGATGATCATACAGAGCGATAAACGACAAGTGAATAGCGACACACAATTTTAATTGAACTTTTAAACTCGTGTGAGTATTTGAGCTAAATGAATATATTCGAACGTTCTAAAGTTTATTCCAATGGTAGTGATGTCGATTAAACCGGACATTAAAAGCTGTTTCTTGTCAGCCGAGATATCGCTTCAGTTAAAGCTACAGCTACAGATACAGCTACAGATACATTGCGAATGTAAATTTAGTGAGATTATGAACTAACTGGTATGAGGGCACAAAGCAGTTCAAATCAAATCGAATGTTAATATGGCGGTCACTGGCGATTAAGAACCTAAATTATGGAGGAAGTGTTTTACACATGTGTTGATGTCGAATGTAGAGGTCATGCGTCTGTTCGAAAGGCATGCAGTTTGGTTTGGTGATTAATTCTGCTTTAGATTGCATTTGACCTATGCCCTTATTTTGATAGGGAAGAGATTTCCTCATGTTTTCACATTTTTGTTTCGATTCTCTAAAAATTCGATAAGTTTATCGCGTTCAAGGCTTCTATTCTTGGCACAAACACAAGCTAGACACACCCAATGCACCGTGAAGATGAACAAGGTGCAGCTTAAGTGAGTCCTACAGAGACAAGATTACATGTTAATGGAAACACATCCCATCCAAATTGCACAAACTTCTGCACCGAGCCTTCAAAGAGATGTGCGATCCCTGCCCTATGATTAATCAGTTCTGGACGCTTTGGACCGAATTAATGGTTTCGTTATGCGGAAAAGGCACACCACCCTTCTTTTCCGTTCCATATTATTGCAAAGAGTCCATTTTTTATCGCTGTCATCGCCTACTTTAGGAATGATTCACTTTCATTACCCTTATGCAGGGAATCGCTAATAGAGACATGGTCCTATAGATAGTTTTCACTGATTCCGCCTCACAAATCCTTGCTAAGAAAGCCTTAGAACCAATCGTGAACATTACTCGCATTAGCAGTGTTACGAGAACCTCCGTTTTTGTTTCCATTTTCCAATCACACACGGCCTGTCTTTGATAAGTGGAGCGTGATTTTTGTTTGAAGAAAAAACTACATGCAAAAAGGCTAACGATAAGCAGAAGGAACTCACTGGCCATTCCAATAGATGGAACAACAAGAAATGAATTGGACACACAAAAGATCTAAAACCTGCTGGTGGTCGATGTTATACTCAAGTCTAGTCTGCTACCTTTGGATGAAAACTGAGGCTAAGTTAGTAGAGAAATCCATAAAAAATAAATACTCAAAACTCTCTACCCACTAATAGGCAAGGCCTGGAAAAATAAGTAAATTTTTGGAGAATGATGGTAGTCCAGATCAGCAAACTGAAGATATGTTTGATAGCCGCGAAAAGAACTTCTGGAGTTGACACATTATCATGAACGAGCTGATCTACTGGCTGAATCTTTCTGCTTACAAAATTATGATGGTACGTCGTCTAACTCTCCTCTATTCGTATATACAAGGCACCCTATTCTCAACGACTTCTAATCGAGCCAATACTGATAAATTCGTATTTTAAATAAAGTGACGTATGGAACCTGGCTTACGTTAAAGAGAACCGCATGCACGAGTGGATGCGCTGGACCAAATTTTTCATGACTTCTTCGCATAATTTGTGTGTTATTCCAGCAATTTCAAGTCGAATATTCGGATCTAGGTCGTCTTAAGTTGCTGGCTTGATTTCGCCACGCGCTCTAGGGTAAGTGACACCATTCTGATTCTGTTTAAACCACAAGCCTTTTGGTTGTAATTTATCCCAAAAAATAGTTCCAATCGTCTCGCGAGTATCATCTCTGTCCAAAGACACCTCGTTTCATTAAGTGCCGTAAATTTTGCTCACGAAGTCTTTAAGCCAAAAATTTGCTTCGTTATTGAGGTTGAACTTTCGGTGAAAATATGGATTTGAAATACAATACGATACAGACGACATATAGCCAAAAGATAGATTACCTTTACTGTGATACTGTTGACTTTTAGAACTCCTTGTTCTTGAGCTTTGATTTAGTTTTCGATGATATTTTTCAAAAATGGATTAAAAGAGAGGCGCTCGTTGACATGCCGGGACCTCAAGGCTTCTTGTTTAAGTCTGCCGCTTGCAACAAATCCATATCCAAATAGTATATGCCGCAGTTTTTCATTCTCTTTTTGTCTGTCCCATGCATGACGGTAACATCTGTTTTGCAGCAGTCCAGGGCCTCCGCTACTTGTTCGGATGGACGTGGCCTATTAAGCGACCTAACATTCCAGCGGTTGCCAACAGTGGTTTCGTTGATATCCGAGGCTTGTTATTGCTTCGTAACTATAGATTTTTTCTATGGTTCGGCAGTCACATGCAAACCTGGAGGGCCAGTTCCATTATAGATAACCCTAGGATGAGGGGTCGGTTAAACGGAAGACAGTAACCCGTTGGTTTATTGAGTACTAATTCGCCACCATCTCTTTTCCAAGACCCTGATATAGTCTCGGAAATTCTTACCGGCCTGGGCTGCATGTATTTCGGAGTAGCCAACAAGTTTAGAGGTCCAATCCGGATGGACGCAAAATCCCTTTCCGATCGAGTCTCCATTAATCTTTTAGAAGGTCTTATCCCGCCGGCATCAAGTATTGGCAACGTTACTGTTCAATTACGCGCATGCGTCGATTTTACTGAAGCAAGCAGCGTAATGTCAGTGGTGCTTTTGCGAGTATTGTGACGAAAGTGGCAAAGATGGGTTTAACTAAGTGTATGCTGTCAAAAAGAAAGGAATCCCTCTATTCTCCGCTATCAATTTAGACAATAACTCTTGCCAAACGCTGCATCTTTGGGCTAAGAAGGCAATTGATTAGCAAAGCCCTCTCTCGAACAACAAAAGTCACCCTATGTAAGACCCTACTAATCCTAATCATATCCTATAGCGTAGAGGCATGGACTTTGTCAAAATTGGATAAGGGTGCTCTCTGTCCCATCTGCATAGACAACGAGAAACTGTACGGGCTTAGTCAGAATAGTGAAGGTCCAACGACTGATATGGCTGGGTCATGCAGTAGAGGAAGACCGCGGAATACCTCAGCCAACTTAGCGTGTGAAACTAGAGTCAGTTAGCTAAAGATCGGGCTGGCTGGAGACGATTGTTAATTGAAACCCAGGTCATGACTTTTCAGTACTCTATGTTGGATAGTTCTCTCACAGAATAATAGCCAAAGTTGACGTTCACTTCTCTCAGTGCTCCATGAAACTACCTATATTACTGCAGATTGCCGCTTTGGGAAAAAGCACAAGTTTTGTCTGCCCTTGTTAGAATTGTGCCTGAATCACTGAATCACTAATTTGGCTCCCACTACAAAGCTAAATTTTCGTACAATTGCTGAAAAGTAGAGAAACGATATTGATGAGCATACAGCGGGTTTGCTTGTATATTCTCGTATATACTGGGGCCTTGACAGAGTGTAATAAATTCATGATATTAGAAAATTGATCAAAGAACAGCTCAATTATGCAGCCACGGTTTCAGTGGAAACAACCTTGTGCGCTCTAATTAAAAAAAGGAAATAAAAAAAAAGACCCTTTCATGTTACATGATCTAAAGCTGTTTTAAGCGAACAGAAAACCAAACGATTGAAGTTCATAATAAGGCCAAAGGCTAGTTTATGTACCTTCATAATACGTATATCAGGCTTGTCCATATCGCAAAAAATCACTTATAACTCTGAGCATAAGAACACTGTACTATCACAGATGCTCTGCAATTTTAAATACTCTGCCCAAACGGAGAGGACTTGTGTTTTGCTGAAATGGTTTTAAAGGGCTTAGAAGTACCCCTAAAATGTTTGCACATATCGCGGGCGATGGTAACTTATGGAGGGAGAAAAGAGAGGTACCCATGTATGTTAAATAGTTCGGAAAGTATCACGATATTTTAGACTGGGTCTGAGGGCACCGAGACGGATGCTACGGTTAAAAGTTTGAAGGTGCGGCATGCTGCTGACAATTTCGGTGGAGCACTGGTGGTGAAAATAGCAATACAACAGTGTTCGGGGGTGTTAATTGACTGTGTGATATTGGCGTCACCTATGAGTTTTATGGCACGGTTTTGATTCCTATCTAACAGGTGCAGAGATGTTTTAGGCGCACCTGATTAGATCTGGGCATTGTACCCCAATTTTGGGACATCGTTTGAGGAAAGCTGGCGTTTTTGGCGACATCATTCCAACGTAAATTGTCATTGACCTACGAGAATACGAGAATGGTATTTATATTTCGCTTTAACTACAGTTCTCCAATTGGTTATGTGCTTAACATAGCATGGCTCTCCAGGTTGCCAGCGGACCCTCAGTAGAAAACACTTCAGGCTACTTACTGACATAAGTGCTGGGTATAAGTAATATAACATCGCTGTGCTGTGAAAGTGATGACAGCACTATCTCTGTGACGGCCTTGACATGGTGGATGCTGGTACTGTGGGCTATCACTGAAACGCTTACTCATCTACCGTCGAAAGACTGAGAGATGCCTAATAATGGTACCTGAATAGCTTTTGCACTTTGGGTTCCAAAAGTCTGTTGGTATAGTTAGAGTGTTGGTATTTGATCTACTAGAAGATGGTGTTCCGTTATCGGCTTCCAATCGAGAAAGTAACTTCCAACTTCGTCGAATAATGGCAATCTGGTCTATCTGGTTCGGTGTTCGCTGCATATAAGAGATGTATTGTATCTCCAATGACTTGGAAATCGTCGATACAGGAATTGATAAGCCATTCACCACTTTTATTTCTATTTCCTTGCGACGTTTTCACATCCTACCGTGGTGTAGGAATCTCCAATTCATATTGTATCTATCCTGTCTGTCAATGAACTCTCACTGTACGATTTCCATGTTATGAATCATTTTTGTAGTTCGAAGGTGTTTACCTTCATTCTCCTTAGGCCGGGGCTGGCATGGTCTTACTGTTTTACATTCCAATTGCCAACACAATTCCAAGACAACGCCGCGAGGTGACGTGAAGAACTCGTAATACTTACTAGCTGGAGAAGTGCTTAGTGTTCGGCTCTTACTTGTTGTTGAGTGAGTTTCTTCTACGAGTGCTTATGACTTATTAGTCCTTGCCACTTTACTGACATTGGAGGCATTTCGAAATTGAATTCACAATGGTGACTGCATAGTCCGAATGTCCAAGTACACATAAACCAAAAGTATGAGAACTTGAAGATTTTAGCCTAGAACTATATATTAGATAGAATAAGGTCTTTTGTAAGCTGCCAACACGTGCATATAGGAGTTACTTATGCGCGTTCCAAATCGACCGTTCAAAGACCGACAAGTGTCCGCAGGTCACGTTGTACCCGTAGCACAAAATGTTTTTTTTATTTTTTTTTTGTTAGTAGATTATCATATGTTGATTAGACTTTCCCGATCACTGATTAGGTATTTATGTGCAGTCGATATCTTGACCTTTGGTAAATCCATTTCAGCCTGTACACAGTGTTCTTTTCTTTGTGTAGTTCCTTAATCTCGACTTTACGTCACTCTATTGTGAATACGGGTACAATACATTCATTATTGGGTATTTGTATTTGTACCCATCTATCTGGCAGGCCAGGTAAACAGAAGTACCTACATATTTGTGAAATCTTTATCACAGCCATTTATAATCCAATCCAGGCAAATTACATATATTTAATGATAATCGGATTGCGGAACGCAAATCGCATTTGCAGACGTACAAAGTCTTTGAAAGGTATTGTGGATTTGAACAAGTTAATCGAAGTTTATTACGCCCTAAGACGCGAGAGAGCTAAGAACGTGTGCCTTATCTTCGCCAGCAATAAGGCACATACTCGTAGCTCCGACTTTGAATTTTCGATTTACCAAATTTTAACCGCAGATTTTCGAATATACGAATACAAAGTACAAGTGCGAGTACGAATTGTGTGTTTGTTGTACGACCATCTGCAATTGAACAAGTTGCATTCGTTGTTTTGTTGTCAAAGTTGATTGTTGATTAGCTAGTATTGTTATTGATGTTGCTGCTGCTGCTGCTGGTGTTAACATGTGATGCTTGGTATTGTTACGCGTGATTGAGTCAAGTGAATTTCAAGTGATTGCCAACGACAACGAGACGGCGCAAAGTGCAAAGTATCTGTGAGTTAATAACAATTACATCTAATTTATTAGTATTTTTATGAATCATTTCTGCTCTTTGGAATATGTCTCATTTAATAGAGCTATCGATGATATTTAAGAAAAAAAAAAACACTAAACAACAAAGGACATCGATAAATTAATTTTTAATTTTTCACCATAGATACAAATAAATTTCGCATTAAAAGTTTAGTTCGGCATGTGTATCTGATCGATAAGAATTTGCTCTATTGGATTTAAGTGAGAGTTCATATGGTTTTTAGGACTTTAAGGACGAATATTTTCCATTGCTAAAATAACCGTTGAAATAAAGGGTCCGCCATTTAACGTTTTTTTTTCAACTAGTGCTTATTTCGTGAATGGTAACACTTAGCTAATGTCTGATTTGACAGATAATTAGTTTTATCCTTCCGGTTAATAATGGAAAATAATTTCATTCAAATAGCTGCCTCGGCTGGCCATGCAGTAGCCTACACGATCGGTCCAATTTTAAGCACAGTATCGATTGTGTGCAGCTGTATTTCACCAATGGCTACACGAATATTGTCCTTTAAAGCGTCAATTGTCTCTGGCTTGTTGGCGTAACACTTATCTTTTACGGCACCCCACAAATAATAGTCCAACGGTGTCAAATCGCAGCTCCGAGGTGGCCAAACGACATCAGCTCTGCGGCTGATAATGCGATCTTCAAAAACAGGGCGCAAAACATCGAGTGTAGCTTCGGCTGTGTGGCATGTAGCGCTGTCCTGTTTTTGTGAACAAAAATTCCTTCAACATGGCCCGATAACGATCGCCATTGACTGTAACGGCCACTCCTTGCTCATTTTCGAAGAAAAATGGCCCAATTATGCCTCTGGACCAAAATCCGCACCAAACAGTGACTCGTTTTGGGTGTATCGGCTTTTCAATGTATGCGTGCGGGTTTTCTGTTTACATACCCGCCAAGATCAAAATGAGCTTCATCTGAAAAGATGATTTTTTTGGCAAAATCGGCATCTTCTCTATAAGTCGATCGCAGGCCCTGGTCAGTTGGCTGCAACTCCTGAACCAATTCGACTTTGTATGGCGTCATACCAAGGTCTTTATGCAAAATTCGTCTCAATGATGTCTCCGAAATGTTCAATTGTTGAGAACGACGGTGAATTGATGATTCACGCTCACTTTCTGCCACAGCAGCAATATTCTCGAAGCTGAGCCAAACTTTATAATGATCGCAGAGTTTCTGGAATCGTTCGTCGGGCGTGTTCGAAAGATGTTAGTTATCAGCGGTGGTTTTGTTTCCAAGGCCAGGTAAAGGTGATTGAGTATGGCTCTTAGGTTCTCGTCTGGTACAAGTGGTATACCATTGATAACAGCATCGCACGCAACGCTTTTGTTCTCATTTGCCTCTTGTATTTCGTTAAGTTTTTACGAGCTCGGATTTAACGTCCGACAACGAAGAACTAAGAGAACTTATTTCACTCTTAAGCGCTGTGTTTTCAGCATTGATGTTTACAATTGTGCTTTCAACAAGAGCATCTCTTGCGTTTAAGTCGGTGTTTGCCGTTGGTTCTTTTGTTTAACCGTGTTGTACTTAGTTGAAAACAGTATCAACTGTTTTCTTATATTAAAAAAATGTACTGTCTAAAAAACTGTGTACAAAACTGTGTACAAAACTGTGTAGAGAAAATAAAAATAAAACCAACTGTTTGCTTCAACGTTATAAAATTGATGATTTATTTTTTGTCAAAAATGTCTTCCTTTTATGTTAAATCTTGACATATGCAATTTTATCTCATGAGAGATTTATCATAGGTGTGTTTGTTTACATATTTGAGTGTACAATATTCTATGTTTTTGTTCTACAATTATAATTTTAACTTTTATCAGCAACATTCTCCCCGCCGTGAACAGAGTTCGCAATTATTTTCAGGTTTGTACTTGAACACCCTTTGGCTCGTTGATCTACTACAACTTCTTTGAAGGCTCACATGAAAGTAAAAAAAACCAAATTAATAAATTTCGCAAAAAGGACAGACAACACGAAACACTTTGAAACACAAAAGTGAAAAGAGCACCCCAATGCTTAAATGGCTGAATGTGTATGCTGATGTTTTGCTATTAGTTTCGATTGTGTAGTGTTGTCCTCTTTGCACTACTTTCTTTAATTGCGTATTTGAAGAAGAGTGCGTGATTAAATTGCGATGGCTATCCATTGATCAATTGTACTGGTAGTGTATGAATATTGGCAATGATAGCCAATTGATAATGTGTGTTCAAATTCAGTTTTATGGTGCGGGAATTTTTTTGTTTTTTAAGTTTAATTCGTTTATGGTGTCGTCGGTGTTGAAAATTCAGGTGAGTGTTGTTTTAATTTTATATTTTCATTTATTTATCTTTATTTATTATTGTATTGATATTGTGTTATTTATATTGTGTGAAGTGTTGTGCGTATCGCGATCTCTACGCATTTTTCCGGTACCATTTGTTTTTTTTTTTTTTGTGTTATGCGAAATTGTTTGATTTATTTATTTATTTATTTTCTTTGTAATTATTGTGTGTGAAATATATTTTTTGATGTGAGTGATATTTATGATTTGTACCTCTTAACTTATTTTTCTGTATTATATATAAATTTTTATTTTATTATTTTGGGGATTGTGTTTTGATTGATTGCTATGTGTTGTGTATGAATGTGGTATGTATGTATGGTGCGAAATAATTATGGCCGATGATAGATGGTTATGATGCGAGACAAGTTGTGATATATTTTAATTTTGATTTTATAGGTTTAAAGAATGATATATTTAGTTTAATTGTTGAAATTGTTAATGGACTGTATGTGTTTGGTTTATTCTTAAGATGAATGTTTGGACTATTGTGATGAGATGATTTGTGGCTATTGTTTATGTTTTGAGTTCAATCGGTATGATGATATGTTATGGTGTTATTGTATGAGAGATGTTTTTTTTGTTTACCTTTGCCCTGAGTGTTGTGATTTTATTTGAATTTTTTACTTATTTTATTTATAAAAGTTTAAATAATTTGCTGTTCTTGTGTGGTTTTGTTCGTTGGTAGGTAACATAGTTTTGTGATTGGCCTTTTCAATGTGGATGTTTTTGTTTTCAATGTGACAACACGAACGTGTCCATCGTTTCCTGGATGCAACTGAGTTATTCGTGCGAGCATCCACTGTGTCGCTGGCAACCGTTCGTCTTTAAGGAGAACCAGATCGCCTACCTTGGGTTCTTCTTCAAGTTTCGTCCATTTCGGCCGTTGTTGTAGACGCGCTAAATACTCAGTGCTCCATTTCCTCCAGAAGCTGTCTGTTAAAACTTGAACCCTCTTCCATCTGTCGATTGTGTTGATGATGTTTGTCGATGTGTCTTCACTAGGTATCGCGTTTAGTGTTTCGCCGATTAGAAAGTGCGCGGGAGTGATCACCTCTAAGTCTTCTGGGTTGTCGGAAAGAGGACACAGAGGCCTTGAATTCAGGCATGCTTCTATCTGCGTAAGAAGCGTGCTGAATTCTTCGAATGTTAACTTCCGGTCTCCTCCAACTCTTTTTAAGTGGTGCTTAACAGATTTCACTCCTGCTTCCCATAGTCCACCGAAGTGTGGAGAAGCTGGGGGAATGAAGTTCCACTTCGTACCTTGGTTGCTTAGGGTGTCTGCGATTTCTTTCCATTCGTTCCTCGCGTCTTTCATCCATTTTTTCAGCTCTGTATTAGCCCCGACGAAGTTTGTGCCACAATCACTAAATATTTCACTACAGATGCCCCTTCGTGCCGTGAAACGTCTAAAGGCTGCTAGGAAGGCTTGTGTAGTGAGATCACTCACTGCCTCCAAATGAATTGCCTTTGTTGCGAGACATATAAAAATGGCAAAGTAGCCTTTTAGTGTTTTTGCACCTTTTCCCTTCCACGTTTTTATGTCTATTGGTCCAGCATAGTCGACCCCTGTGTTCGTAAATGGTCTTGCTATCCGAACCCGTGCTGCTGGTAAACTCGCCATAAGTTGCGTCATTGCTTTGGCCTTGTGTTTGAAACACTTGACGCATTGGTGAATGGTGTGCTTTACACACTGCTTTATTTGGATGATCCAATACCTTGTCCGAATATATGCTGTCATTTGCTGGATACCGCCGTGTTGCGTTTTTTCGTGTGCGTCTTTCAATAGAGTTTTGGTGAAATGGTGGTTCGACTTTAGGATAATTGGGTGTTTTTGGTTATATGTCAAGTTCGAGTTTTGAAGCCTTCCCCCCACGCGAAGAATTCCATCTGCATCTATGAAGGGATTCAATGACTTAAGTGCTGATGTTGCCTTTGGACTGTCGTGCAGTTTTGTTAAGTCCTCAGGAAACATGTCCTTTTGCACCGATCTTATTGCCATCTGTGATGCGGTGTTCAACTCTTCTGGTTGCAAAGGGCCAGATTTTTTGCAACCTGATCTGCAGTTGGAAATAAATCGTTGGCAGTAAGCCAACACGCGTAATATCGTGTGCAGTCTGGAGAATTTGGTGATAGTTTCTCCTACTATGTTATGTTGTGTCTGTGTTTGTGTTGTGGCGACATGAGTCTTAATTGTTCGTCTTTCCTCTTCCGTGTTGATGTTTGTTGGTTGCTCTGGGATTGGGAAGTTCCATTGGTCTCTCATGAAGGCTGGTCCATTCCACCATAGGTCATTGCCCCTTAGTTCCGATGGCAAAAGTCCTCGCGATGCCAGATCTGCTGGATTATGTTGTGTTGGTATATGTTTCCACATCTGCGAGTCTGTTAGTCGTTGGATTTCGGAGACTCTGTTGCTAACGAATGTAGTCCAGCTGGAAGATGGAGCCCGAATCCAGGCAAGAGTTATGGTGGAATCTGACCACGCATACCAATGCTGACGTGGTACGTTGAAGACCTTTGCTGTGTGATCCATCAATGTCGCCAGCAGAACTGCCCCACAGAGTTCGAGACGCGGAAGACTTACTGTTTTTAGTGGAGCTACCTTCGTCTTCGACATCAGAAGATGCATCTGCGTGTGTCCTTGTTCATTCCATACCCGGATGTACACTGCCGCTCCATATGCTTTGATTGATGCGTCGCTGAACCCATGCAGCTCGATGATTCTGCAGCTTCCGTGGCTGTTGATCCACCTAGGAATCTCTACTTGTTCTAGTACTAGAAGATCGTTACGTAGAGTCTTCCATTGGATTTGTATGTCCTCAGGCACTGGTTGGTCCCATTCTGTTCCTCTTCCCCACAGTTGTTGCATAATTAATTTGGCTTTGATCACGCATGGCGAAATCCAGCCAAGCGGATCAAACAACTTGGCTATAGCTGAGAGGATGGTTCTTTTGGTCGTTTCTTCTATGCGTAGATGGGTTACCTGAAATGAGAAGCAATCCTTAACTGGAAACCATTTTATGCCCAAGGTTTTGATATGCACTGATGATTCAAATGGAAGTTGGTAATCCATTTCGCGGTCTTGTGGTGGTATGTCTTCAATTAAGGCTCTTGTGTTGCTTGTCCACTTTCTTAACTTGAACCCGGCGGAGGAAAGTAGTTTACGGACTTCTTCTCGTTTGGTTCGAGCACCCTCAACAGTGTCATCTCCACTAATTAGGTCGTCGACATACATTTCTTCAAGAACCGTCTGTGCTCCGATCGGATAGTTGGCCATTTCGTCTTTGGCTACCTTTTGCAGGACCCTTATGGCTAGGTATGGAGCGCTTGTGGTGCCAAAAGTTACCGTCTTCAGCCTAAAGGTTTTTAATTGGCCACTGGAATCCCTCCAAAAGATCACTTGGTAATAACTGTCCGCCTTTTTAACAAAGATCTGACGGTACATTTTTTCGATATCCGCCGTGAAGGTGTGTTGATATCTTCTCCATCCTAAAATGATATCTACTATGTTTCTTTGTAATATGGGACCTACCAGTAAATGCTCATTCAGCGATGTTCCATCAGACGTTTTGAATGCCGCGTCGAATACGACTCGCAGTTTAGTTGTGGAGCTGGCTGCCTTAAAAACAGCATGATGTGGTAAAAAATAGTGGTGTGGCGTGGTGAAGGTAAGCTCCCTCTCAACATTTACCTCTTCCATATGGTCGAGTGTTAAGTACTCTCTAATACACTCGGTGTAGCTTTCTTTCAGTCCTGCATCTCTCTGGAAACGTCTTTCAAGATATGAAAATCGTCGTAAAGCTCCTTCCTTACTTGACCCCAAAGCTGGATGTTTCCCTATCTTGAAAGGTAATGCCACTTCATAGCGGCCGTCAGCTCGTCTTGTGGTGTTTGCTAGAAAGTGCCTTTCGCACTCGATGTCCTCTTTTGAGGCTTGAGTGGGAAACGGTAACTCTTCGATTTCCCAGAATTTTCTTAAAGTCTTGTCGAGACTTACATTTTGGGTGAAGGTCCGGAGTTTTAAAGGTGTCTCCGAGACCTTTCCCAAAACTACCCAACCCAATTGTGTCCTTTGGGCTATTGGCATACCGGGTTCGGTACTCCGAACGATGTCTGGCATGATTATGTCTGCATAGACATCGCTGCCAAGCAGCAAATCGATGGGTGCTGGAGTATGGAACAGAGGATCTGCTAATTCCAGATTCTTTAAGTGCCTGCACTCGTACATTGTTGTTTGGTGGGCCGGAAGAAGGCCAGTCAACGACTTGAAGACAAAGGCCTTGGTAAAACCTTCAAACGTCGAACGTCGAGACGCGAATTTTAGATCCACGTATTTGTTGGTAGTGCCGCTGCTGACCTTCCCTAACCCTGATATCTGTACGAATGTGTTTTGCTTTGGCAGCTTAAGGATTTGAGTAGCAGACTCTGAAATAAACGAGGCCTCGGAACCTGGGTCGATTAGTGCGCGAAGTTCAACGTACCTACCATTGGCTGATAATACCTTCACAACCGCAGTTGCTAACAAAACCTTTGAATTATACTGGTATGTGTGTGAAGTGTGAAAGGTGTTTCGAACTTGTCCGGATCCAGAGGGATGGTCTCCTTGCGTGGGATTAAAGGAGTCTGCATTTGGGTTCATTTGTGTCTCTTTGTGTTGTTTGTTATGTTGTTGAAGCTGTGGCATTGTTTCTGTGTTGTTTGAAAAATTGATGTGTAGTAAAGAGTGGTGCCTTCGATGACAAAAGTAACAATTTTTAGTACTTGGACAGTTTCGGGTAGTATGGCTGTAAGCCAGACAGTTGTCGCAGACCTTTGTTTGCCGAACAGTCTGCTGCCTCCTCGTCACGTCCATCCCCAGAAATCGCTTACATTTTCTCAACGAGTGTTGCCCGTTGTTGCATACCTTACACTGAAATTGATTGAAATTTGTTACAGTGTGGTATGTCCTAGCTGCTGGTTGCGATTTCGGACATGGCTTGGCGATAGGCCCAGCTGCCCCTTTTTGTGCTACAGCTTCTAGTGTCCGGAAGCGTGTTTCTAAAAACTCGGTGAAGTCCTTCAACGTAGGAAGATCCTTGCTGTTACCCAGTTTTTCTTCCCATAGTTGTTGCGTTGAGGTCGGCAGCTTTTGTACCATCACATAAATGATGATGACGTCCCACGAATCCACTGGTATCTCAAGATTTTTGAGCGCGTAGATACTCTCCAAAGAAGTGTCCATGAGTGATTTAAGACCATCCGCTGTTTCCTTCGTTTGTGTCACTTGATTGAAGAAGAGTTGCAGCTGTGAGCTCACTAAAACACGCTTGTGGTCGTACCTTGCCTTCAAAAGTTCCCATGCTTTCTCATAATTCCCTGCATCTAGTGCCAAATGTTGCAGAAGTCTCGCCGCTTCACCTGTGAGACTTGACTTTAGGTAATGGAGCTTCTGGATGCCTCCCAGAGACGTGTTGCAATGAATGAGCGATACAAAAATATCATGAAACGAGCGCCACTTCGTGTAACACCCAGAGAACTCAGGAATATTAATTTTAGGGAGACGTATATCTTTGCTGTGAGGAATATTTGTTGCCAACGTTGAGTCTGAAAGAGAACTTTGCGCGCCAGAATACCTATCCAACCCATCAAGCAATTCACACCTGAACTCAAGGTAAGTTTCCCGAGTTTGTTCCATAATTGAAATGAATTCCAGCTTTTTCTTTTCTTCCAGTTTTTCAACGCTCCTGCCTGCTTCGTAGTGCCGTTGTGCTGCTGCTAGATTCTCTTCCAGCAACGAAAGTCGTGTAGAGAGATAATTTTTAGTACGACGGGATTCCCCCGTTTTCTTAAAGTTGGTGAAGTCTCTCTTGACTTGCACCAAAACATCAGTAAGGAGTTCAGCAGACATTTCAAATATTTTATATATTTTTATTTTTTATTTTTATGTGAGTTATGAACAATTAGAATATTTAAAAAAGAGTTGGTACTCACTTTGTGTTCTTCTTTTCAGGGTTTTGTTGAAAGGTGATCTGCTTGCCGTCGATACTGCTGGTGTTGTTGGTACCGCTTGCTGTTGTTCCAGATACTCCTGGTGTCGCTGCTCCTGTTTGCTGACGATGATGGTATTGCTGCTGTTGTTGTTGCAAATACTTCTGATGCGGATGCAAATGTCGATGGTGTTGTTGCAATTAATGCTGTTTGAGGTGCTTCCTTTGATTTGCACTGGACACTCAATGTGTTGATAATTAAGTTAATTTTAAGTTCCTTTGATTTATGAAATTTATATGGCACACACGTAGATGTATCGAGTTTTTTATATTCGCACATATAATACATATATTTAGTAGAATTAACTATCTAATTAACTATTTAATTATTCGGTTCGAACGGACCAAATGTTTGCCGTTGGTTCTTTTGTTTAACCGTGTTGTACTTAGTTGAAAACAGTATCAACTGTTTTCTTATATTAAAAAAATGTACTGTCTAAAAAACTGTGTACAAAACTGTGTACAAAACTGTGTAGAGAAAATAAAAATAAAACCAACTGTTTGCTTCAACGTTATAAAATTGATGATTTATTTTTTGTCAAAAATGTCTTCCTTTTATGTTAAATCTTGACATATGCAATTTTATCTCATGAGAGATTTATCATAGGTGTGTTTGTTTACATATTTGAGTGTACAATATTCTATGTTTTTGTTCTACAATTATAATTTTAACTTTTATCAGCAACAGTCGGCAATGGTTTTTTTTTTGTATTTCTCCCATCTCTGCTTCAATCTTGGTGGAAATCTTCGTCTCGGTCTTGAATAATTTGCACGATAGAAGTGAAATTATTTGCTCACTGTGTTTTTGAAGGCGAAAGTTCTCGATCATTGGACAACACGGACAGCCTCTTGCTTGTCGAAATGTAGTCAGATACCTTGGAATCTGGCTAGATCAGTTTCTGTATTTTGGCAAAAATGTAGATGCTGCTCTGGCCAGAGCTAAAGGCGCTTTTTCCCTTACAAAGAGACTGTTTTATAGCAGCCAACTCGATGTGAGGGTAAAGGTAATAGCAGATTAGCAGTGTTTGGTTGTCCCGTGTGGTTCAATGTACGAGCAAGCTTAATGGAAAAGATTCGGGTGTTTGAGAGAGCTTGTCTTCGCTTGTACAGAACACCAGAGTCGGAGTACAAATTTGTTTATCCTAGTGAGGTCCTCTACAACAAGGCGAACCTAATACGAGTGAAGAACTTCGTAATTAAGCTGACTCGAAGGCACATTGCAAGAGCAATGGCCTCGACGAATAACCTAATAATAACTGAGGAAGTCAAAACGACAATCCTAGAGGTCATTCTGTAACAAAATCACAGAAACCTATGGCTTTTGGACAACCTCAAGTGATGAATCACTCAACCTGCTACTGTACACCCACTTTCGAGGTAGCTTCCAATTCGCGGCCAGTAGCAACCTGAACAGGACTACTGCAACCGTGCCCAAAATTCATGGTCTGATTACAAGAGATAAACTGCTTCAAACCATACAAATCTGCTGGTCCGGACGGTATAATACCTGCCGAGCTATAGAGGTCCTCAGAATTATCCTGCCTTCACTAGAAAATATTATAAGCTGTGTAGAACTGATCCACATTCCACTGTTATGGAGAGAAAACTCTAGAACGACTGATATTGATACCAAATATACGAGCTAAAATTGATCCAAGACTTCTGTCAACGGCTCAACCTGCCATGTTTTCTCAGATAAGCTAAATCGGAGCCTCTCTTTCCGAGATCACTGTAGCGAAAAAGCTCTGTCCTGGCTTAAGAAAAATATGATATCTGCAAAGGATATCCGCATCTTTTCGGATAGTCAGGCCGCTATCAAGTCCCTGGGCTCAGTCTTATTAAATTCTAAAACCGCCCTCGAATGCCAATCATCTCTTATGGAGATTGCAGAGCAGTTCAACCTTCACGTTCGCTGGTTGCCGGGCAATGAGACATTCCACGGAATTGTAGGAATCACTCTAACTATATGTATACCAAACGCTACCTGCAAATTAATATTAAAGCTGGATGCCAATAAAATAACAGACCTTAGGTGGACTGTTGAACCGACATGTTGACCAAAGGTAGATCTTAATCGCTCTAAGAGTCTTATCCTTCTAAATAGAAAACATTTCAGCGCCATCATAGGTGTGATCATTGCAACCAAGAAGCTCTCTCCCAGAAAAGAAAACTTCACTTAGGAGCCTTCTTCTAAAATGAATTCAACGATCTAAAGAATATAGACGTAGTCTCCTACACTTCATCGTAAGCTCAAACTGGTTCCATTAGTAAGAGGATCATAGATCCATGTGGCATCACAATCGGCCAATAGGCCTAAGTGGGTTGGTGTTTCCAAACAGCCACTCTTACCTACCTACCTACCCTACCTAGATTCGTTATGGACCTCAGATGTTGACCAGGGGCAGTTTTTATCACGCACTGTGGTCGTCTTCTTACTAGTTGAAGAAGGCTAGCGTCTAATTGCAAGGCAAAGTTGTCAATAGAAGCAAAATCTAGGAACTGAAAAGATTTTTTTTTTTTTTTTTTTATAATTTACGCGCGCCTAAGGGGTTAGATACCCTTTTACTGTTGCCAGGGCTCGGGCGGAAAGTTAGAAAGGAGGAGAAAGGAAAATTGTTGTGTAGTGGTTTGAAACTCAGGTGTGTTTGGTTTCGGTATTTGCTCTCCAGGGGGTGGTAGTCCGAATAGGACGGAAAGTTTTTTCTTCACTCAGAGTGGAAGGTTATAATTGAAACTCTACAACAGCCAAATCTACGTGTCAGTGTTATGCCTTGACACGCAGAATTTTTCTGTCTGAGTTCCAATTACACAAATGAAAAACTGACTTGCCATGGGCAGGATTCGAACCTGGACCCCACCGAGTGAGAAGCGATTGCTAGTACCACTACACCACGGCCACCCCTGATTGATGACATTGATGACTACAATTCAATGTCGTATGTATAAATAACAGCTGATCTGATCTTGGAGTACCATTTTAGACTGATCAGATACTCTAACGAATTCAAGCAGACTTGGGGAAGAGTTATGTATTGTAGCATTTCTAAGAACTTCTTTTGGGGTTACATGCGACATCTACCATACACGTAGTGTTACCATCGGTGATTTCCAGCAAAAGGTATTCTCTGTCATGTCATTCTATACATAGACTGCTATTCCATCCAGGGATATTATATAATTCTCTTCCAACAAACGACGAGAAAATAACGATTAGTAAAACACCTTTTAGATAGATAAGTAATATTGATACAGTTTTTGTTTGGTGACTTTTAGCATACTCGTGATGGCACAAAATTTAAATTTTTATTCGACAATGCCAACATTGCCAGTGCTATAGTTAGTGTGACATAATAAATATAATATATGTAGTGTGTGTAAATACAATAAATTTTTTTTTTAAAATATTTAATTACAACATTAAAGAGAGAAAAAGATAAACTTCAAGCTTTTAACATTTATGTGAGGCTTGTTGTTGCTAAAAAATTTCAACTCGGTGCTTAGACTATTTCATAATCTCTATTTCCGCAAGCCCATGACCATCATTTCCCAGAGTGAGATTTTCACTGTTGCTGGTACTAGTGCTGCTGACAGGGTCCGTGTCCGCACTAAGTTGGTCACTGCATAGTTGGCTGGATGTTAATCCTCTCTTCATACGAAAAGCTGATAGTAGGGCTTTTTGCTCAGCATGGTTGGCCAGATGGATAGATATTGGCGATTCTTCACCAATGACCCCAGCCCCTAAGCGAAAAGCGTCTATATAAGGAGAAGCTTGGTGCTCTAGCTGATCGGCAATGGTACGCGCTAATTTAAGTGTGTTCTCATTTTTTGTGTAAGGAATGCCGCGAACAATCACGTGTTTTGAACGGTCCTTACGCTCCAACTCGGCTGTTACTTGTTTTACCTTTTCATACTCTTCCCGTAACTCAATTATTTCTTTTTCGAACTGATCTACTCTATTTTCAAGAGAAGTTATAGCCATATTTAATTTAGTTGTCTTGCGAGTTGACTTTGGCATAGTGTTCGAATATTTATTTTAATATTTTCACTAATTTGGAAGGAAAGGCAAATCGACTCTTAACAAATAAAAGAAGAAAATCAGAAGTCTTTCACAATACTTACAAGCACATGTACTCGTAGAATACTATTTGAGGTTTGGTAAGCACTTCAAGAAACTCTGATGTTAGGACTGAAACTGGCTTTCCGGTAGCAGTGTAATTGCCTTTTTATAGTAAAAGTAGCCGCTTTTTTAAGGAAATTATCTTGCTTAATAAATATGATAGTAGGTACGAGTAGGTTAGGAACAATTTATAAATCAATTAATTTGCTGCGAAGGCTGCTAAGGCCTAAATTTGCCAGATGGATTTCCCATGATTAGTTCCCAGTCAAAGTTACTCCATTGATATGTAAAGTCTCATCATTAAGTTTGCGGAGTCCCTGCTGACCACGAAGTGAACCAAAGTGGTTAAGGTAGGGTCTTCAAGTTAATTTTGTATTCCGTTTGTGGTTTCGATTTTACCTATGCGGCAAGACATAATGGGTTTTTGCTTCGTTCGTCTAACCAATTTCGCTAAATTGCTCAGTTTAATTTTAAAAGTTTGTTTGACACATTTCAAATCAAAGAACATGATGTTGATTTATTCAATCGTCACTACTGACCACAAGCCATTTTTCCGCATGAAAAAGGAGCAATTAGCTCAGCGAAAGTTTTTCAGTGGTACGAGCGCTCTCCATGGTAAGAAATATGCCTCTAACTGCAATTATGACTGATATCATAGTCAGAACACATGTCTTCGAATCCACCCCAGTTGTACAACCTTGTGTGCGATGTCCTTCTAAGGATAATTTAGACATTATTTTGCACTGGGGATAGTCTGATTTCTTATGTCCTGATTTATAGTATTGAAAATGTACAAAGTTACACGTACATCAGACTCTTACAATTAAATTGAGCAATTTAGTGAAATTACTTGGACGAAGCAAAAACCCATATCACATTGCATATGCAAGAGCAATAGCCACAAAGGGAATACGAAATGAGAACTTGGAGATATGTACGGTCTTAGCCATGTTAGCTATAGCACACGACAGCTTTATTCAATGGTTGAAAAGAGGAAGTGAAGGTATAAAATGTGGTGGCAATAAGACAAAGTGGCAATAGTAAAAAAATATAGTTCAAGTGTTGACATTGGTAATTTGCACTTTGACTGTCTGTAAAAATTGCAATTGGTGTGAGGGTGTAAGTAATCCCAGTTCAGTTAGTAAGAGTTTGTAGTACTTAGCGCTCTTAGTACAGGAGGTAAGTGTTACGTATTCTGCTTTAGCCCTTCACAGGATGACCAGATAAGACAAAAACCATTCCAGACTGTGATTTCCGGTCATCAGTGTCCTCAGCCCAACTTGAATCCTTTTTAAGTCACTTTTCAGCAGAATTCCAATGTAGCACCCTGAGATCTTGATTAAATTGGGAAAGTAAGTTATGTCAGGATGGCTGAGAAGTGACTAGTTTGACAGGCTGCCAATTAGCTCTTGATAATCCTTTTGTTGTACTTTTTTGTTTTTCTCCTTCGATGTGGGGTTCCTTTTGGAGTTTTGATTTTGATAGCAATGATCAAGATTATAATTCCATTTTCTCTCGTTGTTCCTGCTAACTTTGGCTCCCCACAATCACGTCCAATTTCCCCGTCTGCTTGTTCCATGTAAATTTTCTCGTCTACAGTATATCACCATACAAGAAGGCGGTGGAAACATCAATGTGACAAAGTTCTAAATCATCCTCTGCAGCGATGTCATATACTAATTGTCCCATCTGCGTTTGGTTTGGTTTTACAATAAATACCCACTTACACCCGATAGCGTTCTTATCGATGGATCTGGCTGGATCTACCAGTGTCCACGTTTTATTTTTGTTTAAGTTAATCATACTCAATTTTTATTGCATCCTTCCAAGCATTAACGCTTTCCGATTTTTCAATATCACTAATTGATTTAGGATCTCCGACTTCCAGCTGTTTCATTCCGAAGTCCGTGGTGTAGTGGTACTAGCAATCGCTTCTCACTCGGAGGGTCCAGGTTCGGATTCTGCCCATGGCAAGAAACTTAGACAGAAAAATTCTGCGTTTGAAGGCATAACACTAACACGTAGATTTGGCTGTTGTAGAGTTTCAAGCACAGAAAAAAAATACTGTGAATTATACCTCGAATCACTCTGAGTGAAGAAAAAACTCTCCGTCCTATTCGGACTCCCACCCCCTGGAGAGCGAATATCGACACCAAACACACCTGAGTTTCAAACCACTACAAAAAAACTTTCCTTTCTCCTCCTTCTACCTTTCCGCCCGCGCCCTGGCAACAGTAAAAGGGTATCTAACCCCTTAGGCGCGCGTAAATTATAAAAAAAAAAAAAAGTGTCGACTTCGGGTATGCATGAGTTTTGTTTGTGACTTGTTGGTCACTAGCCCAACTCATGTCATGTCATAATGAATGACGATCACTATCGCTATTTCCACCACCAGTGCTCCATAGAAATCATCAGTAGCATTCCTCCCCTTCATTCATTCCTAAGCCCTACACCTCGCTTATGGAATGCCCTGCCGAGCTCTCTATTTCGTTGTCGTTATAACATGGAGAGATTCCTTCGCTCGGGTAATTATCAAAAAAAAAAAAGAAGAAAAAAAAATTCATTCATAAAGAGTATGAAAATAAGAGGACTAAGTTTGGAGCCTTATGGTTCTTCTTTCTAGGTAATCAGTTCACCAGTATGCTTATTCTCCCCATATTCCAGATTTTTGGGTAGCTTCGATTAGTCTGTTGTGGACCAGATTTTGTCAGTTGGTTTAAGCTGGTTTTGATCAAATTCGTATATTCCCCAAAAAGCTGCCTTTTTGGAAGCCATATTGCTGTCTGCATACTTAGTCATGTTTCGTGTTCTGATGCTAGCTGCACTAGAAGCCTTCTGGACATTTGGACAATGTAATATTCTCTCTATCTCTGAGCATTGAATATCTCCAAAATTCCCAAAGCTGACGTTGTATGCATACATAGAAAATGCCTGATTTATGAATGGAACTGGACTTCGTTCATATGGCCACCGCAGGCACGTTTGCAGCGGTCGATTCGTTGGACCCAATTTTCAACGACTCGGCCACACATTTCGTCCGAAGCGGCCACTATTTCGCGTTCAACGTTGGCTCTGAGCTCTTCCAACGTCGTCGGCGTGTTGGCATAAATCAATGACTTAACGTAGCCCCACAGAAAATAGTTAAGCGGCGTTAAATCGCACGAACGAGGCGGCCATTCGACTGGCCCATTTCTTGAGATAACACGCTCACCATACTTGCTCTTCAATAAATCGATTGTAGCGTGTGCTGTGTGGCTTTGTGGCCTCATCCTGTTGAAACCACATGTTGTCCAAGTCCATATCTTTCCATTTACATTCGGGCCAAAAATAATCGACCATTCACAGTAACGTGACGATCGTTATTGTCGACGAAAAAATATGCCACCGGCATGCAAACCGCACCAAACATTTATTTTTTGTGGATGAAGTGGTGATTCATGAAGCACATGTGGATTTTCACCCGACCAATATTGACATATTGCATATTGACGAACCCATTGAGCCAGAAATGATCTTATTCATCATCTTGGCGCATCTTCTCCAGAACCCAATCGGAGAACTTCAATTCTTGAGTCAGCTTGATCTTGTATCTGTGTAAATCAAGATCCTTACGCAAAATACGCCATAATGTGGTCTGAGCGATGCCCAATTCTTGAGAACGCCGTGGAATTGACTATAGTTAGTGATTAAGAAAATAAAAATGCATTTAAAACTAAAACTAAACTAGCAGCAGTCTGCCCATTCATTAATCGCCGACAAATCCCTGTTTAAATAAAAAAACTAGTTCGTCAAGCCGATTCATAGGCATAGACATGTACAATTGAACGTCATCTGCGTACATATGCATACGAGTGTGCACACATACCAATGGCAAATCGTTGACAAACATGGAAAATAAAATCGGCCCAAGGACGGAACCTTGAGGAACACCTCGTAATAAAGCCAAAACAGAGGAAATCCTTGCACCAGTAACGACCCTTTGAAATCGATTCGACAAATAGCTTTGCAAAAGTGTTTAGGCCTCCACAAAAAGAATTTTATGATTCACTTTGTCAAAAGCTTTCGAAAAATCGAGAGTCGAGAGTCATAGTCTTGCCTTACATCATCCAAAATCTTCACCATTGCCGACTGAGAACTATGCCCTTCTCGAAAGCCTGACTGAGAAGAAGTCAATAGAGAGTTGAAGGATAAGTGGCATTTGATACTTTTTATAGGCATGGGAGAATGCTTATTGGCCTAAAATCGTTAACAGAACTTACGTTCGATTTTTTGGAAATCAGAATAACCCGTGCGTGTTTCCAAGCTTGGGGAAAGGTAAATGTCATAATACACGAATTAATTATATGGGTTATTTGGCTTACAATACTGGGTAAAATTATTTTTAGAAATTTGACTGGTATACCAGTCTTCACTGATTGCATTTGACTTAATGGAGGCTATGATTGAAATTACATCAGTCTCAGTTGTTACCTCAAAATCGGCTTGCCTTTGCACAGATATGAAGGTGTTCGAATGAAAATCAAACATACCACCAGCCATTGCATTGTCAACAAAATGTGCATTTAGCTCATTTGAATTTAACGAACATTCCCTCCATTACTAACACCAATTTGCCGAAGGTTCCTCCACAGTTCCTTTGGTGGCAAAGACATATTAAGTTTAGAGGAATAGCAATTTCGTTTCGAATCACGCACAATATGCTAGTGGCTCCATTTGCCATTATAAGCTAATTCCTGATTTTCAGCGCATTTAAAACTTCCGCAGTAAACCAAGGGAAAGTCTTATTGCGAACGAAAACAGCCTTAACAGGCACGAAATCTTCATAGAGTTGGGCAACACATAACTGAAAACGATTAATTTGTTCATTTGGATCTGGACTCTGTCTACAAAGAAACCAGGGAGTCGTTGTTTGTGCTGCAACTTGCAGAGCATTGATGAACCAAGTTAAACGCTTTTGTCATATCAATGAAGAGGGCCATAGTAGATTTATTATCATTTAAGCTGCCATAAAGCTGGCTGCATAGCCTAAGAATTGCATCTTCACTTGACGTCCCCGACGACGTTGACGAAGAAGTAATTTTATTGACCATAAGTTTTTAAAATATTTTGTGATAGTTGGTATTAAAACAAACATCACGAGACAGGCATCCTCAATTGCTTAGTGCCTGCAAAGTTACGAAATTTGAATGCCATGTGCATGTCCGAAAACCGTACAGGGATTTCTCAACTGAGAATCTCTTTCTATGCGTCTATCTATTCATGCAGTTTGCCAGCCAGAATTGGTGGTTCTTCAAGGCAAGTTTGGCCTTGTTTTTCTGCCGATGGTGTGTACAATGATTTTATTACCACTTCAAACTGTATACTCACTTTACGAGATGTTGGCCCACTAGTCTTAAACAAATCTTAAACTTACGACACCACGATGAATGTCAAAGTTTTCACAGTGTGCAAACCTGATTTGGAGAAGTAATCGCCAGCTCCATTGGTGACGGGGTTCCGTTCACTTATAGGGCCCATAAAAAAAAACTGCTAATATGATACTTACAAACCGCAAATTTTTGTAATTTCAAAAAAAAAAAAACTGCATCCACATCAACTTTTTCTTTTGTACAATTTTTTTTTTTTAAAGGAGACAAGACATTGTTTTTGCTTTTGCAATTCGCCATTCAGCATCGAAATGCGAATAGAGCCAGACGTTAAGTTGGTCGAGATACATGGTTTTAACTCGTTTCCATGTCGTACTGCATTTTGGATCTCGACTTGGCATGGCTTCACAAATATTCGTACGTACTTGAAAGACGAATCGTTGTCGTGAGATTGGACAGAGATTATTTTACCACTGCTTCCAGCCAGACATACTATGATAGTTGTAGCGTGAGCAATTTCCACTTTTATGGTTTGACGCTACAAGCTGGAGGCCGGAGACTGAAGCTGTGTTGGCTAGATTAGCTTGTTGCTAAATTGGCTATTTCTTATTACTTGAATGACAAGTTTTCGACAAGTTACTGATGGAAGTAATCACACTAAAACCAAAGCAAAGCAAATCGGATGTGAAAGAACGTCGCACAACATTTCTTCCTCCATTGGATACGAAACATGATTGCAATTACCAGTGCAACTACGAATAATGTTACAATACAGATAGTCCATGTACGAGCATATGTATATGACTAGGCAACTTCAAAGATATTATGCTTCAAGTTTCGATTTTTAATTTAAAATTTTCATAGCGGTGAGCGGTAGAACCGTGTTTGGAAAGAGGGTTTCTGGAGCGTATCCGATCATGGCGCTATACTATTATTATTTGCTCGTACTGCACGAGTATTACTTCACGTTTACTTCAAATTACAATCTAAATGTTGCGGTTGTTCGCTTTGCTTCTTTTCAATGTTGTTTGTTTATGACTTTATTTAGTGAAAAGGAACGAGCATTAGGAAAACATTTTTTTTTTGCTTAAGAACCATTTATAACCGTACGTACCATTGGCCTTCTTTTCTTAGCCAAAGGTAGCGTGACCAGCAAAATTCAATTTCTTATATTGTATTATCCATCCTCGTAGAATCAATAATACTTGTATTGTACAATATATCATCGTTTGAATCAGAGCTTAGTTGAAGATTATCTGAGAGTACTTTATACTGTAAGAGAGACCCATCTTCCTCTAGATGTAGCTGTTCTCCAAGGGCGACAACTGCACTATTAGAAAAATAAGAAGTAATTTTGAAAGGATTTTTAGATGTGAATCGAGGAAAATAAACTGTTCCATTCGGCAAGGTTCGGTCAGAACCCCTCAGGGTGGACACATATCTCCACTCCTGTGGGTGCTGATTATTAACGACATCCTCAAAACGGGTATAAGTGGCACGGCTTCCGCAGATTTAAATATTTTAAGCGACATTATAGAGGTTGCCCTGAAGTCGATCCAGAACTTGGGCAAAAATCTGTGAAATAGTTCTTTTTACCAAGAAGTACAAGATACTGCAATTCAAACTCCCAAAATTCAATGCAGTGATTCCACTCATCTCACGGTCTGTATCTGGGTGTGATTCTGGACAAAAAACTGAATTGGAATCTGAAGGCATATAATGCTCTTTTTATCTGCAAAAGAACGGTAGGGAACATTTGGGCTTATAACCTTCTACGGTGTACTGGCTGTATACGGTGGTGATAAGGCCCATGCTTACATAACATACTGCGCTCTAGTATGATAAAAAGCAACAAACAAAATGATTTATGGAAAATAGCCATTAAAGGTGCGCTCTGTACCACCCTTACGGTAGCATTGGACTCCTTTTTGCACCTTGACTTACAGATCAAAACTTGCTGGCAACAGTGCGATAAGACTTACTAATCTGGGTTACTTCAAGAGCAGTAACCAGGCAATCCAATTCTAACGGATGAAATCCCTTCCCTGGTCGACTTCGACATCCCGTACGATATAATTTATAGAGGTGGGACTGGCAAAAAAATGCCAGGTTCTGGTATCTTCTCAGAAGACCCAGAACTAAGAGTGTCTATAAGGCTACCGGACGCAAGCAGTATCTTTCAATCGGAGGTTCTGGCTGTCCTCAGGGCGGCTGAGTTAATGCAAATGAGATCGGTATCCGAAAGAGATATCGCTATCTAAATGGATAGCCAGGCCGCACTCAAGGGCTGTCGCCGACTAGAACCGGGTAAGACTGTGCTGGGTGCCAAGACACTGCGATATTAAAGGAAATGAACAAACCGACGAGCTTGCAAGAAAAGGAGAACTACTCGACAAAAGTGAGGTTGCTAACATCAAACCACCACTTTGCATAGTGAGGGGCACTATCGAGGAAAAAATTACAAAGACTGCCAACCTAAGGTGGTCAAGTCTTGAAGTATACAGGGTATCCAAGGCTCTTTGGCCGCTTTTTGACGGCAAAATATATGGGAAGTTAATAAAATTAAACAGGGATAAGCTTATTACAGTAATAGGAATCCTGACAGGACACTGTCTCCTAAGGCAGTATGCAAACAGACTCAAATTGTCAGATACGGATATCTGCAGATTCTGCAGTGATCTGAAACCTGTTGAGGACATAACACTCATACTGTGAGAATGCGAGGCAATATCATGTAGAACATTTTTAGGGAAATGCTTTTTCGAAAACCTAGGGCGATTGCCTGGATTCTGTGTGATGGCATATCTACAACATCCCTGTTTAACCTAACCTAACCTAACCTAGATGTAAATCAGATGGCAAATCATTTTTCGTTTTGCATCAAAATATGCGTAGTTTACGCCCAGTGATTCAATAATACCGTGATTATCAGAGTTCATTATCTGAAACGCCAAGGGTGGTTTGTTAGGATCGTCAAAACAACCAGTTCCACTTCTCGAGGGGCAAAGATTCGAGCATCCTAATTTTTGAGACATGTCCACCACCGATCGCAATGTAATATCCATAATCATATTCCGCCCGCAAAAGACCAGAGACATGAAAACTTTTCTCGTTTTTGTAGATGTCATAGTGTCCTAGCAGTGATTCCGAAAATCGTTGTCCTTTTTTCGTTTGTCAGGGTCGTTAACAATCAATCACATCCGAAGCTATCTGGTATTGGGTTTTGAGCCCAACGATTAACGTTAGCAATGGATATGTTGGCTTATAGTTTTCTTTTCTCACGACATCCCTTAAGTGGGTTTCTTGCTACGAGAGACAATTTCTGCATCAAATCACAAGAAAGTCCAACTGCTTACTTAGTCACATACATAGTCACATACATACATTATTCAGTTAGCTTTTGCTCATCCATAATAGGCGTTTCTTCTTCATTATATCTTGGTCTCTACTGAGAGAGGCTCATCTAAAGGACGCTGGCCTAGGGTAAAGAGCACTGTTGTGACGAAGAGACTTTGTTCCTTTATTTTACCACTTTTGAACTGTATATATTTGCAAAATACTAGCAAACTGCTGGAGGATAATGGTATTTGCATAAGCAAAGGAAAGCAGTCCAATGACCTGGTAAACCAAACGGCGATCACATCTACTGCTGCCTGCACTTTCTTTTTTCTACATATGCCTAAGCGTAGACCTCAAAAGCAGTGAATCGATCAACGCCTGTTTTCCCCCACCATAATCAAGGTCCTATTAACCACTGTTGCTATCATTCACAAAACTGGTCATTCGCCATGCGATGTTGCCTGGCCGAATAAATAAGTGCCGTGAAAAGTTGATTTGTCGAAAACACCCTCATGTCGATGATAATCCCATGCACGTAGTTCTTCTTGAAAATAAAGCCTTGCAGGGTCTTCCGCTTGGTAGGCATGGATGGATCTTGAATAGAGGATGTATTCTGATTTTCAGTATAAATCCAACTCCAACTGTTCGCTGTGGATTCGGTATTTATGCCAGTGTCAGGATAGTACCAGCAAATGGTTTATACCTTTTTGAAGCATAGCTTGATATATGTACGAGTATGTACGTCATCGATGGCAGCACACTTGAAGGCATCAAAAGGATATTTTACCCCGCTGCTGCTGATCATAATTTTTCATAGATCTTCTGATGGTTTCCAATTTGATTAATTTGTCCACTGAGCGTTTCCACCTTCTTGTAAATTAGTCTTAAGCGACTGCAAATCACTTAGTCACTGCACGTCTGCGTTTCACCACGGAACAGGCGATCTGCAGGAATTTTTCCTGACGGCACACGAAACGAACGTTCACGTGCATTTGGTGGTGGCAGGAGTACCGAATCATAACAAAAATAATCTGATGCAACGAAGAATTTGTCTCTTGTCTTATGTCTGGAGTAAATTCAGTACGAAAAGGCAAGTTCACCGTCTTTCGGAGCGCTCCTCATATAGAGATGTGAAAGCCCTTTAACTTCCACAATCACAAATCCGTTTATTTCGCAGTGTTGTTGGCCTGACACTGCTAATCCTTAAGGTCGCTTGAGTTAAACAAACAGATGTTCTTCAAGCTATTCTTGCAGTTAAATTCAAAGGTGTTGGGTTACATGGAATACCTACCTATTGCAAAACTGCCATATTTTTCCAAGCTATTTGAGAAGTTAATTCACTCACAAATGTATACGTGCTCTCGACAGAATGAACTACTAAGTGTTCATATATCTGGATTTAGGCAGCATCACATTGTACTGTGATATGTAACTGATGACACTCGCACCGCGATCGAATAAAAACCACTTAACATTAATTTCTCCAAGGCCTTCAACACAGTTAACCATGAGCTTCTTATGACAAAGCTGTAATCTCCATATGGCTGCTCTTCATCTGCTTCAAACCTTGTAAGGTCCTACCACTCGGGTCGGAAGCAAACTGTCTGTATACGGGCAGTCGGGGTTTTGATTTACGTTAACAGGTATACCACAAGGGTCCATTCTAAGTCCCTAGCTCTTCCCTCATCTGATATTCGTCGATACATACTCGTATCTCTTGTTCTCCTTCACAAATTAGTTAAGTATTCATTTATTTTGTTGCAAAACACGTTCATGATATTGCCAAAAAAAAAACAAAAAAAAATACACATGGTGATGTCAAACTTACGCAATGGAACGTCATGTGACCCCGGACATCGTCTGAATGGGAACCGGGGCGTATTTATTTTTCATTTAATTTATTTATTTTTTCTTCTTTAATCAACACATTAGTGTTTTAAACTGAAAAAAGGTAACTCTCTGCACAATAAAATTGTATATACCGTAACTGACATCACCACAATGTCAGGGTCAATGAGTATGGATATGAGTTGTAAATGCAACGCTTAAAAGATACGAATACGTTCTACTAGTAATTAATCACGATAATTTTTTTTTTCTTTTCTATAATTAACTTCTTTTTGACTGTTGGCTGGTTGGTGTGAGGGCTCTCCAGTTCGTTGTTTTTTTTTTTTTATAATTGAAGGCTGAAGACTTTTCAGAGCGATCTACACGTATACGAGTATACATTACCTGCTTTGTGTGGTGTTGTTTGTTTGTCAGGAAATCCTGTCCTGATCTTACGAGTATTTGACATAAAAACTGTGATATGCTACTCTTGTTGTTACTACAACACATTTAGGGCATACTAAAGTTTGTTGAGCGAAAATATGTGGTCACGGAACCAAGGCTCTTTTGAATGAGACATCGGGCAATACCTTGGGCAGAGCCAATCCCATTAGAGATCATTTGGAGATGCACATATAACACTCAACTCAGCATATTCAAACCACTGATAAGTTGCTCTTCAATCGTTCATCTATCTTATTTGTCCGGTCGATGTTTAGTGGATAAAATTCTTCTCTGTGTCATCTCACAGGCCAATGGGTCGTTTATGAAACGTGCAACTCGTGCTATCGAGTTTCCATCTTCACTGATACTGGAACCTTACTAACAAATTTATTAAATTACCCATTACAGTGAGGCCGTTCGTGTATAAGAAAAGTCCTATCTAAGCAACATTCATTAGAAGAATATATGAAACTCTGTGATGCCACTTGTGGATGAAACGGATGCACTCCAACTCTAACATCCTGTTGAAACTGTCAAGCCCAAGTGAATGACTCATTTTTATTTTATAAATCCTTTAAGTTGGATGGAGTCATATCAATCATGTATCATGCTATAGCAATAAGTGCGAGTGTTTCTTACATGCAAAGGAGATAAGCCCTGCAAGTGACTTCAGACCCATAAGCATGCATCTTATGGACCAAGGTCTCTCTGTGTGCTCTGTGTTTCTATAGTCAACTTTTTTGCGACTCAAAATGCCGAGAGAACGAAGGAATTGTGCTACTTCTTTACTTTTGATTCGAAAGCACAGAGGATCTGTCGTAATAGCACAAGTCATTCACTTGAAATATTGGTCAACCTAATCCCAGACAATACGGTTTTAAGGGTCAGTGCTTTTAGAGGCAGCCCTCACAAAAGAGTGATTTTACTTCTTTTGTGGACCTTATTAGTTAACGAAGAGTTTTTCAGAATAATATGCGATTAAATAAGAGTCATTGTTTGTGCGGATGATGAGGTTCCAAGTTCTTTCCTACAATTAGAACCCTAAGTGACGTACTTAGATATCCAATTCTTAGATAATCCAAAAGAGCAGAACTTGTCCTTGGAAGGAAGCTATGATATCAATGACGATCCTTTTCATATCCAAACAGCTGAAGTTAATACATGTTCTAGCCGAAGTCCGGAAAAGTTCTGATGACCAGTTTCCAAATTTTACAAACCAGGGCAGAGTAAGTTTCGAAGCGCTCACAGATTCATCAGCTCGTGATTATGAATGCTCTTTTATGCGCTCTAAAATTCGATTTGCTGGTGCTGTGTGAAGATTTCGTCGAAAATTGATCTGTCCGATCAGTGTGATACAGAATGGCCTCAGATGTTCATAAGATACACTAGGCAGCGTATTATAGACGGACGTGTGTCCCTTTATGTATTGCAAGATAAAGTATCGCTTTTCATTTAGGTAGCATATGGTCGCCCACCTATACTTGATAGATGATACCACACCATTTTATCGGTACTTAACCTGCGAGCAAGTCATCGAAGTCTGGCTGATGTGGGTATTTTGCTGTTAAATAGCTTTTTTTTTTTTTATAAATTACGCGCGCCTAAGGGGTTAGATACCCTTTTACTGTTGCCAGGGCGCGGGCGGAAAGGTAGAAGGAAGAGAAAGGAAAATTGTTTTTGTAGTGGTTTGAAACTCAGGTGTGTTAGGTTTCGATATTCGCTCTCCAGGGGTGGGAGTCCGTATAGGACGGAGAATTTTTGCTTCACTCAGAGTGATTCGAGGTATGATTCACAGTATTTTTTCCTGTGCTTGAAACTCTACAACAGCCAAATCTACGTGTCAGTGTTATGCCTTCACACGCAGAATTTTTCTGTCTGAGATCCAATTACAAATGAAAAACTGACTTGCCATGGGCAGGACTCAAACCTGGCCCCTCCGAGTGAGAAGTGGTTGCTGGTACCACTACACCACGGCCACGGCTGCGCTAAATATTTCTACACCAGAATAGGGGTCTGCGGTTTTATTGTCTGAAAGTGGGATATCTTGTTGTCCATTCAGCAGCTGCTGGAAGTGGTCCTTGAACATATCTACGAGTATAATTCCACACTTATCGTGATGATTAGACTTTTCTCGCTGCTTCGTAGGACCTATCTTCCAGCCCTTAGACAGTTGGTTTTCCTTGGCTTTTCCTTGTAGTCCTATCTCGAGACTCAATACTGTTCTCGTTGAATGCACTTGTCATTATCCTTAATGATGCTACGAAACTAAATGCAGTTGCTGGCATCTATTTTTGCCCGGTCTTCTTTTGGGTAGATAGTCAAGCCTTGAATTTGCCTGCCACAAGTGGGTGCATTCGATAATTGCACGTCTAAATGTATAAGTCGGAAGTCGGAAGACATGGTCTCTTTTTGAATAGTGGATTCTGTGCATTCCAATTGATTGTAGTGTGTTCTCCTAGCATTGTCGGCACTGAAGTCTTTAAAGCCTCCGTCCTCCATGTCCATATGTTAGGAAGAGATTGATCACATATTGCCTCAAATTTCATAACACAGGGTGTCGTAGTAAGATGATACAGTCTCCCGCTTTGTACAAAAAAAAGGGCAATAGCATTCTTTTCGTACCTACCTGGAGACCTTGATACAAATCGTGTCATCAGAGACTTTGGCGTCCCAATTCGTAGTTTATAGTCCAGGCTCTTCAATAATTCAAAATTCTATCACCTTAAGACTTACACTGACTTTTAGCTCTGTGAAGACACGACTTTTGGTGTATAGTCTGAACAAAACTTAAGTCGTTTGTTTCATACAAAAAATAAGAGAAAATTATAATAACAAATACTTTGTCTGTACTTGCAGCTCCTTGCCATCCTTCGTGGATACTTAAAAAGGCCTACATCTAAACAATGCGTATTCCTTATACATCGAACAACTAGAATCTACAAAACTAACATATACACGAGACTACTTAAAGAAGAAAAACAAAGAGCAACAAAAGGGACATTAAATAAACGAATCACTTTAAGCTCAGGAAAGGAGAAGAAGCAACTTATCAAATAAAACTATGACCGTCTTATCGAAATACTATGACCAGGCTCTGCAGAAGTATGAAAAACTCGGTTATACAACCCAGGGCTTCAGCCAAGTATTGGTCGGTGCTGCCATCTTTGCCTATACCATTAAAATGACATATCCCATGATAAAGAAGAATTTCACCAATGCAGCTGGAGGAAAGGTAAGAACAGGAGAAGCAGGTAAATCACCGAGAAAAGATCGGCCCACTCAAAATGGAAAACACAAGGGAAACAACAATAAACTTGTACTTGAGATAAAGGACGAGCAACAGACCATCTGTAGTGATGAAGACTCAAAGTTTGCCGAAGCTGAGAAACTCTTGGTGGCATCAAAGAAAAAGAATGAAGTATTGCCCGGCCTTAACTGGGAATTTGTTGCTCAATTGCAACAATTGCTTAAGATTATGATACCAAGGCCATTGTGCTATGAAACCGGTCTATTGGGAGTACATACAGTTTGTCTGGTGTCACGTACCTTCCTCAGCATTTATGTTGCAGCATTAGAAGGTGCCATTGTCAAGTTTATTGTGCGTAAAGATGTGAAACAATTTGCCTTGATGCTGTTAAAATGGTTTGGCATTGCGATACCAGCCACATTTATCAATTCAATGATAAGATATCTGGAATGTAAGCTAGCCCTAGCTTTCAGGTGAGTGGTTGTCAGATTTAAATTGTTTCTACCAAACACAGATTGATTGACCAATTAACTGATTGTAGAACAAGACTGGTAAGGCATTCGTATCGACTGTATTTTAAGAATCAAAATTATTATCGGGTTTCGAATTTGGATGGGCGTATTGAAAATGCCGATCATAGGTATGTCCTGCCGGATTGTCTCTAAATGAATTGTTTAATAATAACTTTTGTTTATAGACTAACTGAAGACATATCAGTATTTGCAACTTCAATTGCACACTTATACAGTAGTTTGACAAAGCCATGCTTTGATTTAATGCTCATTGGATTCGCCCTAATGCGTTCCTCACAGAAAATGAAGGCTAATATCTTTTCGGGTAAGTCTATTTGCAGTCTGCTTTGATTAAAATCGATTTTAATATTTTTTGGTTTGGTTTATAAATAGGTCCAGCACTATCGGTCAGTGTTATATCTTTAACCGCACATATCCTTCGAATTGTTTCACCAAAATTCGGGCAACTGGTATCGGAAGAAGCAAATCGTTATGGCTACTTGAGACACATTCATTCGCGGATCATCACAAATGCCGAAGAAATAGCCTTCTACGGTGGACATAAGGTTGGTCATGTTTTACAATTTTTACTATTATGTAGGGTCAACGACAAAGACAATCAGAAGAGACACGAAAAATCGATCAATTAAGGTCAAGTCTAAGTCAAAGACAGGATTGAGAACGTCATGAAAGGGGTGTCTACAAGCTGTCACTGAAACCTCACCTCACCCACTAACCTCACAAAACCAATCACAAAAAAAAAGTCCGCAGTCCTAAAAACAGGCAACCGGTCATGGACAGCAACTTTTTTTTTAAATATTTCAAAGCCAATGGAAAGTAGAAGAAAAGTAAAATTTCATATCCTAAAACAAGGAGTAGGCCAACTGAAAGAGATACTCGTATGTGCCACACATATGCGAAATGAACCTGGGATTACTGCAATTAAGAATCGTTTCTAGCACGCGGAATCACCATATAAGCCTTGAAACTTTCAATACACCACTTGTATCAGACATTGAATAGTTTCAGGTGATATTCGATTTATAGTTTTGTAAACAAATGAGTGGGACCACCGGTCTTTAATCGTATACTCACTATGTTATTCGCTTTGTCATTTTGCACACGGATGAATGGGACCTCTAATTTTGAACATTGGCAACCTTTATCATTTGAATTTGAGTTTCCTTTCGGTGAACGGTTTTTCTTTTCTAAATTTGATAGCGTATCTTGGAGGACTCCATAACATTTGTAAACTTTTCTGAATAGATATAGATACTCCTAGATACTCCGCCAAGCCACTGAAATGTGTAGATGAAGAATTTTGAGACAATACAATACTGCAGATGAAACAAAGTTGGACTATGGTGTGGGCGCAGTTAAGGCTATCAAATAAAGCAAATCAAAATTAACTTCGAAAAAGAGATAAAGTGAAATTTTCAGACATGCAGAGGCAAACCTCTCTCTCTACCTCTGTTCACAACATGACAAGACGAACACTAGGACACAGAGTCGAGAGTCCCTGCTTTCTTTTAAAAGACTACCTGCGTTGCTCGTGTGAATAGTTTTGTGGATTATTAGGATTATGTTGTTGATTATTATTGTCTTTCCAAATGCTGGACTTCCACTACTCGTAGGTCATGGCAAACACAGTTGACTTTTTTAAAAAGATTTTCTTAAATGAATATCACAACGTGTTTTATTTTTTTAAGGTGGAACTTTCACAACTACGGCAAGCTTATAACCGATTGGTGAATCAAATGAATACAATATTTACACAGCGATTGTGGTTTGTGATGTTGGAGCAATTCTTTATGAAATATGTTTGGTCAGGCACCGGCATGATAATGGTATCTTTACCAATTCTTACATCTGCGGCTAAGCCAAAATCTGGTAAGTTTTCATTTTATTTTTTTGTTTTGTGGAAAGTTATATAAAAAAATAAATAATTTTGGTTGTAGATGCAAGCGGAAGAGCTAGTACCACAGATAGTTCAGTAAGTGAACGTACACAGTACCTGACGACAGCCAGAAATCTTTTAATCTCTGCTGCTGATGCCATTGAGCGTCTGATGTCTTCTTATAAGGAAATCGTCGCCTTGGCTGGTTACACTTACCGAGTGGCTGGTATGTTGGAGGTTTTCGAAGAGACAGCACAGGGCATCTATACAAAAACAACGGTTACTATGGACCCACAAAATGATACGCAAGGCATTATTGAATATCGCAATGATCGTCCCATTGCGAAGGGTAAAATTATTTACACAGACAGCGAACGCATGTCAATTATGTTAAATGGAGTGCCGGTAGTAACGCCAAATTGTGACGTTGTTGTACCAAGTTTAACACTTCATATTGATCCCGGTATGCATTTGCTTATTACCGGCCCGAATGGATGTGGCAAATCTAGTTTATTCCGCATCCTAAGTGGTCTCTGGCCAATCTATGCTGGAGAATTACATATTCCTCGGCCAATCGAAGGCAAACCATGCATGTTTTACATACCACAGAGACCGTACATGTCTATCGGAAGCTTATGTGATCAGATCATTTATCCCGATACCAGAGATGACATGATCAAGAAGGGTGTGGACGAACTTCAACTGAAGGAAATTTTAAAGAAGGTTTGCTTAGAGCATATTGCCCAGAGGTAATCAACAACACTATTGTCCGCCGCATATAATAAATCGGACTATAACAAATACGAATTTACTCTTTCAGGGATAGCTTTGATGTTGTGCGAGATTGGAAGGATATTTTATCGGGCGGTGAAAAGCAACGAATGGCTGTTGCAAGACTTTTCTATCACAAGTACTATCTGGATTTTGTTCAAATTATTTTTTTATATTTTCCATTTTATATTTTTAGGCCAAAATATGCCCTACTGGATGAATGCACGAGTGCTGTTTCAATTGATGTTGAAAGTTCCATCTATGAAATTGCCAAAAGCATGGGAATCACTCTCTTAACCATAACACATAGGCCCACTTTATGGTGAGATATGGCTTCAATCTCTTCAAAAAATCAAGTGAATATTTTTAATTTTTATTTTTATCCTCCAGGCGCTTCCACACTCACATCCTTGAGTTCAATGGACAGGGCAATTGGACATTCCGTGCTATGGAGGCCAACGAACAACAGAAACACCATTAGTTCCTAATCCCAAAGTCTACTTTCCTCCACTACCTCTATACGAGTAAAATCATTTTTCTTCTCTTTGTTTTCCTTTCTTTCTTCTGCCCCATATGCCAAATTCTTCAATGGCATTCTATCTAATTAAGAAAAAACACTGATCTTCAAAAAATAAAAAAAAATAAATAAAAACAATGTAATTCCACTACGTCCGCATTCGAACGCCACATAGCAGAGCCAAGTTATAAACTTTTAGGATAGCTGAACCCGGGGTTCATTAATTGTGTATTATATGTAATATTGTTAAGTTTTTCACTTTGATTCTTTTTTGTTTTTTTTTTTGTTTATTATTTTATATTTAACATTTTTAGAGGAAAACTCATTTGAAAAAAGAGAAAAAATCAAAACAGAAAATTAAAAGAAAAAAATTAAAACGATGTTCTGTTTGGAAGTTATAGTATTTATAATTTGTATTGTGAAGAAAAAAAAACAAATAATAAAAGAAAATTATTCTTTTTACTGACGAGATGATGGTGAATTTTTCCTAATACACAGCAGGCATCCATGGAATATATCACGAAAATAATGTCCGCAATTGGCAGCACTAAGTCAAGAACATCAATATGAAACGAATGCTAAATGTGTGTTCATGCAAGATTGACGTTTGCTTGATCTCCGAACCCATGTGAGGAAGGGATCATGTTTTTTTTTTTATAATGAGCAAAACAAGGGTTTTGTGTATCCTTCAGGTGATTGTTCACAGCGCGGGCAAAGGAAATTTAGGGAGGAAGAAAAGAGAGGTACCGATGTACATTGTTTTTAAATGTTTGCAGGTTATAACGACCAGGAAATACAGAGATCGGCAGGGCATTCCATAAGCGAGTTGTACGGCTTAGGAACGAATCACGATATTTTAGAGTATGTCCGAAAATGGGCTGATGAGCATTCATAGCGAAACGAGTGTTACGGTTGAAAGTTTGAATGGGCGGAATGCTACTGGCGATTTCAGTGGAGCACTGGTGGTGGAAATAGCGATAAAACAAAGTGAGACACGAGACATTTCGTCGGTGTTCGAGGGTGTCCATTGATTGACTGATATTAGTATCGTCAATAAGTTTTATCGCACGGTTTTGAATCCTATCTAGCAGGTGTAGAGATGTTTTGGGAGCACTTGACCAGATGTGGGCATTGTACTCCAATTTTGGGCCAGATCAGAGGGGGTAAAATATTTCTTACGTCGCTTGAGGAAACCTAGATATTTCGCAGCATTTTTGGCGATATCAAATATGTGGTCATTCCAACGTAAGTTGTCGTTGACACACATACCGAGAATGGAAAGTTTTTCGGTTTCAACGATGCAGGCGCCATTCATGGATAATGGCTGGCTTTAACGACAGCAGACAGCATTGTGTTCGGAATTTAATGAGCGTAACATACGCTGCCGTTCTCGTTCTACAGCCGAAGAGCAGGGACGTGAGTCCGGGAACGAATATGAAAAGCGGAAAGGCCTGTCATCAGCAAAGGAATATATTCGATTACAAGTAGCAGACAAGAGATCATTAATGAAAATTTAAAAGAGTGTCGGAGACAGAACAGAGCCCTGGGGCACACCAGCATTTGTGAATATCCGACTTGAAACCGTCAAAGACAACTTGAATTGAACGTTCCGAAAGGTAATTTCTAATCCATTTGAGAAGAAAGACAAAAGAGCCTGATGCCAAACTCTGTCAAATGCCTTGGAAATATCAAGTGCAACTATCTTGCTTTCGCCAGATTGATGTACGCTTTGGTTCCACTTTTCGGTGAGACTGCCGGTCGTTGAGAAGTTTTCGTGTTTCGAGATATTTCATGAGCTGACGATTTAGCAGCGAAGGGACATAAGTGCAATGGGTCTGTAGGAGGAGAGAGAAGATGATTCGCCTTTTTTAGGGACGGGCTGGACAAATGCTGTTTTCCATCTGCTTGGGAAGGGTCCTAAAGAGTAGGATTGATGAAAAAGCTTACGCAGTGAAGAAGGGCAGACATACCATCTGGACCAGCGGATTTATGTATGTTGAGATTTTTAAGTACTCTTGCTACTACACGAGTGCGAACTTAGATTCGTCCCATTGAAGATTCGAAGCACTCAAGTGTAAGCGGGGACAAAGCACAATCTGAATATGTTGAACTGGCCGCAAAGTGTGCAGCAAGCAGATTGGCCTTATCCAAAGAGCTGACAGCTGGAATGTCATTGTAAATGAGCGTTGGGATGGAGGATGAGGCGGAATTTCTAATGTTTTTGACGAACGACCAACAATTTTTACTGCCTTTGCGACATTGCAGTATTTTTTGCCTCAGTTTTTGGTCGTATTGGAATTTCACACGCTTAAGAAAGGCGTTGCAGTCATTTCTGGCTCGTTTGAAATTTTTTCGGTTTTCCTCTGTCGGGTTGGTCTTGTAGGACCGAAAAAACATTTCTCTAACCCTGACGGCCTCTACAGCTCGAGTCGTACCATGCCTTTTCTTTTGGTTTGATACTCTTCATCCGATGAGGAATAAAGGATCTCATTCCAAGGAGAATGGTGTCAGTGATCATATCAGCAGCGGCATCCACGTCGTTATCGAGGAAGCATAACGACCAGTTAAAATTCCTAAAGAAGCTGTTAAGACCGCTCCAGTTGGAATTTTTAGGAATTTTTTCTCTAACTGTGTGGTCGGTGTACGAGAAATTAGCTGATATGACACAATGGTCCGACGTGCCTACATCAATGGCGTACTTATCAGGGTGAGAAGTTAAAAACAAGTCCAGGATGTTGGCGGTAAGACTACGAGTATCAACGTCTGGTATTCGCGTGGGCTCATTTACAGGCTGCGTTAGGTTGTTTTTCGCAGCGAAGATCTCAAACACCGTCCTTCGGGTGTTGTCTGTCCAGAATGTCGAAGCCACCCAGAATTTTGTATATTGAAATCGCCCGTGATAAGGATTTCAGTATGAGGATACAGGGATATAATTCTTTGAATGGAGTCGGACAGCGCATCAAACTCGTTAAAAGTTGAATTGCCGTCCAGTTTGGGGCTTCTGTAAATAAAGCAGTAGTGTATAATTTGCTTACGGAGATGGAATTTTAACCACATGAAGTTGAATTCCGGATTGGAACATGGATCACATTGTGGTGGAGTTTGGTAAGCTACATCACTTCGCACATAAATGGCGAGACCGCGGTGAGAGAAGAATAATGGCATTATTTCGTAGACAGGTAGCTTCAGATCAGAGTGATCTAATAGGTGTGGGCGGGGATCTACCTGTGTTTCACTAAGTGCCAAAACAGCTGGTCTGTACTTACAGACGTGAACGTACGCAGAAAAGTGATTACTTTTTAGCCCACGTATATTGGCTACGTCTACCCTGAATTCCCTAGTCAAAGCTTCGCCCATCAGATAACGCCACCGAAGGTTGCTACGATTCGATCAGTTACTAGTTGCTGGTCATATGTCTTGTTGGCGGCTGGACCACCGGTAGTCCCTATCAGGACTTAGATCACGGTACCATAGGAGTCAGGAGACCCCCGGATCTCGGTCCGGGCCTGAATTGAAGAGGTAGGCCCCCCATGGTGGCTGTGGTTTAAACCCAAAATCGCGGCAAGGGTCTTCCTTTGGTTGACCCAATGTAGAGTTGCAATAAGTACTGGGTGCTGCGACCCTAAGAGCAGTAAGAGGTTTTAGGTCGGCCTCGACTCATACCAAGGGTGGAACTTGTGCCGGCAACACAGTTCCGAATTGGTATTAGTGGACTTGGTATCGCACTCCGTCAGATGGCAAGGCGTATCCTTGCTCCCATGGATGTATGGACATCCCGTAAGCATAAGTCTACATGACAGGTGGTTTACGTTAAAAATCAGGCACTTTGTCCGACTGAGATTATTGCATTCTCTGACCATATAAAGGAATTCAGCAAATTCTCACTTCAGCGGAGAAATCTGATGTGCCATTCCGTGGACCCATCATCATTGCACTGTTGTATGGTACAGGCTTGCCAATTCACTGATGAGCATGGTGAAGTCTGTCAAGTTAGTTGGGAGCCAGGCAGCAAGACAATGGTTGCTGATTCATTAAAATCAAAGAGGACACTTTAAACAAAGCACCGTTCACAGACTATAGCTTCCCTAAGCATCGAAATGTCCAGGTGCAAGAAGGTGTCTAACGCAATCATATCACGACTTTTACAGAAAGTGGACTCAATTTCAGTTGTGTTCTTTTTTTTTTCCTTTTTTCCGTTTCGAGAGAAAAATCCTTCGTAAAATATTTGGTCCCGTTTAGCTTGAGGGATTTTGGAGGAGAAGATTCAACTACGAACTATACGAACTCTACAGCGACATCAACTTAGTCAGAAAACCGCGCATCAAAATGGCAATGAAACGTAGAGCAAATGGACACTAATGTTGCGGTCAGCAGAGTCTTTGAATCTAGACCGAGTTTAGATTAGCAGTGGAGAAAGACCTCAGGGAACTTAACCGACTGGGAGTGCGCAATTAGAGGCGGTTAGTTAAGGATCGGGCTAACTGGAGAGGCTTTCTAGTTAAGGTTCATCCCTGGAGCCTGGAAAGCTCGTAATGTCAATATCATTTCCAATTTCACTTGTATCCAATATTCTGAAGAGGATACTCTTGATACTTAAGTAGATATTGATAAACATAATTGATCAGGTGCATTGGATCATCGACGTAATTGAGAAAGCAGTTGAAGAAAGAAGGATTTGCTCAGTCGTATTTCTTTATGTTTTGTTTGACAAGATGTCAGTCAGAGTTTCCGCAATTTATTTTACCCGGCATACCGTAAGGAAGGAGACCATTTTAGCTACGTTTGCTGATGACACTGCTTATGAATGGACAAAGGCCTGACGGAGTGTACTCAATGAAGCCAAATCTGTCCCAATAAAGTTTAGTGTTTCAGATAATGTTTCAGATACGGCTGAATCTATACTGGGAACGACTATGTCATTAACAACTTGTTGATGTCATATATTTTCCAAACTTAACACATGCTGAGCCATAGACTGTGTATGACTGGATATATCGCTGGATGACAACGACGACTGTGAAATTGGAAATTGTGACGCTGTCTCTTGACCTTTGACCTTACGCACTACCCACTAATCTTTTAACTGAATATCAAAGGATAAAACTGATAATAGATCAAAAAATAGGAATAAACGAAGAGAATAAGCAGCTAGCAATGCTTAAACCCAGAAACACAAACTTCGCTGACAAGTTAATCCGAAATGACATTGAAAACTGTTTCAGAAGTCAAAACAAAAAATAAACTGGATAATCCGCTTTTATTTCCACGTGGATCTGTACCACTGTGCCACTACATATTTCCCATTTTATTTATTTAATTGTTACTTAAGAAAAAATAGACAACAATTCGCATAAACATATTTACTACTCCTTTGATCGTTGCTCGGTGTGTTTTCAAAGTAATTTATAATTAATTGATTTATTTTTTTTTTGTCAATAAGCCTACTCGTCACTTATTTTTTATAATATGTCCGCCCTCAGCATATGAGTTACTCGAATGTGTATTTTTTTATAAACAAGATCGGCGCTACAAGCTCTATTCTTTCGTCATGGTCATTCCAAAAGATTTTTTTATTGGAATTTCTTAAAATAAGAACGCACACTGATGTGAGTAAATGTTGGGTTTTGAGAATATTTTATTTTTTTTTTGCGGGCAATCCATCAAGGTCAAAGTGTTTTTTTTTTTTTTCTCATTTTGAAAAGCATTGATTCTTTAAGATACAAAGGTCGTCTAGTGATTAATTTGTGAAATAGGCCTGAAGGCTTTCTTTTCTGTAATTTATTAGTTTTTCTTATAAAGTAAAAGAAAGTCGACTCGAAAAAGAAGGTATTGTATCTCTGGCATCACTGCCGCTTTGACCAAAAACAAATGTACTGTAGCTGCACGAGGATAGCTTGTCCTCGGCCAATGCCATAGAATCGGTGGTGGATACAGCAGCTGAATAAATACAGGTGAAAAAGTGGAGATGACGGAGAATGACGTATTGTATAGTAGCAACGCGTAATGGGTACTCCTTCCTTCACTAGAATAAATACACTCTCCAACCTAGTGAGGATTGTCACAGACTATCATACTTCAGCAACGGTTTCAGTTCAGGAGTTCTGCGACCAACCCTAATGACCTGTAGTATACGAACTAGGGATGCTCGATAATAAGCAGCGATTTAAGGCGCAAATCGAGTAAAACAGCAAGAAGGTATCGCTCTCCCGGATGCTTCCAAACATCGGCAGTCCTAGATACTCCCGTGGTCAGTTTGATCCTTCTATATGCTAATACGGCTTGGACGGGTTCACTTGCGGTGAAAGAGTTAAAAAGGCAACTATCGCTATCGGCAATCAGCGTTATGTGTTAGCCAAAAAGATCAGTGTCGAAATTCTAGCAAATAAAATAGAAGCCAAAATAATAAAAGACGAAGAAATGGTAGCATCGGCATCAATATGGTAGGCCATGTAGGACAGCTCCACAGAAGGCATGTAGAAAAATCGCAACCTCGGAAGTAGTACGGTTCTTATGAAGATTCCACATCGAATGCTGGGTGAATTTCAATGCATATGCATAAATTATTTCGATATAATCGTAACTTCCCAGTGCACTACTAGCACAATCTTTGAAATCTTTACGTTCCTTCAGATTAAGGGTTGTCTCTTCAGGTTAGTTACCACTGAAATCACAAACTTCCTCGAACATGGATGATATTGCTGTTGAAAACCACAGCACATGGAAAAAGAACAATGTACTTTGACTATGCACATAAGATCATTGTTGAGTTGTTGGGCCCCGTCCTTGATCATTCCAACCTTGCAGCTCAGGCGAATTTGTGCATCGTCGGCATACATGTACTCGTAAATTGCTGAATTTGTGACTGCAAGCGGAAGATCGTTTATGAATACATTGAACAATAGAGGGCCGAGAATAGATCCTTGAGGCACTCCTGACAATAAATTTAGAAAACGGGACGAGTTTTTACCAGCAACAACAGCTTGTCTCCGGTCAGAAAGGTACGACAACATCAGTGTAGCAGCACTTTTTGTGAAACGAAATTGATTTCTCGGTTTTGAGATCAAAATTTTGTGATTGACCGTATCGAATGCTTTTGAAAAATCAAGAAGGCAAAGAAAGGCCACCTGGTCACTGTCCATTGCCTGTCTGATATCGTCGGCTACGTTTAAGATGGATGATGTGCAGCTATGATATTCTCTAAAACCAGACTGATGCGGATTCAGAATTCAGATCGGCCTATATTCGGGCGGTGAAAGACTGGTAGCAGGTTTTTTGAGTATTGGAACAACTTTTGCAAATTTCCAAGCAATCGGAAAAGATGAAGTTAATATAATAGTGCTACATATATGTGTAAGTATTGGAAGAATATGAGGCAAAATGATCTTAATGAATACTGGATTTATTTCGTCACAACCAACAGCTTTAGATTTGATATCCAATTTAGCTCCTACCTGTTTTTAGGAAGCTGTGCTTTCTGACGACCAACACCTAGCTCGCGAATATTTTTCCACAAAGTTTTAGGTGCAAGGCTTTTATCGAATTTCACCGTATACAGTTGGCGTTTCGCTTCCCTGATTTTAGCAAGCACTTTGTTTCGCAAGACACAAAAAACATCGTGAAATTCCGCGAAACAAAAGCGTTTCCAACGTTTATAGGCCAGATCTCTCAGTGTCATGGCATCCTGAATTTCAACTGTAAACCACGAACTGCTGTCATTACGTACTAACTTCCGTTAGTGGTACGTGTTTTTTAAAAAGGTTATCTACTGCATTTTGCAAAAAGCTAACTTGGTCATCAGCTGAGGCCATGAAATAAACCTGCTGCCAATTCACCTGATATATATCATGTTCTAGTTGACTAAGGCTTAGATTCATAAAATCTCGGTATTCATACGAAGCAGAGTAAATTTCAGGCATCATCCTGAAAGTTGCAAAAATTAGATCGTGCTTAGAATAAACCGGGGCTGAAAGCTGTGACTATAAAAGAGTATTATCTACATGCGGAAGCTGTGAAATGAGTTGGATTATCAGAGTTAATTGTCACTAGGCCAAATGTATTTATTTTTTCCAAGAATTCTTTTGAGCCCGCTTTACAGAGGATATCACAATTATAGTCGCCACAAATAATTATTTCAGAATAAAGCGGTGAAAATTCTTCAAGTAAACTAAAAAATTGTGAAAAGTCGACGTTACTATTTGTTTCCACTAGAAACAGTAATTTCCGCGAAACAGTAGTCAAAAGGAGAATCGGGACAAGACTTAGTAACAAATTTGTATTTAAGACGCCTGTTGATGTATATAGCAGTTCCACCGCCAACTCGATTATACCTATCGCCACGAATCAATTTGTAGCCGTTTAATTCATACAGATCATCCACAATAATGGGCGGAAACCAAGTCTCCGAAACGCATATTACATCGATACCTGACCCTTGAAACATATTTCTGAAATCATCAATTATCATCATCCCTAATGAATTCTATTATTGTTAGTTCTACTGACCCGCAACATGCTTAAGCTCTCTCAAACACTCTCCAATTTTCAACTGGCCTGATGTACTCCCATGTGCTCCGCTCCTTCTTTAATTTAACATCGTCTCAGGTACATTTTTTTTAACCCGACTCTTCCGACTCATGACTGGAAAGTCGCGAAACTGAAGGAACTAAGGGGTTCTTATAGATGGGCGTTAATTGTGATCAATTAGGAATCCCTTAATACTCTGGCGCAGACGAAAGGCATGATTCGGTTCGGATTCGAGTCCATACATTTAAGGGTGTACAAAAAGGATGAGCTGGATGCTGATAAGCAACCTTCTCCTCCTTTAATCCCTGATATCACAACCTCGGATCTTGGAGCGTCGATATCCTTTCCAGAATTGGATAGCGACGATTCAAATCTGTCCGAGGTGACTATCAAGCCATCGGTCTCCTCTTCTGATACACTGTCGGAAATGGAAACCGATGACGAAGCAATTAGAGGTTCTACATGATCAAAGATAGAAGATGAGCTCTTGGTCACATCTTCAGAATCGGAGGACCTCAACAACACCGTGGTGGAGGCGACTCTGGAAGACTGTAGCAATGATACGGTTTCTCCAGATTAATCTCCGCCACTCAAAAAAGGCTTCGGCTGCACTCATTCTGCGTCTTTCTAAAAACGCAGGAGACATAATCCTAATCCAGGAACCATGGATTGCAGAAGGCGTGGTTCGTGGACTTAGGACATCCACATACGCTTCGCTCTATACAAGTTGACAAAGGTAAGATTAGAACTTGTATATTAGTGAAACGTAGCCTTAATGTATTTCTACTTCCCAACCTCAGTGACCCCGACTTAACCGTTGCCAGACTAGAGACTGCGAAAGGCTCCTACTGGCTGGCATCGGCTTACCTTGGTCACGACCAAGTGGGCCCTTTCCCTGGTGGTACTGGAAGCGACGCTAACGCACATCACACGGTATGGGGCAGTACCGACATCAATGATAGAGGTGAGTCACTTTTAGACTATATTTTAAGTACTAACCTCTTAATTTGCAATATTGGCAATGAGCCCACTTTTATAACTAGAAACCGACAAGAAGTGTTAGATATTACTCTTGTGTCCGACAGCATCACCCAAAGGCTAACAAACTGGATGGTATCGTCTGAACACTCCTTTTCAGACCACAGATACATCCAATTCAATCTAAGTGATGCAATGCAGAGGAATACTGTCAGAAACGCTATCCTCTGAGCTATCAAGTCCCCCGCGTGACACCAATGAGCTTGACATGAAAGTCAGGGAATTTACTCTGGCTCTCAATCAGGCTATGGCCGCTTCCTGCCCTCTTATTCAACCAAGAGGCAAGAAAAAGCCACATTGGTGGACATCGGCACTGGGACTGCTCAGAAACGCCTGCAGAAAACTTTTCAACGCAGCAAAAAGCACAAGAAAAGTGACCGACTGGGACTCATATAAAGAATCCCTCAAATTATACAAAACAGAACTGAGGAAGGCAAAGCGACAACCCTGGAGGTCATTCTGTGACAAAATCACAGAAACCTCTGAGGCATTGCGGCTAAGAAAAATCCTCTCTACAAATCCTATGATGCCTAGCTGTTTGAAAAAAACCGATGGCTCTTGGACAACCTCAAGTGATGAATCACTCAACCTGCTTCTGGACACCCACTTTCAGGTAGCTCTCAACTCGAAATATTATGAGGAGCTGTGTAGAACTTATCCACATTCCACTGTTATGGAGAGAAGTCAATGTAGTATTCATTCCCAAAGCTGGAAAATCTTCTCATGTATTCCCAAAGGACCTCAGACCTATAAGTCTATCATCTTTCCTTCTGAAAACTCTAGAACGACTGATTGATATCCATATTCGAGCTAAAGTTGATCCAAGACTTCTGTATACGGCTCAACATGCCTACTGTAAAGGAAAGTCGGTGGAAACGACTTTGCACTCTCTGATTAGCCACATCGAACGATCCCTACAATATAAGGAGTACACAATGGTTACTTTCCTAGACATAGAGTGCGCCTTTAACAACGTCAACACATCCGCAATCACGACTGTGCTGTCAACTCTGCAGGTAGACGGCTCACTTGGGGAGTTGATCAGTCTAATGCTAAAAAGCAGGATAATCAACCCCAAACTGGGTGAGACTTCTGCTAAAAGATATGTCAGCAGAGGTGCGCCGCAAGGCGGTGTCCTCTCTCCCCTTCTCTGGAACTTAGTAGTTAACGAACTACTGATATACCTGGAAGCGGGTGGTAGCAGAGTGATAGATTATTCAAAGTTCTGCAATGTTTCTCCATCATTATCCATCAACTTTGAAATGCACCATATGTCTACCTGACAATGGTAATATATTTTGGCCGATATATTGCAACGTCCAGCCGTAAAGAGGTTCCGCTGAAAAAATATTCGGACGTCTTATCAGAAGGCAGAAAAGCAAGCCATGCCAAGGACCAATCTCCGATTTTTTAGAAGACAGAAGACACACCGAAATATTTCGACAAGGTGACGTGATTACCATGTATTTTCTCAAGTCGGTCTTATAAGTGAGCAGTGTACACATGTTGCGGTGGCACAGTCTATGGAAATCAGCCGGTTATTAGTGGAGTATCTATGAGTTTTACGGGAGAAACACCAAATACGGATCTGGCAGTCGATGAAAGCAAGACAAAAGGACAAGTAGAAAAGATGTATAACAGCGGTTGGCAATGCTGTTTTTATGGTCTACGAGAGAAACGAGGTAACAAAGCTACACAAGAATTTAAACAAGATCTCATGAAGCATTGATACTTTCTTGGTGTACAGCCGCATGGAGTGGGACAATGTACTGAAGGGAGGCTTTAGCATAGGTTTTTACTTGGATCGAGATGGTTGGAAAAATAACGCCGAAACGTTAAATATTTTTATTAATAAGCGAAGTGTTAGCATCATGAGAGGAGGCAAACAACTTGCCACCACGAGGCTATTAAAGGAGAAATATTTGGACACCCAGATATAACACCGCGTATGGAGGTAAAGCTTTCCTGTAAACAGGCTTCAGAAGCCAATGGACTACGTTCTGTCTTCATGGTCTTCAACCAAACTGGTAAGGCTGACTACAAAAATCCAGTATAGTTCTATTTTTTAATTCGTATCGAAAATCATTGGAAATTTCGGACTGATGGCATCCATTCAAAACAAATGTTTCGAGTCTATTTTCATCGAATTGAAAAACACTGCGCTCATTTTTGAAAACTTTGTGAAAAAGCCAAGCCAAAACAAAATTTTGGCCAACCACCTACCGGCACATCGTCCAACAGGTGTCATTTACCTGATGTTTTCAACGTGTTAATTTTTTTTTCTTTCTTTTCAAAACCTCCTCGTCACTAATTTCTATGCTGTGTTGGTTTTTTTTTTGGTTTTTTTGTTTTTGAAAAATTTATTACGAAACACGGAGGAAAGAAACTGTGAATTACGCAAGTTTCGAATGAAATAAAGTGTTGTGAAAAAAACTGAAAAAGAAAATTTTAGTCTTAAACACAATAACGTCATGTATTGTCACGGGGCCAAAAAAAACGAAAAAAAACGAAAAAAAAAGGGAAAAGATATTTAGCGTAGCTTGAATGTTTGGCAAGAGATTGTGCATCGAAAGTCGTTTTTTTTTGTCTTTTCATTCGAATCTGTACGGATACAACCCTTGTCTATTTAGAAGCTATAAATAAAAAATTTTAGAACAACTTACAAGCATACGTATGTTATGTTGTGGATATTCAATTTGGAACTCATTCGGATGAATGGGAATTTCAATTGTCTGCTATTTGGTTGGGGAAAGTTTCTAAAAGCCTCAGAGTCGAGTATCTCGTAGTCTCGAAATCTGAAAATTAACATCTTCATCATTGGGATCCATTACCGAAACTTTATTTTTCAATAGACGCGTACCAGATACATAATTTTATTTTAAAAATATATTCTCCGAAATGTACATCTCAAGTAGACAGTCTAGGCATAGAAAATCGGACGTCTTCGAGGGTAGAAAGTGTGTATGTGTGTATAATATGATAGATGTCATAGTTGTACTGTTTTTGTATCAAATTTGTTACTAAATCTTGCATAATTACTCTTGATCTTGACTCTATGGTAGATGGTCATCGGAAAAGATCGTCACCTCCAAAATATCAGATCAAAATGTCTCACCCCTTAGCTGAAATACAAGAGACCTGTACAGAATGTGTAGTTTCATGTCTGTATGTCTACAAGAGTATCCTATCCGTTTGTACAGCTGTTTTTAAAGCTAACAGATTTTATAGGCTTAGTTATAGGCCTAGGTGGCTGTTTGGCTCGCACACCTTTTTTATGATTTAATGTTATCGACCTGGTTATTGTCTCAGATCCTCAGATCCTTCCGTGTATCCACACTGGGAAAAACACGTAGACACATTGTCAACTGCATCGTAACAGCAATATGGAGGTCAAGCTTAGTGAGTAGGTATCTCATGCTAGCCTCTGTATGGTGTCTGGTTCAAAACTGGTAACGTAGCGTTTTGCTGTTTATAACTTACCATGGTGCTCTATATGAAAAGCTTGAGAACTTTTTCGGATTCCGGGAAAGGCAGCATCTGGATGCATATGGTTACTAATGGCTCTTAAGCCATTTACTCAAGGCATACCGCAGGGATGTCTAGTTGGTCCGCTTTTGATCCACATACTCACCAGCGTCTCATGTAGCATCACTATACAAACACATGTTTGCGAATTTTCATTGTTTCAACGAACTGAATCCCGAAAAACCTGTTGTAAAATTCCCCTCTGGAACACATCAAAAGTTTGTCTTACCTTTAGTTTTGGATCTTAGAAATTTTTGCGAGGCAGTACAGGCACTCCAGCCATGGTTCGCGAACAGCCAATATAAACTCTTCATGAATGAAAGCCCGTCAACTTAAAACAGGTAAGTGGTCGACTCCAAAAGTAGCTAAGAATCTGGAGAATTGGTACCAGGCGATCAAAGTATCCAGTATAACTACTCAATTTATTTGCAGTTCCAGCAATAGGAGTTGGTTGTCAGAGATGTTTACCAATCGGCTCAAAACGTTCATATCCCAAATAATTTAGTTTAAACTTTGTCTTGTTCTCTGAATTGGCGTAGTTTCGATAGATTTGGCACACTCATCCTTAAGCACATCCAGTTGATGTTTCTTGGATTCCTCCTACGACCTGATATGAAAATTTTCCGATAGGTTGGATAGGCCTTATACGGTAACCAGCTGTCTTCGATTTCGTACAAAGATTGACTGGTAACCAACATTCAGTCCAAGGTTGTTATTGGTGCTGCTCTAGCACTTATACTCTGCATTAACTTAGCAAACGAAAACTCCTATCTTCCACGAATTACTATATTCAATGAGTAATACCGAATCAGAGTGGAAATAGAGTTACGCAACGACGAACTCATTCCGTTTAGTAGCTTGTGATAGCAGGTGGCAAAACTATCCAAAATAAGATGTTGGGAGTCATACATCGACAATTATTGATTCGACACATTCGTCGCTATTCAATGGTAGAGTCAATCTCCTCTTGCACGAAGGAAACCATCGCCGGAGTTACTCGCACCTTGAAAAATTAGGGCATCCAAAATACTAGAGGCGCAGGTACTATTTGCTGATGGCAGATTTTACGGAAATTCAAGTAAAACGAACGAAGGAAGTTCGTGCAGTCGGGCCGGATTAGATACCCTCCGAGGTATATACAATATATTCCAATAAATCGATTGAAGTCGATTAGATACCTTTTTTGTTCCACTGTATAAAGGCAAAGGCGACACGAGAAATTGTAACAACTACCGATCGGCGAAACTAAGGTCGCATACTTTGAAAATATACGAGAGAGTTACAGACAATCGACAGTGCAATATAGTATTATCAATCTCCATGGTAGTCAGTGCGACTTTATGGGACGCAGGTCCACATATGACGCGATTCAAAATTTATGGATAATGCCTGAGAAACATCGTGACTCTTCGAAAGATCTGCATATTTTATTCACCGATTTTCCAGTGATCTAGCTTGGACGCCGCTAAGTTCTCAAAATGTACCCGAGACGTATATAAGAATAGCAACCAGAATAACCAAGAAATAACAATTCATAGTGAAAGTTGGTAACCGTCTAGAAGTAGTCATCATGTCAAAGTGGGAAAAATTGAAGTACACAGGCCCTGTCGTTATACACTAAATCATTGCTCAAATATGGTCAAAAGATGCCTGATGAATGGATTGTCGGCATCATTTACACGGTCCGGTTTACACGAGGCTCTGATGGTGGAAGCATTTCAAGTTCTGGGACAGGTGAAAGAGATGGAGCAGATGAAGGTGATAGAGTAGATGTAGCTTTCAGGGTATATGGAGATGCCAGTGTATATGCAGGTGCTAGGGTTGATGGAGATGCCCGGGTAGATGGAGGTTCCAGAGTTGATAGAGGTGCCAGGGTAGATGGACGTGCCATGGTAGATGGAGGTGCCATGGTAGATGGAGGTGCCATGGTAGATGGAGGTGCCAGGGTAGATGAAGGTGCCACCCCAGATGAAGGTGTTATGGCAGCTGTAGGTGCCAACGTACTCGGTGCAATTTGTTGGTAACATTCGGAGGACAACATTTCAGATTCATCATCTAAGGTGTCAACAAGACTTAAGTGCATTTTCTCGATGTCATCTTTAATGTTTGAGAGCATAATACTATCACAAGTCAGTTCCACGTAACGTTTCTTAAATTTTTCGAAATTATACGCAGTATCTTCAGAGTCTGGGGTCTTTGGTAAATGATTATCCTAGAGCTTCTGTTGTATTTGGTGAAAATGTTTCATTTCTTTGCGTCTCTAAGGGCAAAACTTTTTGTAAAAAGAATGTAGAAACATCAGCAGGCACTGTAATGGGAGCTTCTTCAAAATTGAAAACTGATTTATGAGATATTCCAGTGGTTTCCATTTCATTTGGACAATGATGCAGTGTATCGTTCTTTTGAAAAGTGGTGACTCGTCGACGATTATCGACTGTATCGCTGTTGCCCTCCAAAGATTGTCAACGAAGTCGGCAGACTTTTTTTCTGGCCTTAGCTTAGGTGTATCATTATGTGGAATCTCAACCGAATCAAATGAGGTTCTTTGGTAAAGAATAAGTCGCCACTTGAGGTGTCTCATCGGTATCAAATGTTTCGTTTAGGTCCAAGATCTAATCTATTGGTCCCTATTGGGGAGATTTAACAACGAACTCTACAAGCCGTATAGTGACAGAGAAGTGCATATAAGTCGCCTAATATGGCCAGGATATAAGACCTCACCTTAGGTAGATGGAAGGGGACCTCAAACGATCGGGATCATGCTAACTGCAGATGCCTGTAAGTTTAGGGCTCACCCGAACTGCAGTATGTTAAGCACGTAAGACGTGCCACATAGAGTCAGTGTGGTGTAGCTTAAACGATAACAAAGCTCGTACAAGAACCACAATATAAAGGAAAATGCTACGAATGTCAGCGGGTGTCACAAAACATGATTCAATAGGAAGTGCGCGCATTTGCGGAAGAAACCGATTTTAGAGAAAACTTCATCTGAGCAAATCAATCGGTTTTGCCGTATTCAACGAAGGTCCAAAACACAATAGCTGCCCAAGGTCCAGCCGAGGTAAGAAGTTGAATAACGAAAATAAGAATTGGATCCAGGTGATTCTAAGGATGCAAATGCAAAACACAGGAGAGAAACATGCAACTTAAGGAGCCGTGGCTTCTACTTAGGTAAGAATAAGTGCAGATTTGGTTGAAGCTGGGTCTGTAAGTCTCGATTCTGACTGAAATTATACGTCGGCTCTCGACTTCGTTTGGAAATCAGTTGAAAATTGATCTTAATTCAACTACACACGTCATTCAAAAGGTGCATTTAAATACAACTCCATGTTCGTTTCGAAGGCCGCTATTGTGTCTAAATTTATATTTTATAGATCAGCTAGAGGCACAGCAGGATCACCACGAACTTCGGCGGGAAATGTTTTTCTCAATTTCGTTCTTTTTTGTTGCTTTTCCCTATTCTCTTATGGCCGATTCTTTTCGTGTCTATCGCCGTTCGGAAAAATACGATACATATTGCGAACGAGTATGTGGTGTGTATAGTAGAACTTTTTTTCGTTTTTTTTTTTTGTTCCTTCAACTCGAGCAGCGCGGTGGATTTATTTAAAATAACTCTACACCCGAAAATTCGAGCAAAAAGTAACCGAATTTATGTAAAAGAAAAGCACCAAAAATAATTGAGAAAACGAAAAAAAAAAAACACACACACATTTTCCTATGCCCACACATGATTTTCAGTCAAAATTTTAGTGCAAATTTCCTAACATTAGTCTACAGTTGACCGCTTAACGAATCAAAGCATAAATAAACTTTTTTTTTTTTTTTATTTTTGGACAAAAAATATTTTAAAGTATAACCGTTTAAAAAAGGTAAAAGGATTTTTTTTTTTTAGGAAAAAAAACGACAAAAGAAAGAAAAAAATCGATTACGTATATTAGTAATAAAAATAAAAGTGCATATAGATTTTTTGTTAAAGTTTTATTGTATTTACAGTGCGTGCAATATTTTTCAAGCTCTGATATATATTTTTTTTTTTTCTAACTTTTCAGTGATTTTTTTTAGCTTCGGTGTAATAAAGTGTGCATCCAAAAAGCCTATATATATATTTTTTTTTTAAGAAAAAAAAAAAGAAAAGAAATTGTGTTTATCTTTTTTTTATATTTAAAGAGATCGCGATTTACGAGTAGATTTGTGCCGAAAGAAAACAAACATTTTAATTGATACTTCTGCATTTTAAATCAAAACCCACTGATATTTTATTGGTAAGTGCGTGGAGAATATATAAATCTAAATTATGAAATAATTTCTAAAAAAAAAAAAATATACACAAAAACAAAATGAAATTGGATACTGCGAATTATTTTTATGCGTGACAATAAATCGCTGGCCATGCCCGCGCCATAAATTCGTCGCTGTAGCCACTAATTGGGATTGGAATCTTTGTATGTTTGGATATTTGTTTGCTTTATTTAAGAAAATATTTAAAATACACTCTGACATCAATGAAATATTTTGTCGCTTTGAAAAAGCAAATCCGTATGTGTACGTTCATGGGTACATGCATATATGTATTTCCATCTACGCAAAAGTAACTTCTTTAAAACATAGCTTTGGCCCTTCTCTAGTGGAATAGTGACATAATTTTGGAAAACTTCATTCCAGACTACCATGTGAATTGTGTTTCGAGAATCACATGAGAAACGAAGGCCTCATGCGTGTGTTTACTTCATACGCTCAAGATCTTTACTCACAATATTATCCGTTTGAGCTATGCACTTGGTTTCTCGAAAACCCTTTGAGAAAAATACGAAGCACTTTTCCATACTTCATGGGTATTTTGAATATTTGCGGACTCTCGTAACTCTCTTGCACACACAAACTATTCGTAAGCATAGTCTATTAAGAATTGCCTCCTAACCTAGTTGAATTCATCTCTGGGACCTTTTGTGATTTAGAAGATTTTTAGAAGGCATTATCCCATTTTGGTGTTCCTCAGGGTAGTCATCTTCGACCTATCACTTTTTAACTATTTCTAATGTTCACTAATCACTTGTGCAAGCAAAACTTTTTCCATCTTAAAATCAACAAGTGCTAAGCAAACATCTGCCACCCTCGCCAAGAGACTACTTCATGTGCGATGAGTTAATTCCTTCCACTACCGAAGTACGGGATCTAAGTTTAATTTGTGACAGAGAACTTTATTTACACTCATAGAAGAATTTTCGACAACATCCCTGTACATTACTTTTATGCGGTCTCTTTTTGAAGTATTTCGTCCAAGAATGATTTTATCCATAACCCGAGAATTATGCAAAATATGATATTGTACTTCCAATCCCCGTAATCTAAGATGTAAGATTGCACCAAATGCATGGTCACTATGAACTATTGTCTTTTATTCAATGTTTCACTCGCCCATCTATAGTAGTTAAGAACATTTTTGTTTGTTTTTGAGTGAAGATTCGCTATAATTTAATGTTGATAAACTGACAATTGACAATATGACTATGAATACCGCAGGAATTAATTTTTAGACCTATCTTATGCAGACTGTTCATCTGGTGAAAATAACTACGCCGACAACCACGATTTATTGCCTACATCTCAGAGTGAACCTGGGCCTCAGCCAACAAGCCTCTTCAGTTAGCGAGATCTCTCACCAGCTGCATTCTCTGCCTCAATCCAAGTTGGTTGATGTCTTCTTTTCTGTTATGTTGTGGCGTGTGAAGACCCATGCCTAGACCGATATCGTTGCTGTATAGTCCATGCAGTTCTTGGTTGGATCTCCTTCTCGACACGTTCAAGTGGTCCTTTCCAAACACCTGCGCCATAGAGCAGAACCAGGATGATAACGGTCTTGCATAAAGTCAGTTTGGTCTTACGAGAGAGACCTCTGTTACCTAAGTAGAATAATTGCTATCTTAGACCAAGGAAACTGTGTTCTGTGTTTGATTCTTAACTCAAAATTACAACTACAAATGGTGATGTTCTGTTCAAGCCCTTGATGATGTGTGGCCTTTCTTAATGACAGCATGTCATTTGTTATGCCCTCGTTTACCGTCATACATATTTTGGCCATTTCCGCTTCAAAGCTCACGAAAACTTCACTGACGGCTCGCTGATGCTACTTCTTAGGCACAATGATTCATTTGGTAGGACATAAACAACCGTCCGAATAAAGGGCCTCTATTATTTTTTTCCTATGGACTTTGAGTATACTCAAAATGCTCGCACACGTCTAGAGAAAATTAGCGAGGAAAGAGGGGGTATCGATGTACGTTGGTTTTAAATGTTTGAAGGTTATAATGATTAAGAAATAAAGAGCATTTCATAAGCGAGTTGCACGGCTTTGTGGGTCGAAAATGGGCTTGCTGGTCTTAAAATCGAAAACGAAGATTAGCCGAAATGTGGAAATTTTGTATGTGGTGAACTGTTGAGGAGACCTATATCTCTTTTTCTCTTTTTCTATTCCGTACCGAGTCACAAGTCGGCGAGTTGGCTTTCATCGACGCCGATATACCAACTAACGACCGACTTTGATTCTACTACTATGTTCTCTTGTTCATTTTTGCAGGATTGGGCTTGGTATTGTTGGCCTTGACATGGTAAAAAGCCGGTCTTCCATAGGTCTATCACCTGCTTTGATACCATAACTCAATTGATCTGGGAGCCTAAGGAATTAAGAAAGTTGACTGTGTTATAGAAGCTTGGTATGCAATATTAGGTCTCGGGACAGACAGTGGTTGTTGACGGCGATTCCCACCTTAGAAGTTTGTATGCCAATTAACTAATAACTCGTATTGATTGCTATGATTGCGGCCGTCTCAGTGTGAGTTGTATTGACTGGGTTGCATGTTTTGTTTTGATTATACGTGGATCGAATCTTTTTGAAGATGACATGAAGAAAAACATGAAGAAGTTCGGACCAAGTCGGGTTTGTCATGTTACTGCGTCTAAAAATCCTCCTCTAAGCTTTTATGGTTACCTGGTTATAAGACTGAGGCTTACATCTAACATGCCTGCTTGAAATTTTAAGACAATGGAAGTTGATGTGGATCAATACTTGCTACTTCGTTGATAGGACAATAATTCATTAATCAGTAAAAGTAGCCCCAGAATCTTAATATTTCTACAAGGTTTCGGGTTTCGCCAACAAGCATTCAGATTCTCTAAGTATTACTTCGCTAGACGATGTGCTGTTTCTGAAGTAGTGCTCAAGGTATAGTATATGTAACAGCGCCTTTTACGCTTGACCACATGGCTCCTGTTGCTCCTATTCCAATCATTAGGGCTGACCAGCAAACTAGTAACTCGCTGGATCAATTTTGGATGTTCCAGTTGAGTTTGATCTGCGATCTCTTCTTGGTAATTAGCACACTGTTGAGCCGCTATCGCTTTCCTAGACCAATAATTCGCGTTTGGGCCCATTGTACCTACAGGATGCCCACTGATTTACTCCAAGAACCATCCAGATGAGAATGTGAATCTTGTAGAGTTCTACAGCTCTATTTTGATTAAGTCCGCAAATACCTTGATTTCATATTCTTTTATCAGATTCAATGAGCAGATTCAATTACAATGCCAATCAGACCTCGCCAATCAGAAACTGACCATTGTGCATGCATCCATGTTGGTCTAGGTTAGGGTGACTCTATTCATTTCTACGTGAGGGATAGAGAGGTTAGACCGCTTCCTTGTATATTCATTCTCTCTTCGTTGCTGGGATATTTGTTGATACATCGATACTCATCGACTAAAATTAGACGAGTATGTGATAAAAGGACAGCACCTTGAAATAAGGTGAGGCGACTGAGTAGTGGTAGAGTTACAGATCAGATGGCCGAAGTGCGATTTAGACAGTGGACCTATTGTCTTAAGGGTATTGATGTGTTTTCCTACTTTGAAGACGAATACAACTCGTTGGGAGACGTATGGCTTCTAAACATCACTGTGAGCCAGAAAATTATTTTGCTCGTAGCAACCGAAATATTATTGGTGAAATCCCGTCAAGACCAAATGATTTGTAAGAGAAAATCTAGATCTCTTATTGATATGGTCCCTGGATATACGTTTGTTTATTCATTTCAATAAAAATTATAATTATGACAAAACACCAAAAGCAATACTGAGTGAAGCAAACAAGACGCGTAGCAAACAACACTTTTAATCACCGTCTATCACCGACTATGTTTCAACGGTTCCTAAAGTTGAATATGACTAAAGGGTTGACGTTCCATTGTCACAAGTTCATTTGCCTTTTCTTTACGTGCTGCAGCCTTTTACGACGTTATAAAGGGTTTTTCAATAAGAGCGCTACAAAAGTTTTTTTAAATAAAACAAAAACGGTTTTGGATATCAATGAAATTCTTTATTCCTGTGAAAGTACGTTCGATGTCGTTATGTATGGAACTCGATTTCTTTTGCATGGCCACCACGGGCACGCTTGCAGAAGTCCAGACGCTGAACCCAATTTTCGACGGTTTTCAAGCATAAATCGGCCGATACTGCTGCAATTTCACGTTCGATATTCGTACGAAGTTCATCAATCGTCGCTGGCTTGTTGGCATAGACGATAGACTTGACGTAGCCTCACAGGAAATAGTCTAACGGCTTCAAATCGCACGACCGAGGCCGCCAAGCGACTGGACCATTTCGTGAGATAACACGTTCACCAAACTTGGTTTCCAATAAATTGATTGTGACATTCGCTGTGTGGCGCCGTCCTGTTGGAACCACATGTCCTCCAAGTCCATATCATCCAATTGGGGCCAAAAATATTCGGTTATCATTGAACGGTAGCGATTCCCATTCACAGTAACGTGCCGGTCTTGATCATCACGGAAGAAGTACGGCCCAATGACGCCGCCGGCCCATAAACCACACCAAACCGTAATTTTTTCGGGATACAATGATGACTCATGGAGTACGTGTGGATTGCTGCCTAACCAATACCGCATATTTTGTTTATTAACGAAGCCATTCAGCCAGAAATGAGCCTCATCGCTGAAGATGATTTTTCGATGAAAATCCGAATCATTTTCAAGTTGTTGCTCAGCCCGATTCACGAACATACGACGCTTCTGGTGGTCAACCGGCTTCAGTTCTTGCATCAATTTAATCTTGTAAGGATGTAGGCCAAGATCTTTTCGCAAAATTCGCCATAACGACGTCACAGAGATGCCCAACGCTTGAGAACGACGTGTGAGAGACACATTTGGGCTTTTTGCAACTGAAGCCTCAGCGGCAGCAATATTCTCGACACTACGGGCACTTCTTTGTCTCACTGGCACGGGAACATTTTGTACTGTGCCTGTGGATTCAAATTTTTCCACTAGACGCTCAATTGTTGATCTGCTAGGACGATTATGACGACCATAAATTGGACGTAGCGCTCTTAACGTTGAGGCCACTGACTCCGAATTTCGGTAGTAAATTTTAATAATTTCGACTCGTTGTTGGGTCTGTATATCTCTCCATCATGAAATGGCAAACCTTACTGAAGAGAAATGTCAAAAGAGCGGCAAGAAATATGACGTCGTTTGCTGTCCCTGTCGCTCTACTTTTGTAGCGTCCCTGTTGAAAAACCCTTTACAAGTATGACAGCAATAAATCTGCAACATCATTGTGTAACGATTTTCCTACTTTTCATCTTAATTTAAACAATTTTCTTGTTAACAATAATATTTGCCAATAAATAAACAATAAAAATATATTTTTGCATTTTAAAATAGTTTCGCAACAATAAATCCTAGTGATACGTTAAAGTATATTGACCGTGCAACTGTGAGCGATATTTTGGATGAAATGAAATGAGTACAAGGTCCTTCAAATTAATGTTTAAAAGAAAATCGGGCCAAAATTGTACAGCCATTCAAAAAATAAACTGCTTATCTAAGGAATTAAATTAAAATAGATTCCAACCCAAACTTACTAATACCAATAACGTCAAAATTGTCCCAGAACATTTCAAATAAACAGTTGCGCTGTCACTCAAGACATCTTGACAGCGAAAAACAATAAAAAAAAAGTACTGTCAAAAGCATTAGGTAATGAAATTTATGGCGCAACAATTCAGCCTAGTCGGTTCTACAATATTGCAACGTTGTGCTGAAAAGATAGTGATGTCAGAAAATATTTCTTTCTGACTATTGTTGGACTTTTAGCCTTCTCTCTACTTAGTTCTTCAGAACCAAAACTTGGTTAGCCTACAACTTTTCTGTAAAGTATGATCTGATGAAAGACTACGTGATGAATGGAACCTCAGAAGGGATTTAGCATAACATAATGGCTTTAGGTGGCGTTGAATACCAGGTCCATTCGAGCCAGTATGCCCTCATGGAAGACCTTTATGTCGAAAAATAAAAACAATAATTAGAACTCTAATAATTCAAAAAGTTTTCCTTCGTACTTTGGGAATGACGAGCAGATTCAATTTCGGAAAAAGACTGTAGTGACTGTAGGAAGAAACTCTTTCAGAGTCATCTTATGAGTTTTCAGTCACTCCTCTCAAGACTGACGTTGTTCCCTTTTACCTTTTGTCACTAAGAAGGGTCCTCTGGATGAGAAATTATATTCTATGCGTCGTTGTTTGGTAGAACTACGAGTAGCTTTCAGAAAAAATATGACGTTGGTGCTTTTACAAGACTCCAAAGTATAGTCTGTCTTTGTTGCTGGGGCTTTCCCTAGAACTCCTGGCTATGCTCCAGGCGCGTTAAATATTCATAAAGCCATCTTTCACTGGTTAAGAAATGGAGTCTTTCTGCAGGACGAAAGCGTTCTTTGTTAGGAAAACTTGGGTTTGTCTTCCAAGCGGAGATATGCCCCCAATCCTGATGGCAATGAACTATTGTATATTGTGAAGAATCGGTGAAGAGGGCGAAGTACGATTATCTGCATCTAACTCACTATTTCCAACCTTGTTCAACGCTGAATTCACGAGGCTTGTTTTCGTGCAGTGTTTCCGTACCCGATCTGGGAGTCTGCATCCCCGGTCAGGGCTTCGATTGGCAGTTGAATTACATAAACTACGCTTTTGCTAAGCAACTAAGTCTTGAAATGTTTGCACACAACGAAAATTATGGAGGAAAGTGAGGTACCGGTGAACGTACTCGTAAGTAGGTAGAAGTTGTTATCTGGTTAGGTCCTACCTAACACAAGTAGCGCGGATACGCCGTTTTGATAGCACACCGTGAGCCGGATTTCGAAGGTCTTTGCTAACAGCGTAGTTTTCAGATCCATCCTGTGGAGTTCAGAAAGTTAATAATGTTGCAGAATTTTATGCCAGAAATCTCTGACAATTCCTTGAGAAAGGGTTTACCAGGTGTGCGGTGGCCAGTTCTAGCTAATGCCGGGAAGTCACACGGCAGTCTTTGATAATACTAGCTAGTTCTAGTTAGTTCTAGCTAGTACCGGGTGATGACGGAGAGAGAGCCGAATAGGGTTTAAAAGGAATACCTAACTTGGCAGCATGTAAGCTAATTGATTGTGATTTTTGCTGTATCGGTGCGAGTTCTGTTGATTAAGTCACTCGTCCTGTTTTTATTATGGGCGGGCCATATCTGTCTGGATATGGCACTGGTTTCTAGACTGTTCCACCTATAGTTGGCAATAGAGAGAAAGTGTTGCTCCCATCGGAGAGCAGAGGGAACTCAGAGGAGAGTGATATTAACCTGAACGCTTACCTGCGTCATAATTTCCTTGCAATTTTCTACTAGTTTAGAGGAAACAGTGATTGAGTGAAGCGCTTTGATGGCAGCCAGGATGTCAATAAAGATTCCAATGTTGTTTATGGTAATGGAGCTGAGGCTAAGTATCTTGCAACTTGCTCCTACGCCGCATTCTATCCGTGAGCGGTCGGTGCAGATCGATACTTGGTATCTCGATAGGTATCCTAGGCAACAGAACAAGAGTTATACTGTGGCCATCAATTCAATTTGAATGTAATTACACTAAGCCAAAAACAATTGCGCACATAAATTCGAAAGCAAATAGGATTTGTATTTACTGGCGGCACCTTCTGTGAAGATCTCTGTATGGGGCCAAAATAAAATTGAATTGCAATTTCTCAAGACATCAAATCTTTCGTAATGACTATGCAAACTCATATCTCGAATAATTCCCAAACATTCTTGTGCATGTGTTAGTTGAAATAGAACAATTTCAATGATGAAAAACTGCCTGTCTGTGGATTCTGAGGAAAATATTCATAAGTAAACCATCGAAATCGGCCAGATACGAGTACATACCATATATTCTTGGTAGTGGATGCCAAAACCCCCATAAGTGCATAGTTGGACTTCGTTTATCAACATCCGACTGCGGATCATTAATATTTTCGAACGAAATATTAGGCATAGCACGCGTCCTACTACTCGTATATCGAAGATTGAGTACGTACGTACGTACGATGGTGCCGATTTATATTCTTGTATCTCTAGTCGTTTTCAATTAGCACAAATGGTGTTTGTGTATTTGGGCACGTTGCTGATAGACTAGAACCAGAGGAGGAGAGATCTTTGAAGAAACGTGGATAGTTTTTCAATTAGATATGCGTCTTCTAATACTTGGGCAATTTGCGCGCGACCGACAGGCCGGCAGAAGTCGTTAATTTAATTTTACTCAACGAAATCTTTATACAAAAATGCATGACTGTACTAGAGTCTCGGTACTGGGAGATTCAATGGTGTTTTGCCAAGAAAACTTGTTCTATTGTTTTAGTATGGACATCAAAGACAACTATTGTACATTCATTATGTTTGAATCCACAAGGACTTGTTGTATATTTTGTAAAATAATATTTAATTCTCAGTTTTCTCGAATGTCTTCTTTTCGAATGATGGTTTGCATTATTGTCCACGTCCGGGTCAACACACAAAGTTTACTTATATGCCCAGCAAGTGATCGTAAGGCAAATAGGATATGGGAGCTAAATTATGAGACCGAAGACGGACAGCGATACAGGCAATTCTGAGGTTGACTGACATTTAAATGCTCTCCATTTTCTTCCTCACAAATAATCGCTCGTACTTAGGAGTTTTGCGTTACGGTACGCAACGTTTCCAGTTTCAAACTTTTAATCGCTGCATGAATATTCAATACATGTAAGCTCGTCGCTTTAAACAGCCTCACAAAAAGAAATCAATCGAAATTGCCCGGTCGCTGAAAAGATCCCGACGGTAAAAGCCTTCCCTGTTCTCGGCTTCACCATCCTCGACGGGACGTTCACCGACTGAATGACGAGCCATATCGAGGAGGACAGTGATGTTCCTCAACGACTGTCTTGTGGAATAGACAGAAACGATCTGGAGTTTGGCAACCTCTACGCCATAGCCTGAAGCCTTACCAACAAGCTATACAATTCCAGAAAGATCTTCTTCACCTTGTAGGGTTTGCTAGACCTTGGTTCTAAGTGGCACGAATTCGACAAAGTTCTTGTCATAGAAATCATCTAGGGTACCGCACTTATCTAAACCGCAGAACAACTGTACGATATCCGAGCGCAGTAGAAGTGACGGGATCTGAGAATATGTGTGATAGAATAGAAAGAGGACCCTCATGTTCTAGATTACCCAAACACTTGAGGCCAAACGGGTCTTAACACTCAAGAGGAGTCTTAAAATGCTCAGGCATTTCGTTACCACGTTCTCTGCAACCGACATACAAGTAGATGATAAATATACTTGGACAAGACTTGTGAGATGACAGTTTTACTACAACCAAAGAATAACGATTCCAAAATGCAGTTAGAAGTGAATGTTTAGCAGTTAGGCTAATTCCTGCAATATGTTGTTTAGAAGAGGTTCGGATATGTATTGATTGCCAGCAACAAATCTTAAAGTCAAGGCGACCGACATTCCTCCGAATTGGGCAACTAGGCGACCAACGAATGTAGTAGCTATCTCCACTCTGTTTGGCGTTTTCTCACAAACTCTTCGAATTGATTTCTAAATAATGAAGAGTGGCGGCATCTATTGGGAGCACTGAAACTACAATTGTAGTAACAATAAGGCAATCGATTTTTTCGCGTTCTGTCTCCTTCTATCAACCTGTGTCACTGTGGCGAAAGCAACCATGAAAAGAGAAAACATATGTCGAACCACTGATTGTGCACACACACTTGTATACGCGAACTTGGTTGTGTTGGCAAATGCGTGGCAATAGAGAATAAAATGTTGATTCCCCTACGAGAAGTTTGCTTGTGTTTTTAACATATTCCAGCCCAGGACGACGATTACATAATATCATCCACAGACAGGTTAGCACATTTCAGTTTTCAGAAATACGAGTATGTGTTGCGTTAGTTCAACATCATTAAAACTCAGATTATACCACTTTCTAAGGCTTCCTTAGCAGAGCTGTTCACGAAGATAAAATGGAGTTGTAATCGATTTATTGTAACATAAGATTCCAATAAATTGTTGTACCGTGTTGTTGCAACCACATCTTTCTCTCATCTATATTTTGTAAGAAAGATGCTTTTAGAAAATAAATAAAAGTTACTTAATTCGGACCCGTGCTGTCAGGTTTATAAGTAGAAACCTGCATTAACCCAAACCTGACCTGCCAGGGGCAGGCATTCCAGCAAATAGCATCTCGCTTCTCCATGGGAAAAATGGATTTCGAAGTCTTTTTGTAAGTGTCGCCGAGAAAGTATCACAGTTTCGCTTCATAAAAATCCATATAAGACTGTCAATGTCAAAATCATCAATAAAGTATTGTTGGACATTCGATTAATCTAGGAACTTGAAGTTTCGAGTGCTATTGTACTTTCTCTTACTCTCCGTTATACTTCTTTGAGTCGATCCAGAAGCTGTAAGTTTTTGCTGCTCCAGTAGTCGTTGATATCGTTTACCTCCTTCACCCTCAAAAAAGTTGTTTTTCCCAAGATGTAAATCTAGTCTTCATATTCAGCTCCGGTCTCGATCAGCAAAATAGAGCTCGGAGTGCCTGATGGTAGTTTAAAGAAATAGCGGGTTAGCTTGCCCCCCAGACTTGGGCACATTAAGCTTGGATAGCACCGATAGCACTTCGCACCGAGAGTAATATTTTTCTTTTTCAAAAAACAATGCCACGTTGCATTGATGCTACTCTCAGCTCATTTTTGGAGTAAATTATGCTCCATTTGCGTCTAAAGTAAGCTTACATATGACAGCTATTAAATGTCAAAAGAGAAAAAATCGTAAAGTTGACATATCACAATGGCGCTTCCTGTCATACAGCATTTCACACCATTGATATAATATATATCCTCGTAAATCGATTTTTTTCAATTATTTTCCTCGTGAACAGCTCTTCTGAGGAAGCACCGGAAAGTGTTATAATCTGAAAACTACTCGTAATTCTGAAAACTGAAATGTGACAACCTGTCTGTGGACGACATTATGTAATTGTCGTACTGAGCTAGGATATGTTAAAACAAGCAAACTTCTCGTAGGGGAATCAGGATTTTATTCTCTATTTCCACACATTTGCCAATACAACCAAGTTCGGGTAAATGGGGGTGTGTGTACGAGTACAATACTACAATCAGAGTTTGACGGTTTTTTGCTCTTTTCATCACTGTCTTTCACCATAATTGATCAGGTTGATAGAAAGAGTAAGCAAGTGAGAGAATCGGTTCCATTATTGTTACTAGAATGTGATGTCATTTGTATTGTTGGTTCATCGCGTGAAAGGACAGCAATGGATGCCGACAATTCTAAAAGTTTTCGATAAAACGCCGGCCAGCAAGGGGAGGACCGAGATGGGTAACACATTCTTTCATTACATTAGCCGGAAGACCATCAGGGCCGGACGAAAAATCATCTTAAAGTTTGGTAATGTTTTCAGATATCAAAGATGTTGTTATATTTGAGTGAGATGGATGACGTCTCAGGATAGTTAAAGTAACTAGGATCAGGTTAAGCTGTTTTCTTAGAAAATGATTTGTTAAAATGACAGGCAAAGAAATTTGCAATGGTTCTAGATGTGATTGGTTCAAGTGTACTCCCCTTTCTAGCGTCGAGCAGTCGTCGCTGCAAGCTAAACTGAAACTATCTGTCCTCAGTTTTGGTTTCAGGTTGTTTATTCTGGGCCTTTTCTTCCAATCGTGATCCGCGAGAATGGAAAATTTACATTCTTGGAAGGTGACCTTCACATTGTGACCCTGAAGATTGAGGGTAGTGTCATATTTGAGTGAGGGATGACCAGCTACAAACTACAAACAAGGCTAATTGTCAACTTAGAACGTATTTGCTTTGAAGGTGATTTTACGCATTTGAAATTCCAATCGAAAGATTGCTGCTAAGTGATTTTAGAGTGGATTCCTTGTGAAGAAGCATTTCATTTTAATTAAATTAGTTATTAAAATTGTGAAACAGATTCCTTTCAAATTAAAATGCCAGTGCACAAAGTTTTATTCGTTTGATTAATTTTTTTTTTGTTTGAATGTGCTTGCAGAGCAAACATTTATTTTTTTATTTAATTTAACAAAAAGCAAATAGATGTTTGTATATACCGTGCAAATGTTGGCATTGTGTCAAAGACTTTGTTTGCCAAAAAAATAAATAAATAAATAAGTAAAGAAAAAAAAACACAGAAATAACATCTCACCCAGTATCCGCTCACATTTGTTTAGTTTATCAGCGGTATATTCTATTTAAAATCAGCTTGTGATTAATTAACAAAAAAAAATACTGTTTTTAAAAAAATGTATATATTTTGCGAGAGGCGCATTTGTGCAGCATGAGGCAAAACAACACACAACCAAGACCTACATACGAGTATTGTCTTTAGTAACCAATAAACACAAAATGCAAAACGAGGCGTGAATGCTTACGGCACGACGGCAAATGCGAAGGCGACGCTATAGGCGGTATAGGAAAATTCCAAAAAAAAAATTATTATGTAACAGCATTTGGTTAATTTTAGTTAAAGAGTTTTATTTGTTTAGTGCACACATACTCACTTGGCCTTCAACTTTCTGCCATCAAGTTGTGAACTCAAAGTTGGTCGAAACTTACCTAATGTACATATGGCGAGGACATCTTCTGAGTAGTACTCAGGGCACAGTGTCAACAGTGATAAAGTGACAACAGAAGAAAAGGTCGCTGATATTTGTGTATTCCATCCACAACTGAGACACACTCCTTTGACCAAATTTTAGTAGTAAATTAGCGTGAGCTACTTCCAATCATTCGGGTGATAAAGCATAAAGACAGGGACCATTTTGAACTTAAATCTGATCCACTGGATCTCATTGTCCTTCCACGATGAGGTGCTTTGAAGTCAAACAAGTCAAACTAAGAAGCACAATTCGGACAATTCCCCGAAATATTCAAGGAGAAACTGAAAACGATGACATCCACTATAAGACCTATCCACACAGCTGATAATGTTAGACAATGCTAGAGGCGCATTCCCTGAGACGAAATTTATTTTCCCTCAACACGGCATTCAAGCTTTTCTGCGCTGCCGAAAATGGGTGTCAATCAGACCTAATCTGTCTTAGGTGTTAGTCATATAGACCCAATCAAGATGTGGGTGAATTGTTAAATTTCAGCTACCAGCTGATCCAATCAGTTTTTGGACTGAAGTTTGTTCAAGAGCAAAACTGGTTTTACTAGGAAGTTTTAAGGGACTAAAGGACCTGACGAACAGGATAGCACTTCTTATTTGTAAGAGTTTTACTGCATGTCGATGTCAGTGATCTGGGGAGCTGATGTTTCAGATGGATACTAAGGCAAGTTTCTGAAGACACGGGCTGGATAGGAATATGGTAAATATGTAGTATGAACTGAATTTAAGGTTTAATAATAGGTGTGTGAGTATGAAATGTCGATTTGACTAACAGATGGCATTACTACTACATATGGTTTGTGTCCATGATAGCAAATTTGTCAATAAAATCCAGTATGTCACAATATCGAATTTCGTGCCAGATAAGGACTATTTTTAGTCAAAGAAAACCGCTGTTGTTTGTGATGAACAAGCATTATAAGATGAAGACTCGACTCAAAAACAAGGACAACTCACTAAAGCATTGAAAGTTAATCGTACAACTGTTTCCAAATGTTTAAAAGCCACGCATGTGGCGACTGAGGGAGGGATGGTACAAGAACAAACTGGATTATACGACGTTCTTTTGCCAACGGCTGTCGTTACTCTTAAGTCGGTTGCAGGGCAAAATTATCAATTTAGAGCATTGTTGGACCAGGGGTCACAGGCGTCATTTGTGACGGAGCGAGTAGTTCAACTGTTGGGTCTTCATAGGGATAAAGTTTGCATTAATGTTAATGGTCTGTCAGGATCTAAGGTCACTACTGGTCGTTATAGAGTCAATCTATCTGTTGGTTCAAGGCTGGATCCGCTAAGGATCCGCTTGCCTAAGGTGAGTGGTGTCTTACCTAATAAAAGAGTTGTCATAACCAATTGTACGCATTTGCAACAATTAAGCCTTGCGGATCCAAAATACTTCGAGCCACAATCTGTTGATATTTTGTTAGGCAGTGATGTCTACGATGAGTGTATTTTGGATGATACTCGGCGTGCGGGCAGTGGGCTACCTATCGCTCAGAAAACAACATTTGGGTTCGTTATATCGGGAAAGAATACCAAACGTGTACCTTCATGCACAATATTGTCATCTTTGCATACCCAAATCGAAATCGATTTCCTTTTAAGGAAGTTCTGGGAATTCGAAAATATTGCCGATTCTCATGTTCCCTTAGATGAGGATCAATGGTGTGAAGACTTTTACAAAAATACTCATGAGCGTTCAGAAAACGGCAAATATCGGGTGAGACTGCCACTTAAGATCGATATTAATTCATCTTGTTCTATTGGAAGGTCAAGGTTAATAGCTTTAAAGCGCTTTGAGCACTTAGAAAGGCGTTTGCAAAAAGATAGCCAATTAAAACGAATTTATATCGAGTCTATCAATGAGTATTTAAAAATGGGACAAATGAAGCCGGTTCAGACTAGTGAAGATCAACACTGCGTCGTGGAAAATAATAATGAACAGCGATATACTTGTTTCTACCTTCCCCATCATGCAGTTGTGAAGGAGTCGTCAACGAGCACAAAGGTGCGAATTGTGTTCGATGCATCTACAAAAACTTCAAATGGAAGGTCGCTCAATGATATTTTGGTTACGGAACCAGCACTTCAACAGGATTTATCTGCTATTCTTACCAATTGACGTACTTTGAAATATGTATTCATGGCGGACATAGAAAAAATGTTTCGTCAGATCAATATGCATGAAGACGACGCACAGTATCAGCGTATACTATGGAGGGAAGATCCTAGCCATTCGATTCAGGAGTATTATTGTTCCACTGTTATGTTTGGAACTGCCTCAGCTCCCTACATGGCAATACGTACAATGCATCAATTAGCGGACGATGAGGGTCACCGATATCCGATGGCTGAACAAGTCATAAAGCAGCAAATGTATGTTGATGACATACTCTCTGGTGCGAATTCGATTGAGGTTGCGTTGAGTAAACAGAAGCAGGTTATAGAAATGCTGCGGAGCGGATGTTTCGAATTGCGAAAGTGGGCTAGTAATCATCCTAGGTTATTGGACAATGTCCCCGAGGATCACAGGTATACACACGGCTTGATGGAACTCAACACATCGGATAATATCAAAGCGTTAGGGATGTATTGGGACCCAAACACTGATGAATTTAAGTTCAAAATCAATTTTAATATTACCACCGATTCACCTACTAAACGGATAATGCTGTCAACTATCGCACGTCTCTTTGACCCACTAGGCCTCCTCAATCCAGTTATAGTATCGGCGAAGATATTATTGCAACAATTATGGTTAAGCAAAATCGGCTGGGATGCGCAAGTACCGACACCAATTCAAAGGACTTGGAAACGATTTGGTGATGATCTTCCATACATTACGCAGCTTCGAGTTCCACGATGGTTGGATAGCAAGGACGATTGGAGTGCCTACGAATTACACATATTCTGCGATGCGTCAGTGTATGCTTACTCTGCTGTTGCGTACCTTAGAATTTGCAAGGATCATGACATGTTTTCAAGTAATTTAGTAATGGCAAAGTGTAAAGTAAGTCCCACAAAACCGAAAATAACTATCCCTCGAGCGGAATTGTGTGGAGCTGTTTTGGCCACTAAGGTTTTAAAATTTATAAAGCAACATTTGTGTATGGGTATTGGCTCTTCAAACACTTTCTTATGGACCGATTCTTCTATCGTTCTTAATTGGATCAGAGGAGATCCAGGCAGATGGAAACCTTTTGTTTCAAATCGTATTCGAAAAATTATAGCTGAATCCTTTGTCAACCAGTGGCGGCACGTGACTTCTGAAAATAACCCGGCCGATATTTCTAGTCGCGGGATAGCTCCATCCCGACTAGCAGATTGTAGTTTGTGGTGGCATGGTTCAAGATTCCTTCAGTTATCATTTAAAGATTGGCCCCAATCCATACTAAACACATCGTATAAATCTGTCGAGGAAGAGGAAAGACGATTGAAAACCTTTTTAATTTTGAAACCTGAGACGTATAAAAACCCTTTGCTTAAGAGATGGTCATCATTTTTTAAAATGACACGAATGTTTGCATATTGCATGCGGTTTGGTAAAAACTGTCGTGCAAAGTTTGCATCGAAATTAAATGGAAAATTATCAACCAGTGAGTTAAACTTAGCAGTTATAACCATCGTTCGACTTGTACAGCGCGAAGCCTTCTCTTCTGAATGGTGTAATTTGTCTTCAGGCCGACCGCTCCCGGAAAATAGTATCTTGCGTCCGCTCAATCCGTTCTTTGACAAAGAGAGAATGGTTATTCGGCTTGGAGGTAGATTAAAACATGCGCTGTTGTCTGAGGATCAAAAACATCCGTTTATCCTACCTGCGAAACATCATTTTACCAACTTGGTTGCTGAATATAGTCATTTTAGTACTCTACATGGTGGTGTGACACTTACGTTAAATCATATCCGGAGACAGTTTTGGATTTTGAATGGACGTACTGTCGTTCGTTCCGTCATTCACCGATGTATTACATGCTACCGGAATAGACCGAGACCCTGTACGCAGCTAATGGGGAACTTACCTGCTGAGCGTGTTCGTCCTGCTCGCCCATTTTCAGCTACGGGTGTAGACTATGCTGGTCCTTTCAACATTTTGCCTTCTAAAGGCCGAATTGTTACTGGCGATGAAAAGTGGATCTATTTCGACAATCCGAAGTGGAAAAAATCGCAACCAATACGCAGTATCCACGAAAATAGGTTATGCTTTGTATTTGGTGGGTCTAGAAGGGAATGGTGTACTATGAACTGCTTAAACCTGGTGAAATGGTTGCTGGGGATCGCCATCACCAACAACTGGTAAAATTGAATCGAGCATTAAGCAAAAACTACCAGAATATGCCCAAAGACACGCATCAATACTTTTCCATCATGACAATGCTCGTCCGTTAGTAAAAAAGTTCTGCCCAACACGCCGTATTCGCAGTCGGATTTTCGGAACAGTATTTTCAGTCTTACGAAGAAGTGAAAAACTTAAATCTGATCCACTGGAACTCATTGTCTTTCCACGATGAGGTGCTTTGAAGTCAAACAAGTCAAACTAAGAAGCACAATTCCGGCAATTCCCCGAAATATTCAAGTAGAATCTGAAAACGATGACATCCACTCTAAGACCTATCCACACAGTTGATAATGTTAGATAATGCTGGAGGCGCATTCCCTGAGACGAAATTTATTTTCCCTCAACAAGGCATGCAAGCTTTTCTGCGCTGCCGAAAATGGGTGTCAATCAGACCTAATCTGTCTTAGGTGTTAGTCATATAGACCCAATCAAGATGTGGGTGAATTGTTAAATTTCAGCTACCAGCTGATCCAATCAGTTTTTGGACTGAAGTTTGTTCAAGAGCAAAACTGGTTTTACTAGGAAGTTTTAAGGGACTAAAGGACCTGACGAACAGGATAGCACTTCTTATTTGTAAAAGTTTTAATGCATGTCGATGTCAGTGATCTGAAGAGCTGATGTTTCAGATGGATACGAAGGCAAGTTTCTGAAGACACGGGCTGGATAGGAATATGGTAAATATGTAGTATGAACTAAATTTAAGGTTGAATAATAGTTGTGAATATGAAATGTCGATTTGACTAACAGATGGCATTACTACTACATATGGTTTGTGTCCATGATAGCAAATTTGTCAATAAAATCCAGTATGTCACAATATCGAATTTCGTGCCAGATAAGGACTATTTTTAGTCAAAGAAAACCGCTGTTGTTTGTGATTAACAAGCATTATAAGATGAAGACTCGACTTAAAAACAAGGACAACTCACTAAAGCATTGAAAGTTAATCGTACAACTGTTTCCAAATGTTTAAAAGACCTGGGAAAGATCAAAAAAGAAGGAAAATGAGTTCCATGATTGATACATCGAAAGGCGCAAAACCGAATTGTTACTGGCGATGAAAAGTGGATCTATTTCGACAATCCGAAGCGGAAAAAATCGCAACCAATACGCAGTATCCACGAAAATAGGTTATGCTTTGTATTTGGTGGGTCTAGAAGGGAATGGTGTACTATGAACTGCTTAAACCTGGTGAAATGGTTGCTGGGGATCGCCATCACCAACAACTGGTAAAATTGAATCGAGCATTGAAGCAAAAACTACCAGAATATGCGAAAAGACACGCTTCAATACTTTTCCATCATGACAATGCTCGTCCGTAAGTAAAAAAGTTCTGCCCAACCCGCCGTATTCGCAGTCGGATTTGCGGAACAGTATTTTCATTCTTACGAAGAAGTGAAAAATTGGATTGATGAATGGTTGGCCGCAATCCATCAATTACAAGAAAGTTAATCATAGTTAAAGACGGCGAACACATTGATTATTAAATTCATTCGATATGTTGTTTAAATAAGTGAGTTTATTGAGCAAAAACAAGGTTTTGTTGATAATAGAGTGACATCTATGCTCCATCAAATAGTGTGACTAAATCCTTTATTTCTCAAAAAAAAAATTATATTGATTAGAGAGTTGTTAATATGGGTGTTCTTTAATCCATCTTACAACTCATTGCTTGGATTATTTCCCTCCAGTTTTCCGATTCCAAAAAAACTTAACACATGCTCAGACATTTTAAAAGCCCTTCTTGAGTGTTAAGTTATATAAAAAAGAAAATCGCTGCCAGAATACTATCTGACAGATTGACATGAATTGTCTAAATAATCTTCCAGATTCCGATAATGTTCAACATTGTAGCCTTTCAAAAATAAGTAAAAAAAGGAGGATAAATTATAGACAACTTAATGAATATCTTAAGCATGAATTCTGGGAACCGGTTTTCTTAGAAAATGATCCTTCAATTGCATTCGATATTTTTATGTCAATATTTAATAAGCATATAAAAAACTGCACTTTCGATCTACCACCTTTAAGTAATCAAACATTTTTGAAGCCATGGATGACTCAAAACCTTTTAAAACTTATAAAAATAAAAAATAATCTCGCCGTAAAATATAAAAACCATCCAAACAATTCAAGGTTAAGAAAATACTATAGTTGTCTATGCAAGAAAGTTCAAAACAAAATTGTAGAAGCACAAAATAAATTTTATATTAACTCCTTTTTACAGGCCAAAGGAAATGTTAGAAAAGAATGGAAAATTGTTAATAGCGTTTTAGGTAAAAAAAAAGGAAACTGTCGGAATAGAAACTATAGAAATTGATGGTGTTAAATTTAATGAGTATTTCACTGATATTTCCGAAAAACTTAAGCCCCCTGATGAGTCAAATAGGACTTGCATGTGTTCCGTTCTTTCAGAGATTGGTTCAGATGTCATACAAACAAACAGTTTTGTTTTTCGTTCGTTTACATCTTATGAAACCTACAAAATAATTTTGTCCTTAAAAAATAAAAATTCTTGTACAATTGATGGTATTTCTGGTACGATGTTGTATAATACCTCCTTGTATATTGTGGATGTTTTGACTTATTTATTTAATTTCTCTGTTCTAAATGGCTCTTTTCCTAAGCAACTAAAACAAGCCGAAGTAATCCCACTTTTTAAAAAATGTTGCAGAAAGTGTCTGTCCAATTACCGGCCGATCTCTCTGCTACCAAGCATTTCTAAAATCTTCGAGAAACTAATGAAGTCTCGAATGTTATCATTTCTTGATAAATTTCAATTTTTTTGTGACGAACAGTTTGGTTTTAGAATTGGACTGTCTACTGAAGATGCTATCTTAAGAGTGTACAACCAACTGTATGAGGGTCTTAACTGCAGCAAACCTACGATGGCTCTTTTTATAGACATGACTAAAGCCTTTGACATGGTTAACCACGATCTACTTTTAGACAAATTATACAATGCGGATTTCAGGGGTATAATTCATAAATGGTTCTATTCCTATCTGAAAAACAGAGAGCAAAAAGTTACCTTAAATAACAGTTCAAGTGACTCACGTTTTCTAAAAAATGCCGTGCCTCAGGGATCAGTTATTGGCCCTGTTTTATTCTTAATTTATATTAACTCTCTGTTTAAACTCAAATTAAATGGATTGCCCACAGCTTTCGCCGATGACATAGCCCTAACTTACAAATCCCAAACACACTTCGACTGCATCGCTGAAATTTCTATGGACTTAGAAACATTGAGGCTTTGGTTCTTTGCACATAAGCTTATTATTAGCGAGAAAACTAAACTAATTTCTTTCAGCACAACTAACAATGTCTTATCAAATTTCAATCTATGTTTTTATTCATACGATTGTAATAAATTTCGCCTTCCTATTCATAAATGTGGCAATAATAACTTTTTTATAAACAACTCTTGTTCCAGTAAATGCTTTAATATTGAATCAGTGCAACAATATAAATACCTCGGAGTAATAATTGATTATAAGCTGAATTGGAAAGACCACACGCAGTCAATCAAATCTCATGTGTTATTGGTGGCACGTTATATGTATCTGCTTAAGCAATTCTGCTCTACAAAACTTGCTAAAACAGTGTACTATGCTCTTGCTCACTCCAAGTTACAATATGGTATCACATGTTGGGGTGGTTTTTATCACAACACTTTCCTACCAATATTGACAGCTCAGAAACACTTGATTCGTATTTATGTAAAAAAAGATCGCTTTACTCGGAGCTGGCCTCTATTCAGTGATTTGCATATCCTACCAGCTAGACATCTTTACGTTTTTAAGGTTCTAAAAGATTTTTATAAACGGAGTGGAAACATCCCAAGCAGATGCTCACAATTCTACAGTCTGCGTGTTAATTCATTGCATTTCGTAAACGTTCCAATGGCTCACAGAACTCATTTTACACATTTTTTTATAAAGTTACAGCCCCTACTATTTATAACAACCTTCCTTCCTCTATTCGTTCCATTTCCAACATTCACTTATTTCTAAAAACCCTTAAGAACTGGCAAAAAACAAAAAAAAAAAAAGGCTTCTATACATATTCTGGAATTTGTTGCTTCGAAAAGGGGCATAAAGTAGGTGTGATGTGGCACGTCATACTGTTCTCAACCTAAAGTTGTCCATCTTGTACCACATGAGCTCCATTTCAAATTACAAAAATCAGACGTTCTTCGTGCTTTTGTCTAGATGAATCTTCATGGGGCAGAATGAATATAAACCGTATACGAGGTTGCATTTCAGAGGCTTACTGTTGTTGTAAGTTCCAACAGAGATCCTTTTCTACTATTTCTATGAGACCTTGTTAACTACAAAAGAAAGTCCGATGGTTACCCTCCTTCCCTCTCTTTCAACAACAGGTCATCAACCGATCCACTCACCATTGCCAACCTATTTGCCACATTTTTTAAACAATACTTCACCAACGACTCCTTTGTACCAGATCCATCCTATTTTAGTTACCTACTGAACTTCTCTAATGGCCCACTTCTCTCTCATATTTTTGATCCGTCTTATATCGAATATAAATTACACCAACTCAATGACGAATTCACACCCGGCCCAGATGGCCTCCCTGCCATATTTCTTAAAAAATGTTCTTCCTCTCTTTCCCTTGCCCTTTCTAATCTCTTCCGTCTATCCCTTTCACAAGGAGAATTTCCTCAGGTTTGGAAAACCTTCTTCATAACCCCGATCCACAAGAAAGGATCAAAGAATGAAATAACCAACTATCGTCCCATCGCTAAACTCTCCCATATACCCAAACTCTTCGAAAGTATTTTGTATGAAGCTCTAAGCTTCCAATGCAAATCACTTATTTCCCCTAGACAACATGGCTTCTTAAAGGGTAGGTCAACCACCACAAATCTCGTTGAATTCGTATCCTTTGCCCTCTCTGCCCTAGAGAATGGCAATGAAGTCGATGTAGTTGCAACCGATTTTAGCAAAGCCTTCGATAAAATCTCTCATCGGTTAATTATCTTTAAATTGTCTGCCCTCGGCTTTGAACCCATATTGTTAAAATGGATATCCTCTTACCTCGAAAACCGTTTTTACAGTGTTCGTTTTAGGTCAGCCCAGTCCGCTCCATTTTTGGCCACCTCTGGAGTTCCACAAGGCAGCCATCTCGGTCCCCTTCTTTTTATATTAACCATAAATGATCTCGATATGATCATCAAACACTCGTCTGTCTCCCTTTACGCCGACGATACCAAATTTTTCAAAACCATTTCCTCTCCCCATGACTATTTCCTCCTTCAACAAGATCTTGATAGTTTCTCGATCTGGTGCCTCAAAAATTCTTTGGAACTTAACATCGCCAAATGCCAATCCATCACCTTCTCACATAAGCGGAACCAATCTCCTCCCCGACTCTATCTTCTCCATAACCAACCTATCTCCTCCGTACAGTCTCTTCGCGACCTCGGCATTTTGTGTGACAGCGAGCTCAACTTCCGTTTACATATGGATGAGATAATCCTCAAAGCCAACTCTGCACTAGGTTTTGTAAAACGGTGGTCCAAAGAATTCACCAACCCATACGTGACCAGGTCCCTCTATATTACCTTTGTTCGCCCCCTCCTAGAGTACGCCAGTCAAGTATGGTCCCCATATCATCGTGTTCATATCTCGAGAATTGAAAGCATTCAGCGTCGTTTTCTTCGATTTGCTCTTCGAGGTATGCCCTGGGACGATCCTTTTAATCTGCCCCCCTATCAAAATCGTCTCAACCTTATCAACTTAAACACCCTCGAAGATCGCAGAGATGCAGCAGACTTTCTCTTCATTCATCGACTCCTTTCAGGTCACGTTGAATGCGCGTCCCTTCACAACTCCATTTTCCTCAACACTAACCCTCGTAATCTACGTACCCCTCGACTCTTCTATCTACCAACCCACCACACCTCCTATGGCGCGAACGAACCAATCTCCCGTATGCTACGTCAAATCAACTCAAACCCTACCGTCTTTGACTTTCACCGCACCACTTCCTACCTCAAATCTGTTCTCCTTCACCACTCCAACCAACCTTAGTTTTAAGTTTTAAGTTTTAGTTTAAGTTTATTTTTTAAGTTATAGCTTGTATTAAGCCGAATAAATGGGGGCATTCGCCCCCACCAAAATTAGTCGTTGTCAATGGTATTTCTTTGGACGTCATTGCCATAAAAAAAATATATACTCGTATATAGCCATTAAGAACAATTAAAATAAGAATATACAATGCTTGACCTCCTGCGATGAGCTAGATGTGTTTGGTTTGGGTAAATCGCTAAAAATGACGGTTCATGGCCATTATATTTGATAGTCAGAAAAAGAAGTATTTTAAACTAAACAATGTGGGTACCCGAGCACCCGAGATTCATAATTGGATGTTTTGTTGAAATAAAAAAAAAAAAAAAACATCCCGTCGTTAAAATTTTCAATTTCCTTTAATTACACGATTTTTGCAGCCTAAGATACGAGTATCCCATTCAAATGCACAGATGTGTGACAGCGGCAATGTTAAAATTCAACTGTCAACGTCAAGTTTGGAAAGTATTTTCTTTGCACGGGCATGGTCACCCCTGTTTTCCGAGCATGTTCACATACTCGTACTTGTATTGTTTTAAAATAGCTTTTGGACAATCTCTTTTAATTTTATACCGAAAGTATATGAGGGAAAAAAAATTAAGCGTGTAACACAGTTCCTATTTGTTTGCCATAGTGTTTCAGTGTTTTCACGCATTTTTCCTCGAAATAATTCCTCTAAACAAAACAGAAGGCAGAAAAAATCAAAAAAACACTTATTCTGACCGTCGTCAGTTTGGTAAAAAGTTTATTTTTGAGATTGCTCAGCGGTGGCGGCGGAGCATATTGATTGACATTTTTACTTAGTGATGATTTTTTTTTTCCGATATTTTACCTGAATATTTGCACTAACAATCAGTTGAAGTTTGAATATCTAGCTCATCGCCTTGCTACACAAATAAAATTCAAATAGTATGATTTGAGTGTTTTTGATGTTTTCTGTGTTTAAAAAATGCTGATTTTTTTTGCAGGTGACTGAAAACAGAGCGATAAACGACATAGTTGACACAAAGATTATCTAAGGAGGATCGAAACCAAAATGGAAGTTGCAGAAGTCGGTTCTGAAACTGGAGTTTCCAAGAGCTCAACATCCGTTTCTGAGAGCTCTAAACAGGTATGTTACATATTTCATCCCAATTTGCTTCTACACTTGTGTGTTGCAACTCTGTTCAACATGTTTCAAATTCTATCTATTTTTTGCGAGTGTTTGCTTGTACGAGTATATTTTAAGAAAAAGCTAAATCTTTCAGTTGCATGACTCGTTATTAATATTTTCCATGTTCTTGGTGCCACATTTTTTTTTTTTTTTGGCATGTTGACTTGCTACTCAGTGAATAGGATTTTTGAAGGATGTCTCAAAAAAAAAAGAAAAAAGAGTAGCTGAATTTTGCGAAATTTCCCTATTTGCCATTGGCACATTTCTATTTCAAGGAGTGTATTACATTTACGAGTACTTGTATAAACTATGTTCTCAGTGTATGTTAACTTTGTAGACTGTCTTCTTTGTATTTGTGTAAAATTGTGTTTAACTCCGAATTGGCCCAGTCGTATACTTCATGGGTAGCTGTGTATAAAAAAAAAAAACATCATTTTCGAAACTGTATATATAAAAGTATTTTCCCCAGCATGTTTGCCAAAAATTCCACCGAAAATGTATGTTACACCTCCTCCTCCCCCCCAAAAAAAACAGATTTTTATTTTGGTGGATATTTTCCAAAAAAAACATCAAAAAATTTTGAACAGAAAACGAAAAAAAAAATAGAAAAAAAACCAACGAAAAAAAAACTCCTTTTTTCAGATAATTGCATCTGGAACAATGCAGCAAGCAATTAGCAGTGAGAAAAGTCTTGAGCAATCGGTGGAGCAGTCAATTCAGCAGAGTGTTGCACAGGAATCCTCGCAAGTAATTAAAAAATCCGTTGTGTCCTCCGTGTCGGTGAGTTCAACATCGTCGTCAACCAGGCAATTAGTGTCCTCGTCCAGTTCATCTCTTCAAAGCAAGAGTATTCAATCGATTGAAATTGTCGAAGATGCTGATTTCTAAGGACGACCATACTATGAGCTTACTCAAATACTCAAATACTCAAATACTCGTATCTTATATGCCTATACATATATATTTTATTATATTTTATTTATACATAAACAAACACTGAACTTACTTTCAATACAAGTTATACATACACATTTACACAAAAAGCACAATATTCGTAAAATTTACTCAATCCCACGTAATCCTCCAACATCCAACGATGAGTACATAAACTCCTGAATTTCAGAAAACCGTGCACGTTTTTTACGTAGTCTTTTGCACTATTGCATTTGAAAGTTGCTTTCACCCTCTCAATCACCTCTCAGGTGATTCATTCCTGAGTAGAATTTATCTATGATATCTCCGACGATATAAGGATGTAGGGATGTAGCATGAGCATCAAAGGCGTCGCACTTACACTGTTTTTATTAATTCTTTATTTTTTTTCTAAATAACCTTCCTAATATTCTCATAGTTTGGTGAGAAAAAAAAAAAAAATAAAATCCCACTTCCATCCACCCTACAACACAAATTTTTGTTTAATTGTTCAAAATATAAACATACACATAATATATACATACATATATATAACATGTAGAATTATGTTAAGTGAAAGCACTCGAATAGGGCGAAAAAATTGTTTGTTTTGTTAATCACTGTTTTAATTTACATAGCCCAATCAAAATTGTAATTTGTTTGCTTTTGTTGTCGTGGTTTTCGTTATAAGTTTGTCTTTGTTTTTTTTTATTTTTATTTTTTTATTTTTTATTTGCTATTTGTGTTTAAATTTGTAACTCTGGAGTTGGAAAATCTAATAAAACTATTAATTGTCTAGTAAGCCACATGATGTTTTTCTTTGAATGCTTTAACTACAATACATGGTGAATGTCTGTATTCGATAAATTTGCCTAAAAACAACTGAAAGTGGCAATATTTGATCTCAAAATCCAGTACTCGGATTTGCTACTCAAACTTGTTGACATTTCTTTGGAGAATCTTGACTAACTGAGAGCTCTAACCTGCAGCAGATCGGTGGGGGACGACAAATTCGCAAAAGAGATGAACCTTAATACCGATGCATTTGTGTAACATATACGAGTATGTAGGTATGAATAGAGTTCAACTTTGGCACATATAAACTTCTGGAATTTGTGTGGCGAATGATGGGCTATGTACGAAGCCAACAAATCTGAGTTCGATTCGCACGGGAAAATGAAAAATTAAATTTAACGTCACCACCATTTTGAAAGTGGATACTTGTACTCTGTACTGACAAATTACAGGACACTGGATTGTCTCACCAACAATAATATATTTAAAAATTTTTTTTTCCTTGAACTTGCCCAACTTGCCCTTTGTCTCTTATTCTTCTGTGATGGTCATTTCATACCATGAACTTAGTGTCCAAGTCCATAATTGTTCACATCCTTGCGGTTTCGAATGTGCTCCAAACACATTATGTCCTCTTCTTAGTTACTCCGTGACGACATAGGTCTCTTTTATGTCTGCATATTTCCAATTCTATGCTGAGAATTCCTTCGAAAAACCAAGTATGCCTGCATTTTTATTCCGTAGATTGCAATTTCATCTATTGTAGCACCTAATATGAAATCATCGTTTTGACTCTCTGGACTAAAGGATTCATCCTTGTCGAAAAATTTAGAAATGCCGCTTCATGTTTTTACGACCATAATCCAGTACAAAAAGCCTTGTTGCTATCATAAGGAGTACCTCCAGTATTACAAACTGGCCTCTAAATTTTGGCAAGGAGACATTTCTAAGGCCAATCTGCTTGCGGCCAGCTCCACACTTCCAGATTGTGCTTTGTCTCCGCCTACACTTGAGTGCGTCGAATCTTCAATGGGACGAATCCACTTTCGCACTCGTGTAGTAGCAAGAGTACTTAAAGATCTCAACATACATAAATCCGCTGGTTCAGATGGTATGTTTGCCCTTCTTCACTGCGTAAGCTTTTTCATCAATCCTACTCTTTAGGACCCTTCCCGAGCTGATAGAAAACAGCATTTGTCCAGTCCGTCCCTAAAAAAGGCGAATCATCTTCTCTCTCCTCCTACAGACCCATTGCACTTACGTCCCCTCTTTCCAAGGTCATGGAGACACTGATAAATCGTCAGCTCATGAAATATCTCGAAACACGAAAACTTCTCAATGACCGGCTTTCGTAGCAACAGATCCACTGGTGATTTGATGGCATGTCTCACCGAAAAGTGGAACCAAAGCGTACATCAATCTGGCGAAAGCAAGATAGTTGCACTTGATATTTCTAAGGCATTTGACAGAGTTTGGCATCAGGCTCTTTTGTCTTTCTTCTCAAATGGATTAGAAATTACGTTTCGGAACGTTCAATTCAAGTTGTCTTGGACGGTTTCAAGTCTGGTATTCACAAAATAAATGCTGGTGTGCCCCAGGGCTCTGTTCTGTCACCGACACTTTTTTTAATTTTCATTAATGATCTCTTGTCTGCTACTTCTAATCCAATATATTCCTTTGCTGATGACAGTACTCTCTGCTTTTCATATTCGTTCCCGGACTCACATCCCTGCTCTTCGGCTGTAGAACGAGAACGGCAACGTATGCTAAGCTCATTAAATTCCGATATCAACAGCATAACCAATTGGGGAACTATCAACAGAGTGGAATTTAATGCTTCCAAAACACAATGCTGTCTGCTGTCGTTAAAGCGAAATTGTAAACACCCAGCCATTATCCATGAATGGCACTTGCATCGTCGAAACCGACAAACTTTCCATTCTCGGTATGTGTGTCAATGACAACTTACGTTGGAATGACCACATATTTGATGTCGCCAAAAATGCTGCGAAATGTCTAGGTTTCCTCAAGCGATGTAAGAAATATTTTACCCCCTCTGATCTGGCCTCAATATATAAGGCATTTCTCCGCCTAAAATTGGAGTACAACTCCCACATCTGGTCAGGTGCTCCTAAAACATCTCTGCACCTGCTAGATAGGATTCAAAACCGTGCGATAAAACTTATTGACGATACTAATACCAGTCAATCAATGGACACCCTCGAACACCGACGAAATGTCTCGTGTCTCACTTTGTTTTATCGCTATTTCCACCACCAGTGCTCCACCGAAATCGCCAGTAGCATTCCGCCCATTCAAACATTCAACCGTAACACCCGTCTCGCTATGAATGCTCATCAGCCCATTTTCGGACGTACTCTAAAATATCGTGATTCGTTCCTAAGCCGTACAACTCGCTTATGGAATGCCCTGCCGATCTCTGTATTTCCTGGTCGTAATAACTTGCAAACATTTAAAAACAATGTACATCGGTACCTCTCTTTTCTTCCTCCCTAAATTTCCTTTGCCCGCGCTGTGTACAATCACCTTAAGGGTACTCAAACCCCTTGTCATTATAAAAAAAATTCTTGTCAAGAGCGCTCCCTTTTGAATCTTCACTTTCAAACTGCATGCATGTTTTTTCCCAGTTCCATAAAATTGTTCTAAAAGTCCGAGGCAGCAAACAACCCATCAAAAGTCATCGAAGATTTTTGAATTTCTCACTAGATGGAGTGAATAGCTCAAGCTAAAACAAGCAGATACACTTACAAACTAACTTAATTTTCAATTTTCCTCTGTCCAAAATCTAACACAATATTGTTTTGATGTTTAATTTAATGCCAACGTTTTTTTTAAGTAGATTTTATTATCATAGATTTTTCAAAATAATTTTACAGTAAGATCCTGTATAATGGTTCCATGGCACAGGAAACAAAAAAGAAAAAAAACGAAAAAAAAAAACTATCGTGTTAAATTTTTTTTTATTTATATTTGTTTATATACTAACCCCATTGCACTAAATATTTTTAGTAAAACCACAAATTTTATTAGAAAAAAAAAACAAAATTGTTGGCTTTTTTCCCTGCTGAATAAATAAAAATTCTTTTCTTGCTTGTTGACTGCTTGCCAAGATACAGATAATGTATTGTAAATTGCGTTAAAACTAAATGCTTGAGGAGGAAAAATTGGTGCAAATAGATGTCGACAACGATGAGAATATGCTAAAAATAGTTGCTTCGGTTCTTAAATTTTTTATATACGATAGTTTGTGCAAAATTAACATTTTAGACATCATGTTATCGTATACACCACAACTACAATAGATAAACAATAATGACGACGCTATATTTAAGCACACATTTAAAACAAAAAACAAAAAGTTTTATTACTTTTCTTTTCTTTTAATTTATTGTTCGATTGTGGGATCGTGGCTGGTGCAGTGTAAAGAGGAACTATTTTCCTAGTTTTTCAACGAGTTTTACATGCTATCACATCTTACATGCCAAGCAAAAAAAAAAAAAAACCAAAGCTTACAAATCTGATTTGAATAGAGAGCAAGACGACTAGCATGTCAGATGTAGCTGACGCCGGCGAAAAAGCTTTTGCTATTTGTACCATATTTCCTCTACCTGCCACCATTTGCAGCTGGGTAATTTGAGGAATGGCGACTGGTGTATGACTAAGGACTGTTGTAGGACATTTCACTTCCATCTTTTGCTGCCGAGCCAAATTTACTCTCTTTATGTAATGGAACTTAAGAACTGTTGGCTTTTCTCCGTTGCTCCATCTCAACCTAGAGCGCATTCTTCTGATTCGTGGAGCTTTCCATATTTCCCGTTTCGAGACTGCATCTTGCAGTTTGATGCATGACGCATTGTAGAATATTTTGGCATCTATTTTAATTGTTTAATACCACTCCTTAGCCATCCAGTTTGCTGTCGTATTTAACATTTTTACGGTTTATAACTTCTTGTGCACTTGCTTATTTAAAAAATATCAATCCAACTGAAGAAATCTCATACGAACTCAGACAACTCAGGAATGACCTTACAATTCTTCTTTAACGTGTGAGGTGCCAAAACGATAGAATATTGAGGGGAAAAATTCTACCTCGAAAATATTGGAAATTCTTCAGTTGTCAGCTCTTTGGACAGTTCAGATCGTAACCAGCCCGACACCAGATGGTGTCATGCTTCCACCTACACTTGAGTTCATCGAACGTTAAATGGAATCAAACCATTTCATTCCGATACCTCGAGACAAGAAAAAATATCAATGACATGCTAATGGCAGTACGGTTTTCATAACGACACTGATGATTTGATGGTATATCTGTATTTGTCATCGACAAATATTTTCCTCAATGTTCTAATTCATTACTTTTTGCCGGTTTCAAGTCCGATTTACACAAAATAAATGCTGGCATGCCGCAGGGCTCCACTTAGTCTCTGATACTTTTTTTTAAATTATATATTATCTGATTCCTTCTATCCAATTCTCGATATGTGTGTTAAAGATAGCACACACCAGATTGCCTTACTGGCAATTGTAATCCTATACTTCAATAGTCCCTAGGGTGCTAATAATAAAAAATACTACTACTACTACTACTACTGCTATTGGAAAGGTTTGACGAAGGAACTATCATATTTCACCAATGGTATATTTTGTGGTGATTTCTCAAATATCTGCAGCGTAATTCTGAGCAACATTTTACCATCTAGTGTACATGTAGGCCGATCGAGACAAGCTTGGTTTGCATTGAATTTCTTTAAGCTACTCCAGCTAACGCACAATATGATACTCTAATTATGAACATTTGGGATTGATTGAAGAGCTCCAATGTGTAAATGAAGACGGGGTAACAATTTCGTTCTATTTATTTGTTTCTCCTTTGAATATGCCGGTACAAGTTTATAGCAACACATCTGGCAGTATCATTCAAATTACTCCTGTTGAAGCTGGAAGAGTAGTTTTAAATTTCACTTCATATGTATTTCATTCCACTAAAGGTGCTCTTAAGGCCATTCTGCGTTCGCTAGATTGAAATTTAAAATTGCCAAGTAAATTTGTAACTTCAATAACTGTTGAAAAGGCTATTTGCAACCGCAATCGCGTCATCCGTCTTGCCATGAGTACTCATCAGTTTACACATAAACCCATCTTCGACTGTACTTAAAAACTGTCAATCTTGCCCAAATCGTAAAACTCATAACGCTTTCTTGCTTACATAGGACGATGCAGTCCATGGTGAACATTTTCTTCAACCAGTTGTCTCCAGTAGAGCGTTATATTCGGTCGGCCACTGATGCACCGTCCCTAGGAGTTAGAATCGAAGACTCTTTGAGACGGAGCAGTGGTGGCTAGTCGGTCAACATGGCCCAGCTATCTGATACATTGGATTCTTAGACGCCCTCCAGTTCAGCCTTATATTCGGTGGGCGCTGCTGCACCGTCCCTCGGAGTTAGAATCGAAGACTCTTTGGCCGGAGCAGAAGTGGCTAGTCGGTCAACATGGCCCAGATACCTCATATGTTGGATTCTTAGACGGCGTCCAGTTCAGCGTTAGATAGAATCGACAGCTGCTGCACCGTTCATCGGGACTAGAATCGAAGACCCTTTGGGCCGGAGCAGTAGCGTCTATTCGCTCAACATGGCCCAGCTACCAGTTACGTTGGATCCTTAGATGCCATTGCAAGCCTCTGCGCTATAGAGCTGGAAAGTCAGTTTGAACTTACGAGAAAGGGCTCTGTTACTCAATTGTCTCTTAAGCCTCTTGCGTCTGATTTCAGTGCCGATGTAGTTGTTTTTTGCAACTGCGGAGCCAAAGTAGACAAAGTCCTCGAAGTTATGGTGACGTTCTTTCCAAGTCATTTTGGCTGCATCAGCCTCAATATGTACTCATCAAGGCTTCATTGGCATCTCGCTGTGTTTGTCGTGATTGGACAGTCAATGCCATTCGCGTACCCAAGTAATTGTGCAGACATAAATAAGATCGAGCCTCTGTGCGTTACCTTGTCTAAAACCTTTCTTAGCATTATAGGTCTCGTTTAGTTCATTACCGATGTTAGCAGCGAGAGCTCAACATACTCATTCTGGACCAGCTAAAAAGTTTGGCAGAGATATCGTCGTATGCACGCTTCTATATAGGACCTTAGAGTCGACAAATATATGGTGAGTGGCTTTCTTAAATTCTCTGGCTTTTTCCAAGATCTGCCATAGTGTGAATATTTGATCGATGATGAGCCTTCCTGGCTAGAATCTGCATGGATTTTCTGGAATCAGCCTAAAAAGTCATATGACTGTGCACCATTCTGTCTTAGTCCTTTTCTGACATCCAAAGCATCTGTACGGTTGCTGTAGCGTCCTTTCTCTGTTTTAATTTGTAATTCTCATGCCTTAACATGTCCTCACATTAACATGTGGCGTAATGGCTGAACTCGTCACCAGAGAGTCTGAACCACCATCGTCACCACTCTTTAGTCATGCCGTGGCAAACTTCCGAAAGTTGCCATTTCGATTTTTGAAGAAGTCTTTCATTCACTCACGATTAGTATGCCCTTTTTTTATGACAAGATGAACAACACAGTGAATGGATAGACTAGGAATGAACCAACAGGTATTAGATGACCACGTCTTATATACACATTTTGGAAGTAGTAGACTATTGGGAAACAACATGTTATTTTCGGTGATATTAAACAAGGAAACGCGACCAAAAATTGCTCGAACGATCCTATGTGCAAAACGATCAAGGATCAAGCTTTGTGCAGGCCAAAACGAAAACATCGATTGGCAAGTGAAAGTTTTCCTTTGATTCTGATGAGGTGACATAAGCAAAGTTATTGGCGAAGCCGATGTAGACTCTACTTTCACCCGTACTGTCATTTGTTCTTGTTGATATTTTATATTTGATTTCTACCCTTTCTGATCCAAAACTTGTGAACACATTGTCAATGACCTCGGCATAACAAGCACATCTTGCACAGACCTTTCGAAATTTATGACTCCGCACGCGTTGTTGAAGAAGATACTCGTACACTACAGCGCATCATTCTATCAGCAAAGTGCTCGATGAGATTGCGTTCTTAATCGGCATTCTGAACATACGACGAGAATGGAAGGGATGCCAAACCTAAACATGGCTTTGTTGAGCTCTAAAATGCACTTATATATGCAGCATAGAAGTCGATAAAGACATGGTGAGTAGCTATCTGTTCTCCTTGGGTTTTCTCCTGAATCTACCGTCGTGTAAATATTTGGTCAATTGTGACTATGCGCCTACTATGACAAATGACGGATTTCAGGCACTCATTCTATACGGCAGGCAAGACCTTGTAAGCGATTATAAGAACACTACTATTCTCACTCCTTTTATCACGCATAGCAGATTGTGTCTTCTTTCAACCAAGTCAGCTGTCTGCTCCAACATCTTGACTTGACTTGATCACCTGAATGGAAATCTTGACCTCTATCGCTCAAGTTGAATAGTTTCGTTGTTCACCTCTAAAGGTCTTGGTTTGGATCTTGTTACCATTGACGTCTTTTTGTTAAACTTTACAATATTGTTCCTAAAGAATCAACTCTCTACTGCCTGGCAATTACAAAGGGTATTCTGTTTTTGACCACAGGAGTCGTGTACTCGGCAGTAGCTCGCTGGTTTATCCATATAAAGAAGCATGGCTCTTGTTGTCCAATTTGTTGGTCACAATCCTGAAATCAGTCTCTGGTCGCAGTATGACCCTTGCTCCCATACTGACGGAAACACTTTTCGTTGATCATCTTGCTGTATCGGTCACCATGCCTCTTTCTCTAAGAAATGCGGACACACCACACCATACAGTTAATTTTGTGGATGTGACGTTCTCCGAAGTGAGATAATCCAGCTGCTTCAATTCTTGCACTATAGTAATCGAATCTGTTATACCAATATCCTCAGTCATCCTTAGGGCATTCCAAATTTACACGTGCCGAAGAAAGCTTGTTCGAAACTCTAATCGAAAAGAGTTGAAAATTCTCAATACTTGAAGAAAGGAGTTGATGCCTTTGCCACAATTCTAATCTTCGAATCGCTCCTTGATTGCATGTTGGATGGGCTAGACATAACCCTTAGTTTGTACTTGCACCTAACACATGTTTGTGACAGATTTAAATAACCAAGTTTTACTGACACAAAACCATATGTATGTATGTATGTATAATGAAGGAAAATACCTGTGTGTGTATGTATATTTGTATCCATGGATTACAAAAATTAAAAGCTAAAGGTATCTCGAATTTTCTGTCATAACTTCAGGATTACTAGACTTCTTGCTTATCTGCTTTGCCATTTGTTTGGGAAAATTGCTTTTGCTGCATCTTGCGCTAGCTTTCCTAGGTATCAATATACAGCTACATCCTACAAAATTGTCTCAATCTCAATTTTCTATTTATTTCTATTTTTATTTTACAAATAAAAACCAAATCGTCCTTTGTGATTCACACACTTAAATGTCCAAATTCATATAAAAAAAAAATAAAAAACTTGAAAACATTAGGAAGTTGTTCAGAATGGTGGCACCACAACAACGACCACAACAACCACAAAAGTCGTCAAGCCTCAACAAGAAAAATCGGTCGAATCAACAACTACAAAGGTGACTGTAGAAGATTGTCCCGAAGATGATGGTAATGATGGTAATACCACAACTACCACCAAAGTGGTTGTCACAAAAAAAGTCATCTCAGGCAGCAAGCCACAGGCAGAAGAAGCCCCCGAAGATGACGAAGATATAGAAGAAGAGGTTATTGAAGTGGTTGAAGGTGATGAAAGTGGTGAAGAGGTTGAGATCACTGAAACGCTTGTCCTTAAAAAGCCAACCACCACAACAAAAACTGTGAAAACCATAACAACGACAACACAACCTGATGGTCAGACTACAACTGAAACTAAAGTAACTGTTGATGATGTTAAAAAGCCCGAAGAAGTAGTGGTTTCTAAAAAACAAGAAAATGTTGCGGAAAAAGTAGTAGAAAAAGAACAAGAACAAGTAGAGGACGAAGAGGAAGAAGAGGAAGAAGAAGAAGAAGAAGATGAAGAAGAAGAAGAAAAGAGTCAAGTTGTAGCATCTGAACCAGTGTCACAAAGCACAAAAACTCCCCAAACAGAAAACACTGACACTATACAACAGGAACAATCACAACCAATAACAAATAAAACGAAAACTGATATTGACACTATAACTGAAGAAACTCAATCAATAAAACTATCGCCCCAGCAGGTAACAAGCCAAGTTGATGAACCACAACCAGTGCAGGCTGTATCAGCTCCGGAATCAGCTCCGGCACCAGTACCAGAACCAGCACCAGCACCAGTAGCAGCACCAGCTCCTGCACCAGCACCAGCACCAGCAGCAGTTCCTCAACCCGCAGTTGCAGAACAACAGAGACAACGACAGGTAGGCTTTCAGCAATTTGCTTACAGCATAACAAATTTAACAGCTAATAACAGCAGTACACTCAACAATAATCAGGATAATATAAACAATACGTTAAAGGAAATAATATCGGATATCGATCGTGTTATCGAACAGGAAGATGTTCAGCAACTGGAGCAACAGCAGCAGTACAGGATTCAACAACAGCAACAGCAACAGCAACAGCGACTGCTTGAGGAACAGCAACGTTTGGCTCAACAGATTCAGCAGCAACAACGTTTGGCTCAACAACTCCAACAACAGCAGGCACCCCTCTATCCAGTTCAGCCACAGCAGCAGCCCCCAATCGTTTCAAAGTCCTCAACAACCGAAGAATCGCACTCCGACAGCGGTTACACCCGAAAGAATGAAAGCTATGAAGTCGAGGTAAGTTCTTCTTATTAAAATTTCCTATTTCAATATACATGAGAGGCATGCAAGTGCTTCATTGCTGCTTAATTCTTACTAAATATCTGTCAAAAAAAAAACAAAAAAACAAACGTGGTCTCAAAGCACACGTTAACTGAGATCCATATATTCAGTAATCGAAAAAATTTTTGCATACGATCAGCTTGTATTTGGCTCACTTAAAATACATAAATTCGATTTCAATTTGTTTTGTTGATTGTGTGAATCAGAGCCCCATGCACCATGTCAACAAACTGAACACTGTTACATTTCAAACTGGCACTTGTTTTGACGCAACTAGATACTATCCTGACTTTAGGTTAAAAAAAAAATAAAAAAATCATACACTGATAACCATTAATCATATACATACAACTCTAAGCAGATCCGTACCAAGCTCTGCACTTCCCTGCCATTATAATCTACTAACACTTAAGACCAAAACTCGGACATAAATAACGATTAGTTCATTCTTCAAAATCTATTCGGACACCCTTCGCTCGCCGGCGACTAAAATAAAATCGTATTTGCCAGTTTTTAATAATCAATTGAACTTCGCAATTTTCCGGAATAAATTTAGTCATCTTATTGCAATTGTATCAGCAACTTTAAATTAATTAATCTAATTGTAGTATACGAATGAAAACGACGCGTTTTCTAATATTAAAATTCAATCAATTGAGTTAACTTTTCTTGGACGATTAACAACTAATGATTTAATTGTAGTCAAAATTAGTTTTCAATTGAATTAAATACTCATATGTTAGCTATGGATTGGCATCGATAACATTTAAAAAATTACACTCGTGTCGGCTGTATATGCATATCTATATGTACATGTATTGGTTTGGGGGAAAGTATCGAGCTTTTTTAGTTGAGAATCAATTGAATTAATGACATGATTAAATTTTTGGAATTTCTTATTAAAACGCTGAGACACTTGATTTTCACATGCTTCTTTTGAAGGCAAAAGTGTTTTGCAGAGATCGGAACAAATGATTATCTGACTCTACGGACTCTACGGCTAATGCATCAAATCTTGAATTGCCTCGAATCAATCCTTTGACTACAGTATCACCTTCCTTGCCTTGAATTCTGGTTTTGCTACTGTTTGTGGAGCTTCATCATATTTTTTTTCAAAACCGTTTCGCACAACATTGTCGAAAACGACTATTTCAACAGCGATTTGCATATGGAAATTCCAAGTTCGTTTATGTGCCGGTCTTCCTCAACTTTTTCCATGATTTCATCGAATTTTTCAGTGCTAGATGGAACTAATTGAATCGAGTGAACCATCTCCTGGCAATAGATTCCGATAGAGTATCTTCACCACGAATAGCGCATTCAAATACCGGATTTTCTCAGGCAACTTACTCATTTTTCCTTTCAAATAAATTGTCCTACAACGCCCCAATCAGCTGTTCTGTCAATTGTCAAACAAAAAGAAAACAAATGACAAAGCGCCCGATACTTTTTCTTCAACCTGATATGCATAATAAATTTAATATCTTTCGTCTCATTCTAAACAATTTACCCTCGAACGTGTTAAAAAAAAAAAATCAGTTTTTTTTTTAAAAATTACGTATACAACGGCCGAACGGACTAAACTGCTAAAACAGAACCGACTGCAGATTGATGTTTTACTTCTAGATGACAGTATACGAGTATGTTAAGTAACTTGGTCACCATTGTTTTTTTTTTTAATGAATTTTTGTATCTATGTACACATATCACATAAAATTAAAAATATATACATGTATATATATAAAAACAATACTTAGGAAAATGATGGTTTCCGTATGATACGATCGAGTAAGACAACAATTAAGGAGAGTCATACTCCTAATTATGCAGCACCAAAGGAGCATAGATCCATGTCCTTACCAACATGGAAGGAAAACTTAGAGGTACACATATCACTTTCATTTAAATATTTCACAAATACATTATCTAACACTGTACATAGAATCACACATATCCTGTTTTCACTTTTTTTTTCTTTTTTTACGTGTGTGCTGATATCTATAACTTAAGAGTCTGGCTTAATGCTAATCGTAATCTGTAAAATGCTTTTGCGGATTTTCTAGAATTTTTTTTGTATTTTTTTTTTTTATAAATAAATTCAATCGGGTCGGCTTAACTGATGATGCATTTGGGAATGTAGACCTCAAATGAGACACATGAGAGATACACAAGTATTTTGCACAGTTTGAGATAGATGAATATACGAATCTTTAAATTTTTTAAGATCAATTATGTGTGAGTATCGTACATTGCTTCGACGGCATATACTATATTAATCCGATTGTCCAAATTTAGGATGACAACTTGTCATAATTGCTCCTCTATTCCACCACTATACTTTATTATCTCGTCCTTTGGCTCTTAAATTGTTGCTAGCTTATTGACAGAGACATTTTTATGGCATCATTCAATTTGGGCCATAAAAAGTTAGTTATCATGGTCTGGCACCATTTAAAAAAAAAAACCACACCAAACAGTGACTCTTTGAGGATGCACCAATTTCTCGACAATCTCTCTTGGATTTTCATCAGGTCACTGAAGCTGATTTCATTTGAAGAATCTGCAACAAGTTGTGTTTGCTCGTGCATCCAATAACACATTGACTTGAATTTTTTAGCGGCGCTTGGGCTCTCGACCGCACTTTCACGTACAGCAGTAATGCTTCCTATAGTGTAGTGCATTGGGTTTGAATTGATTCCCCAGAATCTACAATAAGTACCTCGCTCTAATGTGTTTGCGTCGAAATTCTGTTAATATTGGACATTTGGCGATGAAATGCAATACAACCTTTCGTTTGTTTGAATGCAAAGGCTCACCTCTCGGGGAGGCTTCTCAAGAAATACGTCCTATCTTATAGCAATTGACTATAGTACACAAAATTTTGAGATGATTTCGCTTCATTTGAGAATCAATACCAACAGGTTATTCTTTCCTTTTTCATCCCCATGACTTTTGGGACGCTATCCAAATGCTGTGAATCAAAAATAGACTCCAATCTCTATAAGTAGCACGTATGGTAGTCTTGAGAACTATATATACGAAAGTTTAAAAACTCGCAGAGACCTAAAACTTGAACACCGTAAAGAAGAACAGATATTGCTGGAGCACGTAAATTTTTCACTTCGACGAGTGAGAGACATTCTTATATATCCTCCACCAACAGAAGAAATAGAACGCTTAAACTTAGTTTGAGCTACCGGTGTATATCCATGTTTAGACTCGGCGTTATATAGACTCCCAGAGATTTATGATATTTCTATTATCTTCCTCCTCTATCCCTGAATATCATCAGGAGTCCATCAATTCTTATTTCTTTCCTCTAACAGATGACTACAATCTCAAATGTTGGTGCACATCTTAAATTTCTGCAGTGGTAAATGGCTCGTCCAAAAATTCATCCTCGATTAAAGTGGCTGCATACTTTGGGCACAGAGATACTTAAAGCGGGTGGGAGTAAAGTCTTAAGAGACCAACTTAACTGTTCAGTTTTTAGTCCCAGGAAAATTGTATTTTCTTCCAAAATGCGGTCCTTGCCAAACCAAAGTTCCTCGCGATGATTAGATATAGAAAGATGTCTAAAGCAGCATAGCTTCATTGATGTCAATAGATTCCTTTTTAAGCGCATACCTGCCATCTAGTTTGTTCTTTTGTGAATTGGCATTTTTCGTCGCTGCAGTAGATGCATTTTAAAGATATCCCTACTGGCGATTGGTTCAACAAAATACAAATGCTGTCGGTAGGTTCATATATGTATATCTTAAATATCGGGCCTGTTGCCAGGTCAATTGAAAAAATCTGTAAACATTCCGGATCTCTTCGGTTTTTAAGATTATTATGTGAGTAAGCGTGTCCCCTGAACTAGAGGTGATACCACATTCGAAACTGCCCCCTTTTTTGGAGCGTTTGGAAAGCAGGAATTGTGAATTACCCACCCCATGTCACTTTTGAAGTGACTTCTATTCTCTCTCTATCATTCTTTGGACAGATTCCTTTTATGTACTAAAATGTACTATAAATAGCGAGCCGTATCAAGATAAATAATTACAGTCCTCTGTGTGGGTTAAGGCCATCTCTCGCCACCGCTGTTCGATTTCTTCATTCTGTTCAGACTCAAGACATCCAGATTGTGTCATGTTTCTACATACTGAATGATGAAATCCGATGGTCCAGATGGTATGAGTATATCGTAGTCTTCTACAGAGAATTTTCATCAATCCTAAAAGTCGAATCGTCTTCTCTCTTCTCCTACAGACCCATTGCACTTACGCCCCTTCTTTCCAAGTTCATAAAAACTCTGGAAAACCGTCACCTCATGAAATATCCCAAAATACCAGTGGTGTTGGTCGCGAACGCAAGATAGTTGCACTGCATATTTCTAAGGCATTTGGCAGAGTTTGGCATCAGGGTCTTTTGTCGAAGATGCTTCCATTTTGGATCTACGGCTCTGTTGTTCAATGAATTTTAGAATACAATATACTCGTACACACGAGGCACATCTGGTCAGGTGCTCCTCTCTGAACTTGTTCGATAGGATTCAAAACCGTGCGATAGAACTCATAAATGATGCTAATATTGTACAGTCAATTGAAAATCTTGAAATACGCTATTCTTCCATTAAAAATCCGCCCAATCAAACCTTCAACCCCTGAATATCGTGTTCCTTTGCTAAGCCGTACGACTCGCTTATGGAATGCCCTGCCGAATTTTTTATTTCTTACTCATTACAACCCGCAAACATTCAAAACCAACGTACATCGATACCGGCCGCCCTGTATCCAAACATTTTAACGGCGCTCAAAATTGCTATATATAAGAAAAAAAAAATGACAAGGGAATGAGAGACTTTATCTCCCAAAGAGTAGTCACGTCAGTAAGCATTTCTATGTTTTTTGGTGTACAGCTTGGTAATCGAACCAAGACAAGTTGATGTACTGCCAATGTCGAACCTCAATGTGTTGATTTATCTACTAAACTGCAGAGGTAGACATACTTATGTTTGGTTTTCATATTTATCTCAGACTTATGAGTTACCGCATATCTGCTCTGTTGTTTTGCTAATCGTCCAGTACTCGGTGACAAATTATAGGACAGTCAGGTCGAGGATTCTATAAATTTGAACCCAATGCTTTTCTCTGTCTAGTTTGGATCAAGATCTTATTGGTAGAGTTGAGTCCAATTATTAAGACTTCGGGGGCAGAACAAATACTCAAATACAAATACAAAGGGCCCTCCAGTTGGTTTTGAACCGATGTAGCGTTGCAATGAGTACTGTGATCCTAAGATTAGCATTCAAATCCTATTCAAATAGGTATATTGCTAAGTTACTAACTAAGAATTAATATAAATAAATTACGAGTAATATGCAAGCGATGGCAAGGCATATCCTTGCTCCCATGGATGCATGAGCATCAAGAGTTCACGTAAAACCCTAGTAACATCTGGTGGAGTTGAGCAATTACTGGACTATCTCTAAGTTGTAGCTATATATACAACTCTCTCATCCCACGACTTTCATAAAGCAAACTTTCACAAAATCAGTGAATATCTCAGCAGATCCCTCTTTAACTTTCACAACTTAAGTATAAATGATGCCTTATCCATTTTTTATAAAGAAATATTTAATTCTTTTTCCCTTTACGTCCTCCCTGGTATAATCGCAAGCTTCGTTCCTTACGAAATAAGAGAAATAAGTTATGGGCTGTTTTCCTGCGTACCAGATCCTTTACCAACTATTCCAACTATCTTGGTGCTTATCTTCATTTCACCGAACTTTACGATTCCCTTTACCAGCGCTACCTTAACAATGCGCAAGTCAACCTTATAAACCACCCTAAGTCCATTTTCCAATTTGTTAACTACAAAAGAAAGTCCGATGGTTACCCTCCTTCCCTCTCTTTCAACAACAGGTCATCAACCACATTTTTTAAACAATCCTTCACCAACGACTCCTTTGTACCAGATCCATCCTATTTTAGTTACCTACTGAACTTCCCCAATGGCCCACTTCTTTCTCATATTTTGGACCCGTCTTATATCGAATATAAATTACACCAACTCAATGACGAATTCACACCCGGCCCAGATGGCCTCCCCCTGCCATATTTCTTAAAAAATGTTCTTCCTCTCTTTCCCTTGCCCTTTCTAATCTCTTCCGTCTATCCCTTTCACAAGGAGAATTTCCTCAGGTTTGGAAAACCTCCTTCATAACCCCGATCCACAAGAAAGGATCAAAGAATGAAATAACCAACTACCGTCCCATCGCTAAACTCTCCCATATACCCAAACTCTTCGAAAGTATTTTGTATGAAGCTCTAAGCTTCCAATGCAAATCACTTATTTCCCCTAGACAACATGGCTTCTTAAAGGGTAGGTCAACAACCACAAATCTCGTTGAATTCGTATCCATTGCCCTCTCTGCCCTAGAGAATGGCAATGAAGTCGATGTAGTTGCAACCGATTTTAGCAAAGCCTTCGATAAAATCTCTCATCGGTTAATTATCTTTAAATTGTCTAATAGGTCAGCCCAGTCCGCTCCATTTTTGGCCACCTCTGGAGTCCCACAAGGCAGCCATCTCGGTCCCCTTCTTTTTATATTAACCATAAATGATCTCGATATGATCATCAAACACTCGTCTGTCTCCCTTTACGCCGACGATACCAAATTTTTCAAAACCATTTCCTCTCCCCATGACTCTTTCCTCCTTCAACAAGATCTTGATAGTTTCTCGATCTGGTGCCTCAAAAATTCTTTGGAACTTAACATCGCCAAATGCCAATCCATCACCTTCTCACATAAGCGGAACCAATCTCCTCCCCGACTCTATCTTCTCCATAACCAACCTATCTCCTCCGTACAATCTCTTCGTGACCTCGGCATTTTGTGTGATATCGAGCTCAACTTCCGTTTCCATAAAGAATTCACCAACCCATACGTGACCAGGTCCCTCTATATTACCTTTGTTCGCCCCCTCCTAGAGTACGCCAGTCAAGTATGGTCCCCATATCATCGTGTTCATATCTCGAGAATTGAAGGCATTCAGCGCCGTTTTCTTCGATTTGCTCTTCGAGGTATGCCCTGGGACGATCCTTTTAATCTGCCCCCCTATCAAAATCGTCTTAACCTTATCAACTTAAACACCCTCGAAGATCGCAGAGATGCAGCAGACTTTCTCTTCATGCATCGACTCCTTTCAGGTCACGTTGAATGCGCGTCCCTTCACAACTCCATTTTCCTCAACACTAACCCTCGTAATCTACGTACCCCTCGACTCTTCTATCTACCAACCCACCACACCTCCTATGGCGCGAACGAACCAATCTCCCGTATGCTACGTCAAATCAACTCAAACCCTACCGTCTTTGACTTTCACCGCACCACTTCCTACCTCAAATCTGTTCTCCTTCACCACTCCAACCAACCTTAGTTTTAAGTTTTAGTTTAAGATAATTTTTTTAAGTTATAGCTTGTATTAAGCCGAATAAATAGGGGCATTCGCCCCCACCAAAATTAAAATTAAATTAAAATATAGTTGGCATGCATTTTTGTTTTGGCAACATTGCGGAAGAACTACAAAATGCTGCTGTTGCTTTTGTTACAATACCAGTAAGTCGAATGTTCCCTGTAGAATTCACAAATTCAATTTACGAAATTAGACATTGATGAGAGATTCAGTAGCACTACTGCACCTGTTTCGTACATGCGCATCCTTGTCCACTCAGGACGGTTGAAATTTTATTCATTGCAGTACAATGAATTTGAGCCACACATAATTACGAGTATAAAGATTATGCCCACTCAATTGGTATCAGTTTATTGGGAGTATTTCCAATATGTAAAAGTTCTTCTACAGATAAATCGGTTGCTCCAAATCTAAAAATAAATCGCCAAAATGTCCAACGATAAAGATGAACGAGTACAATTCGATTCGTCAGTAGCACCGGAATCGCCAGCATGTTTAATAATAGGTTAGACTATCTGGGACAATTTAAACCAAATCAATGAAAGCAAAATGTATCTATAACATATACCATAACACTTGGTACAGGTACATACATACAATATATAGGTGTTTATAAAAATATTTACATATACTCGTCTATAAAACAAAAAAAAAGTGCCAAAGAGCCAATGATTGAGCTAATTTCGAAAGACCTGATGCCATCAGGAAGCTCCAGGGTCGTTATGAGTTGAAAATTAACAGCCGATTAACCGTTGTCAGTACCTTGTTAGCAATTAAAATAACAAACAATTATATGGTAAATATGTATGCCTAAGCAAAACAAACACCGACACATGGTACGAGTAACATGCCAAATATCAGATTCAATTAGAAGAGAAATAAATAAAATTGATTGAAAAAATTTTAAGAACAAATATTTTGCCCGATTAAAATAATACTCTCGTAAAATTAATGTTCTTACGTCGATGGTCGCCTTTGTATGCTATTTCTGCAAAAAAAAAAAAACGAAAAATATAATATACTATGTATGCTCTCGTAATTCCCACCTTATGAAATAGATGAAATGAAAAGGAAAAACGATCGCAACTCGCAACAAAATGAAATGAAAAATCGAGGATGAGCAAAGCAAATTAAATAATCGGATTGTGAGTGCGCTCGCGCATCTCAAACATTTGTTTTCAAATGTTCTAGTTGAAAATTTGTTAAATATTCTACAATTTTCATTGCTCTCCCTCTTATATTTGCAATCAATGTGTATGTGTGATTGCTATTTCTTGATCTTAAAAAAAAAAAAAAAACAAAAAAAAACGCCAAAGGAGATTCGTTTTTGACTTGGCGACGTGAGACCATTGCTAATGTAGTGGTTATTATTATTTCTTTTTTTTTCTAAATTTTTTTTTTTTTTTTTTTCTCAACCGAACACTATTTATTTTGAATTTGAACTCTTTTTCTTACAAAGAATAAAATCTGTACGCAGATTATTTTAGTGTGTGTTTGAGGTTAATTGTAGGTTTTTTGTTTGCTTTGTTTGTTATATTCCTTTTGACTAGTTAGCGACTATTCGCGAGTAATTTTTTTGTTTTTTTTTTTCGATTAAATTTTATAAAAAAAATTTTTTTTTTTTTTTTTTTTCAAAAATTTGACACAACCGAAATCGAAACGAAATTTTTTTAGATACCAAAAAGCAAAAAATTTTAATAAAACGAAAACACACACAGTAGAGTCAGAGTCATAGAGTGCATCGAAGTTGAGGGGGAGGGGAAAAAAAAATAAATAAATAATAGAAAACCATGCAAAAAAGTGTCAGTTCTCTAAATATATCATCAGATGGTGGCCTGCCCGGTTATGAACGATACTACAGTACGATCCAAAAGTCACGATCAATGGGCAATTGTGTTGTAGAGAAAAAGCGTGGCTTCAAGCCGAGCGATCGCCATGATCCCGCCAAACGTGAATTTCTAACCGATTTAAGTAAACAGATTTGGCAAAAAACAAAGGTGTGCTATTACTTTCTAAAATACAAAAAAAAAAAAATACAAAAAATAAAAACAAAATACATTGGCAAAAAATTGTTGTAATCACCACACAACAAATATGTATTTTCTTTCTTGCGTCTCAGGAGTCATCATCAACTATTTCCAAAAGAGTCGATTTGCAGAAAATCTTTACACCAGCCACAGATGCTGAAGAAATTTTGCCAAAAAATCGTAAGTATCTATTGATGATGAAAAATTTGGTACACACACAAATAGGGATTCCTTGCGGTTGTTGTAGTTGTGATTGTGGTTGTTTATTATTGGTGTTGTGTGTTTTCATACACTCACTGTCTTTTTTTTGTCACTCAGTTGTGTATAAACTAATTCAATTAACAAAATATCATTTTCAGTCAATCATTAATTCAGTATTCATTTTTTTTGAATTTTTTTTTTTATAAAAGTTGCGCTGCCAAAATGACATTTTATCTCAAATAACTACATACAATTTTCTCGTTCATAGAAAAAAAAAAAAACTCATTTTATGCATCCGTATCCGTATCCATATCCGTGTACTCGTACTCATAATTGTACTTGTTCGTCCTACGTCTTGTACTCGTGAACAAAATATAACAAAAGATTTTCCTCTACAAAAACCATGACAAATTCAGAAAAAAAAATTCAGATGCAAAATTAGAATCTATTGTATGTATAATATAAACGGAAAGCAATAAATTTATTTTTGTTTTAAAACTTTTTTGTGTGAAATTGATTAAGCACCACACGTTGCATACTCGTATACTCGTAAATATATGTATATTCGTGTGTCCGTCCACATTGTAATTAATGAATGAGCATGTCTTGCAAATAATAAAATTTAAGAAAAAAATATACATACGAGTATACTCGTATATATGCAACACAAACAACCACTTGTAAATTTTTTTTCAAAATATTTTAGAATCCCAATTTGTTGTTCCTTATTTAAAAAATAAATAAAATAAAAATGTTATAACCTATAAGTAACATGGCTGGTTTGTTGACAGGAAAACTCTATGCATCGTCGGCATTTTACTCGCCCAACCTTCATCCGACTGTCGAGGATCAAGTTGCGCTTGCGAGAAGGATATCGCATTCGCTAAGTGATATTAGTAATCAACAATCTAAAGGTCAGTCGATGTACGTAAATCGTAAAAAGCGATCTGTCAAATGGGTACACGAAGGCTCAGGTAAAGGTTAGATGTTCATACTTATGCATGCGAAATAGTAGTGGTCTGCTGCGGATTCTTGCAAACAATTGGTTGTCCATCCATACATACCCTGTGTTTCAAACACTTGACTTGATCTCGCCCTTGGTAATATGAATGCAATTGCTGAGCTACCTTGATTTAGAGATCTCCGTCAGAGATTTGGAAAAAAACATTGAAAATCTGCTCTGAACAACTTCGAATGTAAACATCCCATCAGACTAATGATGCCTCAAACTGACAAACAGCAACCGGATGGTCTTCAAAGCTGACGAATCTTATTTCTCCAGTTCTCCAAAGTTTTTATTCCATCTAATTTAGCATCAGATGGCGTATGTCTTCCTTGTTCCTTGTTGGACAGTATTTGACTCCAATGGCTTACCTCAAGAATCTACTAATTCAAAAATTCAAAGGAAAACGAACCTTGCATTCTACTCGTATTACTAGAAGTAGATCACGTTTTCCTTTGAATTGAGGGATTTCTGAGTGAAATCAATGGAAAATGGCATAAATTAGAACTCAGGATAATTCCCTTTTGGAATATTTTCAAGAAAACTACTACTATCCTCTAAAAATATGAAAACAGAGCAACTATCTTCGAGAGGGCAAAAGAGTTCAAAAATAAATCTGTGGTATAAACGATGGACTGGTCTCAATCAATTTGTTTGCATGGAAACGTGGTCTTAATCTGTTAGAAAAAAAAAAACGTAAGAAATGTCTCTTAGGTCAAGCAGAAACTCAGGAATACTTTGAGGAAAGCAAGGAGAATGAATACGATTCGAGTAATCGTTATGATAAGGTACCCTTGAAATTAGTTATGAATCCTCGTGGTCAAGTTCGAGATTTTAATTCAGTACGTGAGCCATTAAGCGAGACGGGACTTTTGTCTCCAGATAAATGCGCTGAATTGGTTACAGCTCTTAATGCTCCAAAAGGCAAAGGTAATCTCCCCACAAAATTTATTTTTATGTATATGTGTATCCCAAACCACCAATTCGCCGTAGTTTCTAATATTCAAATTACTAGATAAAAAAACATTTACAGAAAAAAATAAAAAAATAAAACAGAAATCAGAAGACTTCGGCAAAAAAGAAAACAGCATTTCAAAATTGGGACAAAAGTCTAGTATAAGGTCGGTCTTATCCACAAAATACTGCAACAACATAAAATTAAACTCACGTAACACTAAACTCTAGAATCCTTACCATCCATACGAATCAATTAAAGTTGTTGAAAAATCAAAAATGATAGTAGAAAATATACATAAGTCGATTTACAACTCTAAAAAAAAACACTATAAATAACAAATTGCCTGATGTTTTTTTTTTCCGACTATTTTATACAATTTTGAGAGAATAACTCGTTTCCAAGGACGATTTTCTGTCCCACTTACAATTTTCGACTCAAGAATAGCAGAAAAGTTATGAAAATGACAATCTAAAACACCATAAAAATAATATTAATAATATTTCTTGGAAAGTCATCTGCTCTATGGTCAAATATGGATCAGAAAAAAAACAATGTTTCATACGACCTATAGACCAAGGCCTAGTCTTTTCACTCACTCTCTTCTTGGCATTCCCATTGTGTGGACAGAAAGATGAGTGTATAACATTATGCCGACTTAGAATCAGGGACTTTTTCATAGGCAGACGTTTTAATTAATTCTTTTTTGTGTATCTTCTTGTTTGGTAGTCAACGAACTTAAGCGGCAAAAATACGCATTCACTTGTTTTTTAACGAAATTCGATGTACCGAATTAAAGAAGCTAACAAATCTAGAACTCAGCCAGGATGTCCTCTTTGTTTATCTATAGTAGGTGTGTGGTGAGGTGAGAAGTCGCCAAGATCGGGCCTTCTTGGTTTAGGAAACCAATGATGTTTTACTTTCGTAGGCGCGTATCCACTTTTAGAATTGAAATATTTCTTAGATTTGGAAAAGTTATGAATGGCATTTAAATACGGGGGGTAGTAACATACTCATGCATACATATGTATGTTTCATTTATGTAATTCCATTGGCACATCACTTCATGCGTCATCGGCTTCAGTGCTTCTAGCTTTGAGCTCTTTGAAGAGCTCTTTTTTGCCTTATATTCGTATTATTGTTCTTTCCATTCATTTTCATTAGTTTTTTTTTTTTCATTAGTTTTCCATCAATTTTGTAAAATTCATTTGGAAAAATTACTAATACAATTTACTTTGCAACACCAACTATCTTTGCTGGGAGATCAGGTGCTGAACTCTTCGCCAAACGTCGCAGGAAAGCCGAAAAGTGGATCGTTGATGAGACTAATGCTGGCACACAGAGTCCATCGGGTGTACCCGATCATCAACCCTATAAGCCAACTTCACCGAGCATGGTGCCAGCATATTCTGATGTTGGTATACATCGTGTCCAGCTAAATATGCAACAAGATCAAATTCAAGATAAATACAGTCAACCAAGTTTGAAAATTGTTAAATCGCCGTGGGAGGCTGCTTTAGAAACAGGCTCGGCTAGTAATGCCTTCGAAGAGGTAAACAAACATACCCCATATGATTTGTATGGTGGACAACATCCACAATATGGAACCTATCAATATCAACAGCCACCACAATTATCCGTTACACCGACACCAATCCAAGTATGAACAAACAAACAAACTATATCTCTCTGTCATAATTCTAAACATCTTTGTTACTTACTTACTCTAAATTCTGCCTCTCTCGCCTATGATACACTTTTTACATTTCACAACGATTGACAATTTCATTGATTTGAAAATATTTACACATTTCAGAAGCAGGCTCAAGCGCCATCACCAGCGCCAACTCCAGTTCATCAAGCTCAACCAAAGATATCTGGTTACTTTAACCAACGCGATTTGGCATACAAACCCAGTATACCACAAGGATGGAAGGCACCAACTGTTGCTTTGCCCAAAGGTAAGATCGTAAGCCACATTTTTTTTATTTTTTGAAATTTTATAAAAATTTTCTCGAATTACGACAAACATTTTTGCATTCTGATATAGATCTGCACTACCATTTTGCCATGCCAATCTTACAAACATTTGAGACCAATGTACACCGGTACCAGTCTTTCCTTCCTCCCTAAGTTTCACTCGCTCGAGCTGTCTGCAAACACATGTTAAGGCCCTTGAGCGAGGTAATTATATAAAAAAGCATCATCAGTGAAACAGAGAGTTTTCGCGTTTTAATGATCGAATTCTGGTTCTTTCTCGAATCTTCCCAAGTAGTACCGTTCGCAAAACTGTGTTCGGTCTTCGTACATACTCTTTGGGATTCCAAAGCCGTCCACATAACTTGCTTCGGAACCCTGTCAAATACTTGCTTTTTTTCCGTCGTCAAAGAGCTTATGAAGTTTTCTTCTAGAATTAGATCGATCACTGATTGTTACAGTTTTGCGTGACGCTTTTGATTTTATAAAGCGAAACAAAATAGCTCTGACTGGTTAGTTTGTCCGATTAACATCAATTTTTCGCAAGTTAGGTGATACACACGTCACAGGACAATATACCTCTTGCTTAGTGCGTCACAAATTTGTAGATAAAACATGGAATTTAGAGAAGTCAAGCTATGTCATTTGAACCATTTCTGTTTCGCAGTTCGGTTCGGCATCGTAGCCATTCAGTATGCGTTTTAGTCGAAACATTCACTCATTGTGCACCATATAGCTCGCACCCAGAAATCCTTGAGCTCTGACACCAATATTTCTATCCACTTAAGAATTATGTTTTTTTTTTTTTTTTTTTTTGGTCCGATTTGTGAGCAGTTTGAAACAATTCGAGCATCTTTGGTCGTATGTTGTCTCCGAAGCTTCAATTGTTTCTGGTTCATCTATATAAAAAAGACGATTCCACGTTCTCCTATACATAAATCTACTGGTCCTGGATAGTATATTTCGCATTCTTCCAAAGAGGTGTAAGATATTTCATCAATCCTATTCTCTAGGACTCTTTTCGAGTTTTCCATGTATTCGCTTTTGTCCAGACCGCCATAAAAGTGGCCAATCTTCTTAGGTCATGAAAAGAAACAGACGCTCATGAAATAACTCGAGACACAAAACTTCTCAATGGCCATCAGTATGGTTTTTGTCGCAACAGGCCCATTGGGGATGTCTCATCATAGTTTGCACCAATCTGGACAAATCATGACGATTCCACTTGATATTTCATAGTCATCAGCTCTTTTTGTCGAAAATACGCGCATTACCTTTCAGAATATTCAATTTAAGCGGTATACCACAGGGCTCCATTCTGTCTCCGACACTCTTTTTAATCTTCATAAATAATCTGTTTTCACTTCTCTCTGCTTCTCGGAACGGAAACGGCAGCGTATGTTAAGCCCATTTAATTCCAATATAAATAGAATAACTGGCAAACTTCAAATCATGTGGAATTTTGTGCTGTCAGCTGTCGCTAAAGCGAAATTTAATCACCCAGTTATTATCCATGAATGGCAATGGCATCGTCGAAACCGAAAATCTTTCCATTCTTCGTAGCTGGGTCAGTGTCATCCTACGTTTAAATGGCCTCATATCCTCATGCTTAGAAATGTCCAAGTTTCCTGAAGTGGTGTAAGAAATATTTGACTCCATCTGGCCATAATATGTAAGGCATCTATACTCCCAAAATTAGAGTGCAGACCCTTGTAGTCTGATGCATCTGACTCCATCTGGCCATAATATGTAAGGCATCTATACGCCCAAAATTAGAGTGCAGACCCTTGTAGTCTGATGCACAAAAGAGATATTGATTTTCTGAATTCTCCACGGTGGTGCGCCCCCTTAATCTCGATTACTTCATCGGTTAAGCTTGTCAATACATTCTGTAATATTATTTTAAATAAGTATTTTTTTTTTGTTTTAAAGTTATCTCTCTTTTCTTTCGTCATTCATGCACTCTATCTATTCATCTATTATTTCATCATTTCATTGCAAACTTAAAAATTAAAAAGCAGATTTGCTATCATTATCATCATCGGCTTTTGCTTCATTTAACGCTTCTGCAGCAAGCACAACAGCAACAATTGAGGAACAACTTGAGGTCCTTAATAAAATCGACGAGGTATCCAGTGCAGCTAGAAAATGCGAGGAACTCATCCGAAACGATGAAGATGAAATAATTCGGCTAATGGAAAAAACCAAACTGGCCCTACCAATTCAACAACATCAACATGAGCTGACCAATTGTCTTGCTAAATCACCAGAACTAATTGTATCGGATGCTAAATGTTCCCTGCTAGGATATGATAGTGCTATACAAGAGCTTCAAACAGCACTTGAGAATGCTGAAAGGCGTGAAATGCTTCAGCAGCAACACCAGCGATATCAACAATTTTCCGAATACAAATGTCATAAGCAAGAAATTCTAACAATTCAGCAGGAGCATCAACAGAAAATTATAACACAACAGGAACGGCAACCTCCCCCACCAGATGGCGGTAAGAGTCAAAATATTGACATTGCTATACAGAACATAAAAATAAACGAAAGCAGTATTCAAGAAAAACCTGCTGCCACTAATACTGACAAAGGAATGGACGAAGAGGAGGATGATTACATTAAAGTTCCTGTGAAAGACCTAATTTCGACATTCGAACAACAATCAGCGGCCGAAAAATTGGCTGCCGAAAATCAAAACATTATCAAACCGATAGCTAAGAAGCCAAAAGTGCTCCACATCTCTTCGGAGGAGATCGAAGAGAATCCTTCAAAAGAGCAAATCGTCACCAATGATTCCGAGTGTCAGCAAACAATACAAATTCAAGAAGATAGATATCAATTCAAACGCGTAACACAAGATGAGGACGACGAAAAGAACCAGCAACAAGGCAAGACATAAACACAGTTTCTGCCTGCAAAACTTGGCTAACACAACACTCATTTAGCTTTAAACGGTGAATGCTTTGCTTTTGCTTCCCATTTATCATTGTTATCAATGCCTTACTAACTCTCGAATCTATGATTAGATTCAATTCATCCTCCCCGAGTCATTTGCATGTAGTTACTCCACACAATTTGTTTTTTTGTTTTTTGCTTTTTTTTTGTATAATTTTTTTTTTAACGGATTTCTTGATATATTATAATTTTGATCATTTCAGAGCTTTATGTGCCAAAGGAAATACCACTTGAGAGCTATGCCCCACCACCGGTAGCATCAAATTATATACCCAAGGCTGGATTTCCCATCTATCAGCCGACATCGAGCTATCAAGCTCCAGAAGAAACCAAACCGTATTCTTCTTTCCCAGTGACGAAACTAGCAGCAGCCCCCTATTATCAACCACAATCACCACAACCACAATTGAGGAGTCAACCACCAAAGCAACAATCCTGGGCCCCATCAATTTATCAACAACAACAGCCAACAGCTCAACCGAATAACGTCAATTTCAATCCATCACCCTTATCTTACGACAAACTTGCTAAATTCGAACAACCCGACACTTCATCACCACCAACCTATCAAGCTCCATACCAATCACGACCATTAGCCGTTCCAACTCTACCGGGTAACGTACGCAATGCTTCGCCTGTACCATTCTCAAGTAGTGCCATTAACGCCCATCAGAAATCTACCTACCCAGTGGGTTCACCAAATAATCATGCGCCTTCGTATGGCTCTAACTATACCACACCAGTTTCGTCACGGCCGCCATCTCAACAATACTCTGGTCAAGACTATAAGCCCTATACACCTTATAGTGGTGGTCCCGGTGCCTATGGCATAAATAATGAGAGCTCACAGCAATCAAACAGCTCCAGAGTATCATCAGTCGACTTGTCGCACTGTCAGAATTTTAATGTAGCAGCACGCGGTTGGGGCGGTAGAAAAGCAGAGCCCTATCGCCCATTGCCTGTTGGTCCTAAATTGACCGCCAGTCTTCCCTATTCGGACTTTTAAATTCCAAATCAAGGGCTAAATTGCAAGGGTAACGCGTATACAATACATAAATAAGCATACAAGTTGAGTGTTTTTTTTTTCTCTTCCTATCTTTCTCTTTCTCTCTTCTCCTCAATTTTATCTTTCATCCATCTCTCTCTCTCTCTCTTTCTCTTTCTCTTTCTCTTTCACTATCTATCTCCCGCTGCTCTTCTCGATGATTGTTTATAAAATGGTTAATATCTGCATATGCATCTAAATTTTCTAACACCTGATGGTCCATCAGTCCGGCAGTCCGTTAGCCCGTAATTCAGTCCGTCTGTTCGTCTGTTCGTCTGTTCGTCAGTCTGACGGTTAGAATATAACGTGACGCCTATTTACTTATTTATATATATACGAGTATCTTATATATACATAATGGAACGCACTCATCATATACCTAATCGTTTTGTAGGCAAGCACACTTAATTGTAGAGGAGTTCTTATATCTGTGTGAAATTACGTAATTAAACAATTAAATTAAATTAAACAATGAAATTGAAGAAATCATTTTAAAGACAATTAAATACATACATATGTTATATACACTTACATTGACATATTTACTGAATAAATTGATTATCAAAAAGAGTTTTCAACTTGTGTTATCGTAAGCTGTTCCGATGAGAACTTTATTGTTGTTTTAATTTTTGCTCCAAACAAAAAAACGTTAGTGTTTTTTTATTTCATATTTTGTTTAAACATATTATATCGTATAATAAATTATACTAAATATGGATTGTGGCATTGGTTTTTTTTTTTGTTTTTGTTTTTTTTTTCCGCCAAGGGAAGTCAAAGATTGTCTATTGGATACTATGAGGATCGCGCTCACTTAAGAGACTCTGTTATTTACTTATATTCTTAGGCGCCACTACTGTTCGGGATGAACCTTACAAGCCTCTCCAGTTAGCTAGGTCTTTCGCCAACTTCATTATCATCACACTCCCAGACAGTTGGGGTCGCTCACCCGAGTGATGCAAAGGCAGAATCTCTTACTACGAGTTCTTCGAAATTACAGCTGTCGAATGTGACACGTTTTGTCCAATTGGTCCATGTTGTGTTTGGTTTTGCCCTCATTTACCGCTAAACCAATTTTGGCCACTTCCGATTCGAAACTGTTCGGTGATAGCCCGCTGATTTCTGCCAATTTTTAGTAGTTGCATAAGCCCACATAGCTGCTCAATAGCACTCATAAAAACAGTTGACAACATCCCTGTTTTGACTTTTGGACTTTTCAAAAGCCTTTGATTCGGTGAATCATGTCGGAAACTTTGTTCTAGGTTCGGATTCGGTAAGAGAGCCGTTGAACCGAATCGGAACTACAATACCTCAGCGACAGATTTCAACAAGTTTCCTGAAACGGAGATGCTGGGTAGAAAGGGCGTTCCACAAGGCTTGGACCTCTACTCTTCGTTTTGTACATTAATGAACTTCCCTAAATTTGTAAGCATATTACAATACTGGTCGTTATGCTTCCTCGATAACGACGTTATAATTACAGACACTATTCTCTTTGGAATGAGATCCTTTATTCCTCATCGGATGAAGAGTATCAAACCAAAAGAAAAGGCATGGTACGACTCGAGCTGTAAAGAAGCCGTCAGGGTTAGAGAAATATTTTTTCGGTCCTACAAGACCAACCCGACAGAGGAAAACCGAAAAAATTTCAAACGAGCCAGATGTGACTGCAACGCCTTTCTTAAGCGTGTGAAATTCCAATACGACCAAAAACTGAGGCAAAAAATACTGCAATATCGCAAAGGCAGTAAAAATTGTTGGTCGTTCGTCAAAAACATTAGAAATTCCGCCTCATCCTCCATCCCAACGCTCATTTACAATGACATTCCAGCTGTCAGCTCTTTGGATAAGGCCAATCTGCTTGCTGCACACCTTGCGGCCAGCTTAACGCTCCCAGATTGTGCTTTGTCTCCGCCTACACTTGAGTGCTTCGAATCTTCAATGGGACGAATCTAAGTTCGCACTCGTGTAGTAGCAAGAGTACTTAAAGATCTCAACATACATAAATCCGCTGGTCAAGATGGTATGTCTTCCCTTCTTCACTGCGTAAGCTTTTTCATCAATCCTACACTTTAGGACCCTTCCCGAGCAGATGGAAAACAGCATTTGTCCAGCCCGTCCCTAAAAAAGGCGAATTATCTTCTCTCTCCTCCTACAGACCCATTGCACTTACGTCCCCTCTTTCCAAGGTCATGGAGACACTGATAAATCGTCAGCTCATGAAATATCTCGAAACACGAAAACTTCTCAATGACCGGCTTTCGTAGCAACAGGTCCACTGGTGATTTGATGGCATGTCTCACCGAAAAGTGGAACCAAAGCGTACATCAATCTGGCTAAAGCAAGATAGTTGCACTTGATATTTCTATCGCATTTGACAGAGTTTGGCATCAGGTTCTTTTGCCTTTCTTCTCAAATGGATTAGAAATTACCTTTCGGAACGTTCAATTCAAGTTGTCTTGGACGGTTTCAAGTCTGATATTCAAAAAAAAAATGCTGGTGTTCCCCAGGGCTCTGTTCTGTCTCCGACACTCTTTTAAATTTTCATTAATGATCTCTTATCTGCTACTTGTAATCGAATATATTCCTTTGCTGATGACAGGACTTTCCGCTTTTCATATTCGTTTCCGGACTCACGGCCCTGCTCTTCGGTTGTAGAATGAGAACGGCAGCGTATGCTAAGCTCATTTAATTCCGATATTAACAGCATAACCAATTGGGGAACTATTAACAGAGTGGAATTTAATGCTTCCAAAACACAATGCTGTCTGCTGTCGTTAAAGCGAAATTGTAAGCACCCAGGCATTATCCATGAATGGTCGAAACCGAAAAACCTTCCATTCTCGGTATGTGTGTCAATGACAACTTACGTTGGAATGACCACATATTTGATGTCGCCAAAAATGCTGCGAAATGTCTAGGTTTCCTCAAGCGATGTATATTTTACCCCCTCTGATCTGGCCTTAATATATAAGGCATTCATCCGCCCAAAATTGGAGTACAATGTCCACATCTGGTCAGGTGGTCCTAAAACATCTCTACACCTACTAGATAGGATTCAAAACCGTGCGATAAAACTTATTGACGATACTAATATCAGTCAATCAATGGACACCCTCGAACACCGACGAAATGTCTCGTGTCTCACTTTGTTTTATCGCTATTTCCACCACCAGTGCTCCACCGAAATCGCCAGTAGCATTCCGCCCATTCAAACTTTCAACCGTAACACCCGTCTCGCTATGAATGCTCATCAGTATACCCTCAAGCCCATTTTCGGACGTGCTTTAAAATATCGTGATTCGTTCCTAAGCCGTACAACTCGCTTATGGAATGCCCTGCCGATCTCTGTATTTCCTGGTCGTTATAACTTGTAAACATTTAAAAACAATGTACATCGGTACCTCTCTTTTCTTTTCCCTAAATTTCCTTTGCCCGAGCTGTGTACAATCACTTTAAGGGTACTCAAACCCCTTGAGCGCGCGCTGATTATAAAAAAAAAAAAAAGCAATATGGAGGAAAGCTACCTATCAGGCAAAGGAAGAGGCAAATTCAAAATTGAAAAAAAAAAAAACCAAATTAGAGAAAATATTTTATTACAAATGGTTGGTTGGTGTACCCGTATTTGTGGGAAACAATATTGGAGGACGAAAACATCGCTTTACTGAAAACATGCTTTGGCAATTGTCATTTCAAGAAATGGACCCTTCAATTGGCCACCAGGATCGTGCGGTTTGACGCCATTATTTTCTATGCGGCTACGTCAAGTCACTATGTAATGCTGATAATCGCTTTGAAGCACAACATCGTTCGAATAATACGCCAAACGTCGATCCAATGAAAGCGTTTACTTTCGGTAACCAACTGATTTAAAACAATCGAACTTTTTGAGAGAACAAGAAAGAAAGAAAAAACTTCAAAAATAGTTAATTTGTCATGTTCTTTTCAAATCCAACAACAGAATAAATTAAAATAATGAATAAATTTGACACAAAAAAAGTCTTTAATGACAGCTGAGTCATTCATTGTTGATTTTTCCTCAACAGCTGAACAGCTGAAGTATTCAAATGGCTGGAAATGCTCGAAATTGCTCGAAAAAGTGGTCGAAAATTGGACCTCTGCGGATGGCTATCACATATTAAATAGCATGAAATACCCGTTCTTTTTGATACTATTAAATAGTGTTATTACGGCAACACTTACTGGGAAACACTTTCAAATAATTACACTTCTTTTGGTCGGAATAGGATAAATTGTGCGAATGAGGGAGATTGATGATCGGATATCTTTTTTCAATCATTTGTCTTCACTTTGAATTTAGAGGGCAGGACTGTTATAAGAGGTTCAACAAATACTTGATTTTCCTTGTCTCTTTTCTTTTAAACAAAAATAAAATTAGTAAGAAAGGAGTTGGAACGAAGAGAGAAATGGGATTCCTTTTTATATATTCGCACAAAATAAACCTTTTTTAAATGACTAACTCAGCTCACAAAAAACCTTGCAACCGATAATGGAAACATATTGGAAACGTAGATCATTATTGTGATCATACGTTCTATACCGATTTTCAAGACTTCAATGAAAGTGTATAAATCAGCTGGTGAAGATGCCAATACGACTAAAAGTCTTAAAGCCGAATGCAAAGGCCTGAGCTTCAACAACAGCAAACATCGCGATGATTGTCCCCGACAATCAAACACTGCCCGTCCTATTTATAAGGATGGGGAAAATTACGACGATATGTATTAGAATATGTTGTTGTCAAAATACCTTGAGAAATACGAAGTCTTAGCTAGCAAACAATTCACCTGAAACCAACGCACAAACGTACCAACTTACTTACTTATGAATTAGGCAGCGCTACAGTTCGGAGTGAACGCACTCCAAGTCGGTTAAGGTGCCCTTCTGCTTGCGAGCTCCATCTAAAGTGAGGTCTTTCTCTACTGTGTTGTCCCTCCGTATTAGCTTCGAAGACTCTGTGGGCCGGAGCATTGGTTTCCTCTATTCGCTCTACATTTCGTCCTTGTACTCCTTGAGAGTATGAGATAATATAGGGTTATATGTATTAGCTAATTTAGCCTTGATGCGGATTGTCATAAGACGTTCGCTCACGTGCCGGAAGTTCAAGACTAATTCCCTAAGTTTGCCCCAGCATCTGTTTCGCTACTTGATAAAAAAAAAATGTCGAGAGTTTTTATTTAATCTTGCAGACCTTTTCCACGCATTTTCGGACGCCATCGGCCATCCCAATGATGGCTTTGAGGCAAATATCGGCCCAAACAATCACTTCTCATCGTGCATCCCGTATCTCGGGGGGGATGCATTTACAACTTTCATATTCAACTCTTCGACACACTACTCGAAATACCCTGTATAGGTTTGTAAAACTTTTATGTGTTTCATTATACGTATTTTATATTTTATAAAAAAAGAAAAAAAGTACGAAATACTTAATGTATGGCATGGCATCACTGACGACAGCGCTTGGAACCAACTCATCATCATATAGCACATTACTCGCGCGCACGCACCACTTCATGCAAAGACTAAAACACCATGGGCTCGCTCTCTCACAGCCATAGACAGAGACAGCCTAACATCGGCCAATATATGGTGTATGCTGCGTGATATCGAAGTCGAGAAAACCTATTGCTCTATGGGATTTTGTCATCTCAGTCCGGTTATCAACTGCAAACGGAGTGCTTGGTCTTAATAGCGGTTTGTGAATATAGTATTTTGGTTCTCGTTCGTTCTCTTGTTTCCCTCTCCGCAAGTTTGCGTACATTTTTATTAATAACGTCCAACGTTAATAAATCAAAAAGAGTAAATAAATCCATCACAAAATAATTCGAAATCCTTTGAAAAGAAAAAAAACGTCAAAATCGGGTGTAACTTCACTTACGAATCGAAGGGAAGAGCAGAAAAAAAAAGAGGAAGAAAAGACCAGAGTTGTGTGTGGAATGTGAGTGGAATGCAAGTGGAATTTAGAGGAAAAAAGTGCTTTGTGTCCGTTTCGTAGAGTTGTAGGGTTTTGCGTGTGTGTGTGAGTTTTGTTTTATTTTATTTTTTCGTTGGTGGCTCTTTTGTTGTTGTTTTTTTTTTTTTTAATTTTTTTGTCGGGGAATTTCCGTGTTTACTCGCTGGTTTCGGTGTCAATCAATCGTGTTCGAATTTCATCGAAAAATTGTCAAAAATCGTTGGCTCTGACTGTGTGTGGTGCGACAATTAAGAATGCGAAAATTCGTGTGATGTAAATCAGAATGAGAATTTGTACCCATACAACGCATGAAGACGCACACACCCATCTATGAACACACATACACACAGTAATTAGAAAGTGTACAGGCCAGCAATACCGCGTGAGAGTGCGTCGAAAAGAGTTGTCAACTCGCTGTGTGTGCTGCTCGAATGGAAAGCCAAAACCAAGTGCAACTCTGCAGCATCGTGTAAATACGAATACGAATACTCAAATTTGCATTCGAATACTCAACATCTATCCCGAAAACACCTCTAGGTTTGTACATAAAATGTTTGACATTTTAAAATTAAAAATTAACAAATAAATATCTAACCAACACATAGAGACAAATCAGAATTCAAAAGAAAACATTATGCTACCTCTCTCTGGTGAAGTGCGTAATTATGTGTGCGAGTGAACGAGACCACTGTGTGATTGAGCATGAGCCTGTGTGCGCTTGTAGTAGGCTTTTTAAATCTCTTAAACAGGCGAGGTCAACGCAAACAAAAAAAAAATAAAAACCAAAAACCATCTAAACCCACAAAAATCCTCAGGAATTCGTCTTGAATCTTGTTTGCCTTTTTATTTTTGATTGCTTTCCGTGTGTTTGGCTTTACTTCAATTGCAATTGTAATGATGAAATGTCTAGACAAAGGGAAGGAATTCCTTGCTGATGCCGAAGCAACACCACGACGACCAGCTCGGAGGCGTGAGTCAAAAATGCCTCCGGAACGCTTAACCATATCTTTTTTTTCCTTCTTTTCCTCTCTCATGGGTTGATTAGGAGTTGAATTGGACATGTACGTACATACATGCATACATATGTATTGTATATGTACATACAGACAAGTTGTATGCAACAGCAAGTTGATGGAATTATGTTTATTTATTAATTGTTGTTCCCATTGCCCTGTTTCTAATTGTTTTTGTCAATTGTAGGGCTTCTTGAAAATTCAAAAATTCAAAAATTTGTATGCCCACTTGTGACAAGATTGGGACCTTTTGTTTGGTCACAGATTCAAGAATTGACGAACTGAGATTTCCCTTTCGATTGGAATCTGCTCTGCCCCCTCCGATAGGAAAGGTAGATACGATTCTGTTATTCGGATGCATATCTAAGAATTGTGATGAGTCTCAAATAGTTTCTAGATTCACAACTTGTCCACATCACAAAATTAGTGCCGCTACCATGACGAACGGGACGGGGCACGAATTGCTAAAGTTCCGGGAATAATAAAACTCATATCGTCTAGTGTGTAGGTACCGGTTTCTTTTGGTTGGAAGTGCGATACGTTTCATACATGCTAAGAAACAATCGTTAACCATGCTTAAAACGGATCCAAACTCAGGTCATTTGGGTTTGAACATCATGCCTATTACTCGAAAGTCCAGTTTACATTTTTTTTTTACATCTTCCTCCATGCGACACCTCAAATGGCGAAGAAAATACGAGTCAAATATCTAGTAATTCATCAGATTGTGGATGTGAAATGAAAATGTTCAACTGGCCTTGGCGCCAGCTTTGGAATTCGAGTAGCGAATTTCACGAATGTGACAAGTAGTAGCAACAATGTTGTTGTGGTCGAAGGATTAAGTAACGCGTAGGCAGTGCACCTACTTCCTCTGCCTCTGTGACTAATTTAATAAGTCAGTCAAAATTATTAATATCCGTTAAGCTGGTCGCCCTCTCCAATTATGGCGCTTCTGTGTCTCTGTCTCTGCCTCTGTGTCTTCGGTGGCAACAACCTGTTCCTAAACAACGTAATTAAATTTATCACAAAGGATAAGCAGCAAGTACGTACGATTATACATATATGTACATATGTACTCGTGCAAAAGAAGTAAATTTATTTTTATCAGCTTTATGTTGAGAATGCATATGCGCGCAACCTTCGAGTGCCTTCGGATGAATCATTTTAGATTTCATAACCAATTGCTGGGCAAGATTGATTTCGTTGGCACATGTTAGGACGCGCGCACACACATAAGAACCGGTTTAAACTGATGTGCATTGCAGACTTGAGACGGAAACCGAGACCTTGAAAGGGCATCGCTGCAAACTGGGATAAGAACTGATATGAGTTAAATGTTAAAATTAGTCAAACTCCTTACTTCCTCCCCTTTTTTTTTCAGACGGGCTTCGTTTGCCCTCACATACTTACTCAATCAGAATCAGAAATCAGAAACACACAGGAAACTGAGAATTTCTTTTCAGTTGTCGGATGAGGGGTCAATTTGGGCGGGGTGGCATCGAAACATTACTCCTTCGTAGATATACCTAGTCCTATAGATTGCGATTTTTTTTTTTATTTCCTCATCATTACTATGTAGGTATGTACGAGTAGGTAGGTGTCCTGTATTCTGTCATACTCGTATTTATTCAATTTGTTGCAAATAAAGGAAAATATGTACTCGAACGATGGAGTACCGTCTAAATTCCATGGTGTCAAATTTGGTTACTCTATTTCTTGACTTTGGAGGTGGTAAAGAAGGAAGAAGCACTCAACCTCAATACGATGTGCAAACACGAGTATGACTACGAGTAGTGCTAAGCGGAAAATGTGCAGGTTGACGAATTTTTTCTGTGAAAAAAAAACCATGACATTAGTTTGTAATCAAATTTCAAAGAGAAAATAATCCGCACACAAATCTACACATAGAAATCGAAACGTCCGTGTGTTGGGGGCGGAGGAGGGTGCACGCAAGAGAGCATTTCATCTTCCTTGTGGGCCTTTGAGAAAACACCCACTTACAGGAAAAAGTAATAAAATTCAAATTCGAGAGACCGGCATAGAATGACATTAAAGGATGTTTCACATTACACTACGATATTATGTGAATGTGTGTGATTGTGTAAATGCCCGTATGTATGTGTGCTTGGGTGCGTTTATGACGACGACAGAAAGAAAAAAAGGGAGATGCGAGCCCAAACCTGAGATATGGGCTATGAACCAGCCCTGAGTCCTGAGCACAAAATCCAGATTCGGCGCATTCGAAGGATTTTTCTCCGTGAAATTTACGAGTACGTAGGTGTATATGTATGTTACATGTATAGTATGCATTACAAGTTGTCCTCATGTTTCTTTTTCTTTGCTTTTTTTTTTTCGAATAGAATTCAAGAGAGTGTAAGGGATGATGGTGGATGGTGGATTGTATAGAATATTAGGCTTATCACGCCCACACATGCATTGTTTTTTTGTTTTTGCATTGTTAAAAACAGGTCTACTTAAAAGTTGCAACAGTTTGCTTTGCCGCAAAGCAAATACGTATCAAATTACTCAAACCCCAACTCCCAACATGAGCTCAAGCTACGAACCAAATTGAAAGAAAGGCAAACCATCCCCTTGTCGATGGCGCTTTGGAAAGTGTGGAATGTGTCTTTTGCCCTAAAATGTCAAGTGTCGATTTGTTGTGTATCCTACCTACATTTGTGTGTTACTGTGTGTGTGTGTTTGTGTACTACGAAACATGCTCTAACAAAGAAATCCGATTTAGAATCCAATTCAGAATCCAATTCAGAATCCGATTCAGAATCTGATTCTGGTTTAAGTTCGTGTACTCTCCTTGAGAGGGATTATCATCAGCTTGACCGGAATTAATATTGAGCTTCTTAGTAATCCTCTACTGTTTATGGGCGATTTTGAAAACAACAACCACTTGCATATAATTATAGGTGAGCGCATACTCATTCGTATTATATTGTATTTTTTTGCCAAACTTATCTTGGTTCAACGAATGTAATCATCTTATGACTCATAGAACAGCTGTGACTTCAACCTGCTGGTATTCTCAATTGAAAACAGATATCCGTTTATTGTTTATTCAATTAGTAATATTAACTTTGCTTATCATCTACCTACATACGAGTACATACGAGTTTGTATTTCGATGACGTTCTTTAGAGGTTTTTTTATTTTATATTATTAGATTTGTAGTTTCAGGCGTGTAATGTATTTCTTGGATACGCTCCAAATCTACGACAAAAGACACACTCATTTATTGTATTTAGCCATTGTCATTGAAATTGTCAGCAATACTGAGAGACTTATTGTGCAGTGCTTTGTGCCTTGATGAGTAATTGATCGTGACGATGCGCTTCAAGTGCATTTCGCTTGCTACTCGTATGATGGAATCTAATTCATTATATGGGGATTATCATATCAGACTGTGGTTTCTCAAGCAGTTCATCAGCTAAGCCTCACTTTGTCAAAGTGACCGAATTTTAAATTATACCTAAACACAGTTGGCCCTCGAATGTTGAGATCTGCTTTTAGTAGGAGCTTTGCATCTCTATACGACTGAGTATTCATGGCAATTGGTTAATTGCTAGCCTCCAATGTCGCAGTCGGTGTCGCAGGCTATAGAAATGCAAATCGCTAATATATTTCAATTAGCCAAACTAGATACTAGATATGTTGGATTGCAACGATCATATGGAGCGACTAAGTTTCAATAGAATATCCGATGTGAGATACTTGTATGCATATGCAAACTTGTTAAGATACATAGAATATACATATACTCGTACACACATACGAGTATGTATATGATCACTCTGTCTGTTCTCTTTTCCGTTCTTGTTGATAATAGGTTTGTTGTTCTTCGGACAATTGGAAAACTGATAGCCTAGTCCTAAGAACGACCACTGTTTCAATAAGCAAGCATTCACAATAAGTTCTCTGTGGTATTGTACATACGATAAAAGATAGACAGATTTATTTCAGAATTTTTGCGATAACACAGTTGGTTACAATACAATTTATTTGTTTCTCAAGTTAGGCATGGCCAGAAGGGCCGCGGTAGTGTATTGGTTTCCCAATCGGATGGTTTAACTGGGCCTCAACTAGTGCGTCGCTACAGTATTGGTTTCCATTTGCTCTACATGTCCTAGCTATTTGGATTATATAGCTGTCGACTGTGACGTTCTGTCCTAATCATAAGAATAGCTCTTGCCTAACGCTGTTTCTATGTTTCTTTGTGAAAGCTGTCTTAGTTGCTTTGAGTGGCCCCATCTGCGTAGGCAGAGTGTGGAGTAGAAAGTATAACTAACGCACCAGTACTCTAGCCCGAAGAATTTTCGATGCCACCCCAGTATAGGTATAAGATCTTACCTGAAGTGGTGCACGACGTTGGAAGGAGAATTCGGCTTGTTAAGGATCGAGCTGGCTGGAGAGGCATGTTGGTTGCAGGCCAGGACTGCGGTCTGTTGGCTGGCAAGTACTGAGGGAAAAGTCATAATTGGACGTTCTGCCAGAATTTGTTGCAGCAAATATAAATCATATTATCTGCCTAATGGCCGAATAGCTGAGACAATTTTTCCGTAAGTTCAGACGTACCCTTATTCATGAGATTAACGATTGTCTACTTATCTAAGAAATGGTAAACGAATGAGTAGAGCTTAGTGTCGCTTCTCTATAAAAGTTACACTCTACACTTATGAATGGCTTGGACATGATAAATGAGGGGTATTACTTATGGTCCTAGGATTGCGAGTTGTTCGACGATCAATGTCAATCCAAGGAAATCACATCATGAGTAGGTGGTGCTGAAAGAAATTTTAAGTGAACTACGAATAAGTGTCACCACCCAATCGCTTGACAATGATACTCATTCAAGACTATTTGCGTATTATGAGCAGCTTCTCATGTCTATGACTTTTCTCTATGCGAGTGTGATCTTTTCGACGGACCTCGATTCATTTGACATTTGTCAATATCGATGAAAGGCAGAAATATTTCCAACTCTTCACTTCATTTCTGAGCTGAAAACATGTTCGAAATAATAACAGAGCTGAGGACATTTTGACATTTGGCCAATTGGTTGGTTGTCAGCGTCATGTTTTTGATGTAGATGGATGGCCTGGAACAAATTTTTCTCATCCATTAGGGCAGTTATTATACAATCGATATGGTTTCATAACAGATTGACGTAAGCCTTTGATTTGGCAACTGGAATTAGCGGTTAGTCATCGTTATCACCGATTTATTGGCAGAGAATAAGTAATTAAGGGGAATTGAGTGGACCGGATGGAAAGTAGTATTGTCGCTAACACATATACAATAGAAATTTTAACAAGTGTTAACTAATATACATGAGAAACTTGTAGACTACATGGATAAGTGGCCGATTTAGGGACTCAATTCTTGGGTGTCGATCGTAGCAAATCATTTTCTATTAAACTGACCACGACTGGTAAGATATTTGATTGAAATTTGGACTACCAGTGTTATTCTGAGAAGGAATCGAGTGTCCACTTGAGTCCTATGCAAATAGGTTCTCAAATTCATTTCAGAATACACTCTTCTACGAGCTCTTTAAGATTGTCATCGGCGATTTGAATGCACACTAGGAAGAGAGGATATCTCGATTATCATAAGTGGACTTGGAGATCTCTCGATCAAACAACTATCAATTAAATTGACCACATTGCGATCGACGCATACACTAACTCATCACTCATTTGTAAAATATGGTCGGACGAGTATGCCCGACAAATGGACACCTAAGCATTGTTTGTCCGATCTTCAAGAAATGAGACCCTCTGAACTGCGCCAACTACAGAGGCATCAGCCTTCTTAACATCGCTTGAAGTCGTTCCTCAACAGCCTAATTATTCCTTATCACACTACGGCAGATCTTGGAAAAGATCCTTTTACTTCAAATCGATAAACACCACCTATTCACTGATTTGAAGGCCGCGTATGACAGCAGCTGTAGATGGTGATCAAGGTCGGTAAACAACTCAACGAGACGAAAGCGATGCGCTGTTGTGCGATTTCTTGAACAACATTCTTGAAAGAATAGTGCAAAACTCATACGTCAACAGAAAGGGCACAATTTTTCAAAAGTTCATCCAATTACTCTCATACGCCGATGATATTGACATAATCGGAAGAAAGCAGCGTAATGTCAGTGGCGTTTTCGCGAATATTGAGGGGGAGGCGGCGAAGATGGGCTTAACGGTCAATGAGGGCAAAACCAAGTTTATGCTGTTAACAAGAAAGGACACCCAACACCGACTCTTGCCAATCGCTGCTTCTGCCGTCTCTCCAACAACCAAAGTCACCCTATATAAGGCCTTAATAATCCCAGTTCGGCTCTATGGCGCAGAGCCATGCAATGTATAAAAAATGGATTGGGGTGCCCTTGGTTGCTTTGAGAGGAGAATTATTCGGGTGATTTTGGGTTCCGTCTGAGAGTGGAGGTCCAACGACTGGAGTGGCTGTGAATCCGGTAGTGGAAGGGATACTCAACGAACTTAGCATGCAAAACTGGAGGCAGCTAGCTAGAGATCGGGTTGCCTGAAGGCTGAAAATAGTGAATTCGACTGTCCACCATCACAATTAGCAGATTTTACTCCTTTTTCTTGTGCGGATATTTGAAAAGCAGGGTTTTATTCCAATAAACCAGAGCCCCTCGAACAACTTAAGATCAACTTCAGAAGCAATCCTTTACAAAGTAATTCAAAATGGGTCACTCTTTGCATGACGATTTTGAGAGATAGTTCGTTGTTCATTCGTGACTTTATCAGTTTTCAGATGTGTGATGTCATGTAGGTGAATGTTTTTGTTTTTCCATCATCACCTAGGTCAAGATTTGACAAAGGTCACACTTGTTCTTTCATCAAGTAGCATCCACAAGAATAAAAAAAAAGAACCTTGCTGTGTGCTCTTTTGAATTTTTATGGCTGATCTGCAAGCATGAAACCTTTGTACGACTTTCTAAGCTTTCTACGCTTATCGGCGCTTGTTCAGCACCACTACTCTCGTATCTTTGTGTTCGTTCGTCGTACCTTTAGACTTTCAAATTTTTTGCAACTCTTTACATTATATTGTACGAAAACGATGAGGCAAATTCTCAACTGGACTGGTGACAGTGATAATCTCAGTTGATCTGTGGGAGATATCACTTTCCGTTGAATACAATAACCGAACTGTTTTGTTTAAAATTAAAATACAATATTTGCCACATGTTTACATAATTTGCCGGTTGTTGCTCGCACTTTCGCTACGATGTCACTGGTGTTTAACATCGTTCTCAGGCTATCGCACGCATTGCTAACGCATATCTAGAGAGATGGATATGTATGTATGGTAATTCATTATCATAATTGAATATTATCACAACAGATGGTCGGTCCATCGTCAGTTGTGTAGAATTTCTATTATGAAACTCAAAAATGTTGAGCACTGCGTTTAGTAGATACTTTATGGATAAGTCTTTCTCTGTTTGCAGTTCATTGGTGTGTTTATCGTTTCGGGTGTGCATAGGTCAATGTTATCCTATCGCTTAAACGCTCGTAGTCATGTCAGTCAATAAACAAAACAACACATACGAATACATGGGGGGGGAGATGGATGTTAAATTTTTTTCGAAAATCACTCTGTTGACTAAGCCTGAAGTGGAAACAGCAGCAGGGAAGTGATTTTGTGATATTTTGAGCGACCGCCTAATTGTTTTATCTATCTGACGGTTTTTTTCTTTCTTTCTTTCTTTCTTCTCTTCTCTTCGCTATCTCTCTCCCTTTGTTTTCATTCTGTTGCTGTTCCATTTGGTTAAGATTGAATGTATACGAGTAGCTAGTTTGGTTATAAGCGTGAACCCGTTTTGTTAAGAATTCGATGTCTAAATAAAAAAAAGAAAAAAAAGGCCGTTTTGATGATTAAATGGTTGATAGTTAGACGATGGCGTAGATCATTGAATATTTTAATTGTGATCGTAGATTTCCGAATGACTAAGTGTTGATGTCTACATATGAGTGTACGCATACGAGTATAATAGATGTAGAAGCTGCGAGAATGGTGATAAAAAGAGCCGAAGCAAAATATGGCAGGCTTTAGTGTTTTCTTTGTTTTACTGTTTTCATTGAGTGTTTAGTGTTGTCATTGTTATTAATTCAGTCAGTTTATTTTTTTTTTTTTTTTTTGTGATATGAAATTTGATATTAATTGCTAACCATCCATTCTATTACTTACTTCACTTCTTTACCTCCCTAAGAGATGATCGGGAATCAAGGGAATTTTGTGAGACTAAGTTCAGGGGTTTGATAGCGGAAAAAATGCGGATATCAGGTTTTTCTTCCGTCAGGACAGGACTTCTGTCAGTGATTTGGTAGGTGCAAGGAGAGATAACACCTCCACCAATCCCGCTATGTCAGTCTTGAATCCATCTGTATAGAAATGGATTGACTTGTCGTCCATGAAACCATCTTTATCCCAGAAGGATCTAGGGGGATGCTTATATGAAAGCCTTTGTCAAACCAATGTTGGGACATAATGTACCTAATCGATGGTGTCTGGAAGGATTCTTGTGTTTGTTTGTCCAGTGTGTAGTCACTTTAAGGAGAATCGTTTCAAGTGAAACAAAATATCCAGTGACTAGTACGTAAGGCTGTCCTTTGGACTTTATTTTGTTTGCTGCAGCTGACTGTATAAGTAGTCTAAGGCCGTCCTCCGGATAACCACCCCGTAAGTGAGTATCGACCTTATAACCGAGACGTATAGCTGGTTTGTAGCGAGGTTGAAGGTCACATTTGTTCCCTTTCCGTATTATTTCTTGAATGTTAGCTTTCGAGTTTAGTTTGCTGTCAAAAATAAAACCCAAATATCTCGCTGTATCGGGAAAGACTTAGCTGGTCTATGAGTCTATGATTGAAGATTTATATTTCCTGTTTTATGGCGGTTTACTCTCAATCCACAACGGGTTAATCTGTTAAAATGTTGCTGTAAGAGTTTAAGGGGTGAAAGGAAACCGTCTTGCGGCGTACCTCTGCTGACACATCTTTTAGCAGAAGCCCTACCCAGTTTATAGTTGATTATACTGCTACTTAGCATCAGACTGATCAACTCCGCAAATGAGTCATCTACCTTCAGAGTTGACAGCGCAGTTGTGATTGCGGATGTCTTGACGTTGTTAAAGGCACATTCTATGCCCAAGAACACGAACATTGTGTACTCTCTATAATGTAGTCGTGGATCTATTTTACATCGTATGTAGATATCAATCAGTCGTTCTAGAGTTTTCAGAAGGAAAGATGGTAGACTTGTAGGTCTGATGTTCAACAACACGAGAATATTTTCCGGCTTTGGGAATGAAAACGACATTAACTGACAAGGGAATGTGGATCATTTCTATGCAACTCCTCATGATATACACTAGCGTTGGCAGGACATTTGTACAATAGCAGACTTGTATGGTTTAAAGCTATGCAGCATATAGAACAGTTTGTCTCTTGTAATCACTCAGTAGTCCTATAATGAGTTACTGGCCATGAATAGGGAGCTATCTGGAACGTTGATTGATTGATTCATCACTTGAGGGCGTCCAAGAGCCATCGTTTTTTTTTTTTTTTCAAACAGCTAGGCATCGTAGGATTGGTAGAGATGTTATTGCATTTTGCCACAGAATGACTTCCAAGATTCTTATTTAAGGGATTCCTGTAAATGTTTCTAAGGGGTCCCAGTGTTGATGTCCAAAAATGCTATCTGTCCATTTATCTATATTAGAGTAAAATTAAAAAACGACTCACCTCTATCACCTGCTTCCAAGACCACCCTTTTCAGGGAGGTTGTCACACAGAGAGTCGTGGCCGAGATATGTCGATGCCAGTCAGTCGGTACATACCTTTGGTAGTCGCTAAGATGACGAGCTAAGAGTACACCAAGGCTGTATTTCACTGATATATAAGTTCTGATCTTATCTTTGTTTTCTTGTTTTTTTTGTATTATGCGGAACGTATTCAGGTGTCCCAAGGCCATGGTTCCTGGATTAGAATGATGTCGTCTGCGTCTTTGGATAGGCGCTTGAGAATCTGGAGAAACCGTAGCATCATTGGTATAATCAACCAGAGAAGCCTCCACTACGATGTCATTCGAGTCCTCCGATTCTGAAAGTGTATAAAATAACTCTTTTTGATTCATCGTCGTCGATTTCCATTTTCAACAGGTTGCCAGAGATGGAGACCGTCGGGTTGGTTGTCACCTCGGAAAGTTCCAAGATCTGAGGCTGTTTCATTTATCGTTTTTGTAAAGTTTTAAGGTTATAGAATTGAATCGAATTAGTTCCTCTAGTTTCGTGTCTGAAGGGTCGGGCTCAGAATGTCTTCTGGAATGCGGCTGAGCCTTTGATTCCTCTTTTAAGGAAGGAGTTTTAGTAGCAAGAGGAGGATTATGGTATGCCACAAACTTGCTGCTGCTACGGGTGAATGAAGTGGTAGGATCATGGATTGCCACATTCTTGTCACTCCTTGAGAGTTTGGGGTTTGGCTCGTTGTGCTTGCCTTTAGAACGTGCACCATGGCCTGCCACAGTTTTGCCTTTGCTCGGCATTGCATGAGCCATTCCAGATTCCATATATAATAACATCTCTATGAGTAGCCCTCAGCCAGGCCTGGGTACGAGGAGAAAGGAATGGAAAGGGAGGATGAATGTGAAGAAGGGGGGGGGTGAGCATCCTTTAGTTTCAGGACTCATCGAAGTAGAGTAGAGGGTTTTTCCAACATTTAATCTGGGAGACTAAATTATTAGTGTAGTTGAACTTGCTATATTCTAGGCAACCACTCATCTTATGTTGTTTAGCGCCGAATCGTTAGATTTGAAAGCCAATACACTATCATTTCAGCTACGGCCACCCATCCACCCCCTTCGGTCATGCACTTCCTGTTACAAGTTACAGTCAACCCAATGCATGTGCATTGCAGCATATACACACCAACCGAGTTCAGTGCACACCAACAAAGGATAATGCGTGTATATGTGTGTGGTGGTTCGTCCTCGCACGATCTTGAATGTGCAGCGTCCTCGGTCACTTTGACTTCAACCGCAGCCGTCGACAGATGGGTATTAAATCAAATTTATATTGTGCTTGAATCAAGTGTTTCCTTGTTTCCTTGTCGAGTTGTCGTCTTCGTGGTATTTTTGTCATTGAATCAAAAAACATTGAGTCTTATCCGCTACAAAATAAGACTAGTCTTTCTTCTGTTCTGAATGGTGTGTGATTAGTTATCTCAAGCTATCAAGAGTTGGACAGTTTAGACTTCAGAATTTCATGTCCGTTGTGATTACCCTCTCTTTATAAAAAAGAATGTGTTTGTGTAAAAGAAATTATCAAAATTATATCATCGTTGCTTGTGTGATTTAAATGGAATATTTGTATTTTTTTTTTTTTTTGTCCAGTTACTTGAAGCGATACGGATATCGCTACTATTGACTGTCGCACTACATGATTATTAATATTTATATTAATCTTTATTTTATTTTTTATATTATTCTTTTATTTTTAATTTTTACATTATATTGTCGTCTATTTCCGGAATAATATCTCGCTACTCTACGACTACGACGTAATTCGTTCGGCTTCAGATAGTGTACGAGTACATGATGGTTTTGCAACCATTTAAAAATGAGTTTCTAGACTGTTTGATTTATTTTTCTATAATCCACATCAACTTTTTGCCAGTCTTGGAAAATTGCAACTACCTTGTCTATCGAAAGTCATCGAAAAAGTCTTAGAGAAATAAATACTAAGCCATGTAACTATCCACAACTTGCGCTACTTTGTTTGCTTAATTTCTCGAAGGCTTTCGATAGGCTAGATTACACTTCTAGCGACAAGTCCTCTTCACTGAAGGCTTTAGTTCAAGTACGAGTAGTTCCACAAGGGTCAATTCTTGGTCCAATATTGTTCTACATGTTTATCAATGATCTGCCATCAGTCTATCCCCACACTTCTGTGCATCTTTATGCAGACAATGAGGATCTTATTTAACGTCATACATCGGATACTGCATTGGATGTAAATGCCACTCGATTTTATTCAATAATCTTATGATGGTCGACCGGATGCCCAACTGATGAGGGGGACCTTACTTATTTCAGTAAACGAATCAAGCCACTGTCAAATATATTGGCAATATGCAAACGAGTTCAAACTTCCTGACAATCAACCAAAGGAAAGGGTGTCATCACACCTCATCGATTTGTCACAGATTGCCAAGCAATTCTACCACTGAACTGCATCCAAGCCAATAAGATCCGATATAAGAGCAGTAAATTGGAGAGCTAAATCTTTAAGTGGTACCTCATTTGTTGCCAAGTATTGTGTGTGCATGCAGAATCCTCAAAAAAAATAAAAAAAATATAAAACGCTTGTCGGAATTGAATTTGCTGTAGTTTATTGCCACTTGTCCCCTCTAGAAGTATCTTCATTCAGAACAATCTGAAGGCAAAACACGGCCAATGTGAGTAGTCATCGTTTCAATAACTAACTCGTTATTCAAAGCATTACGAGTAAGCTGACGAATTGAGTTAGGGACAGAACAGAGAGGTGAATCTCATTTTGAAGATCTGAGATAAATTGATACGAGTATACTCGTAACAGACGTTTGGATCTTTTTTTTTTTTTTTTTAAACAAATGAATGAACACATATTTACATACCTAAAATGCACGCAGATTTTTTTTTTTTTTTTATATTTTTGTTTCTACCACTCTGGGCGAGGTATTGTATTTCGGTTGATTCCCAGTGACGCAAAGCGCTGCTACTTATTTAATCACCAGTTAAATAAAAAAAAAAATAAAAAGAAAAAACAAATTTTTCTTATTTCACTTTCTACCTTAATTACAGTAACAATTTTTGTATTTTCTCTTTCCAGTTCAATTATTTACTTGTTCGTTGATTACCGATTGTATCTACCGCACAAAAAAATTACTTTTATTAACTGTAGTAGTCGACAGATGAATTTTATTGTTTCCTCGTAATTAGTTAATATAGATAGAAAAAATTTAAAAAAAATAAAAATAAAACAAAACTACGCTCAACTAAGTGTAAGACTCAAACGACAACAAAAAAAAAAGGAATATTAAACTGGAGCAGAAGAAAATAAGGAAAACAAAATAAATTGTAGGTGCACAAGTTATCAAGCATACCAGCATTGAGGGCGTGATATCTATTACAGAGGTAAGTTTTTATTTAAACCTTTCAAACTCAATATACGAGTATCTGTAAATGCATTTCAAACCGAGTTGAACAGAGATCAGATCAGATCATCCCATTGTTAAACTTTCTCATACAAATTTTTCAAAAATACGACCGTAATAGTAATAAAAAAAAAAATCATCAATCATCAAACCTACCCCTTCGGGTAGGGGTTAGAATATACCCGAGGTATGCATGCCTGTCGTAAGAGGCGACTAAAATGCACCCTCCGTATACCGAGCGCGAAGTGTATACCAAATATGCAATGAGTAAAACAAATGGAATTATTACCCCAGGTGGCAGACCAGCTATGCTGGAAAATCCACCCTCTACGGAGATCGGCTCGATGGATTCTGGGGCGAGCCAATTATTGCATCTTATCAACCCGTTCGGAAAAAGTTCACGGGTTTCGAGATCTCCACCACCTAGATCTCCAAAACAATAAAACAACAAAAGAAGTCCAACGACACCAAAAACGTCGTCTTGCGAAGAATGGACTTCAGCGAAAATAAATAGCCTGAAAGACGAAAATACCGAACTTCGTACTAGGCTAACCAAAATGGAAGCGATATGCGAAGATCTTAAAAAAGAACTGAATTGAAAACCAAGGAAAAGTCAAACAGCGACGTTATGTCTATTGAATCTGTTAAAAATATCTACGAAACAGATGAAGAAGAGCTAGGTCGAGAAACCGACTGGATCTTGCAAAAACGTCCCGGAAAAAAGCGTAAAGCTGCGTCTTCTCCCAAAATCGTCTCTCAACGTGAAGCAAAGGGAGTTGAATCGAAGAAAAATGGCAACAATAACATGAGTCCTGAAAAAATCAAAGCGGAAAAACAACGAACACCCCCGCCAATCAATGTCACTGGAGTTTCAGATTACAAGAAACTCCAAAACATATTGATGACCCTGCCGAGATCGGACTATATAGTAACATCGCGCAATAATAATGTATGGAAAGTCAACGTCAAGGACGCTGACAACTATCGCATTCTTTCTCGCAAGTTAAGCGTCGAAAAAATCCAATGGTTCACATACGAGAACAAGTGCGAAAGACCTATTCGTGTCGTCGCCAGAGGACTGCATCCGTCTTGCCCAAAAGAAGATATCGTAAGTGATTTAAAAAACAAGGGTTTTAAAATCATTGATGTCGTCAACATCGAAAAGCGAGAGAAACAAAAAATTGAAGGAAAGGATATGACAGTTAAACGTAGCCTTCCCCTCTTTATGCTAACCTTTGAGAACACTGAAAATACCCAAAAAATATACGATATTAAGTCAATCCTCAACATTATTGTTAAAATTGAGCCTCGACGCAAAAACTCGAAACTGATCCCGCAGTGTAAGCGATGCCAGGAATTTAACCATACGCAAGCTTACTGCCAAAAAGAGCCTCGGTGCGTAAAATGCGCAGGTAAACACCTGTCCAAAGAATGCAACGTAAGCAAACAAACCCCTCCGACTTGTGTTAACTGCAGGGGTAAACACGTAGCAAATTTCCGTGGCTGTGAAGTAGCAAAGGAGTTGCAAAATAGACGTGACAAGTTGTTTAAGCCACAAAAAGAGAATCCCAAAACTAAAGAAAAAACATCGGGATCTGCTCAAAATATCGTTAAAAACGCCAAGGCGAAAGTGATTGATTCCAGTGTTGAAAAGAAAGCATCGGAAAAACTTACATACGCTGAAGCTACCAAGCTAAAGGCAAAAGATTCCGGAGATCCTGCTTCCCAAGTATTTTCCGTTATTCTCGCGCAGCTTGAGCAGCAAAACAAAATCAATGAACTTATTTTAGATAAGCTAAAGAAGTTTGAAAATAGGTTCAATAAAAAACGTCCTTCGCCTAAAAAATGAAAAGGGAAAAATTAAACGTACTCACCTGGAATGCAAACGGAATCTTAGAAAAACTTTATGAACTTGAGTTATTCCTAAGGAAAAACGACATTGACGTTTGTTTGATTTCCGAAACCCACTTGAAAAATGGGTCATCTGCAAAAATTAGAGGTTTTAAAGATTACTACGCGTATCACCCTTCGGGAAACGCGAGAGGCGGATCCTCTGTATACATTAAAGAGTCTCTTGAGCACAACGAAGATATAAAAGTAGAGCTCGAGTCTGTACAACTAATTGCGGTGCGCGTAAAATTGGTACGGAACTCCTTTACTATTTCAGCCATCTACTGTCCTCCACGATTTACGCCTTCAAAACATATATTTAAAAATATATTCAATTCTCTTGGATCAGCTTTTATGATTGGCGGTGATTTCAATGCCAAACACACTTTTTGGGGATCAAGATGTGTCTCCCAAAAGGGTAAAATACTCTATAAAGCATGTATGGAACACAATTGTGACTTCTATTCAACGGGCAAGCCGACTTATTGGCCAACAGATACAACGAAAATACCCGATCTTGTCGATTTCTTCGTTGTTAAAGGAATTCGTAACTCGGATATAAACGTTGATGAAAGCTTCGATCTTTCCTCCGATCATTCTCCAGTCATACTGACAATGAACGACACGTTTATTGAAAAACAAGGACCATTAAGACTAACTGGACGAAATACTAATTGGGAAGGATTCAGAAATGAGATTAATAATAACCTAGAACTAGACGTTTCACTTAAAGCAGCACTTGAACTCGAAATCGAAGTGGATTCTTTCGTTGAAATAGTCCAATGTGCTGCGTGGAACAATACACCTTGTCAACGAAAAAGCACGGCTAAACGTAACTTAAACTACCCGCCTGAGGTAAAAGATATGATAAGAGAAAAAAGAAAAGCTCGCAAAAGATGGCAAACAACTCGAGCGCCGCAGGATAAAACACGCCTAAACAGGCTCTGTAATCTGCTCAAGGAGACTCTTAAAAGTTACAGAAATTCCGAAGTAAATACATATGTTCAAAACCTGACGGCAGGAAAAGAAACAAATTACTCGCTTTGGAAAGCTTTAAAATGCTTAAAAAGGCCCAAAATCCCCGCGCCACCAATCAAGGTCGGTAATAACGAATGGGCTAAGGGGGATAAGGAAAAAGCGGAGGTTTTTGCCGACTATCTTGAAGAAATTTTCAAGCCCTCTGACAGCCCAACACTGGTACCCGGCACCAGTTCTTTAGAAATAGCATATAGTAATTTTGTAATGACAAATGCAACTCTTGCTGAAATTAAAACTGTAATAAGGAAATTAAAACCAAAGAAGGAGAAGTTCTGAAAATGCTACCTCAAAAAGCACTTATAAAGCTCTTACACATTATTAACGCGGCTCTGAGGCTTGAATACGTGCCAAGTCAGTGGAAAGTTGCTGAAGTCATTATGGTACTAAAACCAGGAAAACCTCCAAACGATAAAAAATCATACAGACCCATTTCTCTTCTACCGATCCTGTCGAAAATCTTTGAGAGGATTTTGCTAAAACGTCTTCTCCCAATTATCGAAAACCAAAATCTTATTCCCAACCATCAATTTGGATTTCGGACTAAGCATTCAACAATTGATCAGGTGCATAGAATTACTGATGTAATTGAAAAATCCCTGGAAGAAAAAAAGATTTGTTCGAGCGTATTTCTTGACGTCTCACAAGCTTTTGACAAAGTATGGCATGAAGGTTTGAAGTTCAAACTGCGACGAATTTTGCCATTAAAGCTTTATAATATATTGACAAGCTATTTTGAAAATAGAATTTTTCGCGTTCGATACGGAAATGATGTTTCGAAATTTAAAGATATCCTAGCCGGAGAACCGCAGGGAAGCGTACTGGGCCCACTTTTGTACCTTTTATATACAAGAGATATACCACACGTCGAGGATACTGTTTTCGCTACTTTTGCTGACGACCACTATCTATCTTAGCGGTTGGAGAATCAATAGAAGACTCAACAGCGAAACTTCAGACTGCTTTAAATAAAGTCTACGAGTGGACAAAGATCTGGCGAATTACCCTTAATGAGACAAAATCTGTACATGTTGACTTCACCTACAGAAAGATAAATCACTTGCCCATTTCTATAAACTCGGTGTGTATCCCCTTTGCAAACGAAGCTAAGTATTAAATGGAAAACGCATGTTAAAAAGAAACGAAAAGAACTAGAGGCCAAATACAAAGAAATGTACTGGCTACTTGGTAAATATTCCAAGCTAAGCTTAGAAAACAAGCTGCTTCTTTATAAGCAAGTGCTAAAGCCGGTGTGGACCTATGGTATACAACTCTGGGGTTGTACTAAGAAATCAAATATAAATATAATACAAACTTTTGAAAATAAAGTGCTACGACAATTTGTGCGTGCCCCATGGTTTATAAGAAATAATGACCTGCATCGAGACCTCGGAGTTCCTTTCGTGGAAGATGAAGTCAGGAACTGCGCACGAAAACATAAAGTCCGGTTAAGCGGCCATATCAACAATACAGTCCTAGAAATCTTGGACGAACGAAACATACTACGCTGTCTTCAACGAACTAAACCGTTGGACCTTGCGCGATAAATTGAAACCGCATTAAGAAAGCGGAATATGTAGGGTCTTTCATTGGAAAGTGTCCTACCAATCGTGATTAACTTAAGAAATAAAAACTGCTTGATAAGTTCTACTTAGTTGCGGTATTAAAATTACCGGCTGCTTCACAAGGGCCACTTGATGGACAACGCGTTGTCCCAACGTCCTAAAACCTGGTAAATCAATCAGTTTGTAGAAAAACTCACAGATTTTATTATACTTGGAAAAACCTTTCTTAGAATACACCCAGGAATCATTGCCTAAATTATTGTTGACGAATTTGGGGTTACCCTGTAGAAAGGAAGATATATTTTCTGAATATCACTATAGATGGTTGTGCATTTCAGTATTTATGAACATGAACGCAACCAAATTGATCAAAGGTAAGCAGCACCTTCAGTATTATAAGTTTCCAAACATTTGGAGTGTTCAAAATGTCCTTGGACCACTATCTAGTTGTAGTTTTCACAGACACCACAAAATCGTAGAAGTGGTGTGAGAGGTTTTATCGTTTTATATATATATATCAGTATTGACATGTACATCTAGTACAAAGACCACTGCTATCCATGCCAAAAAATTGCCAGAAATGACGCAATTATGTGCCCTGATATCTGACTTCGAATTCTCACGAAACTTCTGATATGAAGAAGAGTAAGCAAACAAAAAAACTTGCCTAAGGTGCTGCATAGAATGTCGAGAACGAATAGTTTGCTTATATGTTGAACATATATGTGAATGAACATACTTCACATGCAAACAGCGTACGCAAATGACTTGGTCGTATACAGATGAGGTTCAAAGATCATAGCTGAAACCACATTATTGAGGCGACTGGAGGTTGAATACTAACTTCTAGAAGTCGGAAACCATTTTTGTAGGACTCCTTTATCTGGGGCTTCTATGAATATTAGTAAGAATTGCCGAAAATATCGTTTGATAACTTAATCAGCCATTTGCTAGTCGAAATGTTGCGAAATGTTGTATATACCACCTTGATCAAAAAGTTCAATTAAAAAAGCAAGTTTATTCATCTAAATCTATATTGTCCCCTTCAAAGTAATCCCCATCGACTGCAACACACTTAATACGCCAGCGCTTGATCCAATCGTCGAAACCTGCGATTTTTCCATTACTTCCTGTCGGCTGCTGAAACGCGTTCCCCGTAGTTGTTTTTTAATTCGATTGAAAAGAAAGAATTCACAGGGAGCCAAATCAGGTGAATTCGGTGGCTGTTTGTTGGATTTTTCGTCAAAAAATTACGAATAATGATGGCACTGTACGACGGTGCGTTATCATGGTCCAAAATCCACGAGATTTCTGTCCACAATTCTGGTCTCTTTCGGCGAATTGCTTCACGCAAACGTCTCATAACGCTCAAGTAATACTCTTTGTTTACTGTCTGGCCTTCTTTTTTGACTGAAAACGACGTGTTTTTTTTTTGTATCGGCTCATTTGGTGAAGCCATTCACTTGCCTGATGTATGGATTGCGTGTCGTACTCATAAACCCACGTCTCGTCTAAAACAATTTTGACGAATGTGGGATCGGATTCAGCCTCGAAAATCATCTCTTTTGCGACGTCAACACGGTCTCTTTTTTGCATGAAATTGAGGTCTTTTGGCACCAACTTTGCTGCTACACGACGGAAACCCAAATCATTAATGTCCTCCGCTATCTCTCTGATGGTTAATTTGCTGTTATTGACCAACATTTCTTTTACTTCATCAATGTTTTCATCGGTTTTCGATGTCGATGGTCTGCCACTGCGTTCATCATCTTCGATTGACTCACGACCACTTTTGAACCGCCCGTGCCACTGGTAAACGACCGTTTTCTTTAGAGAATCGTTGCCGAAACACTTTTCCAACATTTCCAACGTTCGCGCACCATTAAATCCATTTTTCACGCAAAATTTAATACAACTTCGTTGTTGCAAATTTAAATCGCCATAACACACAGATATAGATGTACTCTTGGCTACGTAACACGGTTATTCCGGGAACATTTTGATCAATATGGTATTTGTCTTGGTACAGGAAGTGCTTTTGCCTATGCAAAAAGGACGGTTTTATAACAGGCAACTCGTGGTGAGGGGGAGAGTAATCTACTACATGGCTCTCACTCGGTGTAGGGTTGCATTCGGATGCTTCGTCTGGCTTAAGGTTTCTAAATAAAAATTTGGATTTTGACAGAACTTCCTCTCGCCTGTGCAGAACATCATGGTGGGACTACGTAAAATTTTCTTCTAATAAGGTCTTATGCAAGAGACATTAGGCCAACAGATGCTGACCCCGAATCTTCGGTTTGGTTGCAAAAAACTCCGCGGCTACGACGAGAAAGTTTGCTACAGTAGATGGTTAGCCACCTCATAGGTATCCCATTGTGGCTATTTATCATTTCATTGTTGACTGAGAGAAGTCATCATCCTACCCTTCTTAACATAATTATGCGCCGCGCCCAACCGGGTCTCTGGCTATATGAGATATGCTTTCAACTGAGCGCATCCGAAGATGAATTGGGTAATAACGTAACTCACCGGACCTCGCCTCATTCACGGTGGCAGAACTATTATTTTTCGGTCCGTCGACCGAACGACTTGCGCTATTACCATATCATTGGCATAGATAAACTAAACTAGATGTCAAACTCTACTAATACTTTTGCAAACCCTTAACTTTCGCACAGACACACTGTAAGTGAATTCCAACACTTTTGCATCTCTATAACTTTGTCAAAATTTGCTAGAATGAGAGCAATTTACAAGTAAAATTGCTAGAATGAGAGCGATTTGCACGAGTGTGTGTAAAGTGGATGACGTTTTTTGGTTCAGATGGGCGTGGTTTGTATAAAAAAGGAGATAAATTGCCATTGATCACAATTCACACGTATTCACGGACAGAGTCTCACGGATAGTGACGATCAGTAGAAAACCGGTTTTGATTTTCCAATATCTGGAAAGTTTGATATCTAGGTATAGTTAGTCTATGATCATTGGTGAATCATACCTTGCATAACCGCCAGTGATCCGAAACACGCCGATTTACTGTCCCATGATAAGGCGGGTCTATGCCTTCACTAAGGGAACAGGCAGATTAAAGATTAGATAGCAACGAGGTGAAGCAGGGAGGCGTTTACGGGTATAAGTTATAGCCTGACACTTATTGACGTTAAGCTCAAGAAAATTCTTCTGACACCAAGTACAAAACCTGTCAGAATAAATAATAAGGGACCAAGGTGGCTGCCTTGTGGGACACCAGAGGAGGCTTTAATTGGGTCAGAAACCATGGACCTAAATAGAACATAGTAAAGTCGTTCATTTAAATAGGATTGAACCCAAGTTATAAAGTTTATCTGGAAACCAAGAGCCTTTAATTTTAGAAGGATTATGTCATGAGCAATTCTATCAAAGACTTTGCTGAAATCGGTGGCAATCACTTCATTTCCATAAAGTGCTTGATACGAATTCCGTTAAGTTGGTCCTGCCTTTGAAAAATCCGTGCTGGTTGAAACAATAGATTTACAATGGAAAAGCATTATGTCACAGATAATGCTCTCAAAAAGCTTAGGTATGCAGGACAATTTAGTTGGAAATATCTTTTCTACCTTTTTTACGTAGGGGAATAATAAACGATGTTTTCCAGGTTGAGGGAAATAATCCCTGGGTGATAGAAAGCTGAAAGAGAGCTGAAAGAGGTTGGGCTAGATGCATTTGATCAGGGCCAGCAGAATAATCATCTTTGAGATTTAATATTTTATTTCTAACTTGCTCTAAAGTTATAGACACCGATTCCAAAGTTGTTTGAGGGCAGCTGTTTAAATAGGAAAAGTAAGAATGATCTGGCTCTTGGGAATGGATGGCGAACGCTTGGCCAAAAAAGACCTATCCCGCCCGAGGACCTATCAAGAAAATTTAGAGATGATGGATAGTTATCCGATTTGCTTTTAGTTTTGATGAACTGAAAGAATCTTTTGGGGTCGGAAATGAGTGTGTGGTCCATTCGGTTTAAATAGTTGTTATAGAGAGTTTGGCAAAGTACAGAGAAATTTATTTGGGCAGACTGGTAGTAGAAGAAATCGGTGTCGGAACGCGATTTTAAGTAAGAATACCAGAGCTTATTTCTCTTGTTACGAAGAGATCGCAGCTCTATATTATACCGGGGTGGTGACGATGAGGGATTCCTTTTAGGTAAAAAAGGCACAGATTGGGAGAGACATTTTAAAATTTCGGTATAAAAGGATGCAAGAGCATCGTTAACCGTAAGGTTAGGGCTATTGTAGAGAAAGTTAAAATTGACCATTTATTATAGCATTTGCTTTAGATCCACCCTTTAAGTGGCTTTTTTGGGAAACTTTAGTGTTCCACAAGGCACCCACCTAGGTCCTCTTCTTTCCATTCTAATCATAAAAAGAAAATCATCCCGAAACCATCTGGCTTTGAGGAATCTAATAATTTTAATATTATAATTTTTTGCGCTGGTCGTCTTCCATATAAACCTATCTCCCGTATGGTTTCGGCGCTTAAATCAACATGATGAAATTCACTCAGCTCTGCTCTTATACGGACAGCGCTATTAAAGCGATCTTTCATGCTAATTCGTTGTAATACGGACAGTGGATCCGAATTTTTTTTTCTCCATCAGTCGTACGATAGTTGAATGACAGCATCTTATTTTAAAGCATAGCCAATCCCTTCTTCGACTAAAGTCAATATTTGAACTTTTTCGTCGCGAGTCAGTTGATGATATTTACCAGACATTTCACTTTTTTTTACTTGTCGCCGTCACAACTCAATTCAAACTGATTTTTTTTGCACTGAATACGAGACCGAACTCCGCTATGGGGAATACCCTTCATTAGTATGGGAAAAACCCTTACGATCTGATGTAATTAGGCATTTTTTGAGAACTCATTAGGTGGTGCGGTTTTTATGACCGCCGTCCTCACCAATAGCATTTGATTTTAAACCTTTAATTTCCTGTTCCAAGTCTCTGCTGGAGACAACATCATACTCGAAACAATCGACAGCAACATCATTTGAAACAAAATAGTCGTTCATTTCATCTAAATCAATAGTGCAGCTCCTGTCACTACTCACATCAATGCCAACTTGGCGTAGATTTCCCCACAGTACCTTGGAGGGTAAGGAAGTGCTCAGTTTAGATGAATAGCACGAAAAGGATCGGTTGCAGCGATACGAGCAGCTTTGTACCTGCTCCAGTTAATCGCGGTTTGTCTACGCTTCCACTTACTGTACAGTCTGTTTTGCCTCTTTAGAACATCAACCATCCCTTCCGTGAACCAGGGACATATATTGGCTTTATCAAACGGTGATACAAAGAACTATATTACCACTGTTCGCTCTACGCTTGAGTACACCAGTCGAGCGTATACCGACTTTTATCATGTCCAGAAGTGAGAACCTTCAACGTTCTCCAGAATGGCCCTTATTAATTTGAATATCGTTGAAAAACGCAGGGAGATATTGTAGTAGACATTCTGTGCATCCGTTTCTTTCCAACTCAATAGTCCTGTACGAGAGTTATATGACAAGCAATCATCCCTCTGGTTAAGCAGTAACGTTTCTTATATATTTAATAATTTAAATATAATTTAAAATTAAAGAAACAAACTGAAAACAGATTCTTATAGTGGCTGAAGAGAGAATACCCAAAATGTCTCATTTCTTATGGCAACAATTTTCAAAGCCTAACCGCGTGAACTATAAGCAGACGACATGAATTAAAGTAACGGCCCTGGAAGTTCTAGGAAAAAGCAGCTTAAAGTGTAAGTCATTGGGTCTCTGATAGCCGTCTGAACATAGCGTTGAAAGCAGGTTTCGAGAAGATAGCCAATCAAGTTAACTGAACGGCAACGCCGCCATGTAATTAGCTATACCACATGAAATGTCCGATTTTATAGCAAACATATAAAAGCCAATAGTATTTTTCCGTAAATTTTTATTCAATATTCAATCAAAATAGGATCCGTTGGCATCTATGACATTCTTCCAACGTGATACAAAGCCAAATATTCCTTTTTCGAAGAAGTGCTGACTTTTTGAGGCAATGAAATCTTCAAAGGCTTTTATGGCCTCTGCTTTCGGAAGACATTCTGCCGGCAAAATGAATCCAGATTGCGGAAAAGATGGCAATCCGTTGGGGAAATATCAGGAGAGCATGGTGGATGCGGAAGAATTTCAAATCCTCTAGCATTGTCATGCAATATGTCGATTTCCTCACAATATTTGATAGCGTTTATCGCTTCGCCTGGTTGAAGAAATGAAAAGTGGAGGTGGTCCTTTCGATGTCCACCAAATTGTCACCATAACCTTTTTTGGGTGAAGATCGAGCTTGTTTGGTTCATCTGCATCGAAACACTGCCCAGATCTTTTACGATTATCATACAGTATCCACTTTTCATTACAAGCAACTTATCCGTTTCTTTCTGGTTTCTTAATGTAAGAGATGCGCAGATTTCCAGTTCATGGATTACCCACTTATCGAGTTTCTTTAGCTTTCCTAAGAGAGAAATGCCTTGTGCAATCTCCCGCACTGATCTCGTTATGCCTGCATCCACCATTGCAAAACGAAGAGCAAAGATCCAAGGATTGAGTCTTGTGAAAGGAAAGTACAAAGTCCCAGCATGGTACAATGGAAACATCTCCGTTTAAGGAAACTTGTTGAAATCCTTCGCTGAGGTAGTTTCTAACCAGTTCAACGGCTCTAGAATAAAGTTTCCAACAAAGTTTGCTATGATTCGCCGAATTAAAGGCTTTTGAAAAGTCCAAAAGACAAAGCAGGGTTCTTTTAGTCTCATCAAAGCTCAAACGGATGTCGTCAACTGTTTTTATGGGTGCAGTTAGGTAGCTATGTGGGTTTATTAAATAATGATTTCCAGAACCCTTGGCAGTCGGAGCATTCCGAAGGGTTTGAAGTGAGAAATGACATGGCTATGATACAATAAATACTAAGGGCAGTGGGCGTCAGAGATAGTATTTATTTAATTTTGATACATCATGGTCATCACGTTCATCTGGGACGTAACCACAACCACGGACAACACGAATTTTGCCGTAAACTGAAAATAAAAAAGAGGGAAAAATATATTTTACAATACATAAAAATCGAAGTTGGAGTTGCTTTGTTAAGGTTATTTAATTTGCAGGGGAGGAAATTGAACGTTTATATCTGCAGCGAGTAAAGAAATTTTCCTTATTCTCGGGGTTCCGCTGGATGAATTCTAAGGATGAAATTCAATTTAGAATTACATACACCTGTGATAGATAGAACTAATATACGGGTACACATATTACTTTACGACTACAGCAGCGAATTGACCTTTCGAATTCGTCAACGTTCCGATACGTAGCCGTACGGGTATCTCTCCTTTTCAGCTTTTGTATGTTTTTTTTTTTCATATTTTTTGTATGTACATTCATGTACAATAAATCCAACTAATAATAGAGATCATGCACAATCTCATTTCGCAGATCCGGTCAGAAGATTGCATCCTTGATGAATGGAAATCTCATCATCGTTTGTCCTCACTACAAAAAAGGAGACCCCCTCAAATTCTCCAACTCTCATATTGTTAGAACGTCTGCAACCCTTCGTCAATAACCTCATGGCCCCTATTAGTGTGGTTTCAGTGGTTCAATGTGGTTTAAATCCTTGCCAAGCTGGTCCGTCTGTGATGGTTGACGATGGAGAACTGAGACTTTTGATGTCAAAAAAGGTTTTAGAGAAGGTGTCGCGGAACTGTGTGGAACTCACAAGCGAACACCGGATGAGTGAGCTATCACCGAATAGTTCGCTAGTATTGAGGGCAAAACCAAACACAACATCGACGAATTGGACAGAACATCACAATCGACAGCTATAAATTGGCTTCCCAACCCAACAAAACCTCAGCAGAAATAAAACGAAGAATCACTCTTGCCAATGGTTGGATTTTTTGGGCTAAGAAGGCAATTAAGTGGTAATGCCCTATCTCGAACAACTAGGGAGACTCCTACTTAATGGCACTGAAGCATGAACTCTATTGAAAGAGGATGATAGTCAGAATTCTGCGCATCGGTCACCTGAGATGACTGTTCGAGAGGGGCTGAAGCATCACACAATACAAATAAAAAGCCTTGGACGCCTTGGATATGGAAAGAGATTCACTTAACACAACTAATCAATACTTGCTACATGGTATGCATCTTAAACGCAATGAAACGCAATGAAACGCAACGAACCAGCGCAAACAAACTAGAACTGTGGTCGTTAGTGAAGGTCTTGTGCCATACTTGAAATCTTAAGACTAGCCCACAAGAGTAATACTGTAAGGCTATACTTGTAGTGCCTGCAGCTCGTGCTCTTTCTTTCTAGATTCTGACATTAGGTTAGGTGTATACCCATTGTGGTGGCCGAGGGAATCGGAATTGATTTGGTATTTGAGCGGGTCTAAGCCATCTTGTTGCATCCGTATATCTGAAAAGAGATGCACATACTCGTAAATCAAACAGCAGATAACTCTGAGAGGTCAAACAAGTAGGGTATCCATCCTCCCATCCCCAGAAGTCTATTGCATGTAAGGGAATGCAAGGAATTCAAGGGAATCTCACTTGTTCTGGATTTGCTGAATCGTTTTGAAGTTTCACAGTTTCAACTTGTTTTTTCACCTTTTCGCATCCCATTTGACTTTTTGTTCTAGTCCCTCGAACTTAGTCGCTTTTTCGACTCGTCGTTTGAAAATTCTAAAAAAAAAAAACAAAGTTACTTTTTCATTTGAGTTTGATATCCTTTGATCATTTTAAAAACAGCTCAGTGACTTGAACTCCCTCAACTTGTAATGAAATCAGAAACTTCCTTTTAATTCAACCCACTCTTGTAGAAATAAATGCTTCCCTTCAAAACCGACGCACTTTGGTATAAATCTTTTTTTTTTGTTTTTTTTTTTACAAAATGTACATACGTAACCTCATAGTGCTGCCGGTTCTATTGTTCAGGTGGTAGGTACATACAATGGGTCCCACTTCAGCGTCTCCTTTGTCTAGATTTGAAAAAAAAAAATTGTTTGCTACTCGAAAGCAAACTTTTCACAATTTACTAAGTTGCAAATGCATTACCAGCTCCCTAGTTGTGTACGCACAAATAACAAACCAACCAAACAAAAATCGATAGTAAATATTTTTGCGGTGTAACATTTTGCATTGCTATCCAGGGAAACAACAAAGTCCATTGCTCCTGTTTTTTTTTTTTTTTTTTTTTTTTTTTAACTTTTTCCAATCACTGTAACTAATCGCTTCGTTTTAAGTACGGATTTGTTCTGCAACACTTTCCGTTTTATTTCACATTTCACCCTCTCCCACTTCATAGCAATTGTATGAGTGAACATTCTTTTAGTCCGATGTGGCGTTAATGTAATAACATCCCTCCAACAGATGACGTTAAGCACTTTATGCCACAATCTTACCTACAGTACAGCGCACAGAGGATTGCCAGGAAAATGAGAGAGAGTTGGATTGTGTATATTTTCACACATATAACCCGTAGAGACTATGTACGCATACATATAAAAAAAATATGTACTTCACACACCCAAGCACCCACCCTTTCCGACCACCCACTTGTATCCTATTCGAATTCAATCTGGTAAAGTTTATTTTTAGGACTTTCAAAGTCAGTCAGAGAAATTTCGTAAAATTCACCATCGCCATTGCCATTGTCGTCGTCGTCGTCGTCGTAGTTATAGGCGTAGTCATAGTTATAGTCATTGCCACTGACACCACCACCACCACCACCACCACCACCACCGCCACCCCAAAGGATAAAGAAAATTAAACGAAAGAAACAAAAGGCACCTATAGCCTATAAGTAGAAAATTGTTACATCGCCATTAGGAAATGATAAGCAGGAATGAGAAGAAAGGAAGAGGCAAATATTAAGCGCGTCTGCAAAAGAATGAATGGGTCCACGCTCTGACGAGAATCCTGAATTTAAGGGTGACTACGGCTACAGTAAGATACGACCATACAATTCATTCAGGATGGCATTTTATTGTGTGCCGCGTCTCTTTTATTTTATATATATATATATATGTGTGTGTGTATGTATGTGTATATATTTATTTTTGTGCCTTTCGATCGAACAGAAATTTGAAGCTTTCTTCTTTTTTCTTTTTGTTTTTGTTGTTCTTGGAAACTTGTTTCCCTTTTTTATAAAAGTTCATCAAACCCTACGTACACAATGTTTGCAAATTATGTACCTCAAAGTACAAAAACAAAAAAAAAAATAATACGAAGACAAAAAAAAAACAAGAGGGGGAGAGCTCAAAAGATTGCTGGGCTTTAAAGCCAATTTTCAACTGTTGATGGGTGTTGGTAAAGAATTGGCTATGAAAGGCAACCCGCCTGCCTGGGACTGATACTGTGACGCAAGCACTAGGGGCTGCAAATGGTTTCAACGGAATCTGGGATACACACAGGCATTTACCTGTTAAGATGAATCGTAAATAAGAACCTTCTGCCGTAAACGACTACAATGAAATGTTAATTTTACAAAAAGTCCAGATTGGCGCAATATACCAGGACGAGATCGTACAATTTAATATAACCCTCAGAGAAGTTATCCGAATGTTAATTGCCTCAAATCTCGGTGGCTGAATATAACCAATTGTAATGGCACTAAAACTCCAAAATGTATTCTTAAATCGGTCCTTCGATTTTAACACACCAGATAGGTACTGTAAATGTAGTGAGTGAGTTCGATGATGAGCGTCCAGATTGCATCGGCTATCTCATTCCACTTCGTTTCCCAGAAGTCATGCATTCGGAAACCAGTTTGAAAGTAGCTTATAGTCGCCAAATATAAATGCAAATATAAAATACTTAAATCTTTCCATCTACTGTACGCAAACACGAGTGCTTCCCAAATCAGAACCAGCTCCTGATAGTAAGCTGGATAACACAGCACGCTGTACCTGGTATCTTTCATTGGTTGGGGTGACGGATGAGCTTTGACATACATACCGAAGCTCTAAAGAATTATGAGAGTTGCCATTATACTGCAAAACCAGAATAGAGATTCAGACCTATAAGTCTGGCTTCCTTTATATAGAACTTCGAGAGAATGGTCGAGCTTTTCAAATGCATCCTCTGTCTGAGATTGGACTTGCTTACCAACGCGGAACATCCTCCGAAAGTCTCGACAAGAAACGAATCACTAGTTTTGTGGATGCTGATGAATAGGACACTGATTGCGGGTGTTGGCTGTGGCCAATGATGGTTATCAGGTGTTGCCTGCAAGTCGACCTTCTATCTCCACTGTTATGGTGCATGTTGACCGACTCACTGCTCAACGCGCTCAATAGTTCTGATGTCACGGATGATGTAGCTGTACTATCTGTAGGCTTTCTGTCAATCCTCTCAAAACTGAGGTTATCCTCCTTACGAGAAGGAGAAAGCTGACTGGTCTGACTTAAAAACATCATCATCCATTTTTCTAACATACCTTAGTATGTTTGGACTAAACATGTTAGACGAAAACCTCCAAGTGATACAAAGAAAAACTTGGGGCTTGTCACCGAGGTTGCGGTTGCGCTTAAGACCTTGATAAACGAGAATGCAAGGCTTCTCTGAACGCAGTCGAAAGACTAAATTCACTTAGGCTCATAGTAGAGGACTACCCATTGACAATTGGGTCTCACATGAGCATAAATACAGATGGCATGACTCGTCAGGTTGCCCGCACACCAATCGAATGCTTCCCGACGTCTGTAAGAGATTGACGAAACGAGTACCATGGACTGCTCTGTTCTGACAGAAAAAAAAAACAAAAAAATTGGGTGGTTGTGGTTAAGTTCGTCGATTACTAAGTAAGAAGGTCTGGGTCTAAACACGGCCATTAATGAAAAATCCCAAATATGATTTATCCGATATCAACACCCGAAATTCGATTGTCTATAAATAAGTTTCTCATTCTCAAAATGTACAAATGCAGGTCCCTCTGACAAGATAAGAACGATACAATAAGTGGAGAAGAAAATGCAGGTCCCTTGGTCCGCAGCGAACGATTATGTCATCATGCCTTAAGTTGTTGTTTAATCAACGAAAACACATCTGTCACACATCGACTCATCTGCTGTTTCATGCTCTGTCATTGAAATAATCGGGACTTAGTTCTGACTCCTCACAGCCATTAGCTCTGTTCCACTTTCGTGGATGCCAGTTGCTTCATAGTCGCTTGAATGTCACCGTACATGAATTCATATATGATATCATCATTTAATAGATATATTGAAGTTCCTTGACCTCGTACATAGCAAGGATCTATGCTTGGAAAATGTCGCAAGGATATTGTAAGATTAGGAAGGTTATTCTTGGTTTGGTATTTTGATTCGAATAGTAAAGCCGGTTTCTGTATTTCTAGTATCTCTGATATGCGTCCAATGATTTTTCAATATCTTCAAGCATCTTCAACTGCAACTTGCGGACTACCTTTATTGCCCCCTGAATTACAGATGGGTTTCAGTCTGCTGCAGCCGTAGCTAAAGTTCAGTTCATTGGCTAGGATTGCTTAATAACACGCAATTATGTTGGTGTTGGGTCTACGAGTTGCATATGCTGGGTAAATTCGTGTTGCGACAGCTTGCCAAAATGTATCCGTAGTAAAGTGTTGGTCTAATTTTACTCGTTTTAAAGTCTCTCATAGACTCGGATCAGTTGTGGCGTCTCTAATGGCATAGTGGCAGTTCTTGAGAGATTTCGGGATTTCGGTTCGCAAATTCTGGCGGTGACACCTTTTCCACCTTACCTCTTCTCAAAGTAGTAGTGAAATCCTCATTCGAACCTTGGCTGCAACAAGGTGGTGATCCGAGTAAATGTTAGAATACAGGAGGCATGTCTTACTCGTATGTCTACCGCAAAATGATCAATTTGATTTTTACTAAGCCTAAGGCCTTTGCCAGACGTGGTGTAGTGTAGGCTATGCTTACCAACTATCCCACCAGAAATGTCTTCCTTTCCTATCCTAGTACGATTTCGTGCGATGCTTTGGACATTGCATATGTCTTGTCGAAGAGCTCGTAGAAACATACTTTAGTGGCGTCGTTCTTGTCTTCCGTAAGGGCATGGTCGCATATTAGGCTTTTCTGCCACATAAGGCGCTGTTTCTTTCATCACAATATCCGATTCATCCCATCTCTCTTCCTGAATAGTGTTGATATCTTCGTGATAGCAGTCAAGGGCCTCTGCTAATAGTTCCACGCACATATCCGAAGATCTTTGTCCTTTAAACGTTTGCTAGGTTCGTCCATTTTTATCAGAATCCATTAGTTAGTTCGTCCCTTCCGTGTAGGGTTGTGAGCCCTATGACCGTCACGTACGACAATCCAAAGAATTGTGAGCAGTCACAAACCAGGTTTGACAGCGTAAAATGTGATGCTGTGTTTTCCATGCGACATAGATGTCACTTTGATATCACTTTCAGTGGGATTAAGCTGGCCTCAAGACAAGCCTTGTGAAATCCATTTGATTCAGTTTTTCAGCCAACAATTTAGGACATCTACGAAATGCGTTCCTACAGTCTCTTCTAAGCATTCGGAGTTGTACTCGTATGTTATGTTTTATAAAAATCAACACCAACAACAGACATCTGAAGGCTATTTTACTCTGTGAAGATGAAGTATCTCGTATCGATCCACAAACACCTCCTTAAAGGGTGAACTGAAGTGTCAGCAATTAAACGAAGAGACTGCGAGTTCCCATACAAAAAAACACACAGTGAGCAACGTAGCAAAAACAGAAAGAAAACTTTGCCGAATAGTATGTCCTGAAGCCTTTTCAAATCTATTATGCTTCCGTTAACACGTAAAAATAAAGTTGAAAAGGAGGGGGGTGCTGCCAGCAACAACAAAACAAACACCTTCCTTCTCTGAAAGCTATCTCAACACACCGATTGTAAAAAGAAAAACTTCCTTCACCCATTTTACTTTGAGGGGGGCGATTTATTTTCGGGTCAGTAAGACAATTTTTTTTTTTTTTTTTTCGTTTTTTTCTTTTTGTATACTTTACTCGTACAAGTCTAAAGGAGTTACATTTCACTTTTGAATTCGATTCAATTAGTTTAAGAATTTTCATTTTGAATTTACAAGTGTTGGCCTTTGTGTATAGGTTTGTGTACGAGTATGGGTGTGTGGGAGGGGAGAGTGTGTAATACTTTGGTGAAATCATCTCCCCCTCGTAAAATAGAAAAGGAAGCGAAGAAATTATGCACTGCACCCCTGCGCTGCTGCTGTCACTGAATGCAATCATTAAGCCAAAGAAGTTCTCAATTGAAACACGCAACCCTATAAAAATTAAGAAGGGCGAATGCGAATGTGAATGCGAGTGTGAATACGAATGCGAACGCAAAATCGGATACGAATGCGAATACGAATTTGAATAGGAATGGGAAACCATGTTGCTGTTGGTGGTTAAACTGACAAATGGGTTAAGTAGATTTGAGAGTAATGAACGTTTTAATTTCTTTCAACACCAAAGTACTCGTTTTCTTACACCCGTTATCATATTCGTATTCGTTTACCTACTCGCATTTCAAATGCATTACATGTATTGCTTTCGTGGTTTCTACAATATTTCCCCACAAGGATCGTAAGGTTTCTATTAGGACAAAATCATTGTAAGCAAAAAGTAGGTGGATGGATAGGTATGTTACTTCTTTTTTTTTTTTTTTTTCTATTCTTTGTATATCAGAAATAATACGGCTAATGTTGACTTCCAAATCGTCCAACTAGTGACTTCACATACCCCCCTAAGAAAGTAATCTAAAGGTGTGAGATCCATAACACTCGAAATTAGGCGCTCAGCAAATGTTTTACCGCAATAAATTGATGGTGTCGCGCGCCGTGTGTCTTGTTGCGACATCTTGTTGAAACCAAAGCTCTGTCACGTCAATGTCATTCAACTGCCCAGAAAGCACCACATCAAAGAGTGACATGACAGCACATGGTTGGTCTCATCGGAGAACAAAATTTTGCGTTGAAAATGAGGATCAAGCTGAATCATATTTTTAGCCCATTCATCGAACCTAAGACGCGTATAATGGTAATGGTCACGCGGTTTCAACTCTGGATCTTCTAAGCAAAATTCTAACAAAATGGATGGGCATAGCTTCAATTGCTGTTCAACTTATTCGGATTCTTCTCAACACTGCGCTCCACAACGGCAATAACTTCTTCTTCTGTTCGCACTGTTTGTTGTCTGTGGGGATCCATATTAACCACTAGAGAGTATGTGGTACGAAAACGATTCATCGTGTTCCGAATAACTTGCTCAGATTGGACGATTATGTCAAAATAAGTTTGCACAATTTACAAGCGTTGTTCTGGCGTTATTCTATTCATTCTAATCTATTCACAAATCAACTTTCAACTGTCAAATTGACAATCTGTAGAAACAGTGTTGCCAGTTTAAAAACCAAACTTGACAACTTTGAATTTAATTTGTGAACGCACTCTTTCACTAATCATCAAACTGTCACTGTCAATTTATTCAGTAAACTCAACACGAACGAGCAACGTCTGCAAATTATAAAGATTTTCTACCGAAATTCCGAGTCGGTGCCTGCAACTGCAACTTTAAAAGCGTTAACTCCAATTTTCGGTCGTAATTGTCGCCCTAGTAGACAGGCAATAACAAGTTTAGTGCAAAAATTTGAGTCTACATATTCGTTATGTGATGTGGCCGTGTCAGTGAGACAACCGATTGGTCAAAGGTCGCAAATATCGCTGCTGTTCAGGTGTCCGTAGCAAACGATCCAAATCAGTCAATTCCACGGCGTTCTCAAGAATTGGGCATCGCTCAGACCACATTATGGCGTATTTAAGGAAATGGGCCAGTCGATTGGCCACCTCGTTCGTGTGATTTAACGCCGCTTGACTATTTTCTGTGGGGCTACGTTAAGTCATTGGTTTATGCCAACACGCCGATAACGTTGGAAGAGCTCAGAGCCAATATTGAACGCGAAATAGCAGCCGGTTCGGCTGAAATGTGTGGCCGAGTCGTTGTTTTTGAAATACCTTAAACGGTTTGCGTTTTATTTATACTTCGGCTATGAACTTGATTGTTGCGCTGCTGTTCCAATCCAAGTTATAGGACAGTTAAGAGTTTTCCGATCAAACTTCCCACAAATATAAGACGAAGCAAATTACTCTGGGCAATCGCTAATGTCTCTGGTCTTTATCAATAAGCCAGAACGTAAAGAACGGATTATGCCAAAAAGTCATGGAAAATTTGATCCAGCACATTAGTTCATGAATACCATTGTGTGGAGCCAAATATCTATATAATCAATCCATTACGAGTATCTATTTTTTATTAAAAGGAGCCAGTGGTGGTTTGGCGGACAACAGATAGATTTTTTTCAAGAACAAAGGTGAGAATTGGCTAAATGTTTGGGGATAAGGCTTGGATTAGAAGTGGACATCAGATGAAATTCTTAACGACCGATTCTAGTAGTAGGGGAGAATGGGGCTGGTTGTAACAGGGGCAGGTTGTAACAGCCTCGACAAAAGGTGTCAGCTACCGCAACATGTAAGTCAGTTTTCGTTTGGCAGTCGTTGGAAGACCTTGTAAGTGTAGCTGTTAAAAGCACCGGGAAAGTAATTTTTTTGTTGTTGTTCTTTTTGGTTTTATTTTGTGCACGTTCTAGGCACGATATTTTGTTGTTGGTTTGTGTATACATTCATATTTTACCTGTGCATGAATATACTTGTCGATACTGTAGAAGTTCAGGGATCTTTATGATTGTTCTTTGAACGTTCAATTTCTATGTAGGCAGGTTGAAACATGAGCTACTTCCTTTAACCAGACGAACCTAAATCCTTTCTTCGACCCATTGCCTTCGCTAATGCAAAAGCATAGTTTGTGACCATCCCGCATCTGGAACTGCGATGAAATGGTTGTTACTACAGTACAAAAGCCAAGAAAAATTCTAGTCAAGACAGGCTCTAAGCAAGTTGGATCCGTAACGTCTGGTGAAAGAGGCACATTAGTTACAGTCTGTTCAGCGGTGAGCGGTTCTGGATACTCGATTCCCTGCATGTTTATCTTTCCTCGCCTTAAATATAAAGATTTCTTTATTCATGGTGGACCCCCAGAGTACATAGGAGCCGGTAATGCTTCCGGTTGGATGACAAGCACACAGTTTACAAGATATATAGACCACTTTATAATGCATGTAAAACCATCTGCTTCGGAGCCGGTGCTTTTGTTGCTTGACAACCATAGCTCCCATTTAGATATAGGTGTTATTGATAAAGCTAAGAAAAATGGTGTTTTAATGATATCTTTTCCACCACATTGCTCACACAAACTGCAACTCATAGACGTCGGGGTTTATGGTGCTTACAAAACTTATTGCGCCAATCAACAAGATGCCTGGTTACGTAATAATCCAGGAAAAACGATGACCATATATGATATTCCATCTGTAGTTAGAGCTGCTCTTCCTCTGGCGCTAAACCCAGCTAACATTACTAATGGATTCAAAAAAAAAACTGGCATTGTTCCTTTTAACAGAGACATCTTCCAAAACTTGGATTCTTTATCATCTTTTGACACCGATAGACCACTAGCTGACCCTAATTCATTAACTTTGGATGAAGGAGCCCTAAACTCTGGAGATGTACAGCCAGTAGTGATACCTTCATTTCACTTACCACTATCTTTATCTAAATCTGGTACAAGCAGTCTTACTACTGAAAAAATCGGACCTGGAAAAACAATTGAGATCCACCTTGCTATCAGAATCAGGTCCATCAAAACTCTCTCAAACCAATTTAACCTTTTCTCCAGAAGCTGTTCGACCCAACCCAAAAACAGTGCCAAGAACGGCAAAATGTAAACGCAAATCTAGGAAACCCGCTATTTTAACGGACAACCCAAAAAGCTTCAAAAACAAAAAGTTGTCAAGGTTAAAGCAAAAAAAAAATAAATATTGATTGATTCTTCAGATGAAGAAGATGAAGAACATTGCTTAATTTGCTGCGAACACTGGATTCAGTGCATAACCAGTAAGAAATGGCCTCACACTAGGTGCACTAAGGGCAACATTTCTTATTATGTTTGCATCAATTGTGATTCAGATTAATCAGCTATTCTTTCCGAAATATTCTAAAGTACGAAGTCTCTTTTTATGTTTATTCTGATTGTTATTTTTGTATTTCTTAAAATTGCAACACAATTTTTGTTTGTCTCGCACATAACAATTCATGTTTATTTTTATTGTTGTTTATTAAATAAAAGAGGTACATACAAGGGGCGTTCAACATATTCTCGGTATCGGGGTGAAGCTGTGGTTGCATATATAAATTGACTTATTTATCAAGTAATACTATTATTGAATTGGGCATCGCTCAGATCTTGGTTTACACCCATATAAGATCAAGTTGACTCAAGAATCGAAGCCGATGGACCATTTGAAGCGACGTACGTTCTCCGATTGGATTCTGGAGAAGATGTCCCAAGATGATGAATTTCATCGCAAAATCATCTTCAGGGACGAAGCTCATTTTTGGCTCAATGGGCTCGTCATTGGTCGGGTGAAAATCCACATGTGCTTCATGAATTACCACTTCATCCACAAAAAATAACTGTTTGGTGCGGTTTGCATGTCGGCGGCGTTATTGGGCCATATTTTTTTCATCGACGATAACGATCGTCACGTTACTGTGAATGGTCAGCGTTATCGCGCCATGATCTCCGATGACGCCACAAGCCGCACAGCACACGCTACAATCGATTTATTGAAGAGTAAATATGGTGAGCGTGTTATTTCAAGACATGGGCCAGTCGATTGGCCGCCTCGTTCGTGCGATTTAACGCCGCTTGACTATTTTCTGTGGGGCTACGTTAAGTCATTGGTTTATGCCAACACGCCGACGACGTTGGCAGAGCTCAGAGCCAACATTGAACGCGAAATGGCGGCCGAAATGTGTGGCCGAGTCGTTGAAAATTGGGTCCAACGAATCGATCGCCGCAAACGTACCCACGGTGGCCATATGAACGAAGTCGAGTTCCATTCATAAATGTTTTGATTGTACTCATCAATATCTCATATCTCAAATGGTTTGCGTTTTATTTAAAAAAAAAGTTATCAAGTCCGTATTAGAAAACCCTATGGATACATGTTCGTATCTCCGTATACAAGATTAGGCACATCTACAGTAGCGTGCAAAACTGAGCAAATATTTAGGCATTTCATGTTTAAGGCTCTGCTTAAGAAATAATACCCAACTGAACTCAATGAAGCTTTAAGAATTTTTTTCGTCACTTAATTCCAAGAAAAATGTCCTAGGAAAAAACCTTTAGGAAAGATATGAAGTAGAGAATAAGAAAGGAACTCAAAACATACTGCATCTGCTCAGTTTTGCACGTTTTGCAAGGGTACAGATGGACGTGCTGATAACACAGAAAAATTAAAAAATATTTACCGTTATTTTTCTCTCGTTTGTTACACATCAATTTCGCTTCCTTCTGTTTGCAAAAGCAATTGTGCAAAGCGAGAGTATTGTGAATTATTTGAAAAAAATAAGTGTTGAAATAGAAAACAGCATCGTGGCATTAACTGAAAGTAGGGATGCTTCAAGAACCATAGCAAACAAATTAAATATAAGCCAGCGCACAGTTGTCAATGTACAAAAGCGACGAAATGTTCAGGTCCGAAATGTAGGCGGACGTCCTAAATTGCTATCAGATTCAGATGCACGTCTAATGACACGAGAAATGCGAAAAAACAAGTCAACGACTCCAAAAAAGGCTGCAGAATCCTTAAAAAAGACCATCAGCGAGTGGACCGCGCGTAGAGCACTACAAAGAATTGGCTTCGAATCAGCTGTCAAGAAAAAGAAACCGGCTTTATCGCCTAAAAACATCAAAGCGCGTTTAGCGTTTAGCAAAAGTCACAAAAATTGAAGCATTGAGGACTGGAAGCGCGTGATCTGGTCGGATGAGGTAAAGATTAACCGATTTCAGTCGGATGGGATAAGCTATTACTGGCGCCGACCTAATGAAACCATCCAAAGGCATCATGTCAAACAAACGGTCAAACACGGAGGGGGAAGTTTGATGGTGTGGGGCTGCTTCACGTGGTGGCATATTGGGCCACTCGTCAAAATTAATGGTATTATGAAAAATGAAGACTATCTAAACCTTTTGCAGACCAACTTGCCCGATTTCATAGATTTGAGCGCATACCCCGAAGAGGAGGTGATTTTCCAACAAGATGGGGACCCTAAACATACTGCAAAAATCGTCAAAGAATGGCTATCCCACCAAAAATTTCAGGCAATGGAGTGGCCTGCACAATCGCCCGATCTCAATCCAATTGAAAATTTGTGGGCGATAGTGAAAAGGCAGCTGGGATAGTATGAAAGCGCTCCTAAAAACATGGAAGAACTATGGAATCGGGTACAATACGAATGGAACCAAATTCCTCACAATTTTTTAGAGAATCTCGTAGAAAGCATGCCTAAACGCGTAAAAAGTGTAATAAAAAACAAAGGGCTGTGGACTAAATATTAAAAAAACACATTGTTACCCAGAAAAGCGGTACTGTATGTATCTAAAGAAAAAGTGTGGAAAAAGCTTATTTTTATCTTAAATCCATTATAGAATGTAAACAATTCCGAATACAGCAAATAGAAAAGGAACCAAACGAGGGAGAAGCCAAATAAAAAAATAAAATAAAAAAAAGAAGACCAATCTAGGCCTAATTTGGATCTCAATTACCCTACTTATTTCAAAGTTAAATAACATGAAATCACAAAAGATTTGGCTTCCTCCAACAACAACAGACAGAAATCTTTCATTTTACGTTCCATTCTCTGTACCCCGCTCGAAATAATTATAGGAGGATTAGGAGCAAATTAATTCCCTCTTCCATAATGTACATTCCCATTGTTATTATTATTATTATTTTTTATTTTTTTTTAGATGAAACCAAATACTAATCTTCTTGTCATACGACGTTTCCCGCCCTGCCCAATGCCCAACAGTATGAGTAAGAGCGATTTTTCATTTGTGCTTCATGCTCCACAATCATACTTCTGTAGCTGTACGGGTATCTATATGTAACAATCTTTGTATGGATAATAGCTCCTTTTATCATTGAAGAGTTGTTTTTTTTTTTCTATTTTTATTTTATTTTTATTTCTTTGTTTCTTTGTTTTGTTATCACTACCCTAGCAACAAATGGTCAAGCACTTCGTTTTGTGTGCATTTATGTATTTCGGGAAGGATAACAACTACGATATGATAAAAGTATGTTATATCTCGCCACCCATTGTGCCACACAAGGTAGCACCATCGATTATGTGAATTGATGTTGCGTTTGTAAACAAATACCGAACTGAGTACGAGTGCTTGTATTGTATCTGCAAATAAATTATCAACTAATTAGAGGGAATTTGGTTACTTTTGCTCAACCTGGTCATTATTTTCCCTTATGATTACACAAATCCATTGTACATATGTACATATGGATGTACACAACGGACAATATACTCGTACATGGGAGTATGTACCTTAAGTTTGGGCAGTGCGCCCTAGGATTAGTATGATTTATTTTGGGGGAAATGTGTTATCGAGTTAATGAAGCAGTAATTTGACCTGAACTCAGAGGGCGACAAATATTCTTCGAACTCACTCATTTTCATAGTAATCATAGAAATCTCGATAATTATGTGTCGTACAATTCGGTTAGCCAATGACCGGTGAGAACCTACGATGACTAATGCCTGTAACTATGACGGCACATCAGTAATGCTTATTTTACCTTCAAGATTAGTAGCTACGGACGGTATACTTCTCTTGCCCAACAGAGTTTTTAACAACCAAAAATCTCGATTACTAACACATGGAAGCATCCACTAATACGTGAAAGATATACCAATAGCCCGGGCTGCCAGCAAGCACAATTCGCTAGCCTGGTTGCTCTATTCCAGGAATACGCCTACGTACTAAACCACACCCTACACATTTCGACCACTCACCCCGCGGGACTACTGTTCTGTATTATTTCATAGGGCTGGTAGGCAATCTATGTATGTTATATCTTCACCGTTTGCTGCATCTGCACACGTCTTATTCTTTCGATCCTTCGCAGCCCGTTGTGTTATGAATGTCGAAATTTCCATCCAATTTTCTTCTCACTTCGAATGTGACTGTGGGTTTGGTATGTCAGTTCTCCATCCCATATTGCATGGCCTGTATTTTCCTCCTGATTTGGGTGAGCTATGGTGTCCGAAGCGATGTATTGTAGATATTTCCGATGGCCACGGTGAGCAGATAGGAACTGAGTTAGGTGGCAGTTACAGTCCCCGTGGCTTCTTAAATGTCAATCTGCCAAATAGCTATTGACGCTGCCTTTTCTTCAGTTTTAAATCGTCTTGATGCCGTTGGCATTGTGCTTGGCTTTATTGCATATTCTGAGCGCCTTGTCTCCAAGAATGTGAGATGGATCGTTTTTAAACTCTTCTTAGACTTTATACTGGGGCGGCATACAGAAAGTTTATGGTAGTTACTCTGGAAAGTAGAATTTTTCTAGTGTATTCAGGTCTACTGATACTAGGTGGGGTGAAAAGTAACCTCCTTGGGAATGAAAACAATTTTTTTTTAAATGTTTTTTATTTTATTCAATATAGTCCCCTTTTAGCTTGATACACTTATTCCAGCGATTTTCCAACTTCTTGATCCCGTCCGAAAAGAAATTTTCCGGAAGGTCTGCAAAATACTCCTCCGTGGCGTCGATGATTGCCTCGCGTGAGCTGAATTTTTTTATTGATGAGCCATCTTTTGAGGTTTGGGAAGAGATAATAGTCCGAGGGAGCCAAATTGGAGCCGTAAGTGATTGATTTTAGCCGTGGTTGCGATGCTCTTGTGCGCCGGCGCATTGTCATGTGAGGCCGTTTTGCAGCGATTTCGGCCTTCAATCGCTCCAATAATGCACAGTAATACTCGCTGTTTTGATGGTTTTTCCTTTTTCGAGGTAGTCCACGAAGAGTATGCCATGACAATCAAAGAAAACCGACGTCATAAACTCTCCGACCCATTGAGCCTCCCTCGGCCGATTGGGAGCACTCGTGCCGGCTTCAGTCCATTGCCGGACACTCATTCCGTTCTCTGGTGTGTAATAGTGGATCCAAGTTACATCAACAGTTACCAATCGACACCAAAAGTCCGCCCGATTCCGCATCAGCAAGTCCAAACACTCTTTCGAAGTGCTCTCGGCAGGATAACTTTTTCATATGCAGAATATTGCCCAAAATATGGCGTGTGCACTCAGTACTAATCTTTGTGGTATCTATTAGCTCGCGCACCTTCACTTTCCGGTCAGCCAACACCATTTCATGTATTTCTTTGACATTGTCCTCTGTAACCACATCGAAGGGGCTGCCGAAACTCTCGAAACCAATATTTGACGGTGTAATCTGACGGAGCATTAGCCCCATAGTATTTATCCAACTTTTCTTTTGTTTCCTTTGCCGTTTTGCCTCTCAAAAAATAATGTTTTATGAGAGAATGAAAATCGTTATTGTCCATACTCAACATGATGTCAAACACGTCAAAAACAATCAGCTGTCAAAACAAAACTAAAGACATGATTGCACTGAAATTTGGCATGTCTGCCTAAATATGAACGGACTTCAAGGCGGCATAACCTTTTTTGCAGTAGCAGCGCATTCTGGCTGTCAAGGAGGTTACTTTTCACCCCGCCTAGTATTAGGTCCCTGTAATTTCGGGGCTTTTTCACATATCTATGTACTGCAGTTTGTTATCCAACATAACTCCTGGGCACTTAATGGTTTTTTTTTTTTGAAGTGAGGCCGATTTTAAGATCGGCCAGCTCCAATTCGGCAGAGATAAGCCAACCTTCACTTCAATGAATCTGTTTGGCTACTGTCACGATGGCAATGTCCTTGGTGAATCCAATTATCGTTACTCTCCTGAGCAGCGTTAATGCGAAGACTCCATCATACATTATGTTCCATAACAGTGGCCCTAAGACCGAACCCTGTGGAACCCCAGCAGTGACCCATCAGTTGAAATAGTTTGTCACTATCGCCATGATTTGATATATCGACTACCGCTCGTATGGCATCAACAGCTAAAAAGAGTTGAACGCTCTTTTCTGAACAAAAAAATTGGTTGTCTGAGAGGGCTCCTTTCTCTTCATCTCGAGAATCTTTCCCAAAAGATATTGGGCGATAGAAAGATGGCTCACCAGGGGTACTTTCCTACTTTCCATCTGGTAGCAAACCAAATGCTGTGTTTTCCATTTTTCGGGAAAGGTTCCTTTTTCTAGCCTTTATTGGTGTATTTGGGATGGCCTTATGTCCAGGGACTTTGCTATCGCCTATCTTACCACATGCCGGTAGCAACTTCTCCAGGGTGATTAGTGGGGTTTACTCTGGACTGACTTCTCTTATGATGTTGCACATAGTGGCTGATGTATGCGGGAAAAGATGCTCAACTATGGATCGATATATGTATGTGTATACTCGTAGACTTTTAGTTTCGCCATCACCATTTTTATATGCTGAAGCCAATGGATTTTTGAAGTATTTAGTCCTATAGCCTTGTATTAATGTCGACTTCTTGGCAGAGACTTTTGAAGCATGTGATTTTGTTTGCTTTGATGGCTCTAGTTAGGTTGGGCGGAGTGCCTTTATTTCATCGTTCTATCAGTAATACGGTGAGACCTTCCTGTTATTTGCTCTCCTAGGCATTGATGCATCGTGCGTTACTTTGCTGATAGCTGTGAAATGAGACACCTCTTCGAGAGAATTCCATTTTAGCCCCGTAAGTTTTGGAAGATGGGCCGATTTCAATTCTTCGATCCAGTTATACTATTGGTCGGGACACTTATAGGGCTCGCTGATTATGATAACGTCTGCCCTTTCATCCTGAGCTATTATACAGTGGTTCAGGTTTATTTGTATTATCTTCATGGACATCTGTTGCCCCCAGTTACGTATTTTATAGAACGCCTGCGGGCCACATACCTTCAATTCTGCATTACCTTTTCATAGCTTCACAGATATCCTCCACCACAAAACCACATCGAGATTCTTGAGCTCGATGGCAGTACGATTGGTGAGAGTCTGTACATTTGCTTGCTCTCCCAAGGCTATACTTATAACGCTTTTAAATTCAGTTGTCTTGTCTCCTGTCTCATCGAGCTGGATTAGGAGCTTCCCTTTTTGGGTTCCTCAGATTCTAGATAAAGCCTTTCCAATCACCTCTAACTTCGCGTCTTCGTTTATAAAAAGGTTAGATCAACTCCGTTTTTAACGACTTCTGGTGTCCCACAAGGCAGCCATCTAAGTACGCTTCTTTTCATTTTAACTATAAACGATCTTGAGATCCATTTACGCTCACGACACCAAGTTCTTCAAAACTATTCTCCTTCAAGAAGACCTCGATAAATTTTCCACTTGATCTCCATATGTCAATCAATGACTATGGTCACGTAAGTCCATTCAATCTCCTTCTCGGTGTTACTCTCTGCATGGCTAAGCTATACCCCAAGTTCAGTCCCTTCGCGACCTTGGAAAAATGTACGATAGAGAGTTAAACTTCCGGTCGCATATTCATGAGATAATCCTTAAAGCCAACTTCATCACTTGGTTTTGTCAAACAATGGATTTCCAAGCCCTATGTGACCAGGTCACTTTACATTACCTTTGACCGGCCCATTCTCGAATATGTCAGCCAAGTGTGGTCGCTCTTTCAGCGAGTTCAAATACATACGTATATCCCTAATCGAGAACATTCAATGGTGTTTCCTTCGATTTGCTTTTCGAGGGCCACAAACTCCTTAACTTGAATACCCTCGAAAAACAGAAAAACACAGACACGTAACTGGCATTCTCTTCAAGAGTAACCCTCGTAATTCACGATGACTCCAACGAAACAATCTCCGTTTTTGAATTCAACCTGAGCACTCCTCCTCTCAAACTACAATAGATCTCCTCCACCATTCCCTTGGGGTTGGTTTTTAAGTCATAGATATTTTAAGGTGCACACCTATGCTATGTATATTTTGAAACTAAAGAATTTAAAAATATATTTGAAAGCTCAACAATTTGTTAACATGTTAATGAAAATTAGTAATGTCTTGCGGTTCGTAGTATTTTAGTGTTTTCTTGTTGCCTAGTGTTGGAAGCATTCTCACAGCAGTAAATTCACCGTCAAGGACAATAACATTGTCCGACGTATTGTGTTTGTGTTTTTTTTTTCTTCTTCTTCTCTAGAATAAGGACTTGCTAAGCTTACAGAATTGTATTGTGCTGAAACCGCATGATGAGCACCGCACTTTGTTTGTGTTTTGTTCCTTGATTGCTAACAAAAGGTATTTTGCCATTTTTTTTTAGTTTTGTTCTGTTTCTTTTTGTTGAGTTAAAAAAAGCCCTTAAGGTCCTTTTACACCTGACCCCATTCCTCCTACGTTGGTTTTGCTTCATTTTTCATTGATTTTGAATTTACCTGGCTCGCATTACTATTGGAAATTACTAACCCCCTCCCCTTGTGCAGCGTATGTACTCGTTTACTTTTAAATGCAATTCTCTGGAAGTCCTTGCAATAAAAGTCGCCAATGGTGTTTATGTATTTTTGCGAAAAGAGTAAGCTGATTTTCGAACAAGGATATGGCCGCCCATCCTTTCCATTTGCTTGATATCCATTAGTGTTTGTTTGTTTTTTTTTTTTTTACATAATACTGAATTATCATTGCATTTGTATTGTATGTTAAGGGTCCGCCATCTAACGTTTTTTTTTTTCAACTAGTGCTTATTTCGTGAAGGGTAACACTTAGCTCATGTCTGATTTGACAGATAATTAGTTTTATCCTTCCGGTTAATAATGGAAAATAATTTCATTCAAATGACTGCCTCGGCTGGCCATACAGTAGCCTACACGATCGGTCCAATTTTTAAGCACATTATCAATTCTGTGCAGCTGTATTTCACCAATGGCTTCACGAATATTGTCCTTTAAAGCGTCAATTGTCTCTGGCTTGTCGGCGTAACACTTATCTTTTACGGCACCCCACAAATAATAGTCCAACGGTGTCAGATCGCAGCTTCGAGGTGGCCAAACGACATCAGCTCTGCGGCTAATAATGCGATCTTCAAAAACAGGGCGCAAAACATCGAGTGTAGCTTCGGCTGTATGGCACGTAGCGCCGTCCTGTTGAAACCAAATGTTGCCAATATCCTCCTCTTCAATTTTTGTGAACAAAAATTCGTTCAACATGGCCCGAAAACGATCGCCATTGGCTGTAACGGCCACTCCTTGCTCATTTTCGAAGAAAAATGGCCCAATTATGCCTCTGGACCAAAATCCGCTTGAGTAGTAAGGACTGACTCGTGTTCCAAACTAAAGAGACTCTATATAAGACCTTGATCGTCTTAGTCGTACTTTATGGCATGGACTCGAATCGAATATCGAAAGCGGATGAAGATAGCCTAAGTCGTAAGATTTGCTGAAGATTATACGAGCTGTACGGCGACATCGATCTAGTCAGAAAACTGCGCATCAGTCACCTGAGATGTCTATGAAGACAGAGTCTTCCAATCTAATCCGGAAGAACAACGCAGCAGAGGAGGACCATACTTTAGATGGCGTGCACAACTAGAAAGGGACTTCAACCGACTTAGAGTGTGCAACTGGAAGCTAGAGACTTGGCCTAAGGCTCACCCCGGACTGTAACTCCACCTAAGTATGTACACAAGTAGCTGATACACAGTTGTCAAAAACAGCATTCTAAAAGGTCTTTCATTAAGCACTTCCTATTTTTAAATTTAAATAAAACAAAGTGTGTGTGAGATATCATCGACATTTTTGATTCGTTTAAAAGGCCTATCGATGCCATTTTCCATGACTCTGGCGCATAAATCAGGCTGAATTTGACCGATGGAATGGGTTATGTTGGCTTTGAGGGCCGCTGTGGCTTGTGGCCCCCACAAGAAAAATTCTAACGGGGTCAAAACATACGATCTCGGTGGCCAGTTCACATCACCTCCAGGTGAGATGACCATGCCCTCGAATCGCTCGTGCAGAATTTCCAATGTGGCGTTAGCTATTTAGCACATGGCGGCGTCCTGGCCAACGTCGTTCTCAAAGAAATATGGACCGATGACGCCACCAGCCCAAAATCCACACCGCAAATTCAGCAGTTTTGTTTGTAGTCGTACCCATTCATACAGAAATGGGCCTCATCGCTGAAGATGATTTTTCGCTGAAAATTAGGGTCAGTTTCCAACTGCTCCAGAGCCCATTCAGCAAACACACGTCGTTTTCTATGGTCGTTTACCTTCATCTCCTGGGTCATCAACATTCGCCAAGTTGTGGTCTCCGAAAGGAAGAATTCTTGTGAGCGATGCGAAATCGGCTGCCTCGGATTTTACTGCACACTCTCACAAACAGCGGCGATATTTTCGGCGTTTCGTCAACGTACGGGTTTTGGTTTATTGTTTACTGAGCCAGTGGACTAAAATTTATCCACCACACTGCGAATAATCCTCTCGGTAGGACGATTATGGCGTCCGTAAAATGGGCCAAGCGCGCGGAACGTTGCCCGAACAGAACATCTATTTTGATAAAACAATTTTGCCATGGTGACTTGGCACAACAGATGTAGCTTCAACAATATGGCTGCTATCAACTGTTAAAGTTCGGAAGTCCCTCTGTAGAATACCTGGACAAAATAACCCGATGAGACCGCAAGCATGTTGAAATGGTCTTCATTCTGCCGCATCCTTGAAACCTTGAACGTGTTTTAATGTCTTTATTTTTGGATTCCTGAGCTTCTTCTGACAATTCTGTTTACTACCTCCAAGTTTGTAATGTGTTTAGAAAATGGATGGACATTTGCAGATTTTTTTTAGTTTGTAATGTGACTTTTGTGATATTTTGACGCGGTTTGTTGTCCATAAGCAAAAATTGAACGCAGAATATCAAGATTGTGTAGGGGATAGCTTCGTCCTATAAAAAGCTATTGGTTCCCAGATGTTTCCTTTGGATTACTGCTCCAATGTCAGTCTTACAATAGATGCATCTGTTGTGATACTGAGTTTTGCATTATTTTTTTCTGTGGGAACGAGGAGTGTTGCATCAGCAAGTTGTCGTTCTTGGTGGTTGGGTTCGGGAAAACTCTTCAGGCTTGCTGTCAATTAGAATGTCATCCACATAGGCAAACACAAAATCTAGGCCCCTCGTGACTTGATGCATAAATCATTGTAAAGTTCGGGCTGCATTTTCTCCTAACCCAAATGGCATACGAGTAAACTATAAGCCGAAAGGGATGGGGATGGGGATGGGGATGAGGAGGATGTCTTCCTGCGTCATTGGCATGATGATGGTGATAAACCCGAATTTTCGAGAAAACCATGAAATCATGACTACGATAGTGATACTACATGTATGCGTGGGAATGTTAAAGTGTTCGTCGCCGCAAGGTTTCCAGTCATTTGCTTCTCGTTTTGGAGCCATATGTAGCGGAGATGAAGATGACTGACAAATCTCTTGCGATTTTGGCTTTGCTGTCATTGAAACGTCTCGGGCGAGAGTATGGCCCGAGGATCCTTTGTGAAGATGTGATACACTACCGTGTGTTTGACGGGAAAGGAAAGTCTACCGCGAAGAGTCGTTGACTTGCCATAATTTGTTGGCATGGTATGCCAGTAACCACCATTGTGTTTGTTTTGAATTTTTTACATCTACAGTATTTTATAAGACCGGTTTAGTAGTGACCGATGCGAAATAGTATAGGAAATATGTACACCTGAAATTGGGTTTTTAATAAAAAGACGGGATTTTAAGTTTGAGGTATTGTTGAAACTGCACGGTTTGCTGCATTTCTGTATCAATAAGATTTTATGTTGCTATCGTCTGTAGAACGAGATTTATTGCCTTGGGGTTTGTAGTTGTAATGTTTACGAGCAAAAATACGAGTAGTTCCGAGTGCGTAGTTGTTGGAATTTAACGAGTCTTGCCACACGCTATTTTTCAGACCACAGACACACTCGTAAAAGATTCCATAAGTTCAAAATCATCTTTTTGCTAATACCCGTTGGAATGTTATTTTTAAAACTCTTGCAATAGGAAAAGGTGGACTCAATTAAAAAAAAAAAGTGCTTCGAGTAGAAAGCATTCCAACTAGGAGTGCGAAACGTGAAAATTCCGAAAATGCACAGGCAAAGGTATACGATAGATTCGCTGTGAAAGTGTACGAGTATTTGCAGGACGTCCTTAAGTATTCAATCTGCAGAATTTTTCGCTTCATTTATTGTATTTTTTTTTTTTTTGATTGTGCACATCACATCGTCGTCGTCGTCGTCATCATCATCATCAACATCATCATCATCATCATAATTATCAGCAATACCATCACCTATGTATATCATTTGTATTATTGATAGTCGTTCTATGTGACTGTGACTGGTTGCTCTGCAAGCTCTTGCACTCCTTCTCTATCAGTCAGAGGCAGAGTAAAGTCAGAGTCACAATAAGTTGAGGGAAGAATTTTATTATTTTCATCATTTTCTTGTTCTTCATTTTTATTGAATGAACATTACATAGATACGCACATACATACGGATGTATCATATTTGCAGTGCTTGGTGTGTAGGTTTTTAAGTAGAATTCATCATCATTTGTTGGATGCACTTCGAAAACAATCTTGTAGAGTCCTTATAGCAGTTATTGTTGAATTAAATTGATTTTATTTTTATTTTATCGTTCGCACATCCTCTGCTCTTGCATCCGTGTAGTTAATCTGTATCTGTGTTTGCCTCGCAACCGCTGATCATACATATTTTGCGCGCCCTATGCCGCAATAAGGTCTAAGAGAACAGCTCTCTAAGTAACATAATATACATATATTAATTTCATTTACTTAGTAGTCGCTGCCAGCGATGGATATGAAATTTTCAACGTTCATCCAAGTATTATACGATACTACGACGAACAGTAGGCAGGGGGTTGGTGGTAGTGGTGAGTTTTACTGCGACTGGAATTCGTAATAATGGCAGTGAGTGGTTGTGTAGTCGGCAGGCAACGAACAAATTATATTTCCTTTATACCCGTACCTAATTAATTGATTTAATGCTACTGCCAACCGTCGCCACCAGAAATATTAAATTGTTTATGCCAACATCCTTGTGAAATCTTCCGGGATCCTCTTGTTTATGCGTTCATCACAAAGGAAATAGAGCTTTTTTTGTACCTGCAGTATTGTGTCGCTATACGTATGCATGATGGTTTTATTACATCTTCTACCCTTCATCCAGCGTGGTATCCACAATTTTTTCTTTTTCCGTTTTTTTTTTTATTCATTCTTCTCTATTTTCTGAGAAAATTCTGCGAACGCTTCTGTGCGCTTTATCCCGCGGGTTAATTGCATTTTCTTACCAATAACACTGGATGGATAATGGAAAGAAAAAAAAAAAACAAAAATCAAAAAGAAAATGTTAAATGCTCTTGCATATACATATACTCGTATGTACGAGTATGTAAGAAATAAAAATCATTTACTCATACTCGTACCTACGCACAGGGTGGCTGAAATTTCATTATTTTTCCATTTTTAATTATTCGAATCGCACAAGTACTTCGGCTTTGATTTTGATTTTAATCCTTAATCTCTCGTCATGCTCCAGTTTTTATTGCTTTTTTTCGGACTTATTTGTCTAACGCGCCTTGTCGGAGGATGAAAAGAACGATGAGTAATTGGACACGATGTCATTTTTTTTTCTTCTTCATAGGATAACTATGATACCTTGCCATGTGTATGTTAAAGCCATATGAACGAGTCTCGTGTAAAGTAAACCTTATGAATCTGACATTGTCTCACCCCAGACTTAGTTGATATGTGATATCATCATTGCAATTTTCTTGAACATTTACGACTAAACCCAATTACGTTTTTTTAATGATTTCAAATTGGGTTTGCGGGTTTTAGAGACACTAAATTTATTTAATGACTTGCGACGGTGACTATGGCGGTCAAGGCAAGTGAAGTTGAAGCCACACGGCCTTCGTGTACCCCAATTTTATTCTCGCTTTATTCCAAGCAATACTCTCCTCCTGACTTATTGTTTTACCACTTTTTCAATGAGTTTTCCAATAGCGACTCTCGAAATTTGATAGCGGTCATGTTAGAGAAGCTGTCAAATTTGGAGGTTATACAATACAAGAGTAATTAATGTTGAGCAAATCATCCTGGAAACTTAAAATGTTAAACTTTTCTATTAAAATGATTTATACGGTGTATGGTACACAAGCGTCATGTTGAGTCGATTACGAGTATTCGTCGTTTGATGAACAAATTCGAATCAGCTAGTTTGGTAAACAATCAAACAACAGCTGTACGTCATCGAAACGTGAGATCTGCAGAAAACATTGCTGTCAATTTCGCAATCTTCAAGTTGGCGAATTTTGCGCCGGTACGTAGGTCAACATACGTAGAAAATCCACTCAACCCAGGAACTGTATTCCTTGATTGGGCTCTGGAGCACTTGAAGTGGACACGGAAAATCGTCTGCAGCGACGAGGTCCATTTTTGAATGAATAGCTATGTTAACAAGCACAATTAACGCATTCTGAAAGTTAACAATCCGCATGGTTATCTAGCGTTTCGGGGAAGTCAACTGGCCATCGCGGTCGTGTGACTTAAAGCCATTAGATAAGACACCCACTCTTATTCGATTTCAAAGCCGCATATGACAACTTCTATGTATAGAAACGAACTACATAGAGTCATGACTAGCTCATTAGACTGTGCCGGATGACGATGGAGAATTAATGCTGCTCCCTCAAGGTTGGTAATGACACAACCGGTACCTACAGTGACTCATTAACAACGTTCTTGAAAGAAAAGATAGTCGCATATGCATTATTGGAAGAACACAGCGTGCTTCCAACTATGAGTCTACAGATGAGAAAAACAAGATGTACGAGTATGCTCTCAACAAAGAGAGGCACTCAACATCGGCGGATAGGACAAAACGTCATGATAGGACGCCATCAACTTTGATAGAACGGAAATCATGCGAATAATTACTCTTGCTAATTGTTGCATCTTTGGCCTTAGTAGGCAATTGAGTCGTCAAGCCCTCTCGCGAGTCTACAGGGTGATTGGGGTGTTTGAAAAGCAGTGTCTTAGGACCTGTCTCAGCTTGTACAGAATACCAGAATCAGAGTAAAAAAAAAATTCTATCCCAACGACCAACGGGCTTATTACTCCAATAAAAGGTACCACGAGAGCTCACTTCTATCGGACTTTATCCCGCCAGAGGCTTTTCTCCATGTTAATTCTAAAGGGTTAGCGCAAAGCAGGGATGTTATACCGGTAATATACCACAACCATGGACAAGCGGCTCATATATTCGTATGACATGTTCGTTGGCAATGCTCAGATTGGAATCGAATCGATGCCGAAAAACAGTACACCGAATTCTGGTGGCTTCAGGCAGGGTAGAGGGTTGACATGCTCTCCAAGGTCGGTACGTTACTAAGCCAACATATGTACTCCTTCTAGTTGTGAAATAGATTAAGGATAGTTAGGGGGATTTCGTGGAAGGGCCGATTGACCGATGCTGCTTTATGGCATTGGCTAAGTCTCGGTGGATGTTGACGATATCGGTTGTTCAATTCAATACACAAAAATGTAATGAGATGGCAACAGATTAAAAGTTGTAGTCAACAAAATGCCACTTACACCTTATCTTTATCTAGATCTAGGGGAAGAGATCGCTTTGAAGAACACCTTATTGTCTTTAAAAAAGCAAGACGCGACTTAAAAAAGGCAATCAGGGAGAGCAAGACAAGTTGTTTTAAAAAACTTTGTGAAGAAGCCGACATAAACCCTTGGGGTACATCATACAGGATCGTCATGACAAAGATAAAGGGCAACAGGTCGCCGCAAATAACATGTCCAGCAATCCTAAGCTCCATAGTAGAACACCTTTTCCCCCGAAGTACATCTACTATGTACCATATCGTTAGGGAGTCCAACACGGAGGACATTCCAATAGTCACAGCGGATGAACTCATGAACGCATGCAGGAAGATAGGCGACAATAAAGCGCCGGGACCTGATGGCATACCAATTAAGGCACTAAAAGCAGCTATCCATAAGCGCCCAGACATGTTTATGGAACAATTCAAAAATGTCTTGAAGAAGGAGTTTTCCCGGATGCTTGGAAACTACAACACCTAGTCTTGCTTCCAAAGGGAAACAAGCCACCTGGGGAACCGTCCTCGTATCGTCCAATATGCCTTCTAGACACAATGGGAAAGATATTGGAACGGATAATATATGCTAGACTGCTCGCGGTAGCAGAAGAGAGAGGAGCACTATCAGACTTTTTTTTTTTTTTTTTTTTTATAATTTACGCGCGCCTAAGGGGTTGATACCCTTTTACTGTTGCCAGGGCGCGGGCGGAAAGATAGAAGGAGGAGAAAGGAAAATTGTTTTTGTAGTGGTTTGAAACTCAGGTGTGTTTGGTTTCTATTGTTTGCTCTCCAGGGGTGGGAGTCCGAATAGGACGGAGAGTTTTTCTTCACTCAGAGTGATTCGAGATATAATTCCCAGTATTTTTTTCATTGCTTGAAACTCTTATAACAGCCAAATCTACGTGTCAGTGTTATGCCTTCACACGCAGAATTTTTTTGTCTGAGTTCCAATTATACAATGAAAAACTGATTTTGCCATGGGCAGGATTCGAACCTGGACCCTCCGAGTGAGAAGTGTTTGCTACTACCACTACACCACGGCCACCCCCAGACTTACAATTTGGGTTTAGAAAATCGCGGTCTACTGTTCAAGCCATAAAAACTGTGGTTGACATTGCGGCCGAAGCGATACAAGGAGAAAGATGGCGGTATGGTACAAAGAAATATTGCTTAGTGGTGACTCTAGACATCAAAAATGCCTTTAACTCGGCAAACTGGGCGTTCATCAGAAAATCACTAGCCAGTATGAATACGCCATACTACTTACTGAGGATAATAGAAAACTACTTTACCAACAGAAAACTGAGGTATGAAACTGACGAAGGGTTGAAATACTACAGCGTTTCAGCTGGGGGTTCCACAAGGATCAGTACTCGGTCCACTGCTATGGAACATTATGTATGACGGAGTGCTAAGGCTTATGTTGCCGAGAGGAGTTCAAGTAATCGGATTTGCAGACGACATTGCCGTCGTTACGGTGGCAAAAGAAATAAAGGAGATAGAGGCTGCCACAAATGTAGCGATTATTCGCATCAAAGACTGGCTAGTATCCGCCGGTCTAGAATTAGCGGACCATAAAACGGAAGCCGTATTAATTACCAGTAGAAGAATTGTGGAATACACCAATATACGGGTGGGACATCAAATAATCCGATCGAAATAATCAATCAAATACCTGGGAGTAATACTTGATAACAGATTACAGTTCAAAGCACATATAGAGTACTCCAGTAACAAGGCTTTACTGCTGCAAGGAGCTCTCTCTAGAATACTACCAAACATTGGTGGACCTGGATATGCCAGGAGGATTCTCCTATCTAGAGTAGTCAGCTCAGTCCTCTTATACGCTGCTGCGGTCTGGGCGGGAGCACTCGCCATAAAAGCAAACAAGAGAAATCTGTTGTCCGCATACAGGCTCAGTGCATTAAGAGCGATCTGTGGATTTCGAACAATCTCAGATGAAGCAGCCTTCGTGATAGCAGGAATGATTCCGATCGACATTCTCGCGGACGAGATGTTGAGAATTTATAATAGAAGAACCCGAGGGCGACAAGATGCAGGTGAAATTGCAAGAATAAAAGGAGAAGAGCGAGCGGTCTCAGCAGCCCTCTGGCAAGCCAGGTGGGATAATAGTACAAAAGGCAGATGGACCTACAAGTTGATCCCGGACATCGAGACCTGGACAAAACGAGCACATGGGGATAACAACTACCACCTTACGCAGTTCCTATCTGGTCACGGCGGCTATCGTAAATACTTGCACCGATTCGGACACGATAGCTCCCCTTTGTGCCCAGAATGCTCAAACGAGGAGGAAGATACGGAGCACGCCATATTTCATTGCCGACGTTTTTCGCAGTGGAGAATTAATCTGCCCAGTCCAATACTACTCCATAGACCAAATGTTGCAGTCGGAGGAAAATTGGATGGAAATCGGCACATTTGTGACAATTGTGCAAAATGAGCTAAGAAGAATTGAAAAAATTAGAAGAGCTGAAGAAGCAAATACAAGAAGAATAGCATGATCTGCTAACCAGCCCTGCGAAGTAATACCTAACGGCAGTCCCGCGGGGAGAGTGGTTGAAGGACGTAGTGGTGTGGATTAGTACGTAGGCGCACTCCTGGCATCGAACGTTCGGGTGTTGCCAATCATGCATGTTGGTGGCACGGGCTACCGCATCTATGAAGATTACCACATCCATTGGCGCAACCAAGAAAAAAAAAAAAAAAAAAAAAAAAACCTTATCTTTATCACATCCAAGGACAGAATTCCTGTTTAGCCTAATTGGTTTGTATGCCTGCAGTCTTCTTCTTTCAAAGAGAAATACTAATTGGCAGTAGTTTATGCCAAAAATAATCCGCTTACATTACAATTTTACTTCAATTCCTGCCGATATCAATGATCAAATTTTGTTGTGTTTGTTGAAGATTATGTACATCCCTGTTACAATCCGCATGTCACTTTGCCTTATTTAAATTGACATGACGATGGCACACCTTTTTCTTTTGTTTTGTTGACGTTTAGCCCTTATTCTGTCACTTCAACTTGTATTCTTTCATATTTGATCTAATTAAATTAAATAAAACTTTATTTCGTCATTGTAAACATTTTTAGCTGAATTTTGAAATGGATGTATTCGAAGAGTAAATTCGGTGAAGCCACTAGAGAAGTCCAAAATGTATTTGGAGGGGGTGTTTTCTGTGAGTCCAAGTGTCGGCGTCGCCTTGCAAAGTATAGAGATGGCAATTTTGACCTGAAGGTGAATGGAATCCCACTGTTATGGTAAGGGAACTCGAAAGCTAACTTAACGTATATGACACCTAAAAAAAAAATATGAGAAGAATCATAAAGCTGAAAAAATGGGTACCACACCACTTATAGCAAAATAATCTTCAACAAAGAATCGAAGCTTGCACTGCGTTTCTGTCGCGTCACAATCAAGAACCGTTTTTGAATCGCATTGTTGCCAGAGATGGACCATACCCGTTTAAGGTGTTATTTTCTGTATGGTCAGCTGCTGAGGGAACAATCTATTTTGAGCTGTTACTAAATTAGAAGTCTACTGTAGATTAAAATTTTCACTAGAACAAAAACGGCCAGGTCTGGTTATTCGAAATGGTGCATCCGCCTTATTCTCTAGATTCTGAAACTTTTTTCGAAATCTGCAAAACTTCCTTGATGTTAAAAATGTTAGATCTCAGGCTCTTAGGGTATTTTATTTTTCAAAGCCCGAGATGTGGGCAGAAGTGTTGTTCGCGGTCGGTATTAGGCTTCTTTGATGATTGAGCTAAGTCTTATTAGGGGCGATTTTTCAGAGACCTTTCTCTATGATTTCTGATGTGATTTCTGTTGGTGGCATTCCTTTCAAAAAATTGGGCTGTTCTTTGACCCCAACTTGGGATTTCTAGGTCTTTCGTAAACGTTGTCGAATGCACACATTTAAATTTTGTCATTATACACGCATCACATGAAATCAACAAACCAAATTCAGATGGGGTTTTCACAATAACCCAAACCTTTACTTGGATTAATATTTAGTCGTCGTTTCATCGAAATCCGTGCACTCAATTAGAAGATATGCTAATTTAATGATTTAAAAAAAAATCTATACCTGTACGAGCAAAGTGAGAGAAGAGAAAAGAGCCAGCGTGTACACGGATTATGGAAATCCAAATGAAATTCACTTTTTCATAGGGTTGTGAGTGGAAAACACATATACACACACAGTAGTTTGTTAAGCATAAGATTATGCTTTTGTTTCCGCTTGCTCGGCTTTTTTTTTTTTTTTTTATTATGCAAATGTGTACTGCTCCTACGGGCAACGCAAACGAAGTCAGTTTTCAATAATGATGTAAAAATCATACAGGAATGGAGAGGGAGGGAGTATATTGCACATAACTCGCAGTAAATCGAAAGTGGATGGTTCATTAGTCCTATGTGGGAGCCATGAAGTTAGAATATTGAAGTGAATTCGTCTTCGTCCTTTTCTTAGAAGGAATCTTGAGAGGGGTCAACTAATATCAATGTTTGCTTGAGTAGGACAGGTGAAGAACCTGGCATTTATGTGCAATATGCTTTTCAATATAATCACACAGCTGAAGAATTATTTTATACTGCAGACTGAGTGTTTGAAGTATGCACTTTACTATTAAACTAATAAAATTTAACAATTTATCTGTAGAAAAAAAAAACCTAATTTCCTTACTTCTTCATTTCAGATTCCGGAAATTTTGTTAACGAGACGAACAGATTCTACCGCAGGCGACACTCGGCAGTACTAGGTATGTTAAATGAACGAACGTAATCTATTCAAGGACTGCTAGTATTTTATATACCAAACTCCCGCAAACACATACTCATATTTGTGTATATGATATCGAACATCATAGGTAGTCCTTTCATATTATTATTTTTTTTTTGTTTTTCCTTCTCTCCTACACACAATTACCTGTCGTAATTGGGTATAGATTTTGTCGTAATTCAAGCTGAAGAGATTATGTGTAGGTAGTTCTAAGAATAATCACCATTATCCTTTTGCCTTTGATAATATTAATGTTCGATTAATATACATATGTACCATAGATATACTCGTATGTAGGTATATTTAAAACAATACAAAATCGTGTAAAATACGATATATTGTACAATACATACAGTGTGTTCGACAAAAACGAATGAACAATTCCTCAATTTTTTTTTTATTAGCCAGGCTTTCACTTAATTTTTGCGCATTTTCTAAACTTAGACCTTTCCAAATTTGCTTCAAGACTCGCGCAAATTGTCTTATCCTGGCCACAAATTTTCTGTTAGGACTTTGGCACGACTGCGATATTTGCAAAATCCAGTCGTAATTATTTGGTCCATACTGAGATTCGGTAGACTTTACTCTTTTGATATAATTTTGCTACGAATTATGCATCGAGGTTTTGTGTGAATACTATGTATTAACCTTTCGAATCCTTTGGCCGAGAAGCATCCATAAACATAAACTTTTGTTGGATGTTTTACGGTGCGTTGCAGGAATTTTTCATATTATTTTGGCACGGACTTTGTATTGTATATGTATCTACTGTGGAATAATTCTATCTGAACCCAACTGCTCGGTTGTCTGTTCCCATGTTGTGCAAGATGATTCCTGTGAAGTACGAAGTTGTATGGAACTTTTCGCCGCCGATTCATGCATGTACGGACAAGAGACCAAGTTGGTGTTTGGGGCTAGATCTCTTGGGTGGAGTTTGTTACGTATGTATGTGAATGTGAGGCAGTTTTTTAAAAGACAAGAAGACCACCTTCCATATTTTCGTTTCGACGGATTGGTATAAAATTATTGCGAACCCATGGTCTTTTCTGTAGACCCTTTTGGAGCAATCTTTATACTCTGCATTGAACAAAATTTCCAATCCCTTAAATAATCTTGATACGAGAAGAGTGGTGTAAATTGATTACATCTGTATTCTGGCTTAGCGCCTGGACTTTTTTATATAATACTAACCAGTCACTGTGAGGTTGTACGTAATTAATTTCATGTCCTTTTCGAGTGTATGTTCCTTTGTTTTCGTTTTTGTCGTACTGAGAACCACACACCATCTCTTACGGCAAATAAACACCCAAAATTCGGATGATATTCGGCTTTGAAGCGGACCATGCTTCTATTTCTAGTACTTGAGTCGCGTACTCGTCAAATGTGATACATATAAAAAAAAGTCTGTCGTACTGAGGAACCACACACCCTCTCTTACGGCAAATAAACACCCAGAATTCGGAAGATATTCGGCTTTGAAGCGGACCTAATTAATTTTCTTTTAAATTCAAAAAATTACTGAAGTCATTATATGTGGTCAGCTTTATTTTCTGCTCATGGACTGAATTGGCAGGACCTAGCGCTGCTTCATGGTTTATTTTTTATATGGGATGTCCAAAGGCTTTACATTTTTTACATATGCACATATTCTGTGCTATTCAAAATTCGAAAAACGCACATACGTTTTGGTCTGAATCTACTTTGTTCTTTTGGGCTGCTCAACTGATAGTGATTGCGCACTGAACTATCTGCATGCTTCTATTTCTAGTAGTAGATCTGTCGTACTGAGAACCATACACCATCCCTTATGGCAAATAGACACCCATAATTCGGATGATATTCGGCTTTGAAACGGACCTAATTAATTTTCTTTTAAATTCAAACAATGGCTGAAGTAATTACTTTACTTTCTGCTCATCGACTGAATTGGCAGGACCTATCCGCTGTTTCATGGTTTATTTTTTGGTATGGGATATCCCATTCAAAAATCACGAATTTTGAGCTATTAATTCAGAAGTTATTGAAATAAAGTAATAATATCTCAGCTTTTAAAAGTGACGACGAGAGGGCACTTGTGTCGTTATAGAGACTTGTTTCTTTATTAAAACTAAATGCAATACTGGCTCAACTTAGTTAGTTCTGAGCTTTCGAAGTGAAATAGTCGTTAAATTTTTTTCAAATGTAAGTTTAGTGACTCTAAATAGCTTTGCTCAATAATGTGTTTTTAAAATGTTAAACTAATAAAAATTAAGTTGACTCTATTTTGACTTAATTCTGAATATGACTGTGTTGCAAAAAAAAAAGAAAAGTTTATTGATGGCGTAGCATTTCATCTTAAAAAGCTTTTTGTGGATTATGTGTTTTTATGAGAATTTAGCAGAAAAAACAGCTGATGGTTTTATGTTTAGCTTAAAAATAATTTGAAATGTGTCAGTGCTTTTAATAAAATAAAACTGAAAATGTCATTTATGCCGATGGTCTTGTGCAAGTGTTGAGTTTTATGCGACATAATTTTACCCTATATTAGCCTGAGTGTTCCAAAAGTCAGTACGCTTCTCATTTTGTATTTTATCCGGTGTTTAAGAAGAAACCGTTTATAATTATAATATGTCTACATTCTTACTGAAATATTTTCGCTCCGCAGCGTACCTTAACATAATCATAAGCAAGAACGCAAATCAAGAGCAAGTAGAATCTTACAATTGGCTATGGGGTGAGGCCCAATCCATCTGCAAGGTTCTAATACAAATCCATGAGATTCTGGTAAATTACTTTTCATCTAATTTCCTTCCGTTTGAAAGCGAAAAAAATGCAAATTTTTAGAAAACAAAGTAGCGTTAATCGGTCAGACGACTTCAAACAATATAGATTCCGTGGGAAAGTGATCGAATTCAAGTTCGTCTTCGTCGTCTAGCTCAGGGTTATCAAGCTGAAGATAACGATGATATTCTAAATATAAGCCTTACATACCAGAAAGTTCGAGCGATAGTGAAAACGAATGCAAAATGGAGCTGCATCGATTCCGACTAGTAAATACTTAAGAATTTCCTCTTGTTTCTCCACAAAACTTAGATGTTATTAATCCTTCTATGGCCAACACATCAAGTGTTCCAGAAAGCCCAAAAAAGACATCTAGAAAGCATAAGAGAAATGAAAATACAGTCGTGTCTGGATATATTGAACTAATTTTTGCAATGCCTGTTCACAGTTTCCAGGTTGTTCACTATTTCAAGGTTGAAATTTTTTTTTGTTTAAAAACTCGTTTCAATTTCTCAAAATGCACATGTGTGTATGTATGCCAGCCTTTTGTGTACTCCGATTTTATTTCAAATCCGTGGTGTAGTGGTACTAGCAATCGCTTCTCACTCGGAGGGTCCAGGTTCGAGTCCTGCCCATGGCAAATCAGTTTTTCATTTGTAATTGGAACTCAGACAGAAAAATTCTGCGTGTGAAGGCATAACACTGACACGTAGATTTGGCTGTTGTAGAGTTTCAAGCACAGAAAAAATTGCTGTGAATTATACCTCGAATCACTCTGAGTGAAGCAAAAACTCTCCGTCCTATTCGGACTCCCACCCCTGGAGATCCAGATCCAGGAGAAATTTTTATTCTCAAATGAAAATGAGAAGCAAAATTTTGTTCGCTAGAGGTTTTCGATTGTTCACTATTTAGAGTACTCCATGTAAAAATGTTGGTGTTCACTATATCGAGGTCTTCACTATATCTAGACAATCCGGTATCTCGAAAAGAAATCTTGTCAAAAAATTGAAAAACAGCGTCATATTCTTTAGGATGTCACTGCTTCATGGTTTAGTTTTTATATGGGATGTCCAAAGGCTTAACATTTTTTTAACATATGCACATATTCTGTGCTATTCAAAATTCGAAAAACGCACATACGTTTTGGTCCGAATCCTCTTTGTTCTTTTGGGCTGTTCAACTAAAGTGTTTTCCAATAGAGACTTGACAATTTTGAATTTAATTTGTGAACGCACTCTTTCAATAATCATCAAACTGTCACTGTCAATTTATTCAGTAAACTCAACACGAACGAGCAACGTCTGTAAATTATAAAAATTTTCTACCGATATTCGGAGTCGGTTAACTCCAAATTTCGGTCATAATTGTCGCCCTAGTAGACAGGCAATAACAAGTTTAGTGCAAAAATTTGAGTCTACATATTCGTTGTGTGATGTTGCCGTGTCAGTGAGACAACGGGTTGGTCGAAGTGTCGAAAATATCGCTGCCGTTCAGGTGTCCGTAGCAAACGATCCAAATCAGTCAATTCCACGGCGTTCTCAAGAATTGGGCATCGCTCAGATCTTGGTTTACACCCATATAAGAACAAGCTGACTCAAAAATTGAAGCCGATGGACCATTTGAAGCGACGTACGTTCTCCGATTGGATTCTGGAGAAGATGTGCCAAGATGATGAATTTCATCGCAAAATCATCTTCAGTGACGAAGCTCATTTTTGGCTCAATGGATTCGTCAATAAGCAAAATATGCGTTATTGGTCGGGTGAAAATCCGACAAAATGCACAAAAAATAACTGTTTGGTGCGGTTTGCATGTCGGCGGCGTTATTGGCCATATTTTTTCGTCGAAGATAACGATCGTCACGTTACTGTGAATGCTCACCGATTATTTTTGGCCCGAATTGGAAGATATGGACTTGGACGACATGTGGTTTCAACAGGATGATGCCCACAGCACACGCTACAATCGATTTATGGCTACGTTAAGTCATTGGTTTATGCCAACACGCCGACGACGTTGGCAGAGCTCAGAGCCAACATTGAACGCGAAATAGTGGCCGAAATGTGTGGCCGAGTCGTTAAAAATTGGGTCCAACGAATCAACCGCTGGAACAGTGCCTGCGGTGGCCACATTAACGAAGTCGAGTTCCATTCATAAATGTTTTGATTGTACTTCAAGCCGATAATAAAGTTTTTGAAATATCTCAAATGGTTTGCGTTTTATTTAAAAAAAAAAGTTGTCAAGTCCTTATTGGAAAACCCTATATTAGTGACTGCTCACTGAATTATCTGCATCTATTCTATATACTTGAGCTGCGTATTCATCGGAAGATATTCGGCTCTGAAACGGACCTAATTAATTTTCTTTTAAATTCAAACAATGACTGAAGTCATTAAATGTAGTCGGCTTTAATTTCTGCAGGAATTGACAGGACCTAGCGCTGCTTTATGGTTTATTTTTTGTATTTATATATTTACATTTTTTTTACATATGCACATATTCCGTTGCTATTCAAAATTCGAAAAGCACATATACATATGTATGCGTTCCTGGTCAGAGAATCTACTTTGTTCACTTGTGTTGTTCAACTATTAGTGACTGCTCACTGAACTATCTGCATGCCAACATTTTTATTACTTGAGTACGAGTATAGCTAGGAGCGATATAGATAAAAAAATAAAAATTCCCATAGTGTATGTAATACGTTCTATCCTTCACAAAGCAAACCGAAACGTTCCGGTACTTATGCACTACGTTATCAGTCGGTAGTTGGTCTTTTCATTGCCCTGACAAATTCAAATCCATTTCGTGTCTATCGAAGCCAAAAATAGAAAGAAAAAACGAAAAATAAATGTCATAGCTGCAGCGACGACGATGCCAGAACGAACTCATCTCTTATTCAACAAAAACTAAAAAAGAAAAAAAAACAAACAAGTGAACTTCCACTCTATCTCCTCCCATGTGGAGGGTTGTTGGTATGCTATGGTGGTGTGATTGTAAAGTCGTATCGGGCTGCTTTTGTTGCTCCTTACTTGAATAACCCAACAGATGACAGCATGGCGAACGCCACCCTCGGATTAACTGATATATTCTTCTCATCTCTCTAAATTTAAGCTCTGGCTGTAAGTTGATTTTACATAGGCTCGTTCCATAGATTTTGCATACAATACGGATGCATGTAACGGTGGCAAATGGTTGTCCTGTATCTTTATGCATATCATCGGCTGTCATACACAATGATGGTGCACGAATATGCCATCGGTTATTATACGCTCTAAAATCACTTCCTACTACAACACGCAGGATGTTCATGTCTTTGTTCAACAGGTCATCATCATTCCTCATACAGAAAAAGGAATGAACCAGGCTCTTTTTTTTTCTCCCTATATATGTACAATATAAAGGGGTCTATATTATGATATGTATCTCTCTCTCTCTCTCTCTCTCTCTCCCCCCCACCCCTCCCTCTTTCTTTGGATGTTGTTTATTGATTTCTAAAGGATTTGCCATAACCTTTCGGGATGATTTGACGTGTGCCATGTCTATCCTCTTGTGGGTGAATATTTTACAATAAATTCACTAGAATTTGATTCTAGTAATTGAAAAAGGAAAACTGAAAACGCAGTAGATTTTCATATGCGTCCAGTTGGTACCGCCATTTGTCGTACTATATGCAAAGTTGGATCGAAGTTGGAATGATCAAATAAGGAATTTATATTTTGTGTATTAAAAAGAGTATAGGACTCAGTATTGATTCTTGTGGAAGTCCAAGATTAATTTGATTAAGTGAAGAAATCGCCTACTGTTATCTTTTGAAAATATTCATTTTATTCCCTTCAATGCAATCTCCATTGCAAGCAATACAAATAGTCCAATGCTTCCTCCAATCTTCAAAACACTTTTCATAGGCCGCTTTTGGAATCGCACTCAGCTCCTTCTGTGAATTCTCCTTTATCGCCTCAAATCGTCTTAATTGAGTCATGGGAATAGGAATAAGTGTCACAAGAAGCCATGTCAGGTGAATACGAGTACGTTCTTTTTGATCAAATAGTCGCGTACTAGAAGAGATGAGTGAGCAAGAAATTCAGCACTCTCGGCATAACGCCCTGCACCGATCGCCTGCTATCTTCTTGATATTCACACGACGATCTGCGAGGACAAGTTTCTTTCTTAACTTTTTCGATGTTTACGTCAGTCATACTGGTGGATGGACGACAGATATTTGAGCGCCAGATGACAGATGTACCAACCTAAAAAAACAACAAAGCTTTTGACAATATCTCAAGCGCGGTTTGTTTGAATGGGAAATTCCGGGTACATTTTGATCAGAAAGTACGGATAACTTCTCTAAAACAATGCAATGATTGAGCGTGTCAAATGCTCCATTACGCAGCCTGGGTTAGTACTCCGATCCGGAAAAAAAAAACCAACAAGTGATTTGGCCTATCCCCATAGAAACTAATCTAAAGGCGTCAAATGGCACGATCTAGCCGGCCAATTCACCGGTCCAAAACGAGAAATAAATTGCTAATAGAACTCATTTCTCAATTGATCCATCGACCATTGACGGTAACGTTGTTCTCACTGTCGTCTTTGAAGAAATACGAACTAATGATTGCGGCGCACCATAAACCGTACCAAATAGTGTATTTCTCATGTTCGTCAGACCAAAAATGAGATTCCTCGCTGAAGACAATTTTTCAATAAAAAAGCGGATCTTTCTCCAGGTTTTCTAAGGCCCACTCACCGTATATTCGACACTGTGGCAAGTCGTTCGCTGTGAATTCTTACACGAGCTGTATCACTGGCGGATATATCAGCAATATTTTCCTTTGTATGTGTTCTACGCTTCTACTTGTGGTTGGCTTGATGTCCAATAGCGTGAAATTGGTGCGAAATTTGGTCACTATGGCTTGAATTGCTTGCTCAGTAGGTCGATTATGACGACCGTAAAATGGTCCAAGTGGGCGAAAAGCATTTTTCACAGAGCACGAATTTTCATAATAAAATTCAATAATTTGTAAGCGTTGTTCGGGTACAAGTCTTTCAATACTACGTACCTGAGCATGTTTGACTTCGTCGATTAAACAACTCTGCGTAATAGGCGCAGGTAATGTTGTTACCCTTTTAAAAACGCACATTGGCCTCCTTCGGTTTCGATCCACCAGGTGAAGTCTACTATTTTGACTATTCCTTGCTATCTAATGTGTTGTAAAGAATCCGTGTTTCGTCCACGTTTACGAAATGCCAAGTAAACTTATTCATTGTGATTGAACATCGCCAAAAACTCCTTTAAATTTGTGAAACGATTGCGTTTTTTGTCAGTTGTGAGCCAATATCCAAATATTTTTGCAAAACATAAATCACTGATCCATATGAAAAGCTTGTAGCCTCTCCAATTTGGGTGCGTTCAATTGAAAAATGCTTCTTGACAAGCAAAATGTTGAATTTGAGGTGGCAATGCCAACTGTTTTAAATTTTCAATGACTTATTGACCCACCCTCGCACATATGTTAACTTAATGCTACCATAAACCTACTTAAACTATGTAAGCTGGCCATGGCTTAGAAATTAAGCGAACCGACTTTGTGCTCTAATGGCGCTACACCGAATTGGAAGGAAACAACGAGGGACTTTCCTCTGATTCACTAAGCCACCGAAATTCATGGTGCTGCCGAGCAAACTCCCTACCATCCTACTGAACCGGAGACGCTCCGACCTACCGTGTTGATTTGTATTGGACCAGCCCTTTACTATCTAAATAAAGGAACGCTTCTGGGGGGAATGAAGCACACTCTCGTGACCTCTTTTTCAGGACACGAAGCTGCGTTTGGACTGCTCAATCTCCTTCCACGTAGAATATTCTATGTATCATTCTGTTTGTGAATATTTTATCAAGTTAACGGATACATGATGTTGTTATGTGAATGGTAAGGTGACAGATATTTAATTACTACCAGAAAACGTGTCCTGTTTTCTCCATTCCATTCCGGTGTGGAGTCGTAAATTCATACACATTTTTGGAGACGGTGACTGCGGCATTGAATTTAAACATACTTCTTTGGCCTGGTTGAAGAGAATCCATCTTCTAGTTCAGTTAGAGTGTTGAAATTCCTTTCAGATATGTCCTGAAGCGGTTACTGTCTAGCTAGAACTACAAACAAAAGTATGGGTATAGAGGCATAAATAATACTGTCATCTATATACGTCACAATCATTTTTAATAACATGGATAGCTTTTGTGATTGCGAAATTTCCCAAATATTCACTCAGCCGTGCCTTCCTATATACTCGGAATTTTTTTTTTATTTTCTTTTTCCCCATCGTCGTGCATATATGAAATGTAAACCCCTGTACCCACGCACCACATAAGCATGCAAGCGTAAATGACGACGATGGTAGGAACCTCGGGAGTGGAAAAGAGAAGAAAATGATGGATTCAAGGAAGAGAATCAAATTCCTAAAATGCACATGTAAAGCAAAGTGTGTTGTTATATGTACGAATGTGAGTGAGCATGTGTTGTTGGTGTTTTTTTTTTTTTTTTTTTTTTTTGTTCCCTGTAAAAGCATAACTCACATATCAGCAACAACTTGATTCTGATTCGGGGGTGTGTTAAAAGTAGTTTAAGCGTATGAGCAATTGTGCCGTATATCCTGTAATGATAGGCACACCAGTTGAGCTTCACTTTAGACACATATGAAAAACGCGCGCGCACACAAAAGCCAAACAGTAGCAAGAACAACAAAAAAAAAAACAAAAAAAAAAGAAAACGCCTAACTACAGGAAATCACTCGCGTAAACACACGGTAAAGATATTCTCTGTACTTTCCTCGAAAATTATCTGAAAGCCTGTTTGTGTCCTTTTACCTCCAGTTCAACCTGTATGTTGTTACACGTATTGGCTTTTTGGGACGCTAGAGATGCCCATGCATGCATATGTATTGCATTGTATGTACGAGTATATGCAGACGTACAGACATGTAGATATGCGCGTAATTTGATCACTCTGCCTATACCTATTCCTATGTTGTACCCATTTTTCAAATTATACTCACACTAATGGTGGATTAGTTGTATTTCAGTTGGTCCTTTGTAAGGGTTATACGTACTCATACTCGTATATCGATCGAAAAGGATGCAATGTTGCAGTCTTATGACGGTGCAACTCTCATACAAAGCAAAGATTCTATCTAAAATCGAAAGAGTCCTTGTCCATGAGAACTTTATCAGAGCATCAAATTTGATTTCGCATTTCCCTCAATAAAACTGAACAAAACACTCTGAGAGTAATGGGACACTAATTTGTGTTTATTGTCAATGTTCATAGAGCTTTTTGTAGCAAGATACAATAGCCGAAGGATTGTGAATGATAAATGATGTCGTTAATGTTGTGACAACCTGTAACCTTTCAAAGAAAGACTGGACAGTATAATCGAGACGAAATTCAAATCAATCATGGAATACCACCAAACTTTGACAAAGAACTGAGGGACAACAAGAAACCCGCTTGGTCAGTCGGCTACCTGGAGTTATGCCCTAATGAAACCCAACTGACAATGGAAGCCATAACTTTCCTTTGAGCCTTTCCCAGCAAATTAAACCGCGATTTCATTTCTCATGATCCCATTGTGATCTGGGACTCAGACAAGGTTCAGTGAAATTTTACATTCTTGAACTAGCTTGAACTTTAAGCGCAGCTTGAGTATCACTACAGATGTGAAACTTCGCTCTCTCATGTTGTAAAACATAAATCTGCCACCGGACAGATGGACAGCCAGTACTTACGTTAATCTGTCCTTTGACAGCTTAATTGAAAGTCCTAAAAATTGAATCCATCTATGTAAGCCGGCCATGACTTAAAAATTAAGCCTAAAGACTTTGTCTCCCACGAAGGAGCTTCCCAATCTGAATTCCTGGTGCTGTCGAACTACGAGGGTAGTCACAGGAGTACCCGATCTGACATATAGATGGGGTTGAATGTCTATTGTAGAAAGTACCAACCTCATACAGTTTAAATTTGAAGTTTGACGACGCTATGTTGTTTAGTATTTGTTCGGCAGCCATCAATAGTGAACGCTCTCAATGAATTTTTAAATATGGAAAAAATTGGTCAGCGTTATGGATACAATATTTTCATGTGAAAGGCCTAAATCCAACCAACATCAAAACAGAACTGGATTCTACTCTGGGGCAGCGTAGAGTTTAAGCAAGGCCGTACGAGTTACCAAGACGAACATCGCAGTGGTCGACCAAATGAGGTGAGTTCACCAGAAATATTGAAAAAAAAAAACCACAAAAGTGCTTGAGCTAGCAGATATGGTAGGCATTTCAAAAAGCGCTGTACATCGCATGTTGACAGAAATCTGTGCGCAAGATGGCTGCTGCGATTAATCACAAAACAGCGTCGTGAGGATGTTTAAATCGAGTGTTTGGCAAAGTTTGACAGCAATAAATGACAACAATAAAGTCAAAACAATGGACTCAAAGGGGAGCATCAGCTCCAAAGAAGACGAAGACAGTTCCATCTGCAGTTTTTTTGGGATGCGCGTAGGATAATTTCCATTGATTATCATCAGAAAGGAAAAACAATCAACGGCGTGCATTATGCGAACTAATTGCAGCGTTTGAAAGTTGAAATCAAGACAAAAAAAAACGAAGAAAAGAGTTTTATTTCATCAAGACAATGCACCAATTCACTCATCCGTCATCGCGATGGCCAAAATCAATGAGTTCAAGTTCAAATTTGTTTCTCATGCACCTCGGATTATTTTCTATTTCCGAACTTGAAAAAATGGTTGAGTCTGCGGTTGACTCCTCATGTCGCTCTGCACTGCCATGTGCGACGTCTCCGTCGTAGTTGAGTCGCCTGTCCGCAACTGTTGGAGCGACGTGAAAGATTAGTGGCACCGCCAATCTGTCCTGGATCAGACCTTTGCTATCTAGATACTCTTCTGGAGGAATAAAGTCGTCAAAGCGAACTCTCTCGTGATACATATAATTGGGGTAGTAAGCCCCGAAGATCAGGTTGTTCGATGAGGTCATTGCTCTTGCAACGTGCCCTCCTCGAGTCAACTTAATGACGAAATTGTCCACTCCTATTAGATTTGCCCTATTATATAAGACCTCATTAGGATAGAATTTTAGTGTACTCAGACTCTGGTGTGTTCTGTATAAGCAACAAATCTTTCTAGTACTCGTACGCACTTTATATCATACAATAGCATTATATTTTTTTTAATTTGAAATTTACGCATTCTCTTTTCAGCACTTATGTTGTGAAACATGAGGCTTTTAATCAGCGCCTTGTTGCTGGCAACACTATATCAACATGCAAGATGTAACAACAGTGCTAATGGTAACGGTATTAGCGGCGGCAATAACATAAACACCAGCAGCAATGGTCCTAGCAGTAGTAGTAATAGCGCCAGTAGTATATCAAATCAATCCACACCAACGAAAAACAACTACAGCAGCATAATAACGCGGCAAGTTGAATTCGACACAACATTAAATCATTTAGTTGTAGACACAATAACCGGTCGTGTCTATGTGGGCGGTATAAATCGCCTATTTCAATTATCACCGGAACTAGAACTGCACGAATCCGTGGTAACTGGCCCAAAAAATGACTCAGTAGAATGTACTGTACTCGATTGCCCTGCACAAACTGTACGCAAACCAACAGACAATGTTAATAAAGTGCTGCTCATTGATCGGGCAACATCACGTCTTATTTCGTGTGGTTCATTGTTCCAGGGCATTTGTACGGTGCGCAACCTTCAAAATGTCAGTATAATCGAGCAAAAAGTATCAGATGCTGTGGTCGCAAACGATGCGAATTCATCAACGGTTGCATTTATAGCACCAGGTCCACCACAGCCACCTGTTACAAATGTAATGTATGTTGGTGTTACATATACAAATAATTCACCATATCGCAGTGAAATACCGGCGGTGGCATCGCGAAGTCTTGAAAATCAAAAGATGTTCCAAATCGCTTCATCGGCAGTGACAACCGGCACTCGCATATTCATAAATTCATATGCGCGAGAATCGTACCTAGTAAACTATGTGTATGGTTTCAGTTCAGAACACTTTTCCTATTTTCTCACAACTCAGCTGAAACATAACATTCACACCACCCCAAAGGAGTATATTACGAAATTGGTGCGTATTTGTCAGGAAGACTCCAATTATTATTCGTATACAGAGATTCCAGTGGATTGTATCGATGCGCAAGGTGGTACAAAATACAATTTAGTGCAGGCTGGCTTTCTGGGCAAGCCTGGCTCAGATCTTGCATCAAATCTTGCAATAACCGAACAGGATGATGTTTTGTATGCGGTCTTTTCGGAGGGGAAAGGCAATGTGTCAACAGATAATTCGGCTTTGTGCATATATTCATTGAAATCGATTCGCAGGAAATTCATGCAAAATATCAAATCTTGCTTTAATGGAAACGGTAACCGAGGCTTGGATTTCATTTCACCCAATATGAATTGCGTTTCAACGGTAAGTCATCATATCTTTCACATAACATACTCTCACAATATATCGTACATAGGAGTAGATGAAAATTATTTTCTTTATGATACAACCAAGGTTTGAACTAAGCCGTTTCCCTTGGTACTGGCCAGTGTGAAAACATTTCTTAAAGCCACACGTTCAGATTGTATTAAACTTTGAATTCTATTAATTATTATTACTCGTATCTGTGTGCGTTTCTGCACACATAGTCATTAATTATTAATTTGTTTTCCTTTGCAGAAACTTCAAACAATTGGAGAGGATTTTTGTGGCCTTGATGTGAATTCACCTTTGGGTGGTGAGCATCCAATTGCTGCTGTACCAGTTGCCATATTCAATAAACGATTAACAGCAGTTGCTGCAACTCGTACCAGTGGTTATACGGTTGTATTTATCGGCACTGCCGATGGTTACCTTAAGAAAATAGTTGTAGAGTCTGCTAGTTCGGCCATCGAATATGCTAATATTCCCATTAATATTGGTTCGCCAATAAACAGTGACATGCATTTTGACAATCAGAAACTGCACATTTACGTTATGTCGCGACATGGTGTTTCGAAAGTTAAGGTATACGATTGTTCTGATTACATGACATGTGGACAGTGTCTAGGTGCTCGAGATCCTTACTGCGGTTGGTGTTCACTCGAAAACAAATGTAGTCCACGCTCTAATTGTGAAGACGATGCAAATGACCCTTTGTACTGGGTAAGCTATAAGACTGGCAAATGTACAACAATAACTAGTGTTGTACCTCATCAATTACAACGAACTACAGCAAGAACAGTAAGTAATCGGTTACGCAGTGCGTCTGACATAATATATTGAATTAACTTTAAATTGATGTTTTCGTTTTCATTTTAGTTGGAACTTATCATTGATCATCTACCTCAACTCAAGGATAATCTTATGTGTGCCTTCACCATCGAAGAGAAGGCTTTATTTACAAATGCGACGAAAAAACGAAATGGCGTTAACTGTACAACACCTCGCACAGATACGCTTCCCCAAATCGAGCAAGGCAGACGTAAGTTGTTGTTGTTCATAAAGAAAACAAAAAGAAAAAATACTAAACTTTCCAAACTGTTCCAGATCATTTTACGGCAAAACTATCAGTTCGAACTAAAAACGGTCCGGATTTGGTTTCGACTGATTTCACATTCTTTGACTGTAGTACGCATTCATCTTGTACGCGTTGTGTATCCTCAGAATTTCCATGCGATTGGTGTGTAGAGGCGCATCGTTGCACCCATGATACGGCGGAGAACTGCCGCAATGATATTCTAGTGACAGGAGTTAGTGTAAGTTGCAGATAATCTCTATATACACAACATTGTTGTGATGAAATTGCTTCTTTTTTTTTTTTGTCTATATAGCGCATTGGTCCAAGCTATCGATCTGGGCCGGGCTTTTGTCCAACAATTAATGCGACGGGTGATGGAAGCGAAGTTCTTGTTGCCGCCGGTACCAGTAAATCAATTAAAGTCAAGGTACACATTATTGGACAGTTTATTGTGCAGACACGTTTCGTTTGTCAGTTCAATATTGAGGGTCGGGTAACATCGTCGAATGCTCAATTGTTAGGTGACACTATCTACTGTGACAATATGGAATTTCAGTATACTTCAAGATCACCAAGCTTGACAGCGACATTTGCTGTCATATGGGGTGGTTCCAAACCCTTAGATAATCCACATGATATTCATGGTATGTTTGCGTGAATAATTTGCTATTATAAATTCTTTACATGGTTTTTTTTTTTTTTACCTTACACAGTTGTTATATATCGGTGTCGTGATATGGCCGACAGCTGTGGTATGTGCCTTGCGTTAGCTGAAAAATACAATTGTGGTTGGTGTTCCTCAACGAATTCGTGTGAAGTTGAAGAACAATGCAACAAGAATAACGAAGGCAAAACCGATTGGCTAAATCGCATGGAAACCTGTCCCAATCCAGAAATTCAATCATTTTCACCGAAAACTGGCCCTTGGGAAGGTGGCACCAATATTACAATTCGTGGAATAAATTTGGGAAAGAACTTTACTGATATTTATTCAGGTGTACGAATTGCAGGCATTAACTGTATGCCATTCCAGCAATTTTATGTGGATACAAAGCAAATCGTATGCACCGTTGATAGTCCGGGCGTTCAATTATATCGAAACGGCAGGATTGTGGTGCAAATCGGTGATTATCGTGGTGAATCAAAAACAGACTTTGAATTTGTCGATCCGAAAATTGATGATTTTAGTCCAAAGTTTGGTCCCGTATCGGGTGGAACACAAATCATGATTATTGGTAAATATTTGAATGCCGGAAGTCGAATTCAATCTTATATAAATGATCATTTGCCATGCGAAATACTAAGTACCAATGCAACACAGGCTCTGTGTCGGACGAGCTCATCGCCGGGCATCATTGAGGGTCGCTTACGAATGCACTTTGATAATGGCATACGAGAGTTTAATAATTATAATTTTAAATATGTCGAAGATCCAACAATTGATCATGTTAGCTCTGGTCAGTCGGGTATAATAAAAGTACCAAAAGGAATTCCAGCTGGAGGAATTAAGATCTCCGTTAGGGGAAGCCAGTTTGATTATATTCAAAGGCCAAATATGTATGTGTATTACAATCAGGAAATGTTTTTCAGCGAATGCGAAGTACTAACATCAACTGAGATGACTTGCAACTCACCGGTGATTGATGTTGGTTCGGCTGTATTAGATGCTGATCATCCGGAATTACTCGAATATGGATTTATAATGGACAACGTGATTGGAGTTCAAAATCTCTCATCGAAACATAAGAATCCATTTGAGTTGTATCCAAATCCAATTTATGATCGATTTGAAGATCGAGTAAAATACTACAAAAGCGAGTATTTAACAATCAATGGGAAAAATCTCGATCGCGCATGCAAGGAGACTGATGTTCTGGTGATGATTGGCAATGGCATTTGCAATATAACTTCTTTGTCGCGACAGCAATTAACGTGTCGACCACCGTCTGAGTCGGCAGACTCTAATGACGGACCAGAGGTAGTTGTTAAAATTGGCCAATCATTAGAATACAGAATAGGTGTTCTTAGCTATGCATCGCCAAATACAATGCAAGCCTGGGGAAAGAATGTCATGTTTGGTGTAATAGTGGGAGCAATCGCCTTACTATTGTTCTTTGTTTGTTTATTAGTAGCGTATAAGAGAAAGACATCCGAATCAAATAGAGTTCTCCGAAATATGCAAGAACAAATGGATATATTGGAATTGCGTGTAGCAGCTGAATGTAAAGAAGCATTTGCTGAGCTACAAACTGAAATGACTGATCTTACTGGTGATCTTACATCGGGTGGTATTCCATTTTTGGATTATCGCACATATGCAATGAAGATTCTTTTCCCCAATGATAAAGATCATAATGTATTGCAATGGGAAAGGCCCGAGTTATTACGTAAAGAGAAAGGATTAAGACTATTTGGACAGCTAATAATGAGTAAAACATTTTTACTCTTGTTTATTCGGACATTGGAATCGAATCGTTATTTTTCGATGCGCGAACGTGTAAATGTTGCTTCTCTGATAATGGTAACACTACAATCGAAACTTGAATATTGTACGGATATTCTGAAAACTCTTTTGGCCGAACTAATTGAGAAGTGCATTGAGGGTAAAAGTCATCCGAAACTTTTACTTCGTCGCACAGAGAGTGTAGCTGAGAAAATGCTTAGTGCTTGGTTTACATTTTTGTTGTATAAATTTTTAAAAGAATGCGCCGGTGAACCGCTTTATATGCTCTTCCGAGCTGTTAAAGGTCAAGTTGATAAAGGTCCAGTGGATGCATGCAGTCATGAAGCAAGATATTCTCTAAGTGAAGAGAAACTAATTCGACAATTGATTGAATTTAGAGCAATGACTGTCCTTGCTAGCATAACACAACAGCCAATGTTTTGTAATAACGAAATGATGCCAACAAACACGGAAAATGTACAAGTGAAGGTATTGGATTGTGACACTATTGGCCAAGTTAAAGAGAAATGTCTCGATACAATCTATCGAAATATTCCGTCCAGTCAAAGACCAAGAAAAGATGACTTGGACTTGGGTAAGTTGATTTGTTTAATCATCTCGAATAGAATGGTACTTTATGGGATAATTTCTTAAGAATGGCGCACAGGGACATCAGGTCGTGTTATACTTTATGATGAGGACACTACATCGAAAACGGAGAGTGAGTGGAAAAAACTCAACACACTACAACACTATGGGGTTCCTGATGGGGCTGGTCTAAGTTTAGTGCCGAAACAAAGCTCTATTTATAATTTCTCAATATTATCTGATAAAAATGAGAAATCTCATAAGTAAGTATCATGCAATAACTTGATTTTAGATTGTTTTATTATTAATTATTTCTTCATTAGATACGAAACATTAAATCTATCAAAGTACACATCATCATCGCCGACGTTTAGTCGGGCTGGTAGCCCATTAAATAATGACATCCATGAGAATGGTCTGAAATATTGGCATTTAGTAAAACATCATGATAGTGATCTTCAAAAGGAGGGTGAACGTGTAAATAAGCTTGTGTCTGAAATTTATTTAACACGATTGCTTGCCACAAAGGGTACACTGCAAAAATTTGTAGATGATTTATTCGAGACAATATTTAGTACGGCTCACAGAGGCTCCGCATTACCTTTGGCTATAAAATATATGTTTGACTTCTTAGACGATCAGGCAATGCTACATGGCATAACTGATCCAGAAGTTGTGCACACATGGAAGAGTAATAGTTTACCATTAAGGTGGGTATTTTAAATTCTACAATCAATAAACTCTGTGTATGTGCTTTTACTACAAATTGATTTCTTTTTTTGGTGTAGATTTTGGGTAAATCTAATAAAAAATCCAAACTTTGTTTTCGATATTCATAAGTCAAACATAGTTGATTCCTGCTTATCAGTAGTTGCTCAAACTTTTATGGATTCATGTTCCACATCAGATCATAGATTAGGTGAGATACAAAATATAAAAAATATAAAATTTTTTATTGACAATACATTGGTTTGGTGTTCATTTGTTGTTTATAGGTAAGGATTCTCCAAGCTCAAAATTATTATACGCAAAAGATATACCTGAGTATCGAAAGTGGGTAGACAGATATTATCGTGATATTAGAGAAATGCCAGCCATATCAGATCAAGATATGAATGCAATGCTCGCCGAAGAATCGAGAGTAAGTATATATGGATTTGTTTTTAGTTAATGAAGTAAAACAAAAAATTCTAAGTTGGATATATTCTCGTTACAGCTGCATACAACAGAATTTAATACAAATTGTGCCCTCCACGAATTATATGAATATGCTGTGAAATATAATGAACAACTGACCGTAACCCTAGAAGAAGATGAATTCTCACAAAAGCAAAGGCTTGCCTTTAAATTAGAACAAGTGCATAATATTATGTCTGCGGAATAAGTAATACACACACACAACACAAAGTAAAACATACAAACAAACAAAAAATTAAATAAATAGGAAAAAAGATACTAAAATAATGAAGATACAACGATGGGAGGAAAGGGCTGCTTAGAAAATACATTTGAAAAAAAAAACAAAAAAACAAGAACAAATTGTATACATAAAAGCGTAACATTTATCATACGAGGATTGTTTCTAAATTTAATTCTCATTTCCTCCCCCTTAGTTCCCTCCCAACTCCCAACCCGCATCCTAACTAAAACTATACTACAACAAAGATGACGCAGAGTTTAAAATAATACTATATTCAACTAACTCTTTCGATCAACAACAACAGCAACGAAAACAAAAACAAAAACAAAAAAACAGTGTAATGAGTTTTAATAGAGAATTAACAAAACAACTAAAGCAAAACGAATTTGTTGTGAGTATTTTGCTTTCCAGTCTGCAGTCGCCCTCTATTCATTTGATTCTTCATTCATTTTATTTGTTAATTTCTTTTTGTTTTGTGTGTAATAATAATTAGTGTCTATTTTGTATTTGTATTATTTAGTGATTTAATTAATTGAAAAAATATATAATAACTGTGTATGAAAGTAGTTAGAAGAATAGAAGTCGGTTGTTGGTTAAAATTTTTCTCATAAATAGTGGCCGCTGGCAACAGCATTAGCACCCATTTTTTTGTTTGTTTTATTATTTAGTTTTACTATCTTTTTTATTTTGTAATTTGTCAGATTTTATGTTTGTCAATGTGTGTATCTATTTGTAAGTGCTGATTGTATTCGTTCAATCATTTGCCCACATCTAAGATTTTATTTATTTCATAACAAAAAGAAAAGAAAATTATTTTAAGTTTTGATTTCAAAAGTAAAAAAAAAAAAAAAACAAAGTATTTCCCTCCCCCCGTCTCTCATCGTATAAAAGATTTTCATCTTTTCATTATTAAGACAAACAAGTCAATGTCACGTGCAATTGTTTTTTTATTTTTTTTATTTTTATGTTACATCTCAAAAACTTGTGTTGTTTTGGAGAAAAAAGTGTGTATTCTCAATTTTTCTTTAGTTTAGTTTTCATCATTGCATGAAAAAAAAAGAAAAAAGAAAAGAAAAGAAGATAAGTCGCATAAACAACAACTGAAATGAATTTGAACTGTAGCTGTTGAAATTGCTTTTTCCCAAAATAATGTTGTTTCTAAGAGGCTATAAGTTGGTCATGCTCATTTTGTATCATGTATACAATGTGATAGAATTTAAAAACAAAAAAAAAAACACGCTCTGCTTAATCTCTTGTATTACATATTGCTTTTTCAATTCTTATTTTCGTGCAACATTCTATGTATCATATTTGAACATATTTTTTTGTTCGTTTCATATTCCTTGCCGCCGATCATTTTTTATTATTGTTGCATTAACTCAATTACAAACGCATCGAATATATATATACTATTATTTACTCGAAACTTAAAAATTCATTTGACACTAAAATTTAGCACACACTTTAAATTAAAGTCCAAAGTCTAATATTTATGCGAGAATAGTCATAATTTATTTTGAATATGATATGTGTGATGTGTTTTCTATTCATCATTAACTACACAATCAGTTCGGATTATTTCATTTACTTTCGATACACAAGATATCACATATTAAAGACATTGAAATCTGCTTTCTCTAAATAAAATAGCAAATGCAATCATTAAATAGCGTATACGTATACTTCGCTATAAAAAAAAAAAAAACAAAGAACTAGTGTTTTATAGATAAAAAATAAAATAAAAATTAAATAAAACAACTGACATGATGATCTTCCTCATTGCAAGATGATGTCTCCTTAGAAAATTAAAAAAAAACATTCCAAAATTTGCAAAGGGGTGTACTCACTTTTCAAGATTCCAACCAAGGAGGCGGCCATGTACTATTCCTGAAAATATACAATATATATATATTTTTTCAATAAAACTACAAAAATAAAAAAAATCATTTTTACAATAATTATTTTTTATAAAACACAATTAATTTAATATTTACTAAAGTTTAAATATAACTAAATCATAAATTGACTGATTTTATCTAATAATATTATTAAAAGTAAAAACTTAAACTAAAATACCTTAGTTCATAGACTCACAGAAGCCATTTCTTTTATCTTTCTTGTTTTATTTGTTTTTCTTATTTAAAATAACACAATTCCTATTTTAGGTGTAATTATTCTGTTGTCTCTATTCGTTTTAAATTGTTCCTTTGTCTTGTGTTTAAATTTTTACAGAAAACAATGTATTCACCCGACTTGACATGAAATTCATTTTCTATTTTTATTTTGTTATATTATTTAAATATGTGTGTATATTATTATAAATATACTTTGTCATTTTTTTAAATTGCTCTTTGTAAAATAGTGTTTTTTGTCTGCGGTTAGAAATTTAAAAATTTCTGTTCTGATTTAATGGTAGTTCTTCAGCAAATGATAAACGAAAAACGAACGATCTTTTAAAGATACCGATGGTGATTACTGATTACTGATTATCTTTAAAGCCATTGTCTTCTCGCCTTGTTTATAAGCTATTTAATTCTTTTATTTCGTTCAAATTATTTGCTCAGCATTTTCGTTTCTTTTTTTTTTTTATATATGTAAGAGAAGAAAAGGTTTCTACGGAATTACGTTTAAGCTCACTGGTTTGTTATGTAAAATAACATTAAAAGAACATAAAACTGAAGGAAACTTTAAACTAAATATATAAAATCTGTAAAGAGTACTCAAGAACAAATTGAAAAAAAAAAACAAAAAATTTGAAAATATATATTTTTTTAAGTTGTATTGCTTTTGTTTTGTTATCGTTTTATTTATATTTTTTTTTATTTTTATTGGTTTTAACTCCTTGTTTCACTTTGATGTAGCTGTTTAAATTTTCCTTATTTGACTCTATTGATCTGATCTTGGTCAGCATGCTTCGTCGTATGCCATACTTCTCATTGACTTGTACGACATTATTCAAACACAACAACCAGACTATCTTTACAGTAAGCTGAGGTTCCCTGTATTGCAGTACTAATCCAGCCAACGTACTGCTGTTTAAAACATCAGAAAGCCAATTGAACTCCCTTCCGATGGAACTGAGGAGGATAAGAAACGCAAATCACTTCAAAAAACAACTCCTTACACATTTGGCCATTGATCACAACTAATTTACCTTTTTTTATATATTTATATTTATTATTTCTATTATATTTTAATTTTAATTTTAATATACTTAACCTTTCCTAAACATTGTACAAATTTATAAGATTTTTGTAATCTTAATGTGCAACTACATTGTTTCTTTAATAAAATACTAAATACTATCCACATCCTAGCCCAGTAAATTGGCCTAAAATAAATCCCTAAACACCTGCGGCGCAGTTGCCTTTCTGATTAATTCATCGATATAGTACAGTCCAGTTAGCCTAAACAGTGACGACTTCAAAGCTACTGGTATCTCAACTGCATAAAAACGTATATTTTCAATTGTAAATTGCTACATCTTTCCTACAAAACCTTTAAATTTTTGACAATCTGAAACAAGTTCTTCATCATTAATACCAAGTCTCTCTAGTACTGGACGATTTCAATGCCCAGAAATAAATTCGAACGAAACCTGAATATCAACTTATCAATGACGGATCCCCCACACACTTCAGAACCAACTCCATGTGGGTGAACATCGATCTCGACTTCGGTTCCCCTAATATCTAGCCATTGATGCCAAATGGAGAGTTTTAAATTATCTATGTGGAGACGATCACTTTCTCATTGCAATTTCCACTTCATTCCCATCAAAAAGTGAACCAAAATATAAAACCGATGAAGCTCTGTCGAACCTTTATCAAGTACAATAGCTATCCCAACAGCGATAATAAAAATCAAGAAGCAGCTAACATCCACGAAATTATTCTCCAAAACGCTATTCACTGTATTCCCCCAAACCTCTACACCAACAAACAATTGGAAATATTATAAAAAAAAACAGGAAATAAAAACAAACATTAGCAATCCATAAAACTCAACATTTCAACTATGAGTTACAATTTCCAAAACTGAAACTTGGAGATTCTTACTCGCCGTTTCACGCAATCCTCTGCCCGTCCACCTCCTGCATCTCCTCTCATGGTATTCCACTTAAAAACCCATCAAAGTCGTTGCAAAATAGTAATTTTTCTCATTGCTCACTACTTACTTGCAACACTGATAGCAATTCTTTTCTTATTTTGTTCGAATCCCTAATCTCATACACTTTGTATGCATTCGTCTGCCAGGTCAAGTAGTGGGGCCTGGTCTCCGACATATTGTCACTTAGTTTCTTAAACCCATGTTATGTCGATTTTACGTTACCTTAGTACCTTTTCTAATTCGAAACTTTTGCCCGTCATTGTACTGACGTTCCATCATTTATCTCGCGCCCCCGGAAACCGTCGAGGTCTGGCAGGTATTCCCAGGGTGAATAGAAATATTCCTGTGTGTAGAAGGAGTACCCAGCGGAGTAGTGTATTCGTATTCATAAACGTGCTTTTATTGTTTCCTCTATGTGGAGCTGGTATGCGTGAATGTATGTCCTGTAGTCTCCAGACGTGGGAACTTGGCAACGCATGTAGAATTTGGGAAGTCTCATAAGATGCGGAATAAGCGAGGGAACGAACTGTATATATAAGCCATTACGGCACCGTAACCACAAAGTGAAATGTTATATGGGGAAAATGTTAGAAACTATAAGTGATTATTTCTTGACACATTTTCGTAATGAAATACATATGTACGAGTCTGGTTGAGGTGGCGGCGTCGGTCTTTAGAATGCATACACTCCGAAATATTGCCTTTTTGGCTTTTCGAACACGATATCTCTAGAATTTACGCTTGTGTTATAACAAGTAGAACAGGAATACCCCGATTTACGACAGCATATAATTTCTTATGAGGGAATGCAGCGTTATATTCTGCACAAACATTTCATTTCTATTCTTGTCTGAATCCAACCTGAAAATCGCCTCCGCCTCATCTAAATACTCCAAACTTTCAGCTAATCTTCGCGCTGTTAAAGGAGAGCTATCACTTCTCTCTTTTGTTTTGGATGAGTTCTTCTGTACTCATTTTTCCATCGTGAGATTCAAGTAACTCTGTCAAATTATTTTCATCTAATTTCCTGCCAATTGGATCTTTTGTTGGGTTTAAGCATTCAGGACAGAGATTTTTCCAAGAAGCGTTCATATTAGATGATTTGACTTCCTGTCATGACTCTGAAGTTCTGAATCATATCTTTGTCCTGCTTTTCATGATCTTGGGCTATTTCTTTTAAAAGTTGGTTCAACGTCCTCCGCAAGAAATAAGCTTTAAATGAAACAATTACACCTTGGTCCATAGGCTGCATTAAGGGAATAGTATTTAGAGGCAAAAATATTACTCTTATATTCGGATCCAAATCGTCCAGCCAGGTTGTTTTTAAGGCAATATTCTTTAACCGTTGGACAAAAATAGGTTTTGAACCAGTCATGAAAAATTACGGAAGCCATCCATTATTGGTAATTTTTCTTTAGAAATATTCATCATTGCCCTTGGATTTTCTGATGAATATAGGAGTAATGGCTTCAACTTGACGTCTCCAGTTGTATTGCCTCCAATAAGCAATGTAAGACGGTCCTCTGCTGCTTTGAACCCAGGCGCAATGCTTCCTTCTACGGACAAATATGTTCTGGATGGCATCCGTTTCCAGAAAAGGCCCGTTTCATCCACGTTGAAGACCTATATAATATCGAAACAATATATCACCCGTGAGACTAATTATTACATGGGATACAATATATTGTACCAGTATGTATGTAACAGACCTGTTGCGCAAGGTATCCTCCTTCTGCAATAACACTTGCTAAATATGGGACAAATTTATCTGCAGCATCCTTATCCACACTGACAGATTCCCCTGTTATCTTTATGTTATGCAAGCCACTTCGTTTTTTAAATCGGTGGAACCAACCACGACTTGCACTGATGCAATCCTCCACGCCATTACGGGTTGTTACAAACGCATATAAATCTTTGGATTAACAATGTGCTGAGAGGTACGCCTTTCTGATTTAAATCTTCGATCCATGTACTAAACAGCTTTTCCATCTCTTCCATGTTCACACTACGTGACTTTGTTCACACAGAACTTGATGTAGGTGTACCGGATTGCGTACTTGCTTTAATTTTTTCGGCGTTCTATATAATTGTCGTATATCGATCGGGGTGGAAATTAGTCAACAACTCAAGTGTGAAACGACTTTCCCCAAAACAACTTAGATCGGGGTATTCCTGTATACAGGTTGAACTTGAAATGTCTTGGAGTTACCTCTTCTTCTTTCAGTAAATTTCGAAATATTATTTTTCTTCTTCTAAGTTTGCGGACTTCAAAACCATTCTACCGGCGGCTCTCAGTGAGGCTAAGTGAATCTGATTGTTTGAATTTCACCTGTAACTTGAGCTCTTGTTGGTTCTCGAGTTGGATTTTCCAATATTCACGGCGTCAAGGATTTTTCTTTTATGTACGACGGGTAGTGGTTTTCTAACAAAAATTTGCAGCAGTTTTTCAAACTTATTTTTGTAAGTGTAGGCCATTGGATTTTCTCCGTGTTTAATTTCTTAGACAGAGCTCGATAGGCGTCGGAGTCGTCGAACTTGATCTTCCACTTGATCTAACCACGAGAAGGTTATGTAATTTTCCGTAGTCCGCAATTCCGACGACTTTTAGTGCGGATGGAGGGCCAAGTTTCATTTGGATTTTGCCCTGTTTGAAACGATAGGTTTATCTTTTATCAATTGTAAGGCTAAGTTCGGGTGAAGAACCGGCCTAACGCTTCTTGCTAGGTCTTTTCTTAGAGGACGGATTCGTTTCGATTGCAAGTTCTTCCTCGTCCGTAAAATATTTGCTTTCTGCAAGGTTCGGCGTTGCTTCACATTCTTTCGGTACCTGCTCGAGAGTTTTTGAAATTCTCGTTTTTTTTTTGTAAATAATATACTTCAGCTCGTGGAGGAGCTTGTTTTCCGGATACATTTGATCTAGGTGGTGGAAATCGACATACCTCTGTTCTTTTTTCAAAAGGCTCGCCCCAGAATCCGTAGAGCCTACATCCAAAGAGGGTGGATTTTCCAATATAGCTGGGCTGCCACCTGAGGTAGTTAACCTGTTCGTTTTATTCATTGCCATTTCTTTTGTTTTTTAATTTATTGTTATTAGGAAATTAGGTCAGTAAATTCTATTCGCATTTGAAGTTCAGCCGCCCCCTTTAAGGTTAGACGCTGACTAGTGATCCGCACAATATTTATCAGACACTTTTGGATTTAACCTTTCGGTTCATCTTTCAGTTATAAATTTACTGCCAAGAGTGGCCCTACCAGGAGTGCATGCTCCTGGATTACTTACTAAACTTTTGTATTGAACGGAATGTTTCTGTGCAATTTCTATAGCTACTCACAGTAAACATCGGAATTAATCGTTTTGTTCCTTGGAAGCAGCACATAAAAAACTGATCGCTTCCAACCCCACCAAATTGACAACATGACCTTCTTTTGATGTCTGCTTTTGCCTACCTTCCCGATGATTTATCTCGCCTAATCTAACTCTTTTTTTCGTCGGCCGTGATCATGCGAATTGATCATGCGCTACCCAAATATCGAGCTTCTTTACGAAGTCAAGCGATTTTAAATCGACATGAAGGCTTCCAATGAACACTTTCAGACACTTGCCTGCATCAACGCTTTGATTTTATCGTCGTCGAATATGCTCTTCAAAATTCTCCAATTGCAAACACAAAACTCGATCGAATCGTGCCAACTTTTTTGCTGTTTTTAGGTTAATTGTCAAAAATAAAAACGTGTGCAAATACTTGACATATATTCCATGCTCAGATAATACATATAAACGCGGCCAAAGCCACCTATTGCAAAAAAAAAAAACCCAGTGACTTTTTAAACAACCCAAAAGAATGGAACTTTACATTTCTTTGGATTCAATATATGTAGTCACGGGGTGATAAGTCTGGACTATAGAATGGATATTCCAGCGGTCCTAATGCATCCAATATTTGCATCGTAGCGTTAGGTCTAAGGTTGTCATGCAGAATGATAACACTTCTGGCTGATTGGCTCTTCTTTTTCCTTCAAAATGACAATTGTGCGTCGATCGTGGAAAACAACTTTCCGATAAAAAAAAAAGTGTTGTCGCTATTACCTTTCCGAATGACGACTTGTTTTTTCCTTCACCGGTACCCGCTCACCGCTCATTCTCCACTCCATACTCGCCTGTTTCGACTCGAGCATGTAGTGGTGCACCCAAATTTCATCACAGATGACGATGGGATTCAAAAAGACCTCACCTACTTGCTGGAATCGATTGAAGAGTCTCTGCGAAACTTCCAATCGATGTAGCTTATGATAACAAACTTGGAACCAATCTAGCGGACACTTTACAAAATCCCAACGATCCGAACGATTTTGAAGTGAGTTCCCTCTATAAAATTTTGGATCGCCTCAATGTTGTCCCCCGTCAAACTCGTCCTTGGGCGGCGATTGTGGCTCTCTCGACCTTTTCACGTCCTCCAGAAAATTCTTTATGCTAAACAAGCATACAGGCTCTTGACAAGATCTAGTCCCAGAACTGTTGGGTTTCCCTTGGTTTCTTTTGATACTAAAGGGACTCGAGAGAGTTGCAATCGGTTCTCCCCTTTTTCTAATGGTACAGACTACCTGCAGATCAATCCTTTTCAGGTCTAGGAGCCCTCTAGAATTTTTAAGAAAACCAGTTCCGTTTATATTTGATACAGCTTTTTACAACGTTCATATAATTATCAGCTTTCCTATATGGGCTGCCACAGTGTGCGTCGGTTAATAATACTCGACTACATTGTTTATCTTCACACAGTCCTAAGTTGCCAATCAGAGGTAGGGAATTATTAAAAACGCCCTAGCTTTCTGGGAGCAGAATTTCATCATTCAAATCAACAATGTATAATACATATCCTTTCATTTTGTAGGCATTATTACTTGTTTTGGAATTTAAGCGATTTTTTTGAGATGTTAGTTGCTGTTTCTTCAATAGATATTTATTTTCACATTAACAAATCCTCCTACTCATTATTGACTCATTATTAAATCAACAACAAAACCTTGCAACACAACACAAGTATTTTACGAGTTTACATAAATTTTTCATAAGAAGCCCTTGTAACCCTCTCAACCATCATAAGTTCACAATTCTAAGCAATCAACCACACTCTTAATAAAAATCGTTAATGCGAACAATCTTAAAAGCACAATTATTAATAAAAAAAAAAACAAAAACGAAAAATAAAACAAATCGAATTGTTAATATGGATATAAACTTATCAAAAACGAATGAAATAATAACAAAAAACAAAAAACACTTATCAAGACAAAACCTAAAATAAAATATAAGAACCTCTAAATGACCCTCTAAGCAATGACGATACCATTATTTAAAAAAAAACAAAAACAGTAGAATTATTTATAGTCGAATGAAAGAAGAAACAAATTATAATGATAGCTTTTTATACAAAGAAAATAAATTACAAAAAATAACAAAAAAGAATCATACTAATATAGAAATAATCCCAACGTCTAGTAATTGTGAAATCTTAACAAAATAAACACAAAAATTTAAAAAACAAAACAAAAACGTATTTATAGTGACTAATTTAAAATTGAATGTCTATTATGAAATAATTTTTTTAGGTATATGCATATATATAGAAATTAATTATAAATGTGTATAAAAGCAAAAAAAACAAAAAAAAAAAGTATACATCTTTTCTAACGGCGATGGATGGAGTTTAAAAAACAAAAATTATCAGATAGCAATTTTATTACCTACACAAACTATTGTTTCGAATATTTGTGCCAATCATCGTCGACTTACATTCGATTTTTGTTTTTCTTTTAATTTTTCTCTTAAAAAAAAACACAGAAGCAAACAAAATACATTAAAAAATCAATTTTTGTATAAAAAAAAGAAAAAGAAAATCAACAATTGACAAGTATAAAAAAGAATATTTTTTGTAACTTGTAGATAGGAATTAACAATTAAAATTATATATAAAAAACAAAATAAACAAAATATATTTTTTTTCTTTTTCCATTTAATTTATTATTCATTTAGTTATTTAGTTTTTTGACTTTTCTGTTTACCGAAAAAGCAATAGTTATTAAATCAAGGAAAGCAAAAAATAAATAAAAACAAGCATAAAATATAAATTATACTTATAACGTAAATGTTTGATGTTAATAATAATAATAAGTAAAAAACAAAAAACAAAGTAAATTCAATTATTGTGTTAGAAAATAGCAAACAAATTGAAATTGATAAATGACAAGGAGAATAAACCAAACAAGCAGTAAAAATCTAAAAAAATAAAAATTAAACAACATCAAGAAAAAAATTCGGAATGAAGTATAAAAATAACACTGATCTTCGAAAATCATATGTGTTAGAGAAAAGATACGGATGAAGAAACTACGCGTCCTATTTCTGTTAAATGTTTAGAGTCTTGGTTTGTTTTTTTTTTTTTTTTCAGATTTGTGATACGAACAATAAGGGAAATCTTTTAAATTGACAAAGTAATTTTTATTTATTTATATAATTTTTCTATCTCATATCGATATCAAAGAGTGACTTTTACGGACTCTAAAAGATCTATAGGTTCAGGGATATAGTTTAACCAATAAAATTTAGCTAGATACTAGTATCATGGGCTCTAATACTGTCAAATATGTATCTCTTAATATGTTTCGTTTGTCATTATATAGGTAATAGAGGGCGACAATTTAATCAATCAATGTTTTATAAGCAGTGAAAATTGTTGAGTTGCAGCTGGTACTACGATCTGTGGGTCATCTGTTGTGCCAATACCACTATTTTATTTATTATGGCCCTCCATCATTTGTGGCAGCGTTACGGATTCTTAAACAACATGAGGAGGTGAGTGCATCATGATTTAAAAAAAAATTACGACCGGGTATTTATTTTTATTAATCGTCGAAATATTTAAAGCGTACAATCACATCTAAAGTTACATGTTTCTCATTGCTTCTATGTCGCTTGCATTGCATTGTGCATTCTACAGGGCGCCCTTTATAGGTGCTTTTCGATTTGCTTGATCCAATTATTTTTCTTCCGACCTCTTGTTTGAACCTCGACTGGAACTTGAGCTTCTGTTGCTTTTTGGACCGGATCTTCTGATTTGGTCTGCCTGAAGTTTCTCCACTATCAGTTTCTTCAGCGCGTATAAGATTAGGTTTTGTTACATCCTCTGACTTTCGCAGCATTCTCATATCCGTCGCTGTCATTTTTCCTTTATATTTCTGATGCATTGTCCAAAACTGCCGTCACATATAACAAATGCGACGTGATCTAGTTCGGGTTAAACCTGGGCCACAAATAACAAGCCTCTCCAGAGTTAGTCCAATCCTTAGCTAACACCCTCCAGTTGCGCACTCCAAGTCGGCTGAGGTCCCCTCTACTGCAAAAACTAGATCGATGTCGCCGTTCAGTTCGTCAAAGCTAATTTTTCTCTCGAAATGACCGAAAGTAGGACATTAAAGCGCGTTCACTTGACTAAAACCTCTGTTAAAGGTCTCCATTCTCCATCGTAATTCTGCACAAATGGTCGAGTTTGAACTGGACATGGCTCTATGTAGAGGGTTTCTTTCAATAGGCACATAATTTTGTATTTTGTATTTCAATACAATTTTTCTATAATCTGTCAATGTAAAAACGTCAATCAAGTTCACGAATGAACAACGTGTGGAAGTTATTAAAAATTTCTACCAAAATTGTCAGTCGGTGGTCGTATATTCAAGAGCGTTTACTCTAAGTTCCGGTCGTAATAATCGTCCCACCAGACAGGCTGTGCATGCGTTGTTTGTTCCTAAATATCGCAGCCGAAAGTGCTAAACTGAACCAAATCAGTCAATTGCACGCTGTTCACGGGAATCTCTCAGCCCATTTGCTTGATCATTTGAAGCACCGAAACATCTCCGACTGAGCTCTACAAAAGTTTGAAGAAAATTCTGAATTTCATCGAATATCATTTTTGGCTTAATGGCTTTGTCAATAAGCAAAATACATGTGCTTCAAGAGACTGCATTGCATCCACAAAAAGTGATCGTGTCGATAAAAATGGTCACCATGTTGGAAGACTAATTTTGGCCAAAATTGGATGGACTTCATATCAGTGGGTTGTGGTTTGATGATTGATCTATTGAAGGGGAAGTTCGGTAGTCATGTACGTACCTATAATCTAGAGAAATTGTCCGGTTAAATGGCTGGTTTATGCCAACAACGTTAGAGAAACTCAGAAACAATATCGAACGTGAAATTGCCAATAAACGTGTGGAAGAGTGGTGGAACTATACTATACAAGTGTACTATAACCTGCAATCAATTTCAGCCCGATATCTCAATTGTTATGTCCTTATTGAAAAACCCGATAGCTGCCATATGCGATGAAAATATGGTGGGTATCGATTTGGAAAACTTGTACATACTGAAGGGTTTCAGACGTTCACACAATATGGCAGATATGTAAGATCTGAAATGTTGAGTACAAATAAATTTGCTACCCAGATAAAGATATAGGTTTTTTGAAAATATATAGTGACACATTTAAGAGTTAGCTAAATCAGATCAGAACCCATTTTCTTGAAGAGTCTTTAAAGAATTGGCTGCCGCAAATTTCTAATACACTAAAAACATTACATTAATCGTGTCCAAGGTTGTGTTAGCTTTAAAAGAATCCATCTTTAGGCTTCATTTGACAGATATTTAGAGGTTAGAACTTTTGAGAGGGTCAAGCAAAGAGTCAAATGTAGCAGAATCCTTAACCAAAGCTTCCATATTTTCTGCAATATTTTCAATCTGCATCAATCACTGCCATTGACAGTCTTTTCAATTTGATACGTTCAAAACAAAATATTGTGTTTAGTGGTTGTTTCCCTTTTTGAAGTTCCGCAGCTCTTACTTTAGTTTATTTTTCAATCGGTATTGATTCACCAAAACTATGACCTTCGTGGATTGAGATGCCGACTTATTAAGGAATAGCAGGGGTAATCTTTCACTTCAGCCTGTTCACAACAGAAATAATGAGGTAGCTACACTTACCGGAGATAGATCTGTTTCTGCTGGAGCGAATAATGTCTTTTTCCCCCTATCTAGATGTGAAATATACCAGCACCTAAATCGGCTTTTATTCAATTGAGGTTGGAGTTTCCAGAACGGTATGATACATAAATCTTTCATTTGTTTTCCCTACGTTTCCCTACGTTGAAATTTTAATTTAAAATTTTTATTAATTTTTCTGTAAATAAACGGATTTACTTACAGCAATTATTGTACACTGGACGTCCAGTATAACGAAAGATATAATGTTTAACCAATTCGTTATATCGAAAGATTCGTTATATCGAAACCATTCTTTTCGACCCCTAATAAACATGTTGTTTACGGTTGAAGTTGAAAAAGTTTTTATTAATATTATGTTTTGAAAATTACATGAATTAACTCAATTTTGAGTTGAAAAAACGTCATAACGCCTATGGACAGCTTCCTCCTGCAACTGTCGAAGAGTTAAGATCTTGGAGCAATCTTGTTGGTTTTCTTCCGCCCATTTTATACATATTTGGAAGCTATCAATTGCTTGTTGGTGATTTATCATTTGAACAGATCTATCAGCATCTATGTCTTCACCTACAGCTTCATTTTCATTGATGCTAATTATTGTCGTGTCCTCAACATCTGGAACTGTTGGTCCTTCTCCCTCTTCGGCTCTATTCCACTCATCCAGGTCATCAGCAGTAAAAGATGACTATAAAAACAACCTAAATAAGCGAATTTTTATTAAAAAAGTCTATAAAAACTACCTCCGGAAAAATTTCATTTATAAGCCTGACTGTTTGAGATGTAGAAACCATTTCTTCGTTTCTCAGAAGAGCAGCCAACGGGATGTCATCTTCTTCTTCAAATTCTGGTGTTTTTTCAGTTAAGATTTTTCGCCAACACTTTTGGAGAGAAACCGGTGACAACTTTTTCCATGACAGTGCGATAAGTGATACAGCTTCGAATAAACTGATGTCCTTCAGTGATTGTATAACATCTGTAACACTCGAGCTAGCAATCTTAGCCAGCAAACTATTCCTGTAAAATAATTTGGCCAGACGGATTGCATTCTGATCCATTGGTTGAATCAGGGCTGTCACATTTGGTGGCATGAAAAGAACCCAAATTCGGCCATCCCTTGTTTGCTTTATCAAATCTTGTGCTGGAGGATGGCTTGGTGCATTGTCCAGCAAAAGAAGAGCTCTTATTGGTAAGTTCATTGAATCCAGAAAGTTCTCAACCTCTGGAACAAAATGCATAAAAAACCACTCCTTAAAAAGCGAGGTCGTCATCCAAGCGGTTTTAGTATGCCCATAATTGACTGGCAACGGTTTGTTTTTAAACGAGCGCGGGTTCTTTGATTTGCCAATAATAAATGGCTTAATTTTTTTTGAGCCCGATGCATTGGAACATGCTAAAAATGTTATTCGTTCCTTTGAAATTTTCCTTCCTGAAGCTGTATCTTCTTTGGAGTGGACGTAGGTGGAATTCGGCAGCATTTTCCAGTAGAGCGCTGTTTCGTCACCATTAAAAACCGCATCCAAAGAAAGTTGATGTCGGTCAATTATTTCCGCCAAATGCTTTTTAAAGGGTTCCACAAGGTCAGCTTGTGAGGATAACTTTTCCCCCGCAGTCTTAAGCAAACGAACTCCAAATCTCTTTTTGAATTTAGTAAGCCATCCATCACTTGCAAAAAAATTTTCGTTCGAATATTTTTTGTGAATGACTTGAGCCTTAGCCTTGAGTATGGAGCCACTTATAGGAATATGATTTTCACGCTGCTGGAGAAACCATTCGAAAAGTTTTTTTTTCCATTCTTGGATATTCACCCTTTCTTAGTGACCGCTTTTCAGAATTTCCACTTTTGGTTTCATTGAGACTTCTTAAAAGCACACTTTTTTGGGTTCTTATGGTACAGATGCTAGACTTCGGAATTTTATATTTCTCAGATATTATTTTAAGGGAAACGCCAGCACTGCATTCATCAATGATTTTTAATTTTTCTCTAATAGAGAGACGCTTCCGGGCTACCTTCATTTTGTACAATAAACTCTATTTTTAAGGGAAACACTAACTTCGCACTCGCACTACATCTACACAAAAACTAAACAATTGCGAAAAATTTTTAAGTCGTAAAAGCCAAAAACCCCCCAACTTATCGCATGTACCGTTATGTTGAACCAACAACTCCAGACGCAGATGTTTTAAGTTGTTTCTTTTCCTCGCAACCGACTAGCATTCGTAATATAGAGTAGTAAAATTTTTCATCATTCGTTATTTAGAGATGTCAATGGAATTCAAATGGTGATTCGATATGCTGGACGTTCGTAATATCGGCATTCGTTATACTGGACGTCCAGTGTATTTACATTGTAATTGAACTTGCAAGTGTTATTCTTGTTCTTGTTATTCATTGGATCTTTCTGTGCTAAAACATCGAAATAAATTACCCAGCGAAGCGGAAATTTTAATCGTTTTTATTTTCTGATATAACATCAAGGAAAAGCTGTCTGAATCTGTTTCAGTCTTTTTTCCCGTTCAAGATTTCCATTGATGTTTCCGTGTGTTGTGTCCATGTGGTTATTCGAAAATTATCTATGAGTTAGTCAGATTTTGTTTTTTCTCCTCATTTTTAAATACATTTCCTTCCATTGAAAGCAAAAAATACAACGACTTGTAACAAGCATTTGATAAGAAAGAGCAGTAAACAACAAAGAATACAAATTTAATTATCTTCAAAAAAAAAAAAAACAAAGGCAAGAAAAAAAAAGACGAGTTAATAATATTTATAATGTATTCTAGGCTTTAAGATACAAATTATTATTAAGTTTGTAAATAATTTATCAACAATCCGTTCCAAAAAAACAAAAGAAGAAAAAAACTAAGCAAATTGTAAACGAAAAAAAAAGAAGAGTAAATTTAGGTGTTGTTTTGTCGTTTCTTTTACATTTCCCCTTTTTTATCCTTGTCACAAAAACTAAATAATATCGTAATGCATTAAAAACGACATAAAACTAATATATGTACATGTAACAAATTATTCGTTGTGGAAAAAAAAACCAAAAAAAAAAATTATAAGTAAAAAATCGAGCGTACTTATGAATGACCTCTTAAATAATAAAATAAAAATAATAACAATAATAATAAAAAACAAAAACCCATTACCAATGCAAGGGGAAACAATTATTCATTAAGTATACAAAAACAAAAACAAATAAAAATAATAATAATAAAATTAAGAAAAAAGAAAAAAAATTATGCAAAGACTGATTTCAAATCTAACAAAATTTAAACCAAAAAAAAAAGCAAATAAAATATCATCAAAAGTATTAAGAAAATCATTTAAACAAATGTAAATTTTTTATTTTTTATTTCATTTGGTTATTTTTTTTTTTAAATTATCAACTACACTGGATTCAGTTGCTTGTAAAAAAAAAATTTTAAAAAAAATATCTGAATATGTATGTATACATAGTGTGATCAACAACTTTTTTCCTAAAGTTTGGACTTTCTTTTCGAATTTGTAAAGGTTTTTTTTTATTTTTTATTTTTTTTTGAATAAAAATGTTTGATAAATCTGTAGAAGGAGAATAACCTTCGATCATCTCAAGTCAATTGTAGAAATATCTTTATTTCCGCCTAAGCTCCTATTTGTTCTTATTGTTGTAGTTTTTGGTTTTAGTTTTGTACAAAAAAAAAAAAAAAAACAAAAACAATATCCTCCTATTGAATTCGTAAAAAAAAAGAAAACAAAGTTCACAAACAAACTTAGGAATTAATGTGCACACCCTGTTTAAGGGGATAAGTATTTATATGACACAATCTTTCATATAAACATTTATCCATGCAGCTGATATTAATAAGATTTTAGGATAACTAAATAAAAAAAAAATAAAAAAAAATAATAATAAATTATTTTTTGTGTAATATTTGTGGTTGTGCGTAAATACTGTAAAAAAAAAAAACAAAAAACAAAAAAAAAATATAATTGACTAAACAGAAGCTAATAAAAACTTAGTCACATGGAAATCGATGAAAAATAATAAAAAAAAAAAAAACACTATAGGAATGAATTTATATATTGTGTTAAGAGCTATATGACGACGACGACGATGACAAAGTAATTGTAATTATTTTCGAAAAAAAAAAAACCAAGAAAAAAACAAAAATGTTTATTCTTTTCCTGTGTAAATGGATTTATCTTATAACTATTTTTGTACCGAATAATTAAGAAGAAGACTTGCTCTTTGGGGAAGTTCCAAACTGAAAGTTTCGAACTTTAAACTATCAATTTTAGCTTTTTAAGTCCTATTACAATACATACACATGCCTACTATTACTATGTAGTAAAGTTTGTGAGAACCTGTGCAGTCTGTCTGAATTAGCCCAAGTAACTTAATCTACAACACTCACATGTATGTTCCTTTTAGCTACAAGTTTGGCATATTTTTAAAACTCGTATTCGTATAATTATTTTATATATACATGCATATATATATATATATATATATATATATATGACTTTTCTTATTTTTTATTTAGTTTTTTTCTTTTCGTAATATTAAATAAAATATAATTATTGTTTACAAAATATTCACTCCTATTGTCATTGCGATTTGGTGGAAGTAAAAAAATCAAACGAAACAAGGCTCAAATTTGGATGTGGAGACTCATATAGAGTATATGCCCAACGAGTCAACCACAGATGAACAGAAGACTATAGAGGATACCGAGACTAAAATGTTATAAGACAAAATATTGCCAGAACACTGTGAAATTTTAAGTTAGAGGTAACATTTTCCTTCTTTTTTACTTATAAAATAGGTTTATTTACATATATAAATTATTTAACACTTTTCAATATTTTAATAATGAGTACCTCCACGTATAACTTCATATATCCTACTTGGCTCACGCAAATTTGTAAGGTTTTGAAGATATTCCATTTCCGAGTTCTTCCTAACACTTCCACTTCCGTACATTCAATTTTCATATCTACTCGTAACAACCAGCTAAATTTGTCAATCTGAAGTCCCCTTTAGGCACTTTGGCAGACTGGATTGCATACTCTAGTATACTCTAGAATTTCCAAGTATCGTATTTCTTGCGAATTAATTTTCGTTAGCACGTACAGTGTTTCAAATTCAACTCTTGTTGCGAGTGCTCGAAAAAAAATGGGCTATGGAGGAAATGAAAATCATTTTAGCGCATAATGAGTGTCTTTATTGTGTTTATTGAGTTTTATGATGTAATAAGATATATATACTAATATCAACTATGTAAATATTATTAGCCTAACGAATTCATTTTATTATTTTTATTATAAGTTTGTATTTTACACAGTATTATATCTTATTTATATTCACTTTATGTGTTGTGTATTGGTTAGGTATTTGCCAGTTTAATCTGTTGACATATCTTCATGGCTGGATCCATCAGAAGAATGAAGCATCACACCACTTATCATAGCTGAATTCTCCGCCTCAGTGGATAAGGAAGTAGAGGCAGGCATAACCAATAACGTTCTAACTTCTTGTGGTAAAGGGCTGTTTATCTTTTCAATTACATTTCTAAATTCATTGATTTTTGGATCTGATGAGATTAGAAACATTGAGAACACTTACGGATATTAAATTCTCGAAATCTTCGGCAATCTTTATTCCGAGCTTCTTGAGCCTCGTCCGATAAGTTTCCAATCGGTTAAATCATATGCTGGATTATATCAACACTAAATAAAATTTTGTGTACGGTAACGGGCATGAGATACGATGTTGCTATGTTCTCCGAAAACTTTTTAAATTCGTATTAATTTCATACCCAGACGTAAGTGCAGTAAGTAAGATATGGAATTTATATATTAGCTCTCTATCAAGGTTAGTTATTTTGGCAGTTTTTTCATAATCTTCAAAAAAATTTCTGGCAGTGTTCCCATCATTAGTCGTACCAAACCCAGGTTTTACCAAGTCTATGTTCAAACCTAATTCAGATTTGAATCTCCGTTGGATAACATTTTTCCTTTCTTGGAAAACGGCAATTTGTAAGAAATGTGTAATAAACATTCGAAAGTTTTTATAAGTGCGTGAAGTGGAGACAATTCATAAACATAATTTTGTGTCTTTACATTGCAACAAGTACACCCAACTCTGTTTTTACACGGTAGATGCGTTCTTCAGCAAACCGTGTAAATAAAAATTCGTGTAAAAAAATATATGCTGCATATGGTATTTTCGGGAATATGTTCCGCAACTTTAAAAAATCGTGTTAAATGAAAAAAATGTAAATATTTAACTTCAAAAGCGTGCAAAAAAGAATGATAAAACGTATATTAGGTATTTAGAAAAAAAAGCAATTCATTTTTATTTGGAAAATAATATTAAATTACTACACATTTGGACATTTATTGCGGACTGGGCTAAAAATGTTACCATCGGTGAACGAGTTTGCAGCAACCCCGGTTTACTTTGACTTCTCCGCTGTAATAAAATCTGTCATTAAACATTGTTTTTTTCGGCTTCTCCAGCTGCTTAAATAATTCTTGATACCCAGCTACACAAGACTTTAAATTTCGTTGAAATTTTAATGCACGCTCCATATCAGGATCATGAGTAAGAAAATGATGTTCCAAACTTACAGCAAATTTCAATCCGTCGCGTATTGTATCAGCCGTTAACAGCTGACATTCATCTTCAACTTCGTCATTATCCGAGTCATTTTCTTTGTTTTCATTAACTTCAATTAAATCCTGCTCATTCAATGGACTTTCAAGAATCAATTCATCGATGTCAACTGTTTATGATTTCGGTGCATAGAGCTGAGTTTTGTATTACACAACTTTCACTTTTTACGCATGATGGCAAAATTTGTTTCCAACAAGCATTTAAGGTAGACTGTCGCAGTTGTTTAATAGCGTAAGAAGCATGTGTAATACACTCCCTTATTGTGAAGTTTTTCCATGCTTCCAGAACCGTTAGATTTTTCTCTTCTATAGAATCTAAAATGTATTTAAACGCTTGTTTTATGTAGTACATTTTGAATGCTGATATCAATATCCTGATCAAGTGGCTGAATCAACGAAGTGGTATTAGGCGGCAAAAATAGCAATCGAACATTTGGATGATCAAGCACTGGGTGGCTAGGCGCGTTGTCAATGAGTAAAAGTATTTTGAAGTCCAATCCTTTTTTTTCCATATATTCGCGAACTTCAGGAATAAAGCAATTGTTGAACCAATTTGTAAACAAATCTGCCGTCATCCATGCCTTTTTATTCGCCATCAAATGAACTGGAAGTTGTGCAATGTTTTCACCTTTTAAAGCTCGAGGCTTAAGGGATTTGTTAATTAGTAGAGGCTTTAACATTTTATCACCTGATGCGTTGCTACAAAATAAAAACGTTACTCGATCTTTGGCCGCCTTAAAGCCACTAGCTGACTTTTCCGATTTTGCTATATAGGTTCTTCCAGGCATTTTCTTCCAGAATAAACCCGTTTCGTCGGCATTAAAAATTTGATCTGGAGTATAGCCACCCATTTCAATTGTTTTTTTTAGTTCATTCGGAAAACTTTTTGCAGCGTTTTCATCGGCCGATGATACTTCACCTTTTAATTTTACATTATGAAATGCATGCCTTTTTAAAAAACCCGTCATCCATCCCTCACTTGCATTAAATGCTAGTTGTTCCGTTGGCAGACGACTTGTTGATGGTTCCAAATCGTGGAGATGATTGTACAATCTAAGAGCTTTCTCTTTTATAATTCTCCCACTAACTGGTATTCTTTTTTTCTGCAAATCTTCCATCCATAAGACAAGAAGTTTTTCGGTTTTTTCTTTTACGGGATTTCTACAATAAGATGAAACTTTTGAACTGAGTTTTGATCCAGAAATTACTGACTGTCGAATGGAATGCTCATTTTTTCGTATTGTTCTTATAGTCGCTTCGCTAAAATTAAAGGCTCTACCAACAGATGTGGCACCTTCACCTCTCTTTAATCTGTCTAAGATTTGTATTTTTATTTCTAACGATATTGCTTGTCTCTTTGAAATATGCCGTTCTTTATAAGACATTATGTCTGTAAGGTCACTATGAAACAATGTAAAAAACTAACACTCCAAACACTTCTAACACAAAATAGAAACTGACATTCGCACTGCCCCCATTCAACAGATGTTCATAAACACACACGGAAAAATTACCGTTAAGAATTTTGATGTGTATCTTGAATTGCATTTTGCAGATGTACATATGTACATATGTAGATAAGCATGAATTAGCTGAAACGCACTTCGAAGGGTAAGAAAACGTTTTTTGTAAATCATGTTAGATCGAAAAATCCGTGTAAAAAAGGAAAAATTATTTATTTTTGCGAATCGTGTTATTTCAAATTCGCGTAAAAAAAGATCGTGTAAAAACAGAGTTGGGTGTAATTGGCGAATTCATTTGACTGGGCTTAGCACCACAAATATAGCAATTCTGATTCCCCTTTGTCCCCGATAATATGTTGCATATTTTTCCATCAACCATTGTTGAGAGAAGGACATGTTTGACGAGAAGGTTTGAAGATTTAGTTGGGTTTAGTTTTTCGATTTGACTTTTTATATTTTCTGCTTCTTGATGCACTAAAGCCGAAGTCTCTTTTTTTAAATAAATTTAATTGCACGACAATAACGCGTAGATGACGGTTTGACGTTTACCCAAAGCGTGGTATTAAAATTATCATCCAAAACAAATTTCAAAGGCACGAAACAAACTAAAAATAGGTATTCGTCACTACCAGTATTGTCGTCGAATTTCTGCTTGTACTGGCAATGCCCTGAACACCCCATCAAATCCCCATTTACTTATCAACGTTTCTGATTGTGTTTTGTCTGTCCCTGAAAAGTGCAATGCTTCTAAAATCCGCTGGATAGTTATATCTAGCAAGTACTGTAGTGTAAAACTAGCAGAAACCTCATCAACAGCATTTTTTCTTGGCTTTCGTCAAACAGTAAGATGAAGGAATCAGTTCGTGGCCTATACCAAGAGCTACATTCCTCAATAGTTTTTAACTATTGGTGGTAAATTTTGCATCAAGATAAAGGCCGAGTGCCTCTTCATTTCTCGGAAAGGCATTTCTCTTTTGAAGTTAACAACTGAGCATTTTTTATTTGTTTAGCACCATCTAGGTCATCACTCAATCCTTTTGATATGTTTGTAGCATCTTTATTTCTTGCGAGCCTTAGAGAATGTTCAGCAGCAAACAAAATTTCTTCTGAGGTAAAATTATTGAGTATCCTTTGTACCCTTGATTTTGGAGGACGACCAAAATATTGAGGGGTTTGGGGAGCTTGATCATCGGCAAGATAAAGATCTCCATTCAGCCATTCTTCATACGTACAAAAAAACCGCTCAACTCGACGGCCTGCTTTACCCCACTGATAAAAAATCTTTTCCGACCACAACCTAATACTGCCTCTCTTTTTCATTATTAGAAACAAGAAGATTGTGCTTCAAAACTATGTAGCTGTAAATTTTTCCATTCCTCAATTTTTTGGAATATTTTATCCATTGCTCAAAAAATTCTGTTCGCGAAATGACGCAAAGTGAATCTGAAAATTAAAAAAATAAAAATATTTGCAAAGTCGTGCGCAAAATTCAGTTTGAATTTTCGGAAAGAGGATTAAATTCTCTAAAAGATGCATACGTCATACGTCCGGACGTAGGGAAAACATATCACAGCCTCTTCCAAAATATCGACTCACTCTGATTCTTCAGATTTGTATCGTAAGTCGTGCCAATGAGAAAGGCAATTACTCGGCCCTTTTTCATCACTGAAGATAACGCTCCTGAAGTCGATTTTCCATATGGAAATACGTCAGGGTAGGTAGGTAGGTAAAAGTGACTGTTGGAAAGACCAACCCACTCAGGCCTATTTTGCCCATGGAACCAACTTGAGCTTATGATGAAGCGTAGGCTTGTTGAACGTGATGGTATTTTCGTGGTGCGTTATCCTCGCAACAGAAAGAAGATTAGTCCTCAACTTTTTTACTAATAATGTATTTTGGAGTTTTACTGACCTTTCAATTTTCCCGTCTGTAGTGACAATCACAGCTGTTCCTTTTGCCTCGACCGTCGCACAGGCATTGTTTGCCAGCAGCAGCTTCCCTTGATAACAAACGATCGTCGTTCCACATGTGTAATGTGCAACCACTGTCCAAGCACCATCGTCCTCTGTCGTAACTCTTCCGAATCCCCAAAGCCTGATCTTCCACTTCGGCTGTGTGGAAAGTACTTTCTGCCTTTGCTGATGATTCATATTTTGAGTAGCTCCGTGGTTTCTTTTTTTCCGGACATTCAGACGCCTTAATGCCATCTGTAGCACTTATACCTGAACGTTTTGTCGCCTTCACTTGCATTACCATAGCGTTTCCTGTGTGGAGCACCTCGTTCAAACTTTGACCTATTCGGGCGTGTGCCTCGATGGACATACATCGCTTCTGTATCACCGCTCAACTTCCGTTGGTTTTGTGCATAGTTCTTCTCAAGGATTTTCTCCCTCAGGTTTCGGCAAATTGTCATGGGATTCCAAGGCACATCGGAACAACTCGAAGCTAGGTGGAAGTCCGTTCAGCTGAAGTATCGATAACAATTCTTCGTGTATATCAACACCCATACACTTTAATTGTGAAACTACATCGAAGAACTCAAGAAAGCTCCTAAGTGAAGTGTTCTTCCTCCTCCTCCTCGTCCATGCAGCTCCTACAGAAATCATTTGTAAAGGCGTCAAGCCTTCTTGCATGCATGCCTATAAGGCAGTGATGACATCTACATATTTTCGTATTTATTAAGATCAAACTCTTAGAGCGATTCAGCTCCAGTTTTGGACCAGAATAGGTAGAATGCTTGCAATTTTGGGGAGTTCGTCAACAAAGGTGAAGGTTGAACTGCTCTGTCATCTTCGTAAGAGATGGTCAGAATTCAAGCGCGGTTTTAGAATTTAATGGGACTTGATAGCGGCCTGACTATTCGAAAAGATGCGGATATCCTTTACAGATATCACGTTTTGCTTCAGCCAGGTTAGTTTTTTTTTTCTAAAACCATCCTAAAAGTCGATTTTATCATAATATTTGTTGGACACGACGTACTCCAATGTTGAGATGACATTTTCATGACTCCTCAATAATTTGATGTTTTTGCGCTCTGTTGGAGTGTATACTTCCAAACAAGTTATACTTCTAAGTAATTGTGTTTATATTTATTTTTTTTTTTAAATAGAACTTCAACCGATGGAATCACAGCTGCAAGGATTCCCTAATTAGAGCCCAAAAAAACAAGTGGGCTCGAGCTGATACGCTTACCAATTAAGTTGTACCAGCATTTCATTGATTCATTTTCATGTGAATATTTTTATTCAAATGAACTTTTTAATCCACCTCCAGAACAAGAGTACGCGTGCCTATTGTTGTTATTTAGTTTTTCAAAATTGTTTAAGCGCCTTTTTTTTCGACTTTTCTGTCCTTCTATCAGGTTCTCTTGGATCTCAATCCTTTATTCTGATTAAAGTCAGAATTTCTACCTTAGTATCCCATATTCCATAAAACTTGACACATGCTGAGGTAAGTGTATTCATATTCATACTCACTTGATAAGTTCTTAAAAAAAAAAAAAAAAAAAACTATGTTGTGTGTTCTCTGCAGCCACAATTGAAATGCCTAACTAATCTGAATGACAGTTTGACTAAGTTAGTTCTGGATTGAACGCAACTAATGCAGTTCTAGGGAGGAAAAAAAGAGAGATACCGATGTACATTGGTCTTAAATGTTTGCAAGTTATAACGACTAAGAAATAGAGAGCTCGGCAGGGCATCCCATAAGCGAGTTGTACAGCTTAGGAACGAATCACGATATCTTAGAGTACGTCCGAGGGTGTACTGATGAGCATTCATAGCGTGACGGGTGTTACGGTTAATAGTCTGAAGGAACTGGTGGAAATAGCAATAGAACAAACGTTTTTGAAAAAATTTTACTTGGAGCAAGAGCCTTCGGTTAAAAAACAACAAAACAGCATAAGGTAATGGAAAGTTAGTTAGTCTTTATATTCGATTCCTTACTAGATGGCAAAATTTTGTGACGAACTAAACAAGATGCACAATTTTCCAGTCATTTTCAATGCATTGTTACATTTTTTCGAATGTGAGTCCCATTACCAGTAAAAGAAGTGGAATTGTAACTTCACGAAGTGAAGTTCTGTAGAGCCTCCCAGGTATACGAGTAAATGGTATAAATGGTATAAATGGCTAGGTCTGCTGCTTCAAAAAATTTGTTTAACCCGGATCGGATCTGCAGACAGTAACACATAGAAGTTGACAGCACAAGTTCCAATGAAGTCGAGCTTATATTTTGGTAGACTTAGTTTTGTAGTCAGTGAGTCGATGGAGATGGAGAAAGGAGATCCTTTCGATGTCTCTAAGAACCCCCAATCGACCGTTACTCGATCACTCGACATGAGTATACTATGCTTGCGATAGCATATATTTTCGGTGATCTTGTGTTGTAGAAGGTGAACAATTGTTTGAACTGCTGAAGGCATGTTGTCCTGGGTTCATCTTTTCCTCCATTGTTCACAAATCTTAGAGAGGACGGGTATTAGGGAAATGGAACGGTACTCCTTAAAAAGATGTTGGCTTCCAATGATGCTATTCTTCTATTAAATATTCCGATTGATCTGTGGTAATAGGGAGATTGATTATATTGAAAATTCGTGTTTTTTTTTTGGATCACGGTATTAGGGTAGGTGTTGCCAGCACTACAATGATTCCATTTGTGCGCGAGAAATTGTTGGCCTCTACCATCGGGTCATTTTGTAAGGTTTGACCCATATACAAATAATATTTATATTTCGCTTAGCGAGTGGGGTAGCGAAAACAAAAGATCAACTTCCACTTGATTTATTTCACATATGGGGAAAAATTCTTCGCACCAACTTTTCACGGGGACTGCCTATGTAGAACAGAAAAAAAGCCAAAGCCGCTGCTCCTACACTAAACAGCATAAAATGGCCAGGCTCTTAAAAATGACTAAGGGCAAAGTGGCAGTCCTCTTAATATAGTTAATGTTCCATTTCATTTGAGGGCATTGCATTTATTATGGGCAATATATTCAATTAGTTATTATTTAAATGTTGCGTCCATAAAAGTGTTATGTATTTTACTTCTACTGAAATCAGCAAGCGGGAGAAAATTGAGTTTATCCGCATGGATATATTCGTCAATATTTTTTTAAGATAATTTAAAAAAAAAAAAAAAACTTCCCCTCTATGAACTCAGCTCAACATTCCGTGTTTATTTTAAATTGAAGTTATTTATAAATAACATTATATAGGCTATAAAAAAAAAGTCTCAAAATATTTTTATATATTTATTAATATAGATTCATATTTAATGTTTGTTTTAATTATTGTTGAACGAAGATAATTTTACTTAGAATACTCGTATTATAGAATGGCTTAAAAATCATTCCAAATGAAATCCTTTTGTATTTTTTTTATACTTAAAAATGTGTGTAAATTGCAGAAGACAAAAGTTTTTACGAAAATTAAAAATTCAATTTGAAAACAAAAAAACAACAAAAAACCAAATAGTTCTCATTGTTAGTTTATCCGGAAACGTTTATTATTTGCCAAAATTTAACAAATGCAGAAATAATAATAATAAAAAAAAAAACGTAAAAATTATTAAATAAATAATAAATAAACAAAACACGAAAAAGAACATATCTTTCTAAAAAGTTAAAAAAAAAAAAAGAAAAAAAAACAGTAAAAAAAACCAAATAATGAAAATAATAATTAAAACGGAAATCTTGAAAAAATTAAAAAGAAAAAATAAACAGGAGAGCAGATTATTTGTACGCATTTGTAAGAAGAAAAGACATTATTAAGTAAACAATAATTCGTAGAGTACGTTACGTATATATTCATACATATGTTTATAAAAAAAATATATTTATAGATGTATATGTATAATATTCTGCACTAGGGGTGTAGAGGTGAGCTATGTATGTGTGAAAATTAAATGTTAGACAAACTACGAAAAATCCCCCTTTCCAAGAAAACAAAATGAAAAGAAACAAACCCCCCCTCCCCCCTCAAAAAAAAACAACAAAAAAACAAAAATTAATAAATGAATTATACAGTGAATAAACACTGAATGAAATAAATGTAAAACAAGAAACAAATTTAAGAAATATAGTAGAACAAAAAATATTATTAATATAATAAATGTAATTGTATTTATATGTATATGTGTGTAAAAAATACCCTTTTGAAAATAATAAAAAAAATTTAACAAAAATGTAACATCCTCAGCTTTTTTTTTTTTTTTCTCGTAGTAAAGAAGAACACAGTTTTCAGGGATGGGTTACTCGTATCATCCGCCGCTCAATGGAACTGCGGTCTTACGAGGGACGTTCAATATATTCTCGGTATCGATATGAAGGAAAATGCGAATTCAATTTAAATTGTTTTTATTTTTCAATCTCCCCTAACATCAATGCATTTGTTACATCTTGAGATAAGCTTTTTTAAACCCTCAAAAAAATAAATTTCCCCTTTCTCTGCAAAATACCCATTTAGTGCCGACTTGAGTTGTTCATCATCCGAAAATCTTTTTCCACAAAGACATTTTTTCAAATCCGGAAACAGGAAATAATCACTAGGGGCAAGGTCTGGACTATAGGGTGGGTGTTGGATTTCTTCGAAACCACAATCTCGCGCAGCAGACTTGGAAACTCGCGCCGTGTGAACAGGAGCGTTGTCATGAAGAAGCAACACACCCGCTGCGAGTTTACCCCGTCTTTTCTTTTTAATTTCCTCCCGCAAACGTTGATGGTTTCACCTTTTTTTTCTACTCAATGAGCAAGATTCCCTTTGAGTCCCAAAAAACTGTGGCCATGAGCTTCCCGGCAGACGGAGTGACTTTGAACTTCTTCGGGGGGTCTGTTCCTTTTTCATGCCACTGCATGGACTCTTGTTTGCTCATAGTGGTGGACCCGTGTTTCGTCCCCAGTAACAATTCGATCCATAACACCGTCCGCGTTCTCACTACACATCTCCAAAAGCTCTCTACAGCATGCGATTCTCACTTTTTTCTGAGGCGCTGTGAGTATTCGTGGCACCCACCTTGCACTGACCTTTGAAAGGTTAAGATGGTCATGAAGAATGGTGTGAATCATCATTTTTCAATCATTTTCACCTTTATTCGGGCATCCTCAAGAACAAGTTTTTCGACTTCTTTGATGCTTTCTCCCGTACAAGCAGTAGCCGGGGCGCCGGAGCGGGGTCGTCTTCAATGCTCTCTCTGCCTCTCTTGAACTCACTTGACCACTTTTGCACAGTTGATAATGAAGGTGCAGAACCCTGGTAAACAGCCACCATCTCTTCATGAATAGTTTTTTGACTTTTTCCTTGCTTAGTGAGAAATTTAATTACAGCGCGATGCTCAATTTTCACCATCATCGTCTCAGTTGCCATTATGATTCTGTTTAACTAGAGATAAAACGCGAATTAATAATCACATTTATATGAAATTTTACATGAATGCACTAAAAGAATAGTATTACTTGATAAATAAGTCAATTCATATATACAACCACAGCTTCACCCCGATACCGAGAATATGTTGAGCGCCCCTCGTAAATCACGTCTATGGGAAAATATTGAAGAGAAGAATATTCGCCGGCCATCATTTCGAAAAGGCATTTGAATTACTTGGCTCTTTTTCAACTCTCTTCCTGAAAAAAACACATACATAATAATCTCGCTCCATAAAAAAGAACGAAAAGAAAAAATCTCGTGAAACTGTCCTTCATTCCATTCCTTCGAATAACCAATAGCGGATTCTATAATAAAAGAGTAGATCAATAACCTAACAAAATTCGTAACAGGCAAAGGCCGATTTCAAGGCTTTAAATCATTATGTACATTTATTCTTACTTAAAAAAAAGGCATGACATTGTCATCTTTAGGTCCACAAAACAAAAGAAGGTGAAGTTGGTATAACTCCAACACCTTCTTGAGGAAACACAAAACAACTTTAGGACAAGTTATATACAACATCGCTTTGAGCCGTTCATAAGCAATAGCACTCTGCCGTATTAGATTAGGGCATGCACTGTTTAACAAAGTATATCTTTACAAAAAAGAACAAGCACCACAATGCAGCTGTCATCAAACTTTAGACATGGACCATCTATTGTGCAATTGTCCTGTGACAAAACAACACTTCCAAAACAAGACATCAACTTTACAAACCCTATTGGATACCACGCTCAATCCAGAACACTCATCACTTTTCCCTTTACTTAAAAAACACAATATAGCACTTAATCAAATTTAAAACTAACTATTCAATGTAAATGCCATATGGACTTGGTTCCCCGGCACTGTCACGTATTTTGGGCAATGTAAATTAATCTGCATTGTACCGGTGAAAAATAAAATAAAATTTCTAAAGCCATACATACGTGCTCCTTCCGGCGTGCCATCGCGGTACTTCTATTACTCACGCTGACGAATTGACAATATAAAATGTTTTTTTTTTTTTAACTTCCTGATAGGGATTGCATTCTCTCCGAAAATCGGACTTGAAAATTTGATAACTTTACTATTTAAGGTGGCTATAAGGTTTTTAGACGATTTTTTAAGAAAGTGTCAATTTCTTTGGTCCACAATAGGTCGCGAACGACTAGTTTTATCAATTAGAATTTTTGTCTTCATGTCGAATCGCGACCATTAAATTTTGACCAAAATCCGCCATGATTTTAAGCTAGAAAAGACGGCCATTCAACCTATTTCACATTGCATATAATTCATTCTATCTCGTACTATTTCGTACAGCTTTTTGTTATAGGCATCCGTAGGGGTCCTAAACCTACGAACGCAGAACACAGGCAAAAATTTTGAAATTTACATAAGTGTGTCCCCATCCATAACTTTGCTTTTGAATATAAAAGATACGAAAAATTTTGATCTTTCAAGTCGGAGTCGACTGGACAGAGCAAGATGCCGAATTGTGCAACTAGGCGACCAGAAAATGCAGTAGCTATCTTCACTTCGTTTGGCGTTTTCTCACAAAACTCTTCGTATTAATTGCTAAATAGTGAAGAGTGGCGGCATCTATTGGAGGCACTGCCACCTTTTCCCGCGCGCTTCTAAAACGACCGAAAAACTCATCATTTAAAATGACTCTACCAATGTAGTAAAACAATAAGGGATTCACTCACATCACAGAATGGATCAGTGGTGAAAGCAAAGTTAAAAAAGAGAAAACAGACTTCAAAGCCCGTTGTACCTACAAATGAATTCGTATGGCGATAGAGAAATACAATGTCGATTCCCCCACGAAATTCTGTCAGCATTTTAACTATAAGTACGACCATGCATGTGTAATACCACAGTTAAGAAATTTTGTTGAGAAAAAAAATACGAAAAACTCCAGTGGTACAGAGACGCTGGGTCAGGACGGACGACAGACGAACGAAATTTTGCTTCTTCAGTCGAAGCGCGCACGCCGGCCAGAGCAAGATACCGAATTGGATCACTAGGCGCCCAGACAATGTAGTAGTTATCTCCACTCAGTTTAAAGAAAACACATACGTCAAATCTCTGATTGGTCACACATGCTTGGAGAGGCGATCATTGTTTGTATCTGCAAATGTATGTGTCGTTTCTCCGGCGAAATGTCTGCTTGAATTCCACATATGCAATGCCAGTACGGACGATTACATAATATAATCCACAGACAGGTTGGCACATTTCAGTTTTGAGAAATATTCGATGACTTAGTTCTACAATATTAAACCTCAGTTTATACCACTTTTTAATGGTGTCTCAGAAGAGCAATTCACGGAGAAAAAAATAGTGATTCCAATAAATCGATGGTTTGAAATGTTGTATGGCACGAAACGCCATCATTGTTGCCACCAAATCCTCTCCGGACATTGGGCTGGCAAGAAAATAATTTCAATTTTTACGCGTAGATTGCGATATGATATGACATTTAATAGCAAATAGAGCATAATTTTGTATACGTCTTTTAGTACTCGTACAGTGCACCTTTTAATTCCGATAAAGACCAGAAAGCTGCTGCGGCTCACAAAGAGATTTGTGAAGTTTATAGACTTGACTACTAATCAGGACGCACATGTAAGAATTGGTTCAAGAAATTCTGTTCTGGAGATCGGGTAGACAAATAGAATTTGATCTACTACAAGATCTACTCATAATCGTCAGGTCATCAGATCGTCATATAAAAATAACTTAAAAATGCTCGACACAAGAACCAATATTTGCGATGTAATTGATTTTCTCTTTAAATTAAATTATCACTTGTAATAAAAAATGCGTCGTTTACAACAACATAAATCGAAAACCATGGTCGAAGAGCGATGGACCAAAACAAACTACATCGAGGGCTGAACTGCATCAAAAGGTATCGGGTATTTTGAGCGATCAGTTCAGATGTTTACTGGGAACAGCTAAAGATACCAGGGAAATGGCTACAATACTCCACCACGACAACGCTAGACCACACACATCTTTGATAGCTTGTGAAAAATTATTGAACCATGATTAAAAAGTGAAGTCACAGCCACCATATGGCCCCGAATTTACATCGGATTCTCACTTGATTCCAAAGTTGGTACGAATTTCACAAATTGTGGTGATTTGAAATCGCACTTTGTCCAGTTGTAGATAAACTAACCTAAATGTCAAACATTCCGTGTCCCTATCCGTGTGACCCTGTCTGTCAATACTTGTGAATTGTCATCAATGGTAATTCCCCTCACATTCTATACAAACTACGCCCATTTCAATCAAGCCCACGTCATCCACATTACACTCACTAGTCAAAATCACTCTCATAACAACCAGAAGTTCTAAAGGGTCCGCCATCTAACGTTTTTTTTTTTCAACTAGTGCTTATTTCGTGAATGGTAACACTTAGCTCATGTCTGATCTGACAGATGATTAGTTTTATCCTTCCGCTGAACAAATATGGTTGTGTATACGCTTGAACAACGCTGGGAAATATTGCGACATTACTTTGAAAATCATGGTAATGTTGCAGAATGTGTGCGATTTTGCATACGGATTTTGGAAGAAGAGAAGCACCGTCAGTTCCGTATGTTCGTTATCTTGTGAAAAAAGTGAAAGAAACTGGCATCCTCATCGATAAACCAAAGCGTGAAAAGCCAAAAACAGTGCGTACACCCGAGAATATTGCTGCTGTGGCAAAAAGTGTGCGTGAAGCGCCATCAACATCAATTCACCGTCGTTCTCAACAATTGAACATTTCGGAGACATCATTGAGACGAATTTTGCATAAAGAACTTGGTATGACGCCATACAAAGTCTCATTGGTTCAGGAGTTGAAGCCAACTGACCAGGGCCTGCGATCCACTTAGAGAAGATGCCGATTTTGCCAAAAAAATCATCTTTTCATATGAAACTCATTTTGATCTTGGCGGGTATGTAAACAAGCAAAATTGTCGCATTTGGGGCACAGAAAACCCGCACGCATACATTGAAAAGCCGATACACCCAAAACGAGTCACTGTTTGGTGCGGATTTTGGTCCAGAGGCATAATTGGACCATTTTTCTTCGAAAATTAGCAAGGAGTGGCCGTTACAGTCAATGGCGATCGTTATCGGGCCATGTTGAACGAATTTTTGTTCACAAAAACAGGACGGCGCTACGTGCCACACAGCCGAAGCTACACTCGATGTTTTGCGCCCTGTTTTTGAAGATCGCATTATCAGCCGCAGAGCTGATGTCGTTTGGCCACCTCGGAGCTGCGATTTGACACCGTTGGACTATTATTTGTGGGGTGTCGTAAAAGATAATTGTTACGCCGACAAGCCAGAGACAATTGACGCTTTAAAGGACAATATTCGTGAAGCCATTGGTGAAATACAGCTGCACACAATCGATAATGTGCTTAAAAATTGGACCGATCGTGTAGGCTACTGCATGGCCAGCCGAGGCAGCCATTTGAATGAAATTATTTTATAATAAGAGAATCATAAACAAATTCTCGCAAACACATACAAAAAAAAACGCCTTAATCCATTTTTCCTATGCCGGAATGCCTGTCCCTGGCAATGTGAGTATGCTCTCGGTAGAACAATGAATGTTTTAACTTATAAACCTGGCCGAACAGGTCCAATTTGTGTAATTTATTGTGTCAAGGAAATTTATTTCCAAAAGCTGCTTTCTTACAAAATATATATGAGATTGATCCGGGCAAGATGTGGTTGAAACAATGATCAAACAACATTTCAAACCATCACTATTTGACATGAAGGTGACTAAATAATTTTTTTTTTCGTGTACAACCATTAGAAAGTGCTATAATCTGAGGTTTAATTATGCTGAACTAACACAGCATATATTTCTCAAAAGTGAAATGTGCTAACCTGTCTGTGGATGATATTATGTAATCGTCTTGCACTGGCATTGCATATGTGGAATTCAAGCAGACATTTCGTAGGAGAAGCGACATTTTATTGTCTATTGCCAAACATTCGCCGATCAACCAAGTTCCCCTATACAATCAGAGGTTTGACGTATGTTTTTCCTTTTTATGGTTGGTTTCGCCACAGTAGATCATGTTGATAGAAAGAGAAAGAATGCGAGAGAATCGATCACCTTATTGTTACTACAATGGTAGAGTAACTTTGAATGATGAGTTTATGTGCTCTCACGATGGCGCCCGGGAAGGAGGGATTTGTGAAAAAAATGCGAAACAGAGTTGAGATAACTGCCACATTGTCTGGGTGCCTAGTTGCCCAATTCGAAAATTTGCTCCGTCGGTCGCGACTTGAAGAAAATTTTCGTTCTTGTCTCGAAAAACTAGAAGTGCACCGATGAGCCAACACCGATTGGTAGTGCCCGATCACCTCCACCACTCCGTGCTGCTAACATATAAAACAGACCTTTACGACTCTTTACGATTCGATTATGTCGGTTAGAGTAAAGAATGCGCTGCTACAAATATGGCCATTGTGAAAAATTAGACTTTGTTTGTTGTTCAAAAATGTAATCCTTTTATTGACGGAGGAAGATGGTTACAAACACAACATTTCACAAAAACTTAATAATATGTTTATTTTTATTTTTATTTATTTATTTCCAAATTAATATTAATGATTTATAAATTATGATCATTTTTATGATCGAATAAGCCACTACACAACAACAAAAGCGCTCCCTGCTTTCTAAGATCTCTTTTAGCTAAAATACTTTTTCGTTTTTGGGTAAAATTATATCGTATCCATTGTATAAACAGTTCATATGTAGTTAACTTTGATTATTATTAATTATTGTGAAATAGAGTTCTAGAAGTTTTACACAATTTTAAGAAACGCTTTTGGTATTAGACATTTATTAGACTTTAATCTTCACATAACATATATGTGTACAATATAACAATTCATATATCCAACTTACGATTTCTAGATAAAAAATATATATAAAAAAAAAACCTCATTGTTAATTGCATTTATCTACTTTAATTTTTAATTTCAGACAAGACGAAACTGTAAGTAGTATGAGTAGAAAATTGTAATTGCTTTTTATGGTTAAAAGATTCCTTTTAATTGGCAAATTTGAATTAGATCTTTAGTTAGTTCCAGATTAATATTGATACCAGGGCTGACGTCTGACCCATTGTAATCGGTTGCTAGTTTGATCGGAACGAATCTTTATGCTGGCACCCTCTGCAGCACGAACTGTTTCCTTAACCTGTAATGGAAAATAGTATAACATTTTTGAATTACGTCTCTTTTTCGAGTTTCAATCTCAGTTAACTGTTGTACATCTTAAATTTGAACGAAATGAACTCAAACAAACGAAAGTTCACTCAATAATAGTACATACAATCTTGATCAAAAATATGAGGCATCTTCTCTGTTATTCGCCTGTAAAATTTTACCTATTTTTCATGGAATTTAGTAAAAAAAACAAAAAGGGCCCTGTGCAGTACGCGATCAGTGCACGATTATTGCTTAAAGTTTACAGACAAGGTTAACGTTCTTTTGACGTGATGTTTTGTCTTCCTAAAATGTTAGAAAAAAACAGAGATTCATCCAGCAGATTGGATCCCACCTGAATCGGAAAAGAACAGTCAGAAAAAAATCTACCACACCTAAGGAGGACCGGATGTTATTAATATCATCCTTGGCTTCTGACATAACAGAAGAGAGCGGGAAAAAGATCTCCTCTAGAATGGTTAGAAGAAGGCTTAGAGAAACTGGGTGACGAAAAAAAAACATGGCTCTCTTAGAATGGGCAAAAAAAAAACCACAACTGGGCACGAGACAATAGCAAGGTAGGTAAAGCGTTTTTAGTGTCCCAATCTACTTGCAGATGTTGTCCATATCTATAAAATCAAAGGTAACATCTAATTGTTCCCATCATAAGACACAAATCTTTCAGTGCATCAACTGAAGCTTACTGGTAGCAATAGTCCGCATAGTCGCATTATAGAATTCGAGGTGAAGCTTTGAATTGTAGTCTGAATCGAGTTTGTGTGTCTAGAAAATATCCGTTTACTTACACTTTGCATAAGATTTTGTGCGTTGCCCACCAACATTTCGGTGGCTTCACGATCTTCGTCTGAACCTTGAGCACCCAACATAGTAGCCTTAACGGTTGATAGAATCTTAAGTTGGGTACCAATTGTTGGAATACGTTCACAAACTTGTAATAAGTTTGTGCGAATTCGTCGATCTGTACATTGGCGTGCTAAATCCTTTGCCAATCGTGTAACATCTTCTGATGCTTCAGCAATTTGCTTGGCAGTCGCAATAAGTTCACGTTTGCTACCCTTTGAATCGGCACGTACTAACTCGGAAAGTCTTGCCATTAACACGGCCATACGTTTAGCAGCAGCGATAATTTCATTGTCCTTAGAAGACCATTGACGAACTTCTTGGTGCAGACCACGAGCGGCAATCTAAAAATTTAAAATTAACAATCAACTCGAATAATCTTATGAATACGATTTTTCGTACCAAGATTGGTTGATTAGCATGTGGCATTGTGCGGAATACTTCATCTTCATCGTCTGTTTCTGGGGGTGGAGGACGAATTGGTGCCATACCTTCACGTGGTAGTGGTGGACGTGGTGGAGCACGTTCAGCTGAAAAAAAAATATAAAATTACACATTTTTGTTTAAGACATACTTTCAGCAAATTCAGTTGCATTACCTTTAGTCTCATTAGAAGACAGATGTAAGGCACTTAACTCAGGTACTGGTGGTGGCAAATCGGCTTCAGCTAAAGACGGTGCAATTGCTGATCGTACATCACGCACATCGGCCAAAAGCTTTAAAAAAATAAATAATAACTTAAGTATATGAATGGTAAATACTGAACAATGAAATGTACCCTCTTATAGGCATCTTTCCAAGCACTTGCACATCCACTGTCATTAATGTTTGTTGCAACCATTTTGGCATTATTAACCATTTTTGGTAGCGAACTTTCCAAACGGTTGGTGGCTGCATTCAATTTGGCCGTAAAGATTGGATCTTCAGAATTATCAGCTTCTTGCTTTGCTACTAATAATACACGATTCACCAGCCGGGCAATATTCGATGTGTTGTCGACCATTTTTTGTGGTTGTTTTGTGTGAATGGCATCCTCGCAGAGTTTCACATATACTTGCATGTGATCCTCAGATGTTTTAATGAAATCAGCTGGATTAGTTGCTTGATCGCAAACAGTTCTCATACGAAGAACAGTATCGGCATATTGTTGCTTTAAATTAGACAAATGCTCCTCAGCAGCACTGCTGGCTGGATAGTTCATTCGAATGCGCCCTGCTGATACAAGTTGTGGTGTCAAACTGTCGACTTGAGATGCAGAAGACAGCAGAATCTCTGCAATCTTCTTATTGCCTCCAGAGCCTCCAGCTGCCACCATTCGGCTGGTTTTCGAAGCGCGATCGCTAAATGCTTGCAAATTATTTGATTTATGGTTGAAGTTTTGTTCCCGATTCGGCGTACCTTCAGGTACATTAACAGCTTCGCTGAATTGTTTCAACGGAGTCGATACATCCATAAAATCTTGCACAATTCTATTCACTAAAGCATTTTGAATTGCTTCCTTAAGTTCGTGCAGTTTGTGTGTAAGTTTCCTAGCAAACTCTTTAGCTTTCGGTGTGGTACCGGCAGCATTCATTTTAAGATATTCGACTTCATCACAAAGTTGTAGGATTTCAGCCTTCTGGTAGCCAGAGCAACCTTCGGCAACTTTTCGGCCTTCTTCGACAATTAAACTGATTGCACGTTCTCCTAAACCATTGTCGTTGATTTCGGGATCTTGCAACCATTTGCATGCCTGCTCTAAGCGTCCCTGAATAGTATGAGCGGTTTGTTGGACACCGGCCTTATTCACTCCTGCCACAGCATTTGTTAATGCATGCTGAAGATTACCTAGCTTTTCACGAATATTTCTAGCTAAACTTTCAGCCTGCGGGCTAGTTCCTTTACCATCTTGACGAAGCTCGCATAAAGCATTTGCCATTGTTGTTATATCGTCGGCCATTTTATGAATTGGCACCGAATCTTGAGGTAGACATCTGTTACCAACTTCATGCGCATTATCGATTATCTGACGCAATGCCTTTTCACCTACTCCACCCTTTAAAGCATATGGATTTGATAGCCAGTCATTAGCAAGACCAACCTTATTAAGGATAGCATTGCTGATTTTCTTTAGCACTGTTAGATTATCTAGTTCGCTAGTATCCTCGTCGTATGTTGTTAATTGCAATACACGAATAATTTCTTGGATCTCATCAGTCATGCGGGAAGCTAAATAATTCCTATTTTCGGCCGCTTCTTCAACTCCAACACCATTTTGCTCAACAATATGAATATACACTTTCATACTGCAAATGAGAATTGGTGCTAATATTTTGACTTGTTCCAGGCAGCGCACCAAAATTTCACTATGCACCTGATGTGTGAGTTCCTTTTCACGAGCGCTCACTTCTCGTGAGACTTTACTAAGGCACGGGCTAAGATCTTTTAAAAATTGCACTAAATCCTCCATGGTTCCGATTACTTCAGCAATAGCAAGGTAATCCAAAACGCGTTTACATTCCTGAATGATTTTCCGCACTTCTGATTCATCGAAGCAATTTAAAAGGGCAGAGGTACCTTGCAAAATACCACGACTACCTTCAATAAGTTTCTTGCGTGCTGGACCTGAGTACGGATCACTTCTTAGCATGTCAGAAGCTTCCTCTAGAAGTTGGGAAGCATCCTCCACACGCGTTAGGGCAGCTGGCATATCTTGCTTAAGTATGTTGTCATCGGAACTATTGATAGTTTCTCTGCCAACTTTAATAAGATTTGTGACTGCCATGGATACCACCTGCACTGGACGACTGAGATCTGGCATTGCGTTGCCATCTTCAGCTTCCTCATGAAGAATCACCAACCGGGAAACCTACAAAAAAAAAAAAGAGATTTTAGTTTTTATTTCCATTCCATGAAAATAATCACAAAAATTGGCTGCTCAATACTTGAATTGAGCTGACAGCACGTTATGAATTTATGTTACCTCCTAGTTGTGGTAGTAGTATGAGGCCAAGAAATCTGAGTCTGCATTGTAAATCGTATTGCGATCATCTGGGTCTTAAGTATCGAGCATTCTTCGTTAAGAAGCTGGAAAATATACTGATCGCTGCATCTGCCAAACTCCGCCACGGCCAACGCCAAGAGAAAATATGAAGAGAGCCAACAATTATATCAACAAGTCACAGCGACACTTTGAGGAAAGTTGAACCTGATCTTACAAATCTAACTGAACACGCGAAAGGAAAAATTACAGCGCAATACCATTTCGTCGGATGTCACGCACGAAAAGCACCAGTGCATGGTGGGCTTTCTTCTTCCCCTCTATAAAGGCAAAGGCGACACGAGAAATCGCAACAATCACCAATCGGAGAAACTAATGTCGCATAGCATGAAAATATATCAGAGAGTTCTAGACAGTCGACAATAGAATGCAATTATTAAACTTCATGGCAGCCAGTGCGGCTTTGAGGGAGGAAGATCGACATATGATGCGTTTCAAAGTTACCAGATACTATAATTACGGAGAATCAAGATGGTGAAAGAGGACGAAAACATGTCCAACATGGCAACAAGCAAAATTGTCAAATATGGAGTGAAGTTCTATGAGGCTGGGTAACACCCAGCTCGAATCACAGTGAGGTGTAGAGTTTCATATGCTGCATTGTCGGGCTTGCTTTTTTGAAGAAAACATCCAATGGAGATCATCATGGATTGCATAGATGTGGAAATAGTTTTCTTATATCACAGCTACGCCGAAAGAGCATACCTTTCAACTCTATGTGGTTTCAGCAAGTCACTTCTCACATAGCCAGGTTCCCCAACAAAATGATTTCAAGATCTGACTTGCCACGTACAAGTTTTTGATAAGATGTCGGACATGCGTCACCGAGCGTGGAGGCCATTTAAATTCAATTACTTTGACAAATAGAAAGGAATTATCTTCCAAACGATCTAAAACAAAATGAATTATACGAATTTGAAATAGCAACAATTATTTGAGTTTCTTAGTAGAATTCATTAGTCACCCTGTATACAGGAAATACGACAGTGACAGCGAAATGAAAATGCTATGAATGTCAACGGGTGTAACAAAACGTGATCTTACAAGCAATACGTGGGTTCGTGGAAGTTCCCACATTAAGATACCGATAGTGGACAAATTGAGAAAATCGATTGATTTTGCCATGTCTCAACATCCGGTCCAAAAGGCAATAGGGGCTGAAGTCTCAACCGAGCTTCGAAGACGAATAACTGGATTACATGAATGCGAAAGCATCAGCAAATTTTTGGCCTCAATAACGAAGTAATAGAGGGGTCTCTAGAATGTAGAATGTAGCACTAAAGATGTGCGAAAGTGCGAGAGATATATGACATCAGATGTAATTACAAAAAAGAAGAAGCGAGGAGAATTCTATCCATGTCTCCTTTCAGGAAGCCAAAGGATTGTACATTTACACCAATGGAATTCATGGAATTCAGTCATAGGCAATTGTTGACGATCATTGACTTAAGTATGGTACGCAGAGATACAAATGATGGGCGCACACATCAATCAGTATGCGCTTGAACAACGCAAACAGAATAAGGCATCCAACGACAAACAAAACCAATTGGAAAACTTCACAAAATTTCTGAATACAAATCAAACAAAATATTAAACTTTTAGCCCGCATCTTCAATGCCATTCCCAATGTGTGATACTCTAGCTCGTTGCCTTTTTAGTAGCAAGAAGCGTATTGATTTTCCATTTAAGCGCGATTTACGCGCTTCCATGTATGGGAATGGGGAGATACAATTTAAATGAATATATGGCGCAATTATCATTTATGTACTCGCATTATACAATACTTTCTTTATCGCCACAACAATGCGGAGGCTATGCCTCCAATCTGGACAGAAAAAATGTGGCACTGCCACTAGAAGTGACACCAAGATGATCTGACATAATCAAACAATAAACAATCCAAACCCAGAGATATGAACCTGTTTGCTACCGTAAATGGGCCATCCAGATGACACTGAATGTATTTATAAGCACAGTTTGGTGTTGCTTATGTAGGCGAAAAAAAAAATTATTAACTTGGCCAACAACTAAGAATATTATTACATATTACTATACATATCTAGACGAATACAATGAATTTGGTTTAGGTGTACAAGTAGTGTATGGATACAATATGCGAGCTAAAGCTATTTTTGGCCAAAGAACAACATTTACCCACCAAAGTTGGCAGGTGTATTCTCATATCACACGTGTCTCTGGTACGCCCATGCATAGTATTTGTTGTTGTTCCCTTTTACGAGCAACTATGTAAATCAGATCATGCTCACAATAAGAGGCAATTGAAAAGCGCTAACAAAACAGAAGGCTACTTGACTGGGTTTCTTTCATTTTGCTTTTGACACAGTCGATTCGATTTGTTTTGAATGTCTCAAAGTTACATGAGATGTTGTTACTTTTGCCTAAGGTGTTTGCCGCTTGGAGATCTCTTGATCTATAAACCATATTGCGATCGTCGCAATGTGTATTATGGATGTCCAAACATTACGAGGGGCCAACATCGACTTTCTTGTATAAAAGTACGGCTGTGGATATCCGAAAGTAAAGCTAATATTGTAAGGAAGTTTAACGTCAGATTGCCAAATCATTTTCCGATCAAGTATCGAAGACCAGCAGCAACATTGCGAAAACGAGCTTTACGAGCAGAAGAGGAGAGACGACCACCAGCTTCTCAGGAGGAAAAATAAGGAGTTCGGAGGCGCGAGGTCGAGCAAATTGAAAGATGCTTCTCCAGGAATGAGATTCGGACGGACACAAACTCCGCAGCGAAGCTTGTAGAGAGTAGTAGTAGAGCCGTAGAGAGCATTTCTCTTTCGGAGATGACGAACCAAATACCATCAACCTAGACGATGTACACCAAAAATTTCGTTCACCCGACTTGGATGAAGTGCAAATACGAGTAGTCATATCAAAGGACGGCCTGACTGCCGAGCTCTTCAAAGCGGCTGCCGATGACTTGGTAAGGAGTATACACCAACTCATCTATACAAATTAGTCGGACGAAAGTATGCTCGATAAATGGAACCTCAGCATTGTTTGCCCGATCCTCAAGAAAGAAGACCCTTTGAACTGTGCCAACTATAGAGGCATCAGTCTTCTTAACATCGCCTACAAGATCCTCTCTGCCATATTGTCAACAACCTGGGGTGGGGTCATATAACTTTGTTTCGATATCAAGTCGTAACAAAACTAGAAGCACAGATGCTATAGTTTACATAGATATACAGGTTTTTATTGCCTGTTTTTACTTCGAACTGAGTTCTGAACAATTTGTATGAACAAAATGTATTATAAAACCGTCAAGTCAATTCTTGGGATCGTATGTGTTGTATTGTGTGTAAAGCCGACGAGCAGGCATGCACCGCGTCGTACAGATGTGTCTGTGGTTTCTGTTTTCAACCCTTATCTGCATACATGGTTGACAAGAGATTATCTGGAGTTTCTTGTTCTGTTTAAAAGAAAACTAAAAGGATGGTTCCGAAGACCTTGGTGTAGAAAGTAGTAGATTGTTTGCTAATGAAATATGTGATTTCATGCTAAATGGTTTGTTTGATAGTTGGAAAAATGTTTTAAACTATTTTGTGTCAGCAAACGCTGTAAATGGGGATAACCTAAGCGAAATTATAAAAAACAATTTGAAAACCTGTCAAGAACTTGGTCTAAAGGTATGTGCTATTGTGATTGCGACCAAGGGGCCAATAATAGAAAAGCTCATAAAATGTTAGGTGTTTCTGAAGAAAACCCATTTATAATTCTTAATGATGGAAAAATATGTTCTATTAAAAATTTGGTTTTATCAGAGAAATATACAATTTGAAAGTTGACAAGGTAGCTAAGACATGTTTAAAATTTAGAAGTTGTCATATAGCACCAAATGCCTTCGAAAAAATGCACGTTCACCTTGCAACGCAAATATTTAGCCGGACAACTGCGGCATCGATTCAAAGTGCTTTTGAACTTAATTGCTTATAAGAAAGCTCTAATAAAGCTGTAGCAACGAAAGTGTTCGTACTAAAAGTGAACAATGTATTTGACTGCATGGATTGTGGTTCACATTATGACAAGAATGTTTTAAGGCGGGGAGTTCAGCTAGAGAATCCAGCTTATAGTGAGTTGAAACAATTTATTAATTATTTTCTCCTTTCAGGTGATGATGATGATGTAGAATTTTTAAACGTAGACTTCTTCATTGCTTAAGGATCGTAAGAAAATCTGTACGAAAAAGTCGTTTGTGATATGGAAATCGAAACTAAAATCACATTGGAAACAACAGCAATGCGATATTTTACTCGATATCTTGCTTTTAAAATGCTTTTAAGGAACAAATGTTTAAATTGTTCCAAACTATTTTAAAACCTGATGAAAAAATAACATGTCCTTTGGAATTTTTCATCTTTGCAAAAAATTATTCTCAAAGAAGTGACTTTGGAAGCCTGATGGCACAAACTAATGAATTTTTTAACGTTTGTAAAGTTCACTTCAAAGTATTTAATAGAATTTTCAGAGAACGTCCATAAGAAAGAAATATAAGAGAGACAATGGCCTTGGAATGCATAAGGATAACAAATACTAGAGATCCGAAATGGTTTGATGAAAAAAGTCTTTGCTATGAGCATCGCAAGGACCTTCTACACTTTGCTCTCCTCGTTCTATCACGGAAGCATTGTTCGTGGAAGATAGAAAAAAAACATAGCATCCAAAAATCAAAAAATTCAAATTTTATCTGGAAAAAAACGTAAAACAACTCTTCAATACACACAATCCTACAGTTCTCAAATATAATGTTTATTATCAGTCAAAATTGATTTAAAAAAATTACGTTGCGAAAAACGGAAAACATCTATCCAACAAACAGAATACACAACGTGATAATACAAAACAATTAAGAGTAACATCATGTCAGAGTATGATTCACTCTAGTTCGATCGAACTGGGACGTATGGGTACGTCCCATTGCATGAAAAAATGGTTAGATTTTTTCCTTCGGCGTGCAATATCTATTACTCAGTTTATAAGACAGCTCAATGTGCATTGAAGCAATCCGCGTTAGTTCAATAATCGTAGAAATGCTGTTGTTTATATGAAATTATCCAAAATGAGCGAGAGAAAATTGAGAGAAGTTTAACAAACAGCTGGTGGAACTGACACTTCACACTAACACTGATACATTGTTCTTCTGCCTTTGTCTTTCCAAATATTTCGTTTGCAACGCTTCGCTAAGTGGGCCTGCGATCGACTTAGAGAAGATGCAAAATTGTCGCATTTGGGGCACAGAAAACCCGCACGCATACATTGAAAAGCCGATACACCCAAAACGAGTCACTGTTTGGTGCGGATTTTGGTCCAGAGGCATAATTGGGCCATTTTTCTTCGAAAATGAGCAAGGAGTGGCCGTTACAGTCAATGGCGATCGTTATCGGGCCATGTTGAACGAATTTTTGTTCACAAAAATTGAAGAGGAGGATATTGGCAACATTTGGTTTCAACAGGACGGCGCTACGTGCCACACAGCCGAAGCTACACTCGATGTTTTGCGCCCTGTTTTTGAAGCATTATCAGCCGCAGAGCTCATGTGGTTTAGCCACCTCGGAGCTGCGATTTGACACCGTTGGACTATTATTTGTGGGATGCCGTAAAAGATAAGTGTTACGCCGACAAGCCAGAGACAATTGACGCTTTAAAGGACAATATTCGTGAAGCCATTGGTGAAATACAGCTGCACACAATCGATAATGTGCTTAAAAATTGGACCGATCGTGTAGGCTACTGCATGGCCAGCCGAGGCAGCCATTTGAATGAAATTATTTTCCATTATTAATCTGTCAAATCAGACATGAGCTAAGTGTTACTATACACGAAATAAGCACTAGTTGAAAAAAAAAAAACGTTAGATGGCGGACCCTTTATGATATTTCAAAGCACTTACAAATTTTCAATCCGTTTTATAAGCAGAAATGAACGTATGCGTGTTGAATATTTCAATGCAGTTTGATGTGGTGTTTATTCGAGCGTATTGAACGCAAATTGAGCTGTCGGATAAACTAGGTTCTATATGTAAACTATAGAATCTGTGCTCTAGAAGTCATTTCATGTATCATCTTCGACCTACGCCAGCGCCATCTGACTTGCATGAAGAAACAAAAACATTTTTACACCAAAGTCCCAAACCCTTAAAAGTATTTTTGCTTTTGGATAAGTAAAAAATGCTTACGATCGAATTTTGTTTGACGACTATATTTAAGTCAAAACGAATGTCAAAAAAATTCAAAACAAAGTTATGACGTTTTCGATTGGGCGGGCATAACAATTTTTCACCTCATTTTTTCAGAATCAGGATTTTGCTTCTGGTTTTTATGTCAGAATCAAAATTTCTCTCCTAGATTTTATGTCAAAATGTACTACCACATATAAATATGGATAAACGTCAACTAGTATTGTGTATTGAGTACAAAAAAAAAAAGGGAAGGCACGTCATTAAATGACGCTAATTCCGAAAATGGTTGAAGGTTTCGGGTCATTTTAAAATATCAGTGTGGCTTAGGCCAGGAAAGTCCACCATCGACCAAATATTCACAGATCTTGGCAAAAAAAACCCATGAAATCGATTTTAAGACCACGTATAACAGCATCTATAGAGACGAGTTATACAGAGCAATGTCTAGTTTTGGCATCGCTGGCAAAGAATGCACGCTGCTCCATCAAGGTCCGTACGGAACTCACCGTGGGTGGCCGTGGCTTAAATGATAGTGTATTGACTTCCCAATCGGACGGTTCGGGTTTCAATACCAGCCGTGACCGAAACACTTTTTTGCAGGCAACTAAAATCTTATGAGACGAATGGTTGCCTAAATAGTAAATACAACATCAATCCAATTTACACTAATAATTTACTCTCCCCATTAAATGTTGGATGCCACCCAAATCTTTCTTTCACTTTTTGTCCTATTTTATTCAAAACTTAACACATGCTTTGGCATCATAAAGGTGCTTGTCCGCTTGAGAGTAAAATTTGGGCGAGTACTCTCGAGAGAAATTTCGTAAGTGAACACGGACCTGAAACCACCTCGCAGAGTGCTCATGAATGTCTTATATATTGAGGCCAGATCAAAGGGGATAAAATATTTCTTACATCGCTTGAGGAAACCTAGACATTTCGCAGCATTTTGTTCACCCCGGACTGTAGATCCACCTATGCAAGCAAGTACGAGTAAGCACACGTCAAAACTAAAGACTGATGGCATAAAAGTGTTTTTTTCAATGTTTTCAAAGCCAATTTCTTACTTATTTTATAAGTAAGAAGAGTATATTTTATGGCGCTACGACGCATGTAATCGGCTAAAAATAAGTTCTTAACGAGTTACTACAAATTGCCGTAGGTCGGACACATACTCCAGTGTCTAGTCATTTAAGTGGATAATGTGTCAATAAAATCCGGGAATGTTAGATATGCCTCATTCAAACACTCCGTTCATAAACAAAAGAAGAACAAAAATAATAATAATACATAATACAGTGGACGCTCGATATAGTGAACATCGAAATAGTGAACAATCCAATATAGTGAACACTAAATATTTTATACAGGCTATTCTAAATAGTGAACAAAGAAAATCTCGCTACAATGAACATATTTTTTTTTATTTCCTTATCGTGTTGTGCGAGTATCCTTTATGATTATGTATGTATGCACGTACATATGCATATGGTAAACAATTTAGGGTTGTTTTTAGTGCAAAAAAGAGCCCGTTTCGCTTACTTTATCATTTTGTGAACGATCTTCTTGTAAGCATGTCTCGTAAGCATTTGACTCTTACTGAAAAAAGTGAAATTTTAAAGCAATTATCGGATGGTAAGTAATAAAAGTCTTAGTTATTATGTATACCATAATACTGTAAGCAGAACAATACGAGTATTAAAGGTGTCGCGGTAACATTTTTGGCCAAAAAATATGATGTAGCTAAATCTACTATCTGTAGTATTCACAAAAAAAGAGAGGCAATTACTGGAAAACTGAGCGACACCTGTTATGGAACTAGCAAAAGAAAGACATTGAGGTCATCCGAACTACCTATAATGGAAAAAAGGTTATATAAGTGGTTTTTGGAGCAACGTAAGAAACATGTACCGGTGTGTGGACTAGCTCTAAAACAAAATGCCATTGCTATTATCACAGACATCGATAAAAATGAATCTGGTTTCGTCGCAAGTGATGGCTGGCTGCAGAAGTTTAAGCAGAGGTATGGTGTACGATACCTAAAGATATCAGGCGAAAAATTATCATCGCAAATAGAACTGGTCTGCCCTTTTAAGAAAAAACTGAGAGAGAAAATGTTAGAGCTGCAGCTTACCAAGGAACAGCTGTACAACGCTGATGAAACAGGGCTATACTGGAAGCTTCTCCCGGAAAAGACATATGTAGCATCCAGCGAAAAAACTGCTCCAGGGCGGAAACCAGAAAAACAAATAATCACATTTTTAGCGTGTGCTAATGTCACAGGTCACCATAAAGTGAAACCACTTGTCATAGGAAAGGCTCAGAAACCTCGTTGTTTCAAAAAATGTGTCCTTGCCTGTGCATTACAGGAATTCCAAATCGGCCTGGATGACCTCAGCCATTTTTAAGGAATGGTTCCATACTCTTTTTGTTCCAGAAGTACAACGTTTTCTCCGCCAAAACGGGTTACCAATTAAGGCATTGTTAATTTTGGACAATGCCCCCTGCCATCCTCCAGAAAGTGAACTTCAAACTCCAGATGGTGGCATTTCAGTCATGTATATGCCTCCCAATGTAACACCACTAATTCAGCCTATGGACCAAAACGCCATACGCCTGACCAAACTATTTTATAGAAAAAATTTGTTGATATCAATTGCTGCTTCTGAAAAAGGTGAGTTCTTATTTCATATTCATACCTTCTATTACATACCTTCGATTGAATCGAATGTTAAAGAAGTGTTCGTTTTTTTAGACAACATTTGTGAAGCTGTTAAGGAAGTATCAATAAAAGACGCTGTTTTTAACTTGGCAGCAGCATGGGATAAATTAGAAGCTTCAGTCATTGCGAAATGCTGGAAAAACGTTCTTTCGATGGAAGAAGACCCGAAAGACGATTTTGAGGATGAAGATGACTTACCTCTTAGCGTTGTTCGCAACAATTTAGCGTCAAATGCGAACACATTGGCCACGAAGGACGTACTGAATCTTCTGAATCATTTAACAGGACTAGCACATACCGCAGCCGATTTGTTAAATTGGAACGATGATCAGGAATCGTCAAATATTGAAGAAGAAGAAAACGAAAACGAAAACGAAAAAGAACAACAGCCAGATGTAGAATGTCCGATTAGTTCGTTGTCTTCTAGAGATGCTGTTCAGTTATTTGAGAAAGCACTTGAATGGGCAACTAGCAATAAAGTAGATTACGCAGATATTTTGGTCCTTAAAAGATTACAAGAAAAGGCGATGTTGATTGACATAAATTCAAAGAAAAAGCAAACGAAGATGACTACCTATTTTAGCACAGCTTAAGTTTGTTATGTTTTTAAGAACGTGGACAGTTTTATTTTTGTTCTGTTTTACGGTTTTTTATGGATGAATTGTTTTGGTTAAAAATAAAAAATAAATATATATATATTCTTTATCCAAAATGTTGGATTGTTTTTTTAGTTATTGCAAAGAAAATCTGTAATATATTATTTTTTTGATGAATCAAACGTAAAAACATACTCATTTTGATGAAATTGCCTTCAAGGAGTCAACGCTCGTTACAATGAACAATCTCTCTCCAGTGAACAGGCCTTGTTTTTTTTAGTTCACTGTTTCGAGCGTCTACTGTATTTTATAAGTAAGAAGAGTATATTTTATGGAGCTACGACGCATGTAATCGGCTAAAAATAAGTTCTTAACGAGTTACTACAAATTGCCGTAGGTCGGACACATACTCCAGTGTCTAGTCATTTAAGTGGATAATGTGTCAATAAAATCCGGAAATGTTAGATATGCCTCATTCAAACATAATAATATTCTTAATGAATATTTAAATTGCCCCACACTTATAAACCTAGATACTACGACGAGTAGGTACATCAATGACAAATCAAGTATTGTTTACAAATGCGCCACCACTTCATAACGGGTGGTCAAATGATAGTTTGATATTCAATACAAATACGAGCATGTATTGTATGTAGATACGGATATTGAATCGTCATCGTTGTTTAATTGAATTTACGCAATCGAAATGACGCTATACAGAATATTACTCATTCCCTGTGACTCATAGGATATGAAAGCCAAAGCAAAACGAAAACATAACATATGTATAACGAACATATGCAGTCTTACAGGCCAACATACGAGTAAGACGCTGAAAGAATTGCAATACATGCAATTCGAAATGTCTGCTTGAAAAAAATACAAAATTATAAAATACTCGTATCCGTACGAGTATGCATCTCATTCTGGTGTGGTGCTCCCTTCAGTTCTCAGCTCGATTTCAACGAAACTAAACCACAACGTAGGACATACATATGCATGTATGCCTACACACAATGTAACATCAAATACACATGTATCTTACAATAAATAGTTTATACGTGATGATAAAAATTAGAAAAAAAAAACAAAACATAAAAACTAAATGGAAATTGAAAAAGTTATTAACTTACCTGTTGAGCGACAGGCTCCAAGATACTTTCAATTGTTTTTGTATGGAAGACGGGCATGATTTTGCTGTTCTTGTTATATCTTGTTTGTATATTTCAACAAAATAACCCTACACGTATGAAAATTCAACAATTTTAATCACAATTTTTATTCAAATAGAATTGTTTATATTATTTTTTACGTATTTTACTTTAATTCATTCACCCCTTTGCCAATGCAATCACACACAACAAACTAATAGATCAGAAGAATTGAGAAAATAGTAAGCAAGGGCTGGACATGCATACGAGTACACAACACATATACGAGTACATATATACGGACCCGATGTGAGATGAGAAATTTGTAATTTTAGTTTGTTTCTAGAGCGTTGATTGAAGTAGCTAAAAATACATTAGCGCGCTTCCATCATGCCGAACAGACGAGAACTAATAAGTTCATCAATACAAGGAAATTTATTCGAATAAAATAAATAAAACGAATAGAACATGGACGGTGCCCACTCGAAGTCGCAGAGGAGTGATTTATTTAAATTAAAGTTTGCCTTTCAAGTATCATATTGTAGATACATAGATATCCCTCATGAGGAGCTTTTTGTGTCAGCTTGCGTTACTTATCAAATTAATAAATTAAGAATAGCATCAATTGACTGGCATGGAAATGCCTTGGTCGAATGAATACCTGTGTCTATACATAGATACGTAAATAGAGAATGAAAAGGGAATGGTTATACTCGTACATATCTGGAATTTATCATTGTCCACATCCCTTTTATCTATCCAAAGTTAAAAGGCGAATTGGTACATACATATGGATTTGTGTAAATATAGTCCAGGCATCAGGCGTGGGTATTTGGTGTACAAAAAAAATGTATTTTGTAAAAGTGGAGGACACCAAAATCTACCATATGTAGTCCTAGTATACTTAAATTATTTCCATTGGCAGCACAGATTTAATATTATTTCTGATGAACACACTCCAACTACTGTAATTACTTAATCAAAAATTACAAATTTTATTTTAACAATATTTTGATGAAAATATTTATGAATTAAATGAGCAATAAAAGCAAGAAGTTGCTCTTTATTTATTTAATTTTTGTAACCTTACTTTTAAACGGATTGGCCGTGGTTTAGTGGTACTAGCAATCGCTTCTCACTCGGAGGGTCAAGGTTCGAATCCTACCCATGACAAGTTTTTCATTTTGTGTAATTGGAACTCAGTCAGAAAAATTCTGCCTGTAACACTGACTGTTGTAGAGTTTCAAGCACAAAAGGCGAGCGTAAATTATAAAAAAGAAAAACATAATGAAGGCTTTTAAACAACAAAAAAATATTAATCCCTCTAACTCGAATTTTTCCAAAACTCCCTTTAACTCGAACTAATTATGATATCCCGTGACAATTCGATTTAGAGGGAGGCGACTGTACTTTTATTAAACTGTCGTAACTAGAGTTAACAATATGTTAAGATTGGCTCATATGTTCCTCAGGGCAGCCATATTGGTCCACTACTTTTCCTTCTTTTCATTAAATTTCTTTTACATGAAGATGATCTAAAAATATTTAGTTCGGTAAATTCGGTTTTTGACAAAGGAAGTAAACCATTTTGGAACGTGGTCAAAATAATTAAAAAGAAAAACGTGCACATTCCAGCTCTTAAAGTAGGAATCAATGTAATAATTTCTAGCACCGAAAAAGCTAATGTCCTGGCTGAAACTTTCTATGATAACCAATTGGTAACTAGCGGTGTTCCTTGCAATAGCACAGTTGAATCAGTTGTTAGTGACTCAATCAATATAATTAATTCAAGTCCTTCAAATGGTACTCAGGAAGAGGTTACATTTGAAGAAGTCAAAGATGTTCTTTTAAACCTCAAAAAAAGAAAATCTGCAGGCTTTGATCGCATTAAAAATGTATACCTTAAGAACTTGCCTAAATCAGGAATAAAATTTTTACAAATTCTATTTAACTGCTGTCTGAAGACAAATTACTTTCCTAATGCTTGGAAAACAGCTAAAATTATAACAATTTTAAAGACGGGTAAAAGTGCAAACATGCCTAGCAATTATAGGCCAATAAGTCTTTTAAGCTCTCTAAGCAAATGCTTTGAGACATTATTAAAGAATAGACTTGTTTCTCAATTAACAAGAAATAACATTCTACCATCTGAACAATTTGGTTTTAGGACTCTTCATAGTACAGTCCATCAAGTACATAGAATAACTAAATACATTAGAAATAACTTTAGGAGAGGAAAAAGTACAGGAATGGTACTTCTTGACGTTGAGAAAGCTTTTGATACAGTTTGGCACGATGCTTTATTACACAAGCTTTTACGACTTAATTTTCCAATGTACTTAAACAGAAATATCCAAGCATTTCTGTCCGAAAGGAAATTCAAGGTTTCAATTAATAGTTGGGACTCCGATATTTATAACATTTCTGCAGGTGTACCTCAAGGATCAGTTCTGGGCCCAATCTTGTATACTATATTTACCTATGACTTCCCATGTTTAACAAACTGCGAAAAGGCAATTTTCGCCGATGACACTTGCATCTTTTCATCAGATTCAGTTGGTTTTAACATTGAAACTAACCTGCAATCTGCACTGTATGTCATTCAAGATTACTTTTTCGATTGGAAGATTAGAATAAAGCCTGTTTCTTGCCACGCAATAAACTGCAAGTAAATGGTTTAAGCACTGAATGGTGTTCAAGTGTAAGATACCTTGGTGTGCACCTAGACAAAAAACTAACTTTTAGAATGCATGTACAGGAAATAATTAATAAGATTAACATAACTATCAAAACTCTTTATCCATCTATTAATCGCAAATCCAAACTTAGTAATGAAAATAAACTCCTGATTTTTAAAACAGTTTTTCAAGGAATTATGTTTTATGGGTCACCAGCATGGGGAAAATGTGCCGCTAGTCATATTCGGAGACTTCAAATACCTCAAAATAAGGTCTTAAAAATGATCCTCAAGCTTCCATGGTCTTTTTCAACAGTTGAGCTACACGCCATTGCAAATATCGAAATGATATCAACAAGAATTTCTAAGCTTAATGAACGTTATATTATGTCTTGCATGTCTTCGGATAACGCTTTAATATCAGTCCTAGCTTTATAGTTTATTTCACCATTATTTATAATATGACTGATTCAGTGATATTAATTTTACTAATTTATTTATTTATTATTATTTATTGTTTTGTTTTGGTTTACCTTTGTAATTACTTAATTATTTATTTATTTATTATTTTCTTTTCATTTTCTATTAATTTATTATTATTGAGTACTTTTGTTTATCCATTTATGTTTTCATTATTGATTTACTTATTTCATTATTGTAAAACTAAATGTTTGGTTTGATAAATTTACTGCACCGCCCACCCTTCTTATCGTTACTGAATACTAAATTTTTTGTTTTGTTTTAATGAAGGTTTTTTTGTAGCTTTTCCTTCAAGATTTTGTTTGCGTTGTTCTTTTGCTTGTTTAAAACATTATAATTATATCAGTAGTAAGGAAGATTCATACCATAATTCTGTAAATTGTGCAATTTAGTTAAGGAAATAATGTATAAATATTCTGCTACAATAAATAAAATAATATGTAATTATATTCCTCAATACTTTTTACTCACGATATATTAACTGCTCCTACTCGCATTCTTCGACCTAAAGAACAGTTTTTCTTTATTTCAAGATACAAAACGACTTATGGACGAAATGTTCCTATAACTACGGTTTGTGTCAGTTACAATTTGTGTAGATTGCTTTCTAAAACCGCTATCATGGGTTAATTGTAATCATTAACTAAAATAGGTTGAAATGAGACTATAACTTATAAGACGATATAAATAAATAAATAAATATTTAGAAGTTCAATTTGGATAGCGGCAAATCTACTGAAAATGCTCTCATTTGTGGACATAACCAAAGTTTTCGAAATGGTCAATAACGACTACTGCTAAAAAAAAAGCTTAAAATAGCAGGCATTAGAAGCAACCAGGAGTGATACTAAATTTATTAAAATGGGAGTCCCGCAGGGTTCGGTTTTAGGGCCAATCCTATTCCTAATTTACATAAATTCTTTATTTCTTTATTTAGACAGAATTTTAGGATTTGTTTATGGATCTGATTAGATCTGGCAAATATACGAGTACACTTGGAACTGAGCTCACTAAGATATTGGTTTGCTATAAGCATAATTTTATTATAAGCTCCAGAACCAAACTTTTCCAATTTCTGTTGCTGCTAATACCCTATATTTTATCGTACACTGTACATGTAAGGACTACCTTTTCAAAGACCCTAAAATTCCTTTGTCAATCCCACTATGGCATTGAGAAGGTATTTTTAAGAAACTTCTTTTATCTAAAAAGTGTTTGTTCCACATTTTTCAATAAAATACAACCCTTACTCGTTGCAATATTTCGTAGCAAAATTTCGCGGGTTATTTTCGCATTTAGTGTTTTTGAGTGAAGTGAAGTGAACAACAATGTCATCAAGAAGGTAATTTTGACATATAGTAGTTTTAACAAAAATGTTATAAATAGTATTTGGACAATTCAATGTTAGAATGTCATGTTATTTATTGCCTTTATAAGATTCATAAAATTCTTCATTGGTTTTGCAAAATGAAAGTTTTCTTATTGGTTTTTCATATATGGGACAGTAGGAGATTAGAATTCATATCTGCTTTGTTATGTAGAAATATAAATTTGGATGAAATCCTAGCTGTATTGGAAGAAGAAGAATCGAATTCAGCACCGGCCACAATAACCTTGCTGCCGCCAATTAATGCATGTGGGGAATTGACGGATGAAGATTCAAGAGAAGAAAATGAAGTGGACATATCCAACTTACCACGCAGTCAACTACTTGCTGGTGCTGAAGTTGCTTATGATGATGGTTTTGATGACGACATTCCATTCCCAAGAGAAGAAAAATGGATCCAAAGAAGAAACTATCTTGGATGAAAAAAGATTTGCAGCGTGCGTGATTTACATATTTTGTAGTGTGTTCAATAATCAAGCCCCAATAGAGATATTTGAACAATTTTGGATTCTACGAAATGGCAATATGTCTCACGTTGTGTTGCAGAATTGTGGTTTGCAAATGTCTTACCATGTCTACTTCGAGTCGAAAGAAAGAGACATCAATGCAACAGGTAAAAAGAAATTGATGTAACACTCAGTTGTTATCCATATTTTTTTCCAGGAACAATACGGAGCAACCAAATAAAAAACAGTGCTGAACAAAAAACAAAGGGGATCATATGGAATTTTTGGTTAATATGACCTCAAACTCAGAAATTGTTCACCCAATGAAATTTGTGAAACGTTTTTCGAGAGTCGAAAAGAAATTTAAATTGGTGGAGCAACCCTTATAAGCCATTGCATCAAAAGTATGGGTGGGGTGGAGGGCGCTGACCAAAACATATCGTTATACCGAACATCTATTACAGGAAAAAAGTGGTATAATCCGCTCATATCGTATCTTCTCGATGTAACCTTCAATAATTGTTGGCAGTTACAAAAGCAAAATTTAGGTAATATGCGTACACTTCCCGTTCGACGAAGAGTTGCTCTATCGTCTAATCGCCAGCCTAAAAAAGGAGGTCCATCTGTGTTGGAAAATGTGAAAATGTCCTTAAAAGGGACACCCCATGGTTCCAAAACCAAAGTTCCAATTTTTTTTTTCTTATTTTTGATATATCGACTTCACCAATTTAAAAAAAAAAGTTTCAGGGAATCTGGGTTAAATTGAAAATTCTACCACTTCGTCATCTTTACTGCTTTAAAGTAGGAAAGTCGTTTGTTTTTTAAAAAATCTCTCAACTTAAACTTTAGAATTCTTAAAGAATTATACAATTTTCTATCTTACTTTGCGTATCACTGCATTTCCTAATTTTTGTACAATTGTATCTTGTTGGTTATTTAACAATTTACCTCTGTCAATAAGAGCACTTAGATCAGCTAATAGATTTCTGGCACAAATAAGGAATTGGTTACTAAAATTTGATTTTAGCGATGCAGAAAACCTCTTATTAGTTCGTCTATATACGTAACTGAAAGCAGATATTTATTATAAAACCTTCCCATGTATCCGTAATAACTTTATTAAATTATTTGAATTATATGCTACGCTTAGAGACAAGTATGGCTGCTCTGTTTTTGAACGCTCTCTACCTTCACCTGGACGAAAACAGACTACCGAAAATTTAAACCAAAGCCACCGTGACGCTCGCACCTCAACATGTCAGACTCCTGACTCCCAGGGTTCCGTGTTCTAGGTTCTGGTGGCAGTCCTACCACTTCTATAACCTGCAGCTTGTAACTGAACGTTAAAATCTGAAACCCATTATGATAAGACCCGTGATTGCTCTACCCTCGCTTTTAAATAGACAACGTCATGAAAGGAAGAAGCTTTGATTATTGGGCGGAGGCACAATAGGTTAAAACCTTGACAGAAAAAAAAAAAAAAAAAAAAAAAATCTTCGGCACTAAAAGACCTAAAGCTCTGCGCAGTGAATCAAAAACGAAAAATAATAATAACAACGAATGAACGAAGGGAGATAAAGCATTTTCGATGGTCAATTACTGACAATTACACAATAACAAGTGCAACGCTAACAGAACTCAAAAAAAAAAAAAAACAAAGAAAGCTCCCGGTTACGTCCTAATATCACATGTGAACTGGAGAAGTCCTTGAAATGATGCCTAGATAGCTTCTCTACATTCTAAATGCGTTACTTGGATTAGAAAACGTTTCCAGTCAGTGGAAAACTACTGAAGTCAATGACATCGGATACTGCCGGTAATTTACGGAAAAAAAATCTCCTACACCTGACCCCCCAGTTTGGGTTCAGAAAAAAGCATAGAATCCCGTAGTAATTGAGAAAGCTTTTGAAGGAAAAAAGGTTTGCTCAGGGGTATTTCGTAACTCTATGGCATGAAGGCTATCATACAACAGATCTTGCTTTTTCACAAAATATCTCTAGAATAGATATTTCCGTCTACATGGAAACGAGTCTTCGCAATTTATAGAAATTTTAGCAGGCCTACCGCAAGGAAGTTTCCCTGGTCCGCTACTCTATCTCTTATATACACGTGATATACATATAGGTAGGTATAACGAGTTAAACTACAAAGAGTTCTAAATCATGTAGATGAATGGACAAAGGTCAGGCGGACAACGTTACTTGCAGAAAAACAGCAGATTGTCTGCCCTCCTAAACTCAATCTGTATCCTCTTTGCAAACGAGAATTGGAATGCAAAGTTAAACAAACTTGAAAACGAAAACAGAGAGAGGTAAACAAGCCGAGGCCGGTGGTGGGCCTATAGTATACAACTTTTGCGTACTAACCTAAACCATATTAAGTTTGATTTTGTTGCAGTTGTAAGTTAGATTTTGTTGGTAAGCGCTGATGTTTTTAGAAGATGTTCACATCTCTTCTTGAAACTACAAAAGAGATTGCTATCACCGTCTAGCTTCAAATCAATCAAAATCAATATCCACGGATATCTGCCGAAGTTGGAAAGGATCGTTAAAACATCTCCAATACTATCGTACTTCCCAATTAACAAACAACCAACACTAAAGTGATGGTCAACCAGTTAATAAGAAATTTTCAATCTCAAGGTTGTCTCGTCAATGTACATACATATGCTTGGCCTCACAGAGGATACAGTCTTTTTTTTTCAGAAAATCTCATCGCGTTTTAGAAAAAAATAAATAATAATAATAAAAAATCCTATTTCGAGTCGAAATAAAAGACAGATCAGCGAAGAAGTGTTGTGATTCGTATCGTGACATGTTGCAAAAGATCTTCGTGTCGGATGCCATATCGTACGCACATACATAGCCGACAATACCATGCATCGAAAAAAGGAGAAAATAAGTCCAACCCTTTCTCTATTTGGGTTTCGTTCGTATGTGTACGAGAACCTGCAGGCCCATGGGTGTAATAACTTTGCAAGCAGGTTATTTGCCTACTAAACTAAACAACAACCCAATATACCTTTAATACTGGAGAAAAGCTAAGTCTAGCCGCAGATGTAATGAAAAACCTAGTAGGTTCAGTGATATCCAGGAGTAGCCATACAGTTTGGATAAGTGAATAATGAACGAGCCAACTAAAGAGCTTTGCTTGTCGAGGTCGAGGTCGAGATCCACCTAGTCCGCAACCCTGACCAAATAACACAAACCGCAAATCAGACCACTAAACCGACGACGCCGTATTGTGATGAGTGTCTTGAAACTGGATATTGGGGTTTAGTCTGCTTATTCAATACTTGATTCTGAGGAATATGTACATGTACGTTTAGTGGTATTTTCAATCTTGACCAAAGAGAAAACGCAGTATGCTTTGCTTGAATTGAGACTAACCAAACAGACTTCACGACAATGAGTGCGGAGACCAATACTAAACAGAAAACTTGAGTATGTACATTCGAGAAGTTGGTGAGGGGCAGATTTTTGGAATGTTCATATCCGTCTAACCCCTGTTGGAACGAATACCAGAGGCTCACTTCCAAAATTCATTCGAATTCCCCAGCAGTCACACAATTTTCTTATCATCACTCTAAATTTCTGCTGTATAATGAAAGAAACCAATTGTTAATCGTTTACAATGCACTGAGTCATGGAATTTAACTTAAAAAATATATATACAAATTAAAGTTCATTAAAAAATTGAGTGGCCTCGACATTCCACGGGTACTCCAACAGAACTCCAACAAGTTTGAACCGAAGATATTGTCCATTGAAGTTACATTCCATAGTTGTTACATTACTCCACTCTCGGATGAATTTGTGTACTTTTCCATACCAATTGAACATTAAGTAGTTTTAATTGAAAGGCGATTCGTTTCCTAATTGATTCAAAATGCACATTGTATCTACACGGTTATGTGTGCATATCTCCTTGGAACACAACAACTCTTCGTCTGAAGCCTATAGCAAAACGCTGCCTTCAAATTTGTTTACATATCGGCAAACAGATGTAAAAATAACTGTTGCCTCATATTTTTCTGAGTATGTCTTCTTTTTGAGTAGAAAAATTTTCTGATTTCCCATTCAAAAGATGTTTACAATTTTTTTTTTTTTTTTTTATTCCCCCTCGCACACACAACACACACCCACCCCACTGCGCACAAGACAAAAGTGTCAAATTTCACATACGTTATCATAAATATTCCTCCACAATGCGGACGTAAAATTAAATGCAGGAAAACACAAAATAAACAAAGTTAAAATTGAATTTTTGGAAAGAAATATTAACAACACATATAAGGCCGTCCGACAAGAAAATAACGAAATGAAAAACAACTTAAAAAAAAGCGAAGAGCATGAACAACCTCCGGCAGGCTGAATCAGAGATCAACTGTCGAAGTCGACGCAAATATGCACACCACGTAGGAGGGAGCAGTCATCCCAATCCAAATCTAAATAAGCAAAAACCTTCGCATCGAGTAGAGAAATGAATTGTGACAGTCACACTGTCACTCACAACTGACGTTTGCCAATCGATGAAATGTCATGTCTGACATTTGCTGTCATGAAGAACATAGAAAATTGTTTCTATGAAATTGTAGCCGCAATAGTAGTGGGAGTACCTGTTTGCCTCAGTGCAGTGAAGTAGTGCCCACTTAAAACGGTTGCTTGTTGTCAAGAAATCATAAAAAATATTTTTTTTTATTTAATTTTTCTACAGCGAACGCAAAACGGCAACGGCGAGTATACTGTAGAATTAAAGTATGACTTTAAAGTTGCTATTGGTATTAATAATGTGTCCCGCTCCGTTGAAAAACATTGATTCTGCTAGTTTCGCATTTTCTGTCAAAGTTGCTGTTGCTATCTTTTTATTAATATTATTTTACTATATGGTTTTACCAAGTAAATTAAAAAAAAAAAAGTCGGTGTAAAGAGCGGCGGCCCTGCAGAAAACGACGAGAGGGTCCCATGAGCTCTACGAGCAAAAAGGAAGGGAAGCGTTCGATTTAGTCTGAGACCTCGAGAGCTGCTATCAGAAGAATGAATTTCTGATTTCATGAATGAAGAGAAGGAAACTTAGAACCACAATCGGTGCTGAAAATCTGGATAGATCACTTCTGTTAAACATTGAAAATCCAACCGTCAGGCAGAAGAAACCATTTATTAACCTAGGCTATGCCAGACTATTCCACCCGACCAAGATAAAGTCGGTACAACAATTTGGCAAAGCTGCAGGAATTGATACCTCAACTCTCGAGCTGTGGACTACACAACGATGCTGGCCTCGCTAAAAAAAAGCTCGGATAATCCAGATTAGGTGGCTAGGTCACCTTGAACTCATGGACACCAGCGCTCCGGCCTAAACATTTTTCACCTCCGACTGAGAGAGACAACGCGGTGCAGCACTCAAGTGTCAAGTGCTAAGACCCTAGTTTACACCGGACTGTAGCACCACCTACGAGGGGCGTTCAATATATTCTCGGTATCGATATGAACGAAAATGCGAATTCAATTTAAATTGGTTTTATTTTTCAATATAATCTCCCCTAAAATCAATGCATTTGTTACATCTTGAGATAAGCTTTTTTAAACCCTCAAAAAAATAAATTTCCTCTTTCTCTGCAAAATACCCATTTATTGCCGACTTGAGTTCTTCATCATCCGAAAATCTTTTTCCACGAAGACATTTTTTCAAATCCGGAAACAGAAAATAATCACTAGGGGCAAGGTCTGGACTATAGGGTGGGTGTTGGATTTCTTCGAAACCACAATCTCGCGCAGCAGCCTTGGAAACTCGCGCCGTGTGAACAGGAGCGTTGTCATGAAGAAGCAACACACCCGCTGCGAGTTTACCCCGTCTTTTCTTTTTAATTTCCTCCCGCAAATTATGCAAAGTGGAAGCGTAGGATGTAGCGTTGATGGTTTTACCTTTTTTTTTGTACTCAATGAGCAAGATTCCCTTTGAGTCCCAAAAAACTGTGGCCATGAGCTTCCCGGCAGACGGAGTGACTTTGAACTTCTTCGGGGGGTCTGTTTCTTTTTTATGCCACTACATGGACTCTTGTTTGCTTTCAGGGTCATAGTGGTGGACCCATGTTTCGTCCCCAGTAACAATTCGATCCATAACACCGTCCGCGTTCTCACTACACATCTCCAAAAGCTCTCTACAGCATGCGATACTCACTTTTTTCTGAGGCGCTGTGAGCATTCGTGGCACCTACCTTGCACCGACCTTTGGAAGGTTAAGATGGTGATGAAGAATGGTGTGAATGGTACCAATTGAAAGCTTGGTGATCTCTGCCATCATTTTCACCTTTATTCGGGCATCCTCAAGAACAAGTTTTTCGACTTCTTTGATGCTTTCTCCCGTACAAGCAGTAGCCGGGGCGCCGGAGCGGGGGTCGTCTTCAATGCTCTCTCTGCCTCTCTTGAACTCACTTGACCACTTTTGCACAGTTGATAATGAAGGTGCGGAACCCTGGTAAACAGCCACCATCTCTTCATGAATAGTTTTTTGACTTTTTCCTTGCTTAGTGAGAAATTTAATTACAGCGCGATGCTCAATTTTCACCATCATCGTCTCAGTTGCCATTATGATTCTGTTTAACTAGAGATAAAACGCGAATTAATAATCACATTTATATGAAATTTTACACGAATGCACTAAAATAATAGTATTACTTGATAAATAAGTCAATTTATATATACAACCACAGCTTCACCCCGATACCGAGAGTATATTGAACGCCCCTCGTAAGTAAATGAGGTGACTTTAATTTCGTGACGAAAATCTGTCATTAAATTTTTGATTTAGAATCAGGCAGAAAGTCTCCTGGCAGAAGTGGTAAGGAGAACAGGCCGCAATTCAAATGATCAGGTCTGAGTCAGCAGAGGATTGCAGTACAGATAAAATCCGACAATGACATCGAACCAATATTGGCCACGAGGAAAGACCAAGCTGGCAAGATATCGGACTGGAGCCAAATTCTGAAGGCGTTGGCAAAAGTGGTCCTGATAGCCACCGATTTTATTAGATGGAGCCAGAAGATAAGAGACCTTATAGTGGGAAACACTTTAGTTGAAAAAAAAGACCAAGTGGCCCCTGTAAGGATTCGTAAATTGCACGAAAACACCCGAGAAAGAATGTAAGTAGCGAACCAGGTACGACGCCAAACCAAAATCTGCAAAACATTATAAATTTTAGTTATATTGAATCAAGCGATTTTGTTGAAAGAAATAAGTTCTATCATTTGAACCCACATAAATGCTTTACAATATGTTGAATGGTCTGGTAGCCAATATAACGAAAGAAAAATGAACAGTGTGAATAAGCCTTAATTTTTTTTGATAAACTTCAGGCCTTTCTATTGTCAATTTTTGACAGTTGTATTAATCCAATTTTAACTATAGTATGGTAGACATTTACTGAGCACTTGACTATCGTAACAACCTTTTATAAAGATAACAAGTCATCAGTGTCAATATGGTCGATAAAAGACCAAATAAGAAAGAATTTCACGAATCATGAAGAGGTTTGAGGAGAACTATACTCCTGAAAATATTGGAGCCGCAATTCACCGTGCTCATCAACATTCAAATGTTTCTGTTCGCTATTTGTTACGGATTTTTACGATTGACTTAAAACTTCATGCCTACAAACCACAAACCACCGGATTATGACGAACGCCGTCCTTTGTTTATTGGCCGCTTCATCAACTGCGTGAATATTCTCAATTGCGAAAATTCGAAAGTTCAAATCTCTGTAAATTGTGCAATGGCATAATATTTTGGAGAATAAAGTAAAGTTTTTCAATGCAAACGTAGTTACACACTGGGTTTTCCCCTGAACATTGTACTAGAATAATTTTCGAGCCAAATACGCACATCCACAGCTGACAGTCGACGTTTGCATCATCACATCACAACAGAAAAACGAAATGAATGAAGAGAATGGCGGAATAGTTCCCTACTCTTCACTACCATCAGAAGTATTCTTGCCTCGCAGTGCCGATTCATTTTGTCATCGTTGTGTGAATTTGCGTTTGTCAAAGCAAAAAAAGATTAATAAATTTTACGTTTCTGGTAATTTGTTGGGTCCGACTGCACCAGCCATAATTACATGAAAAAGGTGATCTGCTGAACAAAAATAAAAGAACTTACACTGCAAAGAAAGTGAAATTTTCCACAAGAAAATCAGTTTTCCAATCGTGTGAGTTCAACAGAGTAACGTTGTTCCCCGTATTTGTCGCTACGTGAACACGGTTTTTTTTTTTTTGTCATTCTTTTAAAGTAAATAAAATATGGGCTTGACTATCTCCAGTCTCCTCACCCGCCTATTTGGCAAGAAACAAATGCGGATACTGATGGGTAAGTCCTTTGAAATCATTGTTGAATCAATTGAATGACCCCTTGGAGCACCCCTTTTGTGACAGACCTACTGTTCCTTTATCTTAAACAAATTCACACATTTCTACCCCTGTACTTAGTAAATTTATTTTTCACATGTTTGAGGCATTGCACAGAAACGAAACAATAACAACAAGAACTTACGTGTACGAGTATCTATGGGTCACGATATATGGCGGTGACGGTTGTACGGTGGGAATGATGGTGCTGTAAGCGAAATTGTTTTTCCAATTTTCTCCTTGTCGTCAGACAAAAGTCGGAAAAAACGAAACCCAGAATGACTACCATAAATGCCATCGAGTCCGGGGCAATGAGGGCGGTGTCTGTTCGTCGCTGTTCGAGCTGCCGAAGGTTTCTTTTTAATTGAGAAACAACGTTCCGATAAGACCGTTTCTATAGACACACGTCGAAATCGATACACGACAAAAAGTTAATCATTTTTTGTGCAAAAAAAAAAAAAACTTGTCATCAGCGTGCACACACACATACACACACGCGCGCGCTTGGCTACGTGTGCGGTGTAGTTTTTCTCTATTTCATATTATTATTTGTGTTTTTTTTTTTAATATTATTTAGCCGGCTAATAACATGTTTCCAGTGCATCTGTTGTGAATAAATGGGTTCGTCTAAAGCCCAAAAGGTCTTTGCATGTTAATCATTGAATCTACAACACGCTAGGCTATTGGATTCGTTGAAGAAGTCGTTCTATCTGCTGGCATTTGTTTTTGTAAGCAGGTGTCGTTCTGAGCCATTTGATTTGAACACGTTTGCAGAGAATCCACTCGGGTTACACTTTATTACAATTTTTATTTATTATTATGTATTCGTTTAAACATTGTTGAGTGATTCGGATCTATTTGTGTCTGTTATACTGAGTTTAGTTTGTTTAGTCTATTTATCTATCCAAATGTTCAGGAGGTTTCAATTAGTACCATTTGTGTGTATAGGTGATCGAGAAACAAGTGAAAACTCGCAGTGGAACTTGAGTCGGAGTTCGTTTGGTTTCCTTAATGAAATTCCATTCCATTCTGCTTTTTGTTTCATCTAATATTGGAGGTTTCTCCCGCGTACTGCGGAGCTTGTGGGGTTGGCTAGATTTGCGGACGTAGGAACCATTCTACGGGCTGCACTTTTATATGTAGATCACCTCGTTACTAAGGCCAAGAGTTTGCTGTTGCACGATCCAATTATTTCCTCCAAGGTAAGGGAGGCCAGGAGAGGACCTGAAATAATACACAGTCCAGAAAGGTGAGGTCTTCCTCTATTGCGTTGTCGCTCCGGGTTGGATTCGCTCTGCATGTTTTAGCCATCTCAGGCAACTAATGGTCTGTTTTATGACCAAACCGATGTCGTCGTACAGCTCGTGTAGTTTGTCGTTGCATGGTTTCCTCCATAGCTCGTCAACGCAAACGGGAACATCTTACGAACAATTTTTCTCTCGAAACGAAGGGGTGCATCTTCATCCGCTTTCAATAGAATCCATGCTTCAGCACTATAATGTATGACTGGAACGAGTCTCCTTAATTGTGAGAGATGAGGCCTTATTACTGGATAGCCTTCTAACCCCAAAGAAACAGTGACTGGCAAGTGTGATTCTTCGTTTTCCTGAGATGTCGATGGGAGAACTAATACCGGAGCCAAGGTATACAAGGTCCCTTACTACCTCGAAATATATGTATATACTTGGTTTTGCCCTCATTTACCGCTAAAAACACCGGTGACAGCCTGTCGTGTTTTCCCAATTATGTCAAACATCATCGACGTGCTCTAGAGTTGCTAGTGTTGGGTTTTTGAAAGATTGTCCCTCCAGTATTCGCTTGAGTTCCGCCGTGGCTCAATTGGTAGTGTATTGGCTTCTCAATCGGACGGTTTGGAGTTCAATATCAGCCATGAGCGAGACTTTATTTTTTCAGGAAAGTACAATCTCGTGCGTCAATTTGCACTAATAATTTAGTCTCCGCATTAAATGTTGGATGCTCTCTCTCTCTCTATATATATATATATGGGAGGGATGGGATGACATGACTCTATATAGCTCGTCTTTATAAATGCTGCCTTAAAGTATGAAAAGATGCTGGGTATCGATTTGGAGTTCTTGAGTTTTTTCTAAGATTTGATCGATTGCGGACCTACTTGGTCGGAAACCGCACTGATAGGGATAATTCAGGGTGTTATTCGACGGTCACACAATATGGCAGAGAGACCTTGTATGCAATGGTGAGGAGACTTATATATCTATAGATAGTTGGCACAGTTGGGGAGCTCCCTTTTTTTTTTGGATCGAGATCTGAGAAATGAGTTGGTGTGTGCTCTCCTAAAAGTGATTTTAAGCAGCTTTGAATACCTTAGGCGGTAAGCCACCAGCTCCAGCGGATTTGTTGGATTTAATCTTAAATTTTGCTGTCCTTCGTTCTGGTCGGGTGGACGCAAGTTTTGGCTATTGTCGTTTAAGTTGAATGATCTATTCTTCCTACAGAAAAAGTGTTTCCACAGCACCGACTGTGACTAGGTTTCCCTCTTCATCTTTACAGGCTTCTGTATGGGTCTTCTTGTTCTTGTCACCTGTTTGTAAAACAGCTTCGATCGTCTTTTCTCTTTCTCTGGAGAAGCCGATGTTCTTCCCGTCTCTTCTACTCGTAGAGCACAAATAAATTATTTGTCCAGTGTGTAGTCGCATTAATTCGAAAAGCTGCGATAGTAGCCGCTTGCCTGCTGAAAATATCGAGAGGTATCGAGTGAAACAAAATATCTTCGTGCCGCGGAGGAGTAGTACGTAAGGCTGTCCTTTGGACTTAACTTGGTTTGCTGAAGTTTGGTTAGAGTGCATTGTCTAAGGCCGTCCACCAGACAACCACCCCGTAGGAGAGTTTGTTGACTTTTTTGCTTGAGCTTTCTTTACTCTTTCTTGAAGAACGCGACCATTGTGTACTCTATAATGTAGGGATTGTTCATTGTGGCTAGCCAGTGAATGTAGAGACGTTTTTACCGACTTTTCTTTACAGTAAGCCGTAGACAAAATTCGTGGATCAATTCTAGTTCGTATATGGATATCAATCAGTCATTCTAGAGTTTTCAGAAGGAAAGATGATAGACATATAGGTCTGAGAACATTTTCCTGATTTGGGAATGAAAACTACATTAACTCCTCTCCATGACAAGGGAGTGTGGATCATTTCTACGCATATTCTCTAGCGTTGGCAAGATGATAACATCCGGCCCAGTCGACTTGTAAGGTTTGAAGCTATGCAGCGCCCAGAGCAGCTTGTCTCTTCTAATCAGACCGTAACATATTCCCTATAAACCCATACGAATTACTTGTTCCGTATACACGGTTTCTGTATTCACGATATATTTATAGAACGTATCACTCGCGACTGCTTATTTGACCTCATGTTTACAGTACACAAATGTTTATTTGCTACACAATATCCGTCTACCGTCAGTATTCGTCCTTTTTCACTTAATACAGAGCCAGCGCTCCAATTTAGAAGACTGATTCGCCTGGAGTTGATCCATTTCCAGATGTATAATCAAGATTTGACTTTGTTTGCTTACAGTTGGTTTAGATGCAGCAGGTAAAACCACGATCCTATATAAATTAAAACTCGGCGAAATCGTAACAACTATACCGACAATCGGCTTCAATGTTGAAACCGTTGAATACAAAAACATATGCTTTACTGTTTGGGATGTTGGCGGACAGGATAAAATACGTCCACTATGGCGTCACTATTTCCAAAACACCCAGGGACTCATATTTGTCGTCGATTCAAATGATAGAGATAGAATAAATGAGGCTGAGAAAGAACTACAAAATATGGTAACTGTATAAACAATTTTAAACATTTTGGACATTTGCTTACTAATTTATTTACTTGTGTTGATAGCTTCAAGAAGATGAACTAAGAGATGCAGTTCTACTAGTATTTGCTAACAAACAAGATCTACCGAATGCAATGAGTGCAGCCGAGCTCACCGATAAACTACGTTTGAATCAACTTCGTCAAAGACACGTGAGTTGGCTTTTTATTTGTTATTTAAATAAAATTACAAACTCGAATCTATCTAAATATTATATCTCGTTCGTTTCAGTGGTACATTCAAGCTACTTGTGCTACACAAGGACACGGGCTATATGAAGGTCTCGACTGGCTGTCAAATGAGCTCGCTAAAAAATGATGTAAATTCGAGAAACTTTTAAAGAAATTTTTACCAAGGATCTTTATATAATAAACAAACAAACAAAATATAAAAAACAATTAAAAATCGGCAAATGGAAGTAAACACATACATTCGATAGAAGTTTATAGAAGTAACTGAAGAACTTAATAATTCAGCATGAAATATCCAATAAAAATTATCTAACAACTATATAGGGTGTGCCTTTCAATTTTCAAATTGCCGTCTAAACTTCGTTTAGTATTTTGCGCGGTGACAATTACAAGCCTACTTCAATTTGAATAAGTAACCAAAGCCTAAAGGTAAGTTTCTTTGTTGCAACTCGTCTATGTTGGTTAATGTTTTTCGGTCGCAATTTTAACTCAAAACCAAATGAAATTGAATTCACGAAACCGATAAAGGATTACGACTTACCAGTTCATCGTACAGAAGATTGTCTTTTCTAATTGAAGAAACGTACCATTCAAACATATGCTTCGCTGAGGTGTTACTTTATTACGAGTAGATGTTTCCTTGTATATGCTTGATAGAGTGTTGTAAAAGTCGAAACTGAAGAAAAAAATCTCGGGTTTAGTGGCAATCTGATCCAATTAAACTTAAAACACAAAATGTTCATATACAAATAACAAAATGCATCTTCGTGGATTTTCAATCCTCTTCGGAAAATGAGGTTCTTCTGCGGCTGAAACACTTAATGGTGTAGTTTCGTAAGTAGTGCCGAAATTCAGGTAAATCCACATTTGTTCCAAAAGCAACATTAGACATATTATTGTACTTCGTCCTGTTCGACCCAATCAAATTAGGGGTTATCATCGTCCAGACGGCAGAAATGCTCCTTCCATATCGTTGGCACCGACTATTATGCTCATTTGTTCATCTTTGTAGAGGCTTTGTAGCCTAGACATGTTTATTTCTGTTGTTTTCTTTTGCAATACATAAATATTATGTCTTTCTGTTTCGCATTTGAGTAGCCGGTGTTTATCCCATCTTTTCTGCTTAAGTACTTGATTTGCAAACTGTAGCCTTCCGGATTCAAACTTCATATTTTCTTGTGTTTAAGAAGTTCAGAAGGAATGTTCATATTGTATTGTAGGAGTGCCTTGCATCGATCGCAATGTGGTTAATCAGAGGCCTTTTCAATATTGTTTCATAACTGCTACTGAAAATATTCGCCATAATCCATTATAGGTATTGAAGAATAGACTTAGACATAGACGAAGAATGATATTTTATCACGAGCTGTATTTTGTAAGATTTTAGACCAAGATCCTTACGTAAAATCTGCCACGAATAACACGATCCCAATTGCTGCGAATGGCGACGAATGGACAAATCACGGTCTTCATTAAAATTGGCGGATACAGCAGCAATATTTTCCTCTGTACGTACTCTACGCTTACTTGTAGGTGGCTTGATGTCCAATAGTAGGTCGTAAAATACGGAAGTTTACGAAAAACATTTTTCACAGAGCCCGAATTTTGATAATAAAATTCAATAATTTGTAAGCATTGTTCGGATGTAAGCCTTTCCATGATGAAGCGGCAATACTAATTGAGCATGTTTGACTTTGACACATTTCACGAATCACGCGAGAGCTGTCAAAAATAGAATACTGAAAAACCAAACAGCATAGTGCCTGTTTACATTGGCGACGGGATGAAAGTCCCCACCATGAGCGTAGTGTTCACTTTGTTGAAAGACTTTTTGACAAGTGGAACACTTGAATCGGAGCATTTTTAAAATTTGAGCAGTTGGCCTGAAACATACATTTTTCACACTTCCTTTCTCATCAACGATCAAAACTAAAATGAAAAAATATGTCAGAAATGGAACGATATGGAAAAAAAACGATGTGTTGCACCCGAGTATCCACTTTAGAAATGGATTCCCTCTCTTTCGGACAATCTTCTTGCCCGAGCCAATGTGAACAGGCACTTCGTATGATTCAAGCGTATGATTTATGGTGGAAAGATGCCAGATCAATCAAGGTCAAAATGTCGTATTTTGATTGGCTGAAAATTACCTTGTTACCGGCCGAACATTTTCTTCTCAACGTTGGATATTGCAGAAATATTGATGAGACGAAAAATTACCTATAATATAACAGTAGGTTCAAACAACATTTCATTGTGCTCATATGTGCCTAAGAAAAACAAAATGTAGAATGAATAAAATGGATCAAATGCTTGGCACTTATTCACGCCAACGTTCAAAAAAATCGTTGCAATGTTCTACAATATGATTGATACAGTATTCACGAGACGATTATTAATTCCAAACACCAGTCTAAGCATAACGTACTATCCCAAAATACGGAATGCTATGGATGGAAGCAACACCAGATTCTACTCCGTCGTTTGCACCCTGTACGAATCGGCCGTCATTCCACTTACGTCGTGCGGAGTACAAACGCCAGCGGAAAAGCCGAGCATTACAGATATACGTAGAACCGAAAGCGTGCAAAAGAAGTTCTTTTGTCCATCATTGTTACCGTTCTAAATCTCTCTCTACTTGGAATGCAATCTCTTGAATCAAGAAGAAAAATATATTCGAGGTCATTAACAGTGAGGATTTGCTTAGATGTTTGAATTTTTACACTCCTTCAAGAGTCCTTAGATCTACACCCCTACCATTTGAAATTACTCATAATACATTGTATGGTTAACGTGACCCTTATTTATTTGTGTATCAAAAATGTCTGGTCATAAATATTGATACAATGAGAAATGTATGCCAAATGAAAACGCGCTAATATTTTTAAAAAGAAATTTATACTTTTTATTTGTTAAACCCCTAGCTACAAGTTGTGGAAGACTTCATTCAAAATGGCCGCCATTTGCCTTAAATATTGCATTACGGACCTCATTCATCGGAAAGATTTCGACAACGCGGACAAAGACTCGCATCAAAAACCCAATATTTCGGTGATAAGTAAAGCAGGCCATTCCTTCTAGAACGGACTACAACTTGTAATCGAAAGGGTTGAGGTCCGGACTACCAGCTGGCCAATCATCCAATGATATGAAGTCGGGTACTGACCAATCATCAATCGCATTACGGACCTCATTCATCCGAAAGTTGTCTACAGCGCGGACAATAACTCGCTTCAAAGGCCCAATATTTCGGTGATGAGTAAAGCAGGCCATTCCCTCTAAACGGTTGAGGTCCGGACTACCAGCTGGCCAATTATTCAGTGATATGAAGTCGGGTACATTTTTTTTTAGTCACTGTTGAGCGGTCTTCGCCTTGTGGGCTGAAGTAGAATCTTGTTGGAATGTCCAATGCATTCTTCCAAAACAGTGGTTAGGTAGGCCGTTTTCGAAAACGTCATCTGCATCAAATTGCGTTTGCAAAATGTTCTTAAACGCAAGCTGCGAAAGTCATTTGTTCGAAAACATCATAAATCACACTACATATGCAGCATGTTCGATAAGGCAGTGTTTGCAGGGCAGATATTCATAAATGTCAACTGCGCTGCAAAAAAGCAGCCACAAATCTGCGCTGTGCATTAAAAAAATTGGAAAAAAAAGAGTGAATCCGAATATTCAGGGGAATCTCAGTCTCGTGAACAGTAAGTACATAAAATCTGCTAATTTATTTGTTTTAACTAAATATTATACTTATTAGAACCGCTCTGTTCGAAAACGTCAAATGCTCTTGCAAGAAAAATATCATGTAGATGACACAGATCAACGATACCAAATGACGTGCAGTTTGATGTTCGCAACCCTTAAGTATTGCAAATGACGTTTTCGAAAACGGCCGTTAACTTTCGCGGAAGTCTTGACTCATTTTTCACAAAAATGGAGGTTGGTTATGGTGTCCTAGCTCACTCCCCACTATACCATTGCATTTGCGGTGTGGTAGCCTCTTGCAACCTTTGGAATGTATTCTTAAGCTTCTTTTGATGTCCGAGCATACAGTTGATCATTTTGCTTATTAAAAGTTTCTATTTAGCGTACCGCCTTAAGAGAGCTTTTGATTTTTGCTTGCTGTTAGCAGGTGTCCAGTGAGTCTTTTGTAGGCACTAAGTCCCAAATCTTCTTTGCTGATGCGAGACATGGATTTTTGAGAAATGTTCACTTCCTGTGACAAGATCTTCTGCTTTCTCAGTGGTTTGTGTCTGATTCGACCCTGCATGGCTTTTATGGCTACCGGCCGAATCTTTGACGGTCACGTACTCCACCAGTATGATTGCATGAGTGATTCCAACCGATCGCAAAGGTCCGAAAGATATCGACTTTTGCCATATTACACTTGTAAAAGGTGTTTTTTGTTTTAGAGGTATACAAATTCAATATGAAATACACCTGAAGCTAATGTTAATGTTTATGATATTACTCGTATCTTATAACCTTACCTTTTAAGCCAAGATTTTTCCGTAAAATCTTCCACAAAATTGCTCTGCACGATGGCAAATCGACTCATTCGGATTCTTCTCAGCACTGCGCTCCACAACGGCAATATCTTCTTCTGTTCGCACTGTTTGTCCTCTGTGAGGATGCGTATTATCCATTAGAGTGTACGTGGAGCGAGCGAAAACGATCGTCGACCATAAAATGGACGTAGTGCACCATAATTTTGGCGAACCGAACCATGGTTTTCAAAATAAGTTTGTACAATTTGCACGCGTTATTCTGGCGTTAAAATTGACAAACTATAGAAACAGTGTTGCCAGTTTAAAAAACTAAAAATTTAATCCGTAATAATACAACGTAATACAAGGCCAAATATTCCTTTTTCTTCAAATCTTCAAAGGCTTTTATGATGTCTGCTCGGTTCCGGAAGACCTTCTGCGGGCAAAATGAATCCAGATTACGGAAAAGATGGCAATCCGTTGGGGAAATATCAGGAGAGTACGGTGGATGCGGAAGAATTTCAAATCCTCTAGTATTGTCATGCAATATGTCGATTTCCTCACAATATTTGATAGCGTTTATCGCTTCTCCTGTTTGAAGAATTGATTTCCACCAAATTGTCACCATAACCTTTTTTGGTTGGATGAAGATCGGACTTGTTTCAGTGTTTCTTAATGTAAGCGATGCGCAACTACGCAGGCGGCGTAGTTTTTGGGATTCGTTCAGCTCACTTTTATCGAGTTTCTTTACCTTTCCTATGAGAGAAATGTTTTGTGCAATCTCCCGCACCGATTACATTGTGTGCGCATCCACCGTTGCTCTTAAAACATCGTCGTCAACTAACGTTTCCGGCTTCCCACGAGGTTCATTTTCGAGACAGAAATCTCCCTATAAAAAAATAAAATTTAACGTGCTGGTTCAGACGATCACTCGAGAACTTCTTATTTCCGACTAATCGAAAACCGGACATTTCATGGGGTACAGCCCAATAGCTTGTACATATACAGTGGGAAGCAAAACTGTCCGGATGTTTTGCATTTCTATGGTTATGTTAACAAAATAAGGAATTTAATAACAATTTGAAATATATTTTTGATTTAATTATTTAATTAAACGTTTTTCTTAAAATTTACTACCACAAACTTATGAAAAAAATTAATTCTCAAAACAAAAATAAACAAAAAATACAGAACTCTTCATTCGGAGACTTTTGCACATTACTGCCGTAATGAGATAATGCCATATTATTCCTATATTTTATTGTTATTTGTACCGTACGGATTTCGCTTTTTGATGTTTATAATCTTAGTAAAGGCTTAGTACATAATTTGTTGTTGTGCTGTGTTTCTGTTTTTTTTTTTTTTTTTAAAGAGTAAAAAATGCAGAAAATTCCAATTCATCTTGAAAATAGTGTCGTAAATTTATTACAAAAGAATTATTCGTGCCGTAAAATTGCTAAACAATTGAATTTAGGCAAAACAACGGTTAGTGATATTAAAATACGCCGAGATGTGGTTTGTACAAGCGATCATGGAGGACGACCAAGAATCATTTCTGATGGCGACGGTCGGTACTGTTGATAGAGCGGTTGCTCCATAAAAAGGACATTCGGACACCCAAAAATGCGGCAAAAGCTATAAACAAGGATGTCAGTACATGGACAGCTACACATGCGCTTAAAAGAGTAGAGCTAGTCGCAGTGTAAAAAAAGAAGCCGGCTCTTTCAAATAAAAATGTTCAACGGCGCTTAAAGTTCTGTAAGGAGCATAAAAACTGGACTACAGATGACTGGAAACGTGTTATTTGGAGCGATGAAACAAAAGTTAACCGTTACCAATCAGATGGTAAGGAATACTACTGGCATCAACCTCACGAACGTATCCAAAACCACCAGGTAAAGGAAACCATGAAACACGTTGGTGGGGAGATAATGGTTTGGGGTTGTTTTACTTGGTGGCACCATCGGTCCATTGGTGAGAATCCGAGGTATTATGAAAAAGGAAGATTATTTGAACCTTCTCCAAACCAAACTTCCCGAATTTGTGTATGAGTGCGCATATCCCGCTGAAGAAATCGTGTTCCAGCAAGACGGAGATCCGAAGCATACAGCAAAAATTGTTCAAAATTGGCTCCAAAATCAGAATTTGCAATTGATGCAATGGCCTGCACAAATCCCGGATTTAAAACCTATAGAAAATTTATGGGCTGTAGTTAAAAGGAGGCTGGGGGCGTATGAAAATCCACCAAAAACCATCGACAAACTTTTGGATATAATAGAGAGAGAATGGCAGAATATTGACCACAAAATCATACAAAAATTGGTGGAGAATATTTCTAAAAGATTTGAGAGTGTGCTAAAACCAAAGAACTTTGAACAAAGTACTAAGATGATAGCGATTAGACAACAATACTAAAAAATTCACTAATGTGCAAAAGTGTCCGAATGGAGAAATCTGTATTTTTTGTTTATTTTTGTTTTGAAAATTAACTTTTTTTATTAGTTTCTGTTAGTTAATTTTAAGAAAGACGTTTAATTAAATAAATAAATCAAAAATATATTTCAAATTGCTATTGACTTCCTTATTTTGTTAACATAACTATAGAAATGCAAAACATCCGGACAGTTTTGCTTCCCACTGTAAGGCCATCGGGACTGTCGTGGGTCGGAGGATTAAATAAACTTTTTAAGATAAATGTGCACTTGATAGACTGACAAAGAAGAAGAAGAAAAAACAGCGAAATATTTGTGTTCCTTTAATTTAATCATACATGTGAATCCACAATATTTTAAAAATTATGTACAAATACATGTTGGGTTATATTGTATATATATATCAATATATATATACATGTATATTGTTTAAACATATTTTAAGATCATCTTTATTTTTTCTCTATTCAATTTGAAATTCAAAAGCTGAAACATTCGTATTTAAATAATTTCACTGATTCTGAGTTTATTGCCCCGATATTGTTTTTAAACAAACAAAAACAAATATAAATGAATTTGTTAACAAATAAAAATAGACCGAATAACATTTATTGCTGTCTTATTACGAGCGGTGTTCAAAATTTCGAAATCTATACGCTAGATTATCTTAAACAACGAATCACTAGTTTAAAGTTAATTTCTTTTATATTTCACATAAATATATGGTATAGTATTTCGAAGTAAAAAAAAAAAATACAAATAAAAATAAACAGTCCAAACCTACAAGTTAATTAGTTAACAAATTATTGTATCCATCCAATTGCTAATAAATTAAATTTCATCATGTCTAATGATATTTTGAAATTTTCACAAGAAAAAAAAAAAAATCATTTTGTATACACATTCGTTCGGCATGCATACTTATCTCGTTCTCTCTCTCTCTTTCGCTCACTCTCGCTTTCTCTCTCTATCTGTTTTGTTTTTTGTTTTATAAGAAAATCCAACTAAACTTGCTCTTTCCTTTAAAGTTAAAATATTACAACAAACCCTTTACGCAGTTGATTGCCCATTGATAAGTCATCAAATCTTTGTATAATTTTTAGAAAAAAAAGAAGAAAAACTTATATAAAATAAAAGAAAGACAATAAAAAAAAAAAGTTAAAATAGAAAATTAGTAGATAGTTGAATAATGATGACACCATAAAGCTGATGCCAAGAATTACGTTGTTTCATAACTGTTTAGTAAAGCTGCATCAACTGGTTCCATACAAGTTGGGCACGTCAGGCTGCGCATTAGCCAGTCGTCGATACAGCTAACATGGTATATATGCATACAAGGCAGATATCGGACCGCTTCGCCAACACAAAATTCAATCATGCATATAACACATTCGCGAGATTTTTTACAACCATCATAAGATCCAATCGGCAAATGCTGGATGAGTCCAATGCGCTTGGCGATTTTTATTTGCTCTTCTTCGCTAAGACGTGAAACTGGACGGCTTACCGATGGAGATGGATAGAAAACTGGCTGAAGGATTTCCTGTCCAACAAAAAACAAAAAAATAACATTAAATAATACTACCCTTATTTTATGAATATTTTAGACAAAAATTTGATAAGAACATAAACCAGCTCTTAGAAGCAGATCTACATGTCTACTGTAACGGCAGTGAAAAAAAATGTTCGAATCTCTAATGATTGAAAGCTAACCTTGGATTGTTGGAAACAAAATACAACGATTACAGTCCATAATCCAAGTAAAATCAAAAGCTGTACTCGATCCAAAAAAAATACTTAATATGCTCTGTTTGTTTAGATACAGCGATGGAAGCACACTTGGAGAAAAAGGTGAAGAATATCATTCAAATCTTAGCTTATACATATGCCAAAACGCAGACAACGACCCAACGATCGAAGTGGACATCGCGTTTGCTCATTCATAGCGCTGTTTGGAGATGTTTTAGCGAAAAAAACATCGATATGACTTCAATGAAGAGGTGATCGCTGAAACTGAAGCATATTTTGAAGGGTTGACAAATAGTTCTGTAAGAAAGGTATAGAAATGTTAGAGCGGCGCTGGAATGATTACATCACTCTAGAAGCAGACTTTGTTGATGAATAAAGTCGAATTTTGCCAAAAACCAGTGATTGAGGCAAAAGGGAAAAGAATTTGGATCCAAAAGAGGAATGAGGCACTTTGTTTTCGTTTTTACTATTTATTATATTATTTCGTGAATGGTAACACTTAGCTCATGTCTGATTTGACAGATAATTAGTTTTATTTTTCCGCTGAACGAATATGGTTGTGTATACGCTTGAACAACGCTGGGAAATATTGCCTGCGATCGACTTAGAGAAGATGCCGATTTTGCCAAAAAAAATCATCTTTTCAGATGAAGCTCATTTTGATCTTGGCGGGTATGTAAACAAGCAAAATTGTCGCATTTGGGGCACAGAAAACCCGCACGCATACATTGAAAAGCCGATACACCCAAAACGAGTCACTGTTTGGTGCGGATTTTGGTCCAGAGGCATAATTGGGCCATTTTTCTTCGAAAATGAGCAAGGAGTGGCCGTTACAATCAATGGCGATAGTTATCGGGCCATGTTGAAGGAATTTTTGTTCACAAAAATTGAAGAGGAGGATATTGGCAACATTTGGTTTCAACAGGACGGCGCTACGTGCCACACAGCCGAAGCTACACTCGATGTTTTGCGCCCTGTTTTCGAAGCATTATCAGCCGCAGAGCTCATGTGGTTTAGCCACCTCGGAGCTGCGATTTGACACCGTTGGACTATTATTTGTGGGGTGCCGTAAAAGATAAGTGTTACGCCGACAAGCCAGAGACAATTGACGCTTTAAAGGACAATATTCGTGAAGCCATTGGTGAAATACAGCTGCACACAATCGACACTGTGCTTAAAAATTGGACCGATCGTGTAGGCTACTGCATGGCCAGCCGAGGCAGACATTTGAATGAAATTATTTTCCATTATTAACCGGAAGGATAAAACTAATTATCTGTCAAATCAGACATGAGCTAAGTGTTACCATTCACGAAATAAGCACTAGTTGAAAAAAAAAAACGTTAGATGGCGGACCCTTTAAATGCAAATTTGATTCGACACTGCTATTAGTTAAATACAGATACACTCTTGAATTTCTTGTGGTCTAATAAAATCAAAGTTTCTACTTACAGAGTATATCGGTAGCGGTCCAATTTGATCAGATGATGACTCACGTCCGCTTCCATTTTCACTGCCTCGTAACAAAGATATATCGTCAGCGTTGGATATCTTTAAACAATTTCCCATTTCGAAGAGTTTCCTAAACTGATTCCTTTTTTCCAGTCGCTTTGTCCGATCCTGCTAATTAGGTAAGCAATAGACACCTCTTATATTTTATTATCTTCGTGTTGTATTGAATTTGGTTTTCTAATTTCGGCAGATGAACTCTGAAATCTAAATATATACATAGAAGCATGTAAATTAATCCGAGCAATTAAGACAATGGGAAAAATGTAAGGGATATGAGTATCATGACGAATTTTCTCATCAGCCACTTGGATGATTTGTCGTTCTTGGCCACAACAGGTAAGATATTCAAGTTAAGACAAATAGTAGAGAAGACATTATGCAGTTGGTTTGCACAATAAAAGGCTAGTTAGGGTGAATACATTTTTATTTACAAGCAAATATTACTTTTTATAAAACGATGCGTTCGCCGCCAAACCTGGGAATAGAAAGACAGGAAAAGGCGCGAATCCGACAACTTAATCTCTTTTCCCATTAAAACAGGGATGTCAGTCTTTTTTGGCTAGGCAGGGATGTAGTGTGTGAGTATGAGCGAGCCGCTGTATATTTATACGCTACAGACATTAAACTACAAACTTTGAAAACCTTGAAAACGGGGAATCATTTCCATAAGCTCTTCGGAAGAATAATTTATGTTGCAAAGTTTTTTCATTGCAAATCTGCCTTTTCTCTCAATTAAAGTGGATTTTTGAAAAGTATATCTGCTGACACGTCAGGAACCCTATACACATTGGAAAGGTTTCTACGCAACTGCTTAGATTTCCCAAATCTCATTTATAAGGGCTTATTTAGACCCGTCACCTCTTAAGGTAGCCACGTTCGACCAATTATGCTCATTTCGACTATTAGCGACGTCAAATCCGAATTATTTTACTCAAAATAATCCCTTTCGACTCAATACAGCGATTTGCATGTCGAATGAGTGCTTTACATCGTCGGGAGGTATGTCCATTAGAAGCCTTTTGGAGGGCTTCTACGTCCACAAAACGCTTCCTTTCATCGGTGAGGTGGTTTGGAAGCTCCAAACGCTTCAAAATACGAAGACAGAATTGTGCATTAACTGTTTGGCTCGGTGGAACGAAAAAGCAAACCAACATTGCCTTTACTTTTGACTTCTCCAAACTTGTTGGGCACTTAGTTTCTGGATCATATTGAAATCATTACATTTCTTCACCAGTCACAACGTTGTAATGGAAGTTTTTGCTCTTTTTGGCCTCCTTGATGATGTCTTTCGATTGTTGAATTCTGAGCAATCTTGGTCGTCATTTTAGACACAAACATACTGTCACTTCAGAGGCAATAACTCCGCTTCTAGTTGTCCAAATGTCATGAAATTTTGACAGGACATCTGTGAAGGATTTACTAGAGAACACAGAAATGACTTTATAAATTCATTTGTACTAATTTTAAATGTGTAATTTGTTATTGTAAAATTATTTTAACTAATTTTTTTATTTATTTTTTTTTTTTTATAATTTACACGCGCCTAAGGGGTTGATACCCTTTTACTGTTGCCAGGGCGCGGGCGGAAAGATAGAAGGAGGAGAAAGGAAAATTGTTTTTGTAGTGGTTTGAAACTCAGGTGTGTTTGGTTTCTATGTTTGCTCTCCAGGGGTGGGAGTCCGAATAGGACGGAGAGTTTTTCTTCACTCAGAGTGATTCGAGATATAATTCCCAGTATTTTTTTCATTGCTTGAAACTCTTATAACAGCCAAATCTACGTGTCAGTGTTATGCCTTCACACGCAGAATTTTTTTGTCTGAGTTCCAATTATACAATGAAAACCTGATTTTGCCATGGGCAGGATTCGAACCTGGACCCTCCGAGTGAGAAGCGTTTGCTACTACCACTACACCACGGCCACCCCAACTAATAAATTTACTCCACTCCGAAGGGCTAGAACCTGGTCGTAATTTCTTGGTTTACCAGAAATAGGTGAGTCCCATCTGGGATGAATTGAGTAACTCCCCTAATTAACCTCTCCAACCAACTGACTCAGATACGCACTCCAATATGGTAGAGATCATTTTCCTCCTGTGCCTCTACTGCACCATCTCTCCGGGTATAAATCAAAGACCCTTTGGCCGGAAACGTTAATATTCATTCATGTCCAAAGTCATCTCCTTTTCTATTTCGATGTACAAGTTGTATAGTTCGCTGTTACGCAAACAGAACCACATATCTCTCGAAGAATATTATATTCATAATGACGCCTTCGCTAAGGTCTATGATACTGCGCCACAAAATAGGACAAGGATGGTAACAACTTACATATATAGGGTCTCCCAAGTGTGGCTCGACAGGGTCAAGGGGAAAAAAACCGATTCACTCGATTTACGATGGGGAGTCATTAAAGACGAAGTGGAAAAATAGTAGTGACGTTCTCTCCAATTAGTCGATGATGCGATGAAAACATAGAAAGGAGGAGAAAGCAGCGGCAGCGCAATTATATTAAACATCTGTGGAAGTAGCTCAACATATGACGCAAGTTTTGGGTTAATGAAGGAGAAAAATCGCGACGCCTTGAAAGACGCGATCGCCTTCATCGATTTGGATAAAACCCCTTCCTACAGATCTCATAGATAGGACGAGGAGAAAATTAAATGCAGATCAGGAATAACTGAAGGATTTATTGTACACAAAGGCAAAGTTCTTAATACATTGACGAGTCCGGACCAACATTTCTTCTTTTCGCCGATGAAAGCGCTATCATGAGCAAAATTTGTATCAGCCTTTCAAGCCATCACCATGATTGAATTCGGAAAACCAGCGAAACACATTAGCCCGAGATGGTGCTTCATCATCAAAAGTCGTTCTAAGTCGAAATCATTCGGCGATTATATGATCGATTGTGAGGACCAAAAGTATTACGTAAACTTATAATCTAAATAAGTTTGAATGGCACGAAAGAGTTCTTCCTATGTACGGCTGTTTATGTTGATTTATCACACAATATTGAGCATAAAGAACTCTCAAAAGGAGATGTCTTCACCTACTTACAATTTGTCCCTAACAATCGAGGATATAGCGATACTGCATCAAAAGATTTGGTAGCTTCAGCTGAAAATGTGTCCACCGAGGTAAGTGAATACTCTCTATTGTGCACCTCACTGTTGTGTATCTCACTAAGGATGGGTCTGATATCCATGAAAACAATTGAATAAACAAACTACCACGTCGTTGGACACTGCAAGAACTTGATTGTGAGGAGGTAATCAAATCGATGCGTCTGCCTGTCTGTGACACCGCCAAAACCTCCAGCAAATACCAGTATCTGTTGTTTGATTTACGAAGAATACATTTCTCAACTTCATTGTTCTCATACTGGTGAAAATGTATTTCATTTTCAATTGAGAAACTACATAATATGTAAAACATCCTCAGAAAGAGCAGCAAAAATGACCCCTCCAAAGAAATCTGACAATTGAATATACAAGTACATACTCCTAAGTAGAATTCACATCTAATTTTTCGATAAACTAAATAACACTCTGATGACTGGCATTACCCATGCGTTTAAGGGCTTCTTTGTTCGTTAAGGAGTCACATTTGGGATGACCAATAAGAGAAACAGAAACCGCAAACCATTCCAATGGGTTAATGTTATACAAAATGCAATTAGGGATCTGTTAAGTCATCAAGGTTTTGACGATTTTTTTTGCTTTCAAATATTTAAAATACATAACATACACTATGTGCTTCGCTCAAATTTTGCATCGATTGCCAACTGGTCTAAAATTAATTCCAAACCATGGATATAGTCGTATGTATGTACATACACGTATGCATGTGTGCATGGAAAATAAATAATAAATTAAAATAAAAGATTCTCACCGTTGTTGTCACAATTGGTCTCCCACGGGGAAAGGAAGATACAGCAATACACAAGCAAACGAATATTTAATTGTACGCAAAATATTGTTCTTCTGATCGTCAATCCGGCAGAAATATTTTCGTTTCCTTTTGTTGCTTCCAATTTTACGAAATGTCATCTGTTTGCAGGAAATTGTATGTTTCCCTTTGCTCTTGGTAACTGATTCAATATTAAATAGTTCTAGCAGCAAATTTGCATTCAATTGCACTTACTTTAAGTGAACGAAAAAATAATTTAAAAAAAAACAAAAAAAAACAACAACAACAACAAAAACAAAATAAAAGACCCTATCGACGATGTGGTTGATTTTTTTTATTTTTATTTTTTCCTCTTGTCGCTTAGTACTCGTAACATTTCTCAGATCATTTTTATTATCTGCTTTATCTGCTCAAAGGAAACTAATGAAACGAAACATTTGTTCGTAAGGCACTCGTTATTGAAAATTTTAGAGCAGACAACTACAAGGGTCTCTTGGCCAACGTAATAGGGAAATGCAAATGTATTCTCAAAAAAACAAAACACACACGAACGATGGGAAGAAAAACGCCATATTTCTTCTCACATTCGTTTAAGTCTCTTGCAAGTCTTGCGTTTCCTCGGTGTTTTTGGTCTTTCCGATTTTTAGTAGTTAGTGCCCTTTGTTTTTTTGTTTTTTCTTTTCTTTTCTTTTCTCTTCCACACCCTCTAGCTATAGAATTTGTATTTTGCAAACATATGATTAATAAGCTTATAAATATTTTCAACTACTTGTGTTTCTTTTTCGATTTCTTAACAATAGAAAGCGATTACCGAGATCGACTAAGAGAAGAGACAACGACAACGACCACGACGTATTCGTACTCGCATTCGATAGTTTATTTTCTTTGTTGTTGATTTTGATAGGTCTTCTGCATCTATGGATTATCCAGTTGATATTTCATTTTTTTAATTTACCACTTGAAAAATTCATTTCATGATTTAATGGAAATAATCATTTGCTGCCCATTGTGGGCCATTTTGCCACTGTATCACTGAATTTTTGCCAATGAAATTACGACGTTGTGAAAGAATACACCGTACAGCAGACGACGGCAGGTTCTTTGTTTATTTTTGTTTGTAAATTACTTGAAGCAATTTTTCGATTTATATTAATCTTGTGAGAGGTAAATTTTCATTATATGATTTAGGGGCTATTTAATTTGTTTTTTTTTATTCACTTTTCATTGGAAGAAAAAAACCTCAACAAACTCTTTCATTGCAATTTCGTATTTAAATAAAAAAAAAAACAAAAAAAAAAGAATACGTCTACTCCATTGCAAGTGGGTACTTTGGTGGTGAAATTGGTGATGGTTGGTTGAGCTCTGTGGACTGTCATTTGCTAATTGGTTTAGTGATGCCAAGTCACGGTAATTTCATTTTTTATTGTTTATATTTTAAAATTGAAAATTGTATCTAATGCCGTATCTGCATGGCAAAGTAGGGAAGTTGAATCGCAATAATTATACAATTAATACAATAAATAGTAAATCTTAGTCCTGCAAGCTAAAATGATCAGTAGCATAATACTGGCTTTCGTCGTCATGGAGCTCACAACCCTATACGGAAGAGATAAAAAAAAACCTGATGAATCAGCTAATAGCCTCAATTAATAATGATTAAAGGACAACAACCTTCAGATCTGCACTTGAAATGTTCTTAAAGTGCGATGGGGTGGGTCGCGAAAAAGAAGGGTGGAAAACTGTGATATATACCATGGTGATTGCTATAGGGAACAGAAACAGCACTTGTTTGGGTGCAGATTTGGCATGCCACGTATTTAGACAGAAGTCTTGATCTTCCGACACGTGATCAAGCGTCGATGACAATCCACCTTAAGGCTAAATTAACTAGTATAAGCCTAATAAGCCACCAAAAAATCGTTCTACGAACTGCTTGACAAGGCATATGCTCATATGGGCATGTAAATTAATCTCGATAAAAATTCTCAAAAGATAAAATGCGAATTAATTATAATAAATTATAAATTGCCAAACAATTTACTTGAGTATATTCCTACGCAATATACTGCCGAAACTGGTATCCGTACCTTAACTCATAGATATCGTAGTTTATGAAAGAAGGCGGAAGGTGTAATCTCTGCACGAGAGCAAAAATGTCAAAGAGTTCTTATCACTGCAGATTTTAATAATACTCGTAGCAATCATCTATAAACAGCTAAAAGAGCAATTTTTCCTATCTGTGATCGCTAACAGCAACGATTTGCACATTTCAATGTAGAAAATATCATAATGCGGGTAACTCATGCTTCAGTACTGTTGTATCTAGCTCATGTGTTGGGGTGCAATCATTTGAAGCTCCTGCTATTTTTCAATTATAAACTATAACGCTATCGTTATATTAAAACTCTTTCAGAGTTCGTTTGCAATTTAAGTATTATATAAGAGTCAAGGTCCAAGGATGGTAGTTAAATAAGCTTTCTTCAGAGAAGTACCTATCTCCTTAGATCAAATAAAATTGATATGATAAGAAAACAAATGTTTTTATAAACATTAAGCATACCAAAGACTTATTATGTATTTTTTGATGTTAATTTAAACAACGACACAGCAAATCGCGGGGCACAGAAGGGCTCTTTTTCCGCGTAAAATATTAATCGACCTATTTATACCTCCTCATGTCATGGAAACTATCAAAGAAAGAGTGAGTAAATACTCGTACTTGGACTACAGAAAGTTGGGGAGGAGTTAGAATTCATCGGTTTAAATGGTCGGGACATATAATGCGATGCAGCTCGGAAAGTTGTTGACTCCCTAATCAAGAAGAAAGAATTTTAGAGCTCTAGGAGCAACAGAAAACGGACGAGCACCGGCTTCGTAGAGCGAAAAGGCTAAGATCGAGCAAATTGAGAGATGCTATAAAATGAAAGACGTTTGGAAGGTAAAAAGAAACGTACAAACGGATGCTTGCAAGGACGAAGAACAAAACCTACTGGTAGACTCGCCGTCAGTGCTGGGGATATTGAATAATGGGGATGACGATTAACATTCCGCTGAAAGCAAAACGAACCAATCAACCTAGACAACGATGAGCAACAATTCCGGGTACCCGACGCCGGGGAATTGAGGAAAACCATCATCAGTCTTCCAAGCTGTTTAAGGGGGCCTGAAAAGAGTATGCACTAAATGATGTCTAAAATATGGTCCCACGAGAGCATGCCATACGAATGTAACCTCGATCCATAAGGAAGGACATGCTCTGGATTACGTAAACTACACAGGCATCGTCCTCTCAACATCGCAAATAAAATCATGGACATGGACATGGTTTCAGACCTGAAAAGTCCACGACTAAATAGACTTTTCCAACAGACATCACATATTGCAAAGTCTTCAAATCCATCATAGAGGGAAAACGCAGCAGAGGGACTTTAATCAATCTGGAATATAAATTGAAACCACTTAACAAACAACTGGCTAGAGGGTATGTTGGTTGAGGTCCAGATTCACCCGGGACTGAATCGCAACCCAAGTTAGGAAGTAAATAAGGATAGGACCTACCATCCGCACCGGACACAACAAAAACCTTCAATGTAGAGAGCAATAAAACATCAATCGAGTGATGTACATTTGTAAGTACTCGTATTGTAATAAAATTGTCCTTTCTTTGACAAAATATTGCAGTTTTCAACGAGTATAATATATTACGAATTCCACTAGTTCTATTGCCTTTGAGGAAAAGCAATTCAGGAAAAGAACGTTAACATACAAATACATGAGGAACATTGAAAAATCAATAAAATATGTATGCCAAAGACCAGAAGCATTATCGACAATTACGAGTATGTTCACAAAATTGTGCCGAAGAAAATTCAAATCCAAAGAGGAATGACTAAGCCGTACACATGTCTGTCTGTATGTAGGTGCAATTAAAATGTTTCCTAAGCTCGTTAAATAGACCAATAAAATGTTCTTTATCTCAAGGTGCTTATGTTGCCTTTTGTACGTCATAGAAAATTGTGAAAATTTTTTTTTAACGAAAAAAAAGTCAAATTAATGACGTCAGATCCTGTAGGAACTATAATACATAACATACGTATACGTATGTATGTACATATATGTATGGGTATTTCAATGTAGGGGTGGTATCGTTAACACAAATTCGACACTCAATGCATATTCATCCACCGATATTCCTATATACAATCAAAAGAATAAGCCATGTTCAACCCTTCATAAGGAAGAATTCGCAGCAACTCAAGGTTGCCAAAAGCCATAGAGACGACCGACGTCATTACATCAATAGTAGGGGTAAAGCCAGGAAAAAGCTTGCTCATTCATGAAGGGGCTGATTGTGTCATATTAAAACATACTCGTACGCTTATGCAGGTATGTACAACAGAACACTGTCCATTTATTGTTTGTCCTCTTTTCAAATGCATCTACAATATAAATCTCATACATATATAAAAATTGGTATTATATATGGTTTTATTCAAATGATTTTAATTAAAAAAAACGTAGAACTTGATAAGAAAAACTGTCCGCTCGGGTACCTCCAGAATGATTGGATTCTATTGTGTGGTGTGATTTGCAGTCACTGTCATTCATTGCACCTGGTTCCTTAGGCTTTGATCCCATTCTTTCTTTAAAATCAATCTGAGTACAGCTTTCTGATTGTACAAATCGGTACCATCCGACAGAGAGACGGTACTCTTTAATATGGAGAATCACTTCCTTTTTTGAAAAGTTCATTAGAGTGAGCATGAACTTGAACGCTAAGGTGCCTACAATGTTTTTTTTTATCTTTATCTTGGCTGAAGCCCAGTCGTTACGTGAATCACCTTTTTGTCCAGTAAAGGGACAAGTTAGTGATATGAAGAATCAGAATTGCCGCCGATGCGCGTTTGTTGACTACACGTCGATCACAGAAATTGAGTTTCTCACATGCATGACGTGAGAAGCCTATAAATGAAAAATGAGGTACATTTCCACATTTGTTAATAAGTAGAATTGCCATATTTTTGGCTAATCCAATATATTATACGAAAAGCCTCCCTATTCAGGACAGGAGGCATCATTGGAGCCTATTCCCTTGAAAATAAAATGGTGAGTACTGTTGAAAACTTAAAGGTCTTGATTTGAGTGATGTATGTTTCCAACAAGCCGCTCCTACATGTCACACAAGTGGCAAAACCATTGCTCTTTAACGAGAAAACATCATTTGTTAATTTTTGGGGCCATGTGAAGGGTGGGACTTATGCCAACTCTCACCAGCCCCCTGAAGCTTTCCAAGTCAACATATGTGCGAAAATATGATGAACAATTTTATAAGAGCATGGACGGAACAGACGGTCACTTGGCTGATATAGTGTTTATCTTATCAATTCAAATTTAGATGACTGCCCAACGACGTGTGTTGTGAGTCGTTTGTACGTTTTTCCAGAATTGATGGCATCACTATTGTTGAATGATAGTACAGTGCAGAGCTGTATACTTTGAAGTACCAGTACGAGTCCAGTACTTGTACTTGTACTCACAAATTTCAAGTACAATGTACTCCGTACTTAAAAATAAATAAGTACCAGTATTTACCTAAGTATTCTGTTCCAAGTACATTTACTAGGTACTTGAATACACCCCAGTACATTTGTAAGTACTTTGCAAGTACTTTTCAAGTACTTACCTTTTACAAGTTTATACTCAATTTGTAATTTTTGAACCAACTTTTGCCAACAAATTACGGTTCCTAACGATGTTGTGGTTTCGCAGAAAAACTAATTTATTATTATTATTTTTTTTTTTCGAAAGACTTAAGAAAATTAGAGTTAGCTTTCAATAAAACTAATTCCTCGAAATGCTGGTCAGACAGCGTGCTGCGTTTTGGATTAAATATCGGATATTTGTCCAATATTTTCATTCCGCTTCCTAAATGAGTATCAGTTACGTATAGTAAAGGACCTCAGACCTATAAGTATATCATCATTGCTTCTGAAAACTTTAGAACGACTGATCGATATCCATATTCGAGCTACAGTTGATCCAAGACTTCTGTCTACGGCTCAACATGCCTACTGTAAAGGAAAGTCGGTGGAAACGGCTTTGCACTCTCTGACTAGCCACATCGAACGATCCCTACAATATAAGGAGTACACAATGGTTGCTTTCCTAGACATAGAGGGCGCCTTTAACAATGTCAACACATCTGCAATCACGACTGCGCTGTCAACTCTGCAGGTAGACGGCTCACTCGGGGAGCTGATTAATCTAATGCTAATAAGCAGGATAATCAACTTCAAACTGGGTGAGACTTCTGCTAAAAGATATGTCAGTAGGGGTACGCCGCAAGGCGGTGTCCTCTCTCCCCTTCTCTGGAACTTAGTAGTTAACGAACTACTGATATACCTGGAAGCGGGTAGTAGCAGAGTGATTGCCTATGCGGATGACGTTGCCTCAGGAAAGCATCTAAATACCATTAAAGAACTCCTCTAAGTAAATCTCAACAGATTAACCCGCTGGGCAGATCGCTGTGGATTGGGAATAAACCCCCATAAAACTGATCTTGTCCTCTTTTCTAGGAAATATAAAATTCCAATCATAGACCCTTTCAATAAACGGTACCAGTTTAGTTTTCTCCGATACAGCAAAATATTTGGGTCTCATTTTTGATAGGAAACTAAACTGGAAACCTAACATTCAAGAAAGAGTCAATAAAGCTACAATAGCCTTATTCTCTTGCAAAAAAGCCATTGGGAACAATGGGGCCTTCAACCTCGCATAACCCACTGGCTATACATCTCGGTCATACGACCGATACTTACTTACGGGGTGGTGGTCTGGTGGACGGCCTTGGAGAATGCAGTCAACCGCATTAGACTGTGCAGAGTCCAAATAACAGCATGTCTATGCACAAGCGGAGCCCTGCGGTCTACCCCCTCTGCGGCATTAGTTATTCTGTTTCACTTGACACCGACAAGCGACAAACAGTGGACAAATAATTCATTTGGAATGCCAACATTCTTAATACGAGTACATTAGGAATCCTCACAGAGAACATCGATTACACCATACCTGAACTTTGGTTTGACAAAAACCTCCATGTAAGCTTCCTCTCTAGATCATTTTGGGAGGAAGATGCTTTCATGGTGGACAAGTCAATCCATATCTACACAGATGGATCTAAAACAGATAGAGGAGTTGGTACCGGTATTTTCTCAGATAAGCTTAATCTAAGCCTCTCTTTCCGTCTTCCCAAATCACTGTAGCGTATTCTAGGCGGAAATTTTGGCGATTAAAGACGCTCTGTTCTGGCTGAAGAAAAATATGATATCTGCAAAAGGATATCCGCATATTTTCGGATAGTCAGGCCGCCATCAAGTCCCTAGACTCGGTCTCATTACATTCTAAAACCGCCCTTGAATGGCGATCGTCTCTCATGGAGATGGCAAAGCAGTTCAACATTCACCTTTGTTGAGTGCCGGGCCTTAGAGACATTCAGGGAGCTGCAGAGCCGATGAACTCGCCAAAATTGGAACCACTCTACCTATTCTACCGAAAAGGGTAGTATAGGTATACCAATCGCTACGTGCAAACTTACATTAAAGCTGGATGCCAATAAAAGAACAGACCTTAAGTGGACTGCTGGCAAACATGTCTAGCGACCAATCAGATCTTGCCAAAGCTGGATCTGAATCGCTCTAAGTGTCTGATCTATTTAAATAGGAAACATCTCAGCGCCATAATAGGTGTCACTACTGGACACTGCCTCATAGGCAAGCACGCAAGAAGGCTTGGCGCTTTTAGTAACGATTTCTGTAGAAGCTGCATGGACGAGGAAGAGGAGGAGATAATCCCCCACCTACTCTGCACATGCCCAGCTCTCTCTCAGAGAAGGAAGCTTCATCTAGGAGCTGCGAAACAAAAACTGGCCAGTTAGCGGAATAATGCTAAAGGAGAAAGCCAAGCAATTACACTTAAAACTTCATGAAAACAAAGCCAATTTCTATGCGAGTGATGGTTGGTTTATGCGCTTTAAAAAACGTTATGGTATTCGTCTTTTGAAAATCACTGGACAGAAACTTTCGTCATAACCTGAATTAGTGGATCCATTTAAAAAGAAACTTAAAGAAATAATTGAAGAAATGCAGCTTTCCAAAGATCAGCTCTATAATGCTGACGAGTCTGGTTTATACTGGAAGCTTTTGCCGGAAAAGACTTATGTATCAGCTTCAGAGAAAAACTGCTCCGGGCATAAAGACGGGAAAGCAACGAGTTACGTTTTTGTGTGGCGCAAATGCTTCAGGATTTCAAGATTTTGATTACCCAACTGACTATAAAAATTCAAAATGGATGACGCAGGCCATTTTCTCACAGTGTTTTCACAATTCATTTGTTCCTCAGGTAATGACTGCAAATTTTAATCGATGTTAAAGTTTCTACATAAAATGTGAATAATCTTAAGTCACAAAGTTTCTCAGCCAACAGAATTTGTCAATTAAGGCTCTCCTTCTGCTAGATAATGCCCCTTCCCATCCAAGCGAAGGGGATCTAAGATCAGAAAACATGTTACCGTTCATGCCACCAAATGTTAGCCCTCTCATACAACCAATGGACCAAAACGTGATAAAAATTACAAAGCTTCACTATAGAGCAGCCTTGGTTTTAATTAGTTCACTTTAGCGAATGCTCACTGTAGAATCATAGGCCATAGTGGCTAATGGCGTGTTGCAGTGGTTAAGTTCGTCGACTCTAAGCCAAGATTTTGGGTTCGATTTTGGGATCCTAAATTGAAAAACAGGATTTGTCTATTTTCTTTCTAGATACTTTCCTCTCTATGCACAAAAAGACAAGAAAAAAATCACAGTGATGGGAGAGACTTGGCTTTGGTCCATTTTCTTCGACATCGAAAATACTATGAAAAATTATAAAAAGAATATAATTTGGACTCTGCCTTTGAGTCTTCATTTCTATATCAAATTTTTAATTTTATGATGTGTTGCTTTTCACCGAACGCATTGGGGCTATGTTTCATTGAGCTCAATCGCATTACTTTATTGGATACTCGAATCTTTGTGTTTTGTTTTAGCCAAAACTTGTACAGATCTAATCAGTGACGAGATTCACGTTCTTGACTATTCTCTGTTCATTCGAATTCTCCGCTTTTACTCGTACATATGTACATATATTGGCCTGGTTTCGGGTCTTCACCATATCCTACGACTGCGCTATGTATGAGTGCTCGTATGTATTACATACAATTATGACGTTTATCACAAGTCTATCCTCTTGTTGTTAGCTCCTTTTCAATGTTATCTAAGTATGGGTACACGCATACGAGTATGTACGTAAGTTACCACATACGTACAATGACTTATAAGGACACAAAAATAAAGCTTAAATGCACTCATTGGTGGGTAGTGCATCAAAGCTCTTTCTGATTTGAAAATTATTATAATTTAGTGCATTAACAGTAAAGGATGCCATAATGAATCAGGTATTTAATTGTATACTTTCATTATTGTCAGTACGTTTAGTCCTTTCTGTATTACAATAGATGCAATTGTACACCTTACTAAAAATCCGGTAGTAGGATTACTTACTCTGGTTCTATTGTACTGATCCCAGAGCAAAAGAATTATTCCAATCAGTGGGCCGACTAGGAGACTATACTATTTTTAGAGACAATGGAGTCTGCATCTATGTATAAATATAGGCAAGTTTGAAAATCTTATAACTATCAGCAACAAGAACAACTTTTCCAATGTCAGCTTGATATGCGCTCACGCCCCTACATAGAGAAACGATTATGCTACGTTACAGTGCTTTTACGAGCTCATATGAACCATGTTCAGGCTTTGAAAACGTCTTAGATGCTTTTCATGCCAAAATTGGAAAAGAGGAAATCTAGAAATGGGCTATCTCTAATTGTCTTTGATGTGGGGCGGAAAATCATTATAGCTAACACAGTCGCCTTCTCTATCTCGATAATCACAAAGGAGCATGACGGTCAATCAAATTGATCTTGTTGAGGTCGAGGTAGCAATTTAGACTCGGGTAATGCCACAATGAGGAATAAGTAGGGAGATTTAACGTTGAACGACTGAAATCGAAAGAAGCCGCCGGAGAATTTGACGGTGGCGTATCCCGCAATCCCGTATCCGTATTGCTATTTCCACCACCAGTGCTCCACTGAAATCACCAGTAGCATCCCGCCCATTCACACTTTCAACCGTAACACCCATATCGCTATGAATGCTCATCAGTATACCCTCAAGCCCATTTTCGGACGTACTCTAAAATATCGTGATTCGTTCCTAAGCCGTACAATCCGCTTACGGAATGCCCTGCCGATCTCTGAATTTCCTGGTCGTTATAACTTGCAAACATTTAAAAACAATGTACATCGGTACCTCTCTTTTCTTCCTCCCTAAATTTCCCTTGAGCGCGCGCTGATTATAAAAAAAAATCTCGACAAGTCCTATTCAACCAGCATCATGTGCTGAAGACCAGTGTTTTCCCTGGGTTTCCCCCGATCAAGAATCTAAACAAAATATAACGGACAAAACAAAAGGAATTATTACCTCATGTGGTAGACGAGCATTGCTGGAAAATCCACCCTCTCCGGAGGCCGTCTCTACGGATTCTGAGGAGAGTTGACGGGTATCGTGATCTCCACCAAGTAGATCTCAAATAACTACGTTTGAAATACGAAGTCCGATGACACCGATAAAAGCCTCAGTTAAGAAAATATGGAACTTCGGTCCAGAACTTAAGAAAGAGCTGGAAAGACTAAAAGCCAAAGCTCGGAAAGTGTCTGCAGTAAGTTGTAATTGGTCAGGCAAAGCAAACTATGAAACGGACGAAGAGGACTTAAGTCGTGAAACGGACTGGATATTGCAGAAATAACAGAGTGAGAAACTTAAAGCCGGTTTCTCACCCAAAAATCGTCACTCAACAATAAACCGGAAAAAAGGACTTAAGTCGTCAGACGCACTGGATACCGCAGAGACGACCAGGCGAGACACTTAAAGCCGGTTTCTCACCCAAAAATCTTCACTCAACAATGGACATAATAAATACTCATTCTGCAGAAAACCGAAATCCCAAGCATCGGATTACAACAAACTTCAAAACAACAACATATGGAAAGTCAACGACAAACAGACTGACAGCTATCGCTTACTGTCTCGAAAGTTAAATACCGAGCAAATTCAATGGTACACTTATGACAACAAATCGGAAAGGCCAATACGTGTCATACCATTTTACTCTGGCTCTCAATCAGGCTATAGCTGCTTCCTGCCCTCTTATTCAACCTAGAAGCAAGAAAAATGGGGACATGAGCACGCTTAGAAACGTTTGTAGAAATTTTTCCAACCAAGCAAAAAGTACAAGAAAGGTGACAGACTGGGACTCATATAAGGAATTCATCTTATGACAACCTCAAGTGATAAATCACTCAACTTGCTACTGGACACCCACTTTCCGGGCAGCTCCCTATTCACGCCCAGTGACAACCCTAGTAGGAGAACAAAAATTCATCATCTGATTACAAGAAACAAGCTGCTCTGGGTGCTGCATAGCTTCAAACCATACAAGTCTGCTGGGACCGACGGTATAATACCAAATGTCCTCAGATAGAGGAAGGGAGCTTTCTTTTACAATGGCTTAAGCGTTCGAAACAATATAGACGATAACAGTGCCGTATCTCAGGTGGTAGACCAGCTTCATCAGAAGCTCAACTTGGTTGCAAGAGTAGGAGGATCACAGATCCACCTGGCATTAAAATGGGCCGATAGGTCTAAGTGGATTGGTTGTTCCAACAGACAGAAATATTGTCATGGACACTATCTAGTAAAGCTAGAGACAGAAGCGGAATCAAGACCTAGGAGTAGGTCAGGAATACAATCCGGTGAAAATCCTGTCGTTGAATTTATTTTTTTCTGTTTCATTTAAAAAGACAAAAGGCTTTTGAGGACAACGATTTGCTTGAAGTACGATAGATTTTTAACGATTCCACATGAACATACAACACTGTCATCAATTTGAAGTCAGCACTGTATCAATATATTCGGCAATGAAAAGCTCTATTACCCCTACTGGGGCTATAATTTCATTTCTGAAGACTACAAAAAGCCCTCGACAACAAAAGTACATGTTTTCTGTTTGGTAGTACATACTACTACCAAAGCGAACATACAAATTAAAACAACAAAATATGAGGAATAAGTATGGGAAATCACCGGGAAAAAATCGGGTGCAAACGAAACATAAAATATCTATAGTAATGGAATAGTTATATTCGAATGGATATCTAAAACTTGGAGAATAGTCGTAGACCTTCTCCGAAATATTCTTATTCTAGTTTTAGTTTGAGCTTAAGTGTTGAATCGTGTGTACACTGTTGACCGAGTCTCGATTATCGAATAGATATAGTGAACTATCTCATTGCATATTAGTAGCTGACTTACACAGATTCAAGTGCGTGTGATTTGTTTGTCTGCTAAATTAAAAAAAATATATATATATTTATATCTATACAATATTAAAAGTATTAAGTTAAAGAAAAAAACATTTTTTAAAATATGTAATCCTGTTTTCGAGAAGCGTGAAAATATCACAACATAGGAAATACGAATGTGTAATCGTTGTTCATCGTTTTATTCTTAGGAAAGTTAAGGAAATCTTAACTTATTAGCTACTAGTGCAGGTGGTTGACAAAATTGTTATATATGTATACACTGTGCAGATAAAATATGATATTTATGAATCACCCAAAAGATGGCACCTGTATCGAAACTGCAGTAGAAATGACAAAAAGATAACACTCATAGCCCGTTGCATAGATATGTTATTCGTATATGCGATTTACTATTACAAATTAGTGCACCCGTACACCTCTATATTGGCCTTGTCCTTTTTGATTGAAAAAAAAAGTATTTCATCTCTGATCTTTAAAGGTACAATATGATTGTATCGGGATTTATGTTTAAAAAACGAAACGACCGGTAGGAGCATTTAGCCGAGTGCCATCAGTTTAGCGTCCTATAAGGTTACCTGTAAGTAGTCAAAAGTTTAACCTGTTTGTTACATCATTTCCAATCCAACACTCATGTTGTCTGTATGTGTGTGTGTGTGTTTTTTTTAAGGCATTAAGGCTGAAAACCTCTTCGTTGTATAGAAATCAGTTTAATCCTTTCCAATTGTGGCTGGTGTCATATATGGTAATGATAAATCAATTAATCAATTACCTAACTCTATGGTTGCTGGCAAGCTGCCAGTTCTTTTCTCCATGAAAACCATTCAGAATTGTTGAAGAGTTATTCACCCCAACATATACATTTGTTACTACTCAAAAGATTGTATTATACTTAAACTTACAAGTGCCTTTATATAAAAAGGTTTTCCTAATTCAATAACCTAGAAGCTAAAAGCTAAACTCTTGCACAAAAACAAAAAAATCCTATTACATAACCATACGAGTACATGTATTGTAATTGGGTTCAAATCCACAGTGAACTTTATTGACTTGCAAATTTTAAAATGAAAACTCTTACAGCACTAAAATGTGACTATTGCCACATGCAAATTGTGGCCAGTAAATTTCATGCAGCATTTATTTTATTGTAATTGGTTTGATGGAGGTATGCACTACACTCGATAATTTTTAAGACTTTTCGAATTAGTCCTTAGGACTTAATATTTGGCAAGTCATTTGAATCTTCTTACATTGTTGCCACGGAAATTCTTCGAATAAGCCATTTTCAATCAAATTCAAGTTAACAAAAATGCGAACTTAAGCAAAGAACTACTTTTAGTGACTTCTGAAGGAAAAATCAATATTTCAAAATGTTTGTGGGCTTAAAACTCTGGTTCTATTCTATTAATTTTATCTTTGCAAAAATAGATTCATTTACATATAAAAGAAATCACAAAAAAGAAAAAAAAAACCCATTAACGTTATGTAATGGCTAATGGTACATAAGTCGTGTTTTGGTCAGCAATAGCAACAGCAAAGGTGACATAAAACACCAGAAACTTTATTTTCTATCTTATTTATGTGTCATAGTGGTTTGCCTTTTAGTTATCTTTTTCAAAGTGAAATAAAAAAATAATTGCAAAAAGCAAAATGTTGACAAAAAAGGACTTTAAATGTGAACTGAACTAGTTTTTTCACATTGAAGCTGCTTCATACTCGTTCTACTTGAATGGTTTCTACGACTCAACTTGACTTCGAATCCAGGTATGTTTTACCAAAAAAAGACCAATATTTAAATTGTGGCCTTCCCGGAGGTGAAGTTTCTGGGATTTTTGGCTTTTGTGTGGAATCTTTGATATACGAAACTGATTTTCTATGATTTTTATTGAAAAACTTTCTTCTGATCCATTTCATTCGTAATAGTCGAGGCATAAGTGCCAATCTACGGTTGCCCTCATTCCCTCATCTACTATAAAACCTAATCCTCAATCGGCTGCTGTCGAATTTAGAGGATGCGAGATGTGGTTTTATAGCTTACACTGATAACGACAGTGGGTTATGTGTGGGGAAAATACCAGCAAACAAAGTTTAACATTCTCTAGTGTACCTTGAACGCGTAGCTGGTCATCTTCTTAAGAAAAAAATCAAAGTGAGTGCCAGGTATATAGACATCATCTAGAAATAAAGTCATCCACTGAGCCTCACTAATGACACAGACGGACAGATGTAAACCATTTAAAAAAAAGTATCAGTGGAGCCTTAAGAACCTTTCCAATTTCTAAAGTTTGCTTAATTTTTGTGGCACTAAGATTGCAATTAACTTTGCGATTAGGCTGAGCTGAGAGCTAAGTGCAGAACATGCCAGAGTACTCACGCCAAGGTACGAGTAATTTCAATAAACTGAAATTTACTGCAACCCTGACATCAGCACATGGATTCCATAACGAACGAACGAAGACAAGGCAAAGTCTGTCTCAGTAGGTCTATTTTCATCTTCTCGGATGGCTCTAAATCCTCCAGTTTATCTGCATACATACTGTAAAATCTTTAATCCTCTGCTTAACTTACTCTAAATCCAGTGCCCTCGAGACAGTCATGTAGCGATCAGTTCCTTAACATCGAACATCTTCTTTGATGAATTATATAAACACCAGAAAAATCTGACTCACAACTTACAGCATAACCTCTGGACACTGTGCCATCGCAATTGTTTCTGCAGGAGCTGCTGGGGCAAAGAAAAAGCGGAATCTGTGGTAGATTTTTTCTGCAATTCTCCTACTTTGGCACGCACCATGTCTGACAAAATATGAGTTTTGGTCTATTTTATGGTTTTATGAATGTCATCTGACATTTAGACTCAGTCTATTTCCCAATGGTTTCTTATCAAAATCTCAAAGATAACCTATATGTGAATAGGTATCTTACCGGGTGGCACGTATCATATGCAGCACAATGCATTTTAAATGCATCAATTTGCATGCGGAACAATTTACCTAATACGAGCAAATGTTTGAGTACACAAAATGAATAGATTCATTCTCACGGGTAAATGACCACTTTTGACAAGTACATTTATGCAAATTTCCCACGTAAAAAGTTTTTCACGTCAATTGTTTGCCATCACGGAGTGAGACTCGCTCGAAAATCGTATTGTCGTAATTAGCCAGTGAAAACGCGGCTACAAAAAGGCTGCTGAAAATCACACGAAATTTTGTGTATCGTACCGTGAAGTTGGAACATTGTTGGAACCACACAAATCATTAAAAGCCACAGAGAGTAGGTAGGAGTACATTATTTTTTCGGAACACATTTCTCACATTTTTGAGGCCTTAGAAGTTGCTAAGGTAGACTTTGCTACTTATTTCGATTTTTAAGTATACTGTATCAACTGATCGTTTCTTTCTGGATCTTTGAAAAGTCCTTGTTTATTCGAATATTTCCTTGAGCCCTGCCCTATAGATTTATGTATGATATATAACAGTTTAAAGAAAGTTTTTGTAAGCATTGTTTGGTTGTAGTTAGCATCACTAAATCTATGCAGAGTTGATCTGGGCCTAACTAGGTTCTACGAATGGTCATGCATTTCTACAGGGTGTAGAGGGATGAGTTAACATTTATTATGCATCTAATCCCTCTCTCTCAAGGCTTTTTTCAAATCAAACGAATTACTTCGTAATGTCCCAAATGTTGGTCTTATCGTAGTGGTTCTGTTCATTGACTACTATGCAAAATGTCATGGGTTTGATCCCTGGGTAATAGACTGAAAAAGAAAAAAACAAATTGCTAGTGATAAAAGTCGCTCTCTATGTGGATAGAGTGGCAAGACGAGTAATACAGCGAATAGGGGATAGTCCGTAGCTATACCAGACTGTGAAATTTTGAGCACATGCCACGGTAGTCTTGAGAGATTCTTTCGAACTCTTCCCTCCTAAGTGGGATTTTCATCTAGCGAAGATTTAGTTTTAAGTTTTGTAATTGTTGCCAGTCCTCTACAATTAATAGTTTTCTATGACAATTTGAAAAAGTACACTGAGTTTGCATGTGTCTTGATGTTATTTTTTACAATTTCCGTTCGACCACGCTTTCCAGATTTCTTTTCGTTCCTCGAAACGCTTTTCCTTTTTTTGTGTGTTGGGTTTTTTTTTTTGGCTATGTAATGTACTCATTTTGACCGCTTAATGCATAAACAGTATTAGTGCAATATAATGCAACAAAGAGGGTTGCAAACATTTAACCTACTATGAGTTTAGCAAGATGTATTGTACTTATACATATCTTATCCTCTTGACATACCCCCTTGACACAAACGTGTGGTTTTTCCAGGACAATAAGAAAGTGTTCTCAGTTCTAACTGAACTTTCATTGTAGTGCTCTAATTTGCACTCAATTGTGTACACGTATGCATGTGTAAATATATTGCTCGCTTATATATATATGTACATATGTAGGATGTGTACCTATCATTGTAAACCAATTAGAAACTACAGAACCACATACGATGACTTTTGTGCTACTTTTAAAGTTCTTTACAAATTGAAATCACCAAATTAGGTGCCACAGGATACAAATATCAAATAAAGAGGTTGTAGTCCTTTTACAAAAAAAAAAAAAATATAGAAATGTATGCCAAGCTATGAAACTGAGTTTAGAATTTAGAGGATGATAGATCCTTTCACTATACTATAGCTCGGAGTGTCATTTGTGCTCGGAAAGTTTTTGCCTCTTTAATGTTCCTAAAACGGATTCATTCATTCGCTCATGTCCTGTTAGGGAATATGAATTAAGAAATAAAAGAAGAAAGAGATCAAACATTAAGCCCTGTCCCTATGTCGAATCCGAAGCGCTTTGCACCGAAGCACCGAAGAAATAATTTCTGAAACTCCCCGTTTGGCACGAAATGGCAAGCCTCTGAAAGTCAAACCATTTGCCTGTCACTAATTTTCTCATTCTGTTACCTTATGAAGGCGGCCAGAAAATTCCATCGCCATGTTCACAAAATGAAGCTTAATTATTGGGATCCGAAATGCTAATTTTTTCTTTAAACTTTAGGCTGCTCAGGAACCCCCAATCCGCTAAATCCCGCCTTAAGCGATACTCTCTGTACGAGCTGGATCTTGTACGACTGACCGGGGCTGAATTGACAAATTAAGATCTTCTGCCAAACTTTCACTCACAGCGACTACAGTTTCTTCTAGTGCCATACTTCCATGTAGAGTATGCAACGTACACCATCTGGAGACTTCGATATACAATAGAAATGTTTAGTAACTTTGACAACCGATCGGCTTCAGTAAGCACGATTTGGAAACATCAATTTAGCATAATTTCAACCATGAATATACGAATAATTGAAAGCGAACCAGATTTTTGGGAGCAAATTCTGTTGACCGCCGAGGCTGGCGTTTCGGAGGTTGGTTTTTTGGCGACATCCCAGTTCTGTCCAATCGAGCTGCAAATTTTGCTGTGCCGGTTTCAGCCGGAGTTGTTACTTAGCGACTTTTGCACATTGTATTCTGGTAAAACCGCCGATGGTCTTATTTTTGTCGATGACAGAAGGAGTTCCAGAAGCTTTCTTCCTCTTGGTCCAGCTCGGGATGGAAATAGGGAGAGTGAAACCTTTATCATTCGCGCCTTCGCCAGCACTTGCTGTCCCTTTGCACCCTGCGTTAGTCCCACGTCTGCGTTTTCTTTTCATTTGCCCTTAGACGATAATCTTTCGTCCTTTTCGGTTTCCTAAGGCAAGCCATCAGAAACAGCACTTTATCCACGGCTCAAGTGGTAGTGTTCAGGTAGTGTTAGCTGGTTCATTACCAGCCGCGTCCAAAAGACATTCCTTTTTTCAGGACACTAAAATCACGTAAGGTGTGTGGTTGCCTAGAATACAATACAAATAAATCAGTTAACCACTGAGCCTAACAATCCTTCTTCCTATCTTTGTTCCATCTTAAGTTAAGTTAACTCAATTTAAGTTGAGTGTTAAGTTCTTTAAACAAAAAAACAAGACAACTCTTGTCTATTCGGATGGAGTTTAACTATAACAGGCCGAGCCTCTTCGGTGTCGATATCTAGCAATTCCTGGGTCAGTGCCTTAATCGACGGAGGGGTTTTTAAGTATATTGGTTGGGGCCTCCGGTCGAAAAGACCATGGGTAATACCTTGAGTAATACCCATAAGGTTCACCTCCATACTGTTAACCATTTTACGTCTGGTTCGATGAAAGCTTCCTTTTTCTTTCAGCTCTTCAGGTCTTAGATTCTTTATAATTTCTTCTATAAAATCTCATTAAATAAGAATAAGTTAAAAACTAAATGATTTTTGATTAGGGAAAAAGTGTACGAGTATACTTGTGAATGCTAACCATCATTACCGCTCTACAACGAAATCATTGCATTTTGCTGGCAGATATGCTACATTTTTTCTCTATTCGTCCTCAAATTGCAAAAAAAAAAATTCTTTGTATAATGTATTTAAAGAAAGAAAAAAGAACATAATAATAAAAGGTTTTTAATTCTACCCTTAGAAAAGAGAAGTAAATCCAATTAAGAAGGATCTAATGTTATGTGGTCTTTAAAGGGCAGAGCTTTCAGTACTCATGCCATATGGTCGTCTTTAAAAGGCCGAGCTTTATTTCATCTTGTCAACAACAAATGCTGGCCACCAACACAAAACGAAGGCGAATATGTGTCAGTGTTACAAGCTTGCGAAGGACCGAACCGAAAGCAATTTTTACAGAACCAAGGGGGTGCTTTTGGCTTCTTTTTTTTTCGTACTCGTATTCGTATTCGTATTCGTGTTGGTGTGCATAAAAAGCGTCGGCGCTTTTTGTGGTGTATTCTGGTGGTTTAGATGTATTCATCTTTTGCGCATAATCTGCAACCCGAACACGGTATTCTGGTGTACCTCTAGTTTACTGTTCCTCACTTTGTTGTTGTTTGCCTTCCACTTTACTGTTTTGTCAGATTTCTTGTAGCTAACGGTTTGCAAACCAGCAGAAAGGACGTTGTCTCAATTCGGGAAAAAGGGCTTACGTAAACATTATTTGAAATTAAAAAAAAAAAATACAATTCTTACTCAAAAAAAAGGACTTCAAACTTAAATCAAATTAAATTAATCTTTGTTCCTAGTGCGATAAAGTTTCATGAAAATATACGATAAAATTTAACAAAAAAAAAAAAACGATTTAAGACTTAAAGTGTTTTTACAATTTTAACTTAAAGAGCAACTTCGGGTCGATTTTTGCTGAAAAGAAATTCACCTTTAATACTTGCTCGAGCAGGCAGTGGTGTGCAGACTGTTGATATTAAAACGAAAACTAGCTTTGTTTCTTCATTACATAACCTTAAAAAAATTAATTGAGTGGAAAACTTATTTAATTTGTTGGTTGGTTAGGTTTCTTTTGTTTTTTTTTCATTGTAATTGCGGATTTTTAACAGGAAACTGAACTGAATATGATCAATTGAAGGAAAGAAAAAAAAAGACAGTGATAAAAACTAATAAGAAATAAAACATCGAAAACAAAATTCAGTGATTACTCACATCTAAAGCTACAATAAACATCTAGTGAAAAAGGATACGCAGAGAGAACAACACCATGTCACCTATTGTTCAAAGGATTCTCATCTTACTGGGGATGGTGTTCTGCCTCCAATTCCAAGGTAATTATGAATTCTTATAATTTTATCAAATATTTGTTTAGCCCGCAATAAGATTGTGTAAAAGATATTCTGTTTGAAATGAATTTTCCAAATATAGTGGGGATTTTCTGTGGAAATGTAGGTCATTTTTCAGTGAGCTATTTAACGTATATTTTCTGTTTAATTTATTTTTTTGCTTCTATTTGTGAGACATAAAAGAAATTAGCACAAATCGATAAGGTTTTATTGGTGATTATGAACGCTTTACTAGGGGGTAACCATTAGTAACAACCGAGTTTTACATAATTATTGAAGTTTTATGTAAGGATGAGGTGGCAGTTACTTCACTTACGAGTAAGTCATCAATTTACCGTGTTATTGCAGCTTTTGCTTTCTTAAGGAGATAACAAATTAAGTTGCTGCGAATGTTATACAACAGCAAAGAAAAAAAAAAAGAAATAAGAGAAAATGGTTAGGTAACTTCGAGCTCGAGGGCGAACAGATTCAATAAAGCATTTTATTTTACAGAAATCCAAAAGATCTAATAAAGATGTTTGATTAAATTTATTGCGGTTTGGAGCCCCCTTAGTTATTATGGGTTCGTTTGCTTGTTCTATTGTATATGGCTGCTGAAAAATCTAAATTTGTCACTTCCGGGAAAAATGAAATTTATTTTCATACTATACGAGTATATTATGTAACTGGAAAACAGACCATGACTTTCCAAGTATGGACAGACCATTCTGAAGTTGAATTCACAGAATTTTGCTAATTGGACAGAGAAAAAAAACGAGGGGATATCTTTGCAAATATTTTCTACATACCAAGCAAATTCTACTCGTATTCTCAGCCTATTACATAAGGACGATGGACAGTTGAAATTGAATTTTCACTGACGAATGATGTTTTCAAAAATATTTGTGTTTCTTCTTTTGTAACAAACATCTGTAATTGAACGTAGCCATTAGAGACGAAAGCCTTCGCAGCTAGTGCTCAATTAATGTTAGCATATTAATTTTAATTATATGTTAATAAATTATAATAATAATAATAATGAACGTAGCCATCATATTTCTGACTCATTTTGATATCATTGTTTCTTGGAACATTTTTTCTCAAGTGGTTTTGGAAGCCAAGCACCATTACTCGCTATTTGACTGAATTCTTTCACTTGCGTTGCTTTTCCAAAGGAAGGTGGTTATATTGAAATCTTAAAACTTAAGTAAAAAAATGCACTTCTTTAAGTCACCTGGACATGGATTATTCGATTCGATGATTTCAATTCCAGGCATGTACATCAAAAATCAAAAAAATATATAATTTCTTATGTGACCACTCCTTCGGTCTATGAGAAAGTTTTTTGTAGATCCCACAATAACACTGAGGACGGAAAGACTAGTTTTTTTCGTCCAAACATGTATCATGGTAAAGCGCTAAATTTTCGGGCTCAATTTTCGTTCACCTTGTGTCACAATATATTGATATAGGACATCAAAATAAAAGAAGCAGTCTCCTTCTTATTTCATTAACCGTTGATATATGTGACGCATATAATTAAATTTAATGACACTGCTTCACTTGTGGGGTTGACCTTAAAGCAGTTTACAGGCCGCACGTTTTTATCTAATTACGGAGGCCCAGTTTTTGTCTTTCGGCCTCTTTGAAGCTCTATTGAGCCGATTGGCTCTGCCTGAAGTTCCTCTATGTTCTATCGATTTCGTGAATAAGTGTACATTAGACCATTTTTCCTTTATATTTCTCCAACACTGCGAAAAGAATGCTAAGGCTTGGGCCCAAAAGGTTTTTAGTTTTTCTTAGTTAATTAAAGAGAAAAATAACCCCTGACCCCAAAAAAATACCGACTGTCGTGTACAGCAAACCTTTAAATTTATGGAGTGGAACAAGAAATTCTCCGTTTCCTAGTTTGGCATTCGATAACCCCTTATCATTCTATTAAAGAAAACTGTGGGCTGTTTAAACTCAAGACATCCGGCTGTCACACATACTTCGGAGGGTTTTTAATTCGGTCGAACTGCACACCAACTGTTATTTCAATGCACCGTAGCTGAGGGAATTATACTTTAAATTCTTCGTTTCGTACGATGTTGAAGTACTCAGATATGCCCGCTCGTCTTCAAAATACCCGTGTTTCTGCGATAGGATAATAATGTTTATGGATTTTAGGTTATAACTTCTAATTCCCGTGTACCACTGTTTTCGGTTCTTTTTTGCAATTTAATTGTAATTTAGCTCATCGCACGTAATCGATTCCTTATTTCTGATGTACTTCGTCAGCGCTTGAAAGGCTTGCCTTTTGTTCTTTACCTACATTTCGGACTCATAGTTCCATCACCTTTTGAAATACCTACCACAGATTTTGCACTACTCTTACATTTTTCTTCAAAGTATGTGTACTTCTGCTTCTTTCTTTAACGTACTTTGGAACCAGTCTCGCAAATTTAGCGCCTAGAGCTGGTCTCTGGCTTTGTTTAAATTGTGCTAACTTATTTTCTCGGTCCGTTGATAGAAAATGATAAACTTGTTAAGAGAGTTCTAACAAATGTTTAAAAGTGCGTCCAATGAGAAGTTTTTCAATTCAATTCAATTCTTCATACTTCAAACCGTATTCGAATAGAATTAACTGTCTAAATTTAACGGTAGATTCCATTGTAGAAGATTACTCATTTTCATCTGAAGAGCAAGTGACACTGATTGTGAATAAGTGAAGTGTTTGTCGAGCGTCGTCAGTTTTTTTTGTTCGGGTAATAGAGAATTCGAAAGGGATAACTGTCATACGAGCTGTCAAATTTGGCAGGTATATATGACATATGACATTTCTGTCAACACTTGCATTAGCATGAATTGATTTTCCAAAAATTCTTTTGCAAGAGTTTAATAACGTTACTTACTGGACCTTCGCGAGTGCTTCAAACTTAGCAATGCACTTAGGAAATCACAATTCTACTTTTAAACTTTTTTCATTTTTACTCAAAAGCGCCCAAAGATGCAAGCGATAATGTAAGATGCCGCCAATCTCTTAAAAGCGTCAGTTGGCGTTGCCGACTTGGCTTTTAGACGAAAAACACCAAATTCAAACCCTGACCTAGGGCTAAGAGGAGTACCTTAACTAAGGATAATGGCAAATCCGCATCCGGATAAATGCTGTTTCTTATCCGTATAGCAATCACCATAGTATACATCTTAGTTTTTCATCCTTTTTATGTCCGGCACATCCCATCGCAGTTCCTAGATGGCGGTGATACCTGCTTGAGAGCAGTCACGACCCTCTACTAATTGCTCGGCTGCACGTGGCCTGTTAAAGATCCGAACATTCTACGTGCAGATCCACTCTTTTTTTAATCTCTTACGTATAGGGTTGTGAAGTCTATGACGCGTAGGCCAGTATTATGACGAGTAAGGGTCTAATCATGCAGTTACCGGGAACCACCACTTCGCTAACGACTTTCAGAATTCTGAAAATGACTTCTTATCAGTATTGCAAACGGAAATTTATCTCCCTTTCATTTAAAATTCCAGAGTTGCGTAAAAAGTGAACAGGTTGACTGTGGAGAAAATTAAGTTGGGGAGAAAACTGGTTGCACTTACGTGATGTGGTAGTAGAACAGGCATTGGACATAGGCATAGAACATAGATAGGTGGTCAAGGCTCAGGTGCTAGTGTGTTTCGATTTTCGAAAAAAAAAATTAGCATATGCCCAGTCATTATAAGGGTGTTCGTACCCTCTTTACAAAATGTTGTATCATTAATGTAAAAGGAGAAGAAAGAGTATTTAATAACCCTATCAAGATTGAATGAAAAGGAAAGGACGTAAGTGGCTGCCTTGGGGTAAGGCATGAATTTAATGAGGTTTGTAGTATTTGGTTGGATCAAATAATAGACTGAGGAAATCCATTTGTATGAGAGATAGGCGAAATAAATAGGAAATTTTAAGGAATACTGCAGGGAACCTGATAGGATTAAAAGTTTGTGAGAAAAAGGGGCCAAAACCGAAGAAAAGTAGGTTTAAAGGGTAAAATGGTGGCAAAATAGTGATGGTAAACGGGATCGGTTCATGATAAGAACTAAATGCTTTTCGGGATTTCTCATAATTTGAAGCACCGACAAGATTACTATTCCGATTATTTTATCATGGGCGGATGACGCCATATTATATGGAATTACATAAAGATAACCGCAGCTGGATATTTAAATTCAAAACGTTTTGGCTTCTCAGGTGACGAACGTCTTACAGCAATTTCCGCCAAGTACGACACTTATTTTATCGATAACGATGAGCATCGACGGACAAGTTGTGAATACATATTCCGATTCGCATGAATCATCCATTTAAGATACTTATGAAAGGACAAACTTTTACCAAGCAATCGGGAATCGGAACTGGCACCTACGAGTAGTTAGCCCGGGAAAGAAATTATAAACTTGACGCAAAGAGGAATGGTGTTTAAGGGGTTGGGCGCAGTTACTATTTACATTTTCATAAAGTTGTACAGAAATATTTCTTCCTAAGTTGATTCCATGAAAATCGATAGAGATATAGCCATCAACTCAGATGTGATGTATGAATCATAAAAATGAGAAAGAAAGTATACTAACCTTTTTCGTCCTTCAAAATCGATGAAAATTATTTCTCAAAACTCACTTGACCAATTTATTTCAAATTTTGTTCGAATAAATTGAGAAAGGTTTTTTTTTTTTTTTTTTTTTTCCCGGCGAGGGCAGGTGAAAATCTTCCATCAGACACTATGAGGATCAGAAGCGCGTGCTCATAGTAGTGTGAGATTCTTACTCACTAAAAACACCTCCCTTCGTTGTTAATTTTAATACCGCAACTAAGTAGAACTTATCAAGCAGTTTTTATTTCATAAGTTAATCACGATTGGTAGGACACTTTCCAATGGAAGACCCTACATATTCCGCTTTCTTAATGCGGTTTCAATTTATCGCGCAAGGTCCAACGGTTTAGTTCGTTGAAGACGGCGTAGTATGTTTCGTTCGTCCAAGATTTCTAGGACTGTATTGTTGATATGGCCGCTTAACCGGACTTTATGTTTTCGTGCGCAGTTCCTGACTTCATCTTCCATGAAAGGAACTCCGAGGTCTCGATGCAGGTCATTATTTCTTATAAACCATGGGGCACGCACAAATTGTCGTAGCACTTTATTTTCAAAAGTTTGTATTATATTTATATTTGATTTCTTAGTACAACCCCAGAGTTGTATACCATAGGTCCACACCGGCTTTAGCACTTACTTATAAAGAAGCAGCTTGTTTTCTAAGCTTAGCTTGGAATATTTACCAAGTAGCCAGTACATTTCTTTGTATTTGGCCTCTAGTTCTTTTCGTTTCTTTTTAACATGCGTTTTCCATTTAAGCTTCGCGTCAAGTGTCATTCCCAAATACTTAGCTTCGTTTGCAAAGGGGATATACACCGAGTTTATAGAAATGGGCAAGTGATTTATCTTTCTGTAGGTGAAGTCAACATGTACAGATTTTGTCTCATTAAGGGTAATTCGCCAGATCTTTGTCCACTCGTAGACTTTATTTAAAGCAGTCTGAAGTTGTGAATTGAGAAAGGTGCCCCTAACTTTTTGATCATTTCCGTTTACTTCCCAAGATGGCACCGCAAGTCACTCAAAACGCAGTCATCAAGGAATAACTCCGCTCAGTATTCTAAAATTTCACTGGTTTTTCGATTAATATTTGTAATAATATCTTTTGTTTTACCTTTCGTTTATATTTTTAAAAATTGGCGTTTTTAAATGCTTTAGGTGTGCACCACTTTTAGTGAAATGTCCGGATATATGCGTCTAGCTTTAGTTAGTAATAAAATATTTTGTATTAATAAAATTTTGAATGTATTTCTTTTTTTTTTATTTCACAGAGTCAACCGCTCTTACTTGCTACGACTGCAATAGTGAATATGATCCACGATGTGGTGATCCTTTTGAACCATATTCCATAGGTGAAGTAAACTGTAGCAAGCAAGAACCTCTTGAACATCTTAAGGACAAATATAAGCCATCATTATGCCGTAAGACAACACAGAAAGGTAATTTTTAGAACATAACATTTTTATTTAAATTTAAATACTAGATTTGAGTCGACCCATTCTGTGATACGGGCTCTGTTCTCTCACTATCGTTCTCTCTAAATGATGTCCATTAAACAGCTGCTGTTTAAGTTTAAGCCAGTGCAACCATGACGCTCTCACATTGGCACCTACCTCTAACAAGTCAGGCTGGAATCAAAGTTACAGGGCCTCCTGATTCCCAGATAGCCTCTTGTCAGAGCTATCAGTAAGGATCCATAGATCTCAAAAATGTAGCTGATCAAATTCTTTGTACATTAGTCGAAAGTCTGATGTTCATTTGCCATAAGACTAGCTAAAAAGCTGGACAATGCTGAGTGTTCAGTATGACATGCTTCATAAACATTCAACCGCTTACCATAGTTACTTCAATTAAGAGTCAGAACAACATAGAGTCAGAACAACATAGAGTCAGAAGAACATATAATAAAAGCCAACTCAGGATATGGATTCTTCAAATGCGGGTCGAACGAGTTTGCTTAGCCCATGTCACAAAATCCCTATATACTTGTATGACTTGAAAAAAACCCGCTGCCATATATCGTCGTACGTCAGTTAGTTACAAGAAATATCGAATGTGCCCACCTAATCGAGATGATCTTATGACCAACACTCACCTTCCACTTCAGTTTTAAGCTTAAAAATTGGGCCATTATGAAAATTCCGAAGAATATTAGAAAGGGTGTACGGGATCAGTGAGCAACATCAGGTAGTAAGTAACATCTTTCACATTTTCGCTGATTCGGAAAAACGGATGCATATCCAATATGTATCGACTCACCTAAGAAATGCTGTAAGGAAACATGATGACGAACTGCAATCGCAAGCGACTTCAAAACCAGCCTCAAGCTCAGTAAACCAGAGCCGGTATTGCCAGCAAGGTATCAACGCCGTCTCTGAAGGGTTTTAGTTTGTGCTGACTTCACGAGTTCAAAGACATTCATCATAGGACATACCACCATTGGCCAACCAAACGTTATTCCTTCTTCTTCAAGTCTTTTGCACATCCACATGTTGGCATGAATTGTCTTTGGGAATTAAGAATGTTAATCTTAAACCTCTAACGTCGATAGGCGTATGCAGCAAGCCAAGAGCCGTATAAGGCCATATTTCAAAATAAGACAATATCCACTTGTAAACCCTACTAATAAGACTACTGCAGAAATGATGCATAAACTGATTCTGTAGATTGTTTACCGGTGGTCGTCGGAATACGGTCAAAGAGATGATCTTCTAATCCACGAGTTAGGGTTAAAATATTGTCTGAACTACTGAATATTAGTGAAGGAATCATTCACACAATAATCTACAGATGCCATTGCATTCAGAACAAGCCGAAATGAATTATGGGCCACACCAAGAACTTTCTTTTCCATCTTTCATCACGGCAACGCAAGCCTCCAGCCATCATTTACTCCAAACCGAGTGGAGATAACAACTACATTGTCTGGGCGCCTAGTGCTCCAATTCATAATTTTGCTCTGGGAGGCGTGCGTCGGCAAAATGTCGTTCTTGTGTCGTCCGTCCAACTGACGTAGCATCTCTGTACCTCTGGAGTTTTTCGTATTTTTTTTCTCAACAAAATTTCTTAAAATTAAAATAAAATTCTAACCTGTGGTATTACATATGCATGGTCGTACTGTGGCCTTGTATTTAACATGCAGGCAGACATTTCGTAGGGGAATCGACATTTTATTCTCTGTTGCCACACATTTGCCGATACAACCAAATTCGCCTATTCGTATGTGTATGCAATCAGAAGTTTGACGTAGCTTAGGTTGGCCTGTATTTAGCATACGAACAGATATTTTGTAGGAGAAGCGACGTTCTATTCTCTATCTCAATACATTTACACATGCAACCAAGTTCGCGTATACAAATTGTGTGTGCAATGAATGGTTCGACGTATGTTTTCTCTGATCATGGTTCAATGGATCAGGTTGGTAGAAAGAGAAAGAATGCGAGAAAGAGAAAGAGTCATTTTAAGTGATGGAAAGATCTACAGTGATCCCAATAGTGCCGGCAATTCTAAGAGTTTTGTGAGAAAACTTCATACAGAGTGGAGATAGTTACTACATTTTCTGGGCGCCTATTTACCCAATTCTAGGTAAATTTTTTTGATTGTCGAGTCTAATTGTGTTTTTGTGTGACCTCTCTGCAATCTCTCGACCAATCAGAACAAGTCAGAACTGCCTTGTCCCAGGTTAGATTCGAGGACTCTGCGGACTAGAACATTGGTGTCCATTCGCTCTACATGTCCTAGAGCAGTTTTCTGACTAGGTCTAGGTATAGCCGTTTAGTTGGCCGTTGAATCTTCTCCATCCATCCATGCCTTTTCGATAGAGTCCATACTTCAGCGCCATAATGTAGGACTGGAATGATCAAGGTCTTATATATATAGAGTCTCATTAGTCTTCTGATTCTACGTTTTGATTCTACTGAGATGTTGTTAGCAGAATTGATAGCAAGCCAAGGTAGGCAAAGGCTGTTACTACACCCAAGCTGTCGACTGTGACTTTCTGTCCAGTTCGTCGATGTTGTGTTGCTGCCCTTATTTTCCGCTAAACCCATTTTGGCAACTCAATATCTTTTCAATGCTAAAAAACGCCTCGGTAACAACCCGCTGACTTCTGCCAATTTTGTCAATATCGGCGTGCGCTTGAGTTCCGCACAATTATTTCAAGTTTGATGTTAAAGAAGTTACATGACAGCGCGCAACCCTTTTGACATGAAAATTCTCGGTTCTCCATCGTCAATCTGTACGGAAGAGTTTGGCATCGATTACAATATGTACTCGTATATAGCTCGTCTCAGTAAATACTGTCATATCGCTCACAAGCGATTTAAAATCCGCCTTTTTTCAATTTGGAAAAGTATCACTATTGCGAAAGTATATCGAAATTCTATCTCTCGTAATTGAGAAGTAGTATCAATGTGCCGATATTACAGAAATGAAAAGGGTTTACTTTTAATCATATCACAGTTGAATTTAGAATTTTTTTGAGTTTGCAGGCAGTGAGCGATATGTACTCGTATTTCATACTTCTTGACATTTTTCCCAGGATCTGCCGGACAATGAAAATTTGTTCAATTGTGGAATTTCCTGGCCTGAAACCACACTGATAGGATGGGGATTAGGTTATTGACGAAGGGTTTCAGACGTTCCAACTATGTTATAGTTGGCGCAGTCTCCTTTTTTGTAGATTGGCCAAACGACGAGGAGATTTATCATGTACATACTCGTATACAATCTTTTGACCACACCTGAGAAATAAAATTGTGTATGCTCTCGATTGTTAGTTAGTTTTATTGTGCATGAATCGAACTGTGATATTCGGTATCTTTGGGCATGTAAGGTACATAAATAAGTTATACATACAAAAGAAGTGGAGGTAAATCATGTTATTGAAAGTCGAAAAGGAGAGTTACGAGTACGAGTACTCTTGCGTATTGAATTTGAAATTTAATCAATTTGTCGTCTGTGCATTTGCATTGTCAGAAGCAAAACGAACGTTGACAAATTGGAAAGGCCAATGGGTGTACTCGTATATTAAATCTGCATAAGGAAAAATTCTTTATTTGCTGCTGATTAAATAACCATATCAAAGCAACTCCTGCAACTTTGATTTCTATATATTGTGTATTTTTCTCTATTTTTTTTATTTTATTTTCAGTTTACGGCAAAATTCGTGTTGTCCGTGGTTGTGGTTACATCCCAGATGAACGTGATGACCATGAATGCATGAAACGATTAGGTACACATGACGTACAAGCCGTATATTGTGCTTGTACAACTGATTTGTGCAATGCAGCCGAATCTGTATCAAAATTAAATAAATACTATCTCTTACGTCCACTGCCCTTAATATTTATTACAGCCATGTTAGCTGTAGTAACGAGTCACTTCAATTATTTGCAATACTCATAAATTTGCATCCTTGTAAACATGATCAAGAAATAAAAAAAAAAAACAAACAAACAGAAAATTAATTAAATACTAAATTCTCCAATAGAAAAAATTTAACAAAAACAAAAATCAAATGATAAATAAATATACAAAAAAAGAAACTGCTTCATAGATATGTATAAATGAATATACTTAGATATATATAATTATATATATATCACTAAAGAGATATCAATCTTCAAAGAAGACCGTTTTTGCCCATCCAGCACCTTGTTAGGTTTTATATGATAATTCATTTTAAGGCGTTTGTTGAAAGTATTCCACTGATTTAGATTTGTTTTTGTTAGCTCTTTAAATTATGACAGACAATAAAAAAAACCAAAAATGAAAATGAATAATGATAATAAATGACAAAAATAATTAAATATGATAAATAAAGAAATTTAATAAATTATTAGAGCGAATAGAATCAACTCTTTGATTATGTCGAATCTACAATGCATAATAGAGAATTTTCGTCAATATTAATATTATTAGTTTTTAGGTTTTATCTTTAATTTTATGTTACGTGTACATGTTACAAAACTATGGTTTAAAATGCATTTTTATTTCAATAAAAAATCAATTATCTATAAATAAATGTTCAACCCAAACAATTGCTTAAATAAAGCAAACAACAATTCACATCTGTCACTTTGTCCACTTTTTATTATTCAAATTAATACAAGGAAGAAATTTAATAAGAAAATTGAAGATTTAAATATATTATAGTGTGCTATAAAATATATTCAACACAAACAGATTTAGTTTTCCCTTTCAAACAGGAAGTAAGTTCTTAGATAAAAAGAAAAAAGACAAAAAAAAAAAATTAAAACTCTAGTGTAAAGCGGATTTTTAGATTTAAAAAATTAAAAAAGAAAAATGAAAATAATAAACTTAGATAACTTTATTGCTATAACATTATAAAAAAAATTAAATTTTTAAATCAACGCGCTCTCTCATAAATCATACATAGTTTGCCTAGCAAAGACAAATTACAAAAAAAAACAAAAAACAAATAACAAAATTTTTAAGCATGTTTAACAACGGTTTTTTTTAAAATTCAATGAAAAATGAAAACAAGAAAAATCGAATGAAAATACAGTTTGTCAAGAAAGTGTTTTCACAAGTAATAAAAACAACAATGTATCCTATTTTGTTATAAATATAGGCACTTCCAGTAGTTTTATTCAGTTTTTGCTTTTGGTATTATGATATACACATTCTTAAATATTAAATAACAAAAAAAAAAGTATTTCTTTTCGTACAAAAACAACAACAAAAAAACAAAACAATCAAAAACAACAATAAATACACTGTCAAGAAAGTGTTTGCACATTTTCATCTTATAGAACAAAATAACCTCAAGAACTGGTAAACTATACAAAAATTACACTTCAGTACTTGGTGTGACCACCTTTAGCATCAATTACTGCCTTTAGTCTTCTTGGCATTGATCCAATTAAATTTCTTACGTCATAATTAGTTGGTATATTAGCCCATTCTTCCTTAATATACTGTATTAATTGGTTTCTGTTTTTCGGACTCCTTTTTGCCACTTTATTTTTCAGGTGTACCCATATATTCTCGATTGGGTTAAGGTCGGGGCTCTGAGCTGGTGTATCCAGCACTTTACTACAATTATAGAGCAGCCACGTCTTAACCGTTAGCTCTTTATGCTTTGGGTCATTATCTTGATAGAATTTGAATTTAGGTTTTCTGTTCTCATTGTTGCAATTAAAACCAAAGCTTATGGCGCTACTGAGCAAATGATTTCGCAAAATGCCTAGATACTGTTTCGTGTCCTTGGTGTTTTCAATGAAGACAATGTCTCCGACGCCTCTGATGGATATGCACCCCCATACCATCACAGATAATTTGCCGAATTTCACAGTAGGAATTATGTTTTTATTACATAGAGCTTTCAAGGGCTGACGCCATACTCTTTTCGGTCCTTCGTTATAGTAAAGCATTATTTTCGTTTCGTCGCAAAATATAACATCATCCCAGTATTCATTTGGTTCGGTGCTATACGTCGATGCGAACAAAAAGCGCTTTTCTATATTTTGCAATGAAAGCAGTGGCTTTTTCCGTGCAACTCTTGATGTGTATTTGTGCTTTTTTAGTACTTGCCGTATAGTTTCATGCGATACTTGTACACCACATTCTTGGCTGATCTCCCATGACAAGGCCCTTATTGATATTCGAGGGTTATCGTTCACCTTTTTTTAGCAGAAAACGCTCATTTCTGTCCGTTAGCTTACTTGGCCTACCAGTTGTTATTGGAGGATCCAAACGATTCTCACGTTCTGCCCGATTAATGATGTTGTATATAGTTCTTCCGGATATACCAAACATCTCCGTAATTTCTCGCACACTTTTGCCCTTGTAGTGGTTATAGTAAATTAATTGTTTTACGTCCAGCGAAATTCTTTGGCCAGGCATATTTAAACAAAACTAAAACGATCAGTCAAGCACTCGAAACAGAAAAGGAATCACTAAAATTGTTGGGTTCGATATCCTATGACTGTCACAGGACAAAAAAATAAAAAACCGCTTTAACGGTACTTTCATGATACTGTGCATATGCTGCGAAAATGGAATTGAAATGAAATTGCAAACACTTTCTTGACAGTGGTTTTTTGTTGTTTTTTGCTGTTTTGTTTTTTTTTTGTGGTTGTTTTTGTGCTATAAGAAGTACTTTGTTATGGTATTTTATGCTTAAGTATGTGTTAATTGCAATTCCAAAAGAAAAAATTGAAAAAATATTCCCGAAGTATCTGTAATTACAACGCTAAAAGATACATTGTCATACATTGTACTTGTGAAAACACTTTCTTGACAAACTGTATAATAATAACAACATCTTTGTTAATAAATCGCCGGGCGTACTGTTACTTTTATTCTTCCTTTATATTGTATTTTAATATTTTCTTTTTAATTTTTTTATTTCGAATTGAACATTTTATTCAATATCTAGAAACTACTCAGTCCAGCTCAGAAAAAGTGCAGAATTTTACTAGTAGAATACTGTCTATTTCTGATCCACTATGTGTTCAATGATTTTTGTGTGGCGGCAATACACTTAGTCTAACCGCTTCACAATTTTCTGCATCTTCTCTTGAGGTGCTACGGCATGCGCGTACTAGATATTTGTTCAGCTGTGGCTGATTTCATCTTACACTTTCACTATCAAGTAACTCAAATTTTCCTTAAAAAAAAAATTTATACGCCTCATCGGCTATATCATCCCGAAAATATTGAAGCTTAATAGTGTACGTTTTCTAAGCAATACGGTTCAGTTGAGTACCTGATATTCATCATTAATAAATACGATTTTAATTAAATATATGTATAAGAAATGTTTCTGCTTAACCAGAGAGATGGTTGCTAGTCATTAAACTGGCCAGGCATATACGAGTACATATACTGATTTTTCTTCTTTTCCTTTCGAGTTTTTCCTACTATTCCCTTTGCTTTCTAGTCAAGGATTTCTCTCGAATCAGTTTCCCATCAAGGATAGATAATATGGTGGTGCACTAAATTATTTTTAAGTTACAACAAGCAATATACCATGGAGGCAAGCCACGAAAGGTAGCAGAGGTAATTTCAAAAAAATTCTATATATTTTATTATAAATGATTTATGTTAAACAATACTGCATATTTATCTCTTTCTGTTATTTAAATATATAGTACCTATATATTTTATTTATATTTTAAATATATTTGATAAATTAATGAAAACTCCGTTTTTTAATGCTGTTGTTACATAAAATGCATTTTTTTGCAAATGCATCTAGTATCTAGGTATATACATATATACATATAAATTTACTTTAAACAAAGTTGTTAGTTCAAAATGAATTTATTAATAAAAATAAAAAATCAAAAAATCAAAAAAACAAAAAAAAACCAAACAAACATAAAGAAATAAAATGTTTATGTGATTTTAGTCTGTTTTTATGTACACACTAGTTTAGGCAAAAATTATTATCAAGTTGAAGAAAACTTTGTCATATCATATCAGAGAAGCAAACATTAAAAAACAAAAAAAACAAAAATATGAGAATAAAAATAAAAATGCAGCTACTTAGCAAATGTATGTATAATTTCGATTTATTATATTATACGAGTACCATATAATTTAGGAAACTTATCCTGAAATGAACCATGGAAATAAGATTTCGAAAAAAAAAACAAAAAAATCTCTGTATCCTCTGTACAATACAGAAAGTGGAAAGTTTCATTGCTACAACGAAGGTACTATAAACTAGAACTACTAGTCTTAGTATCTACAATATTAAAAGATTTAATTTTTCTTTTCTTATTTTAAATGGAAAATGTGTGTTATTTGTGCTGCCATAGGTAAATAAATCTTTTCAAAGTTCATTTATTCAAAATTAAATTTATTTAATGATTTTTATATAATTTTTTGTAGACTTTTAAATATGTACTTAATTTAGCAGGCCACTAAATAAACTAACTGAATTTGGGGCAGTATTTTTTGATTTAATTTCTATCTCTCTCTCTCTCCATAGAGACCATCATATTTTTTAAAACATTTATTCGATTACATAGTCATTGCAATGTTTTATTTCCCTATCCAGGCGTCCCTTTACACATTATAATTTGGTTGAAATTGAAAATTGTATGCCAGACTTATTTTCGTAATTCTAAAAATGAGTAGCAGGCCCCTGGTTATTAAATATGTATGGTATGGTGTGGTCGGAAAGTAATCTGGAGTTTCGATGAAGAATCTGCAGAGACCTCTGTCTTTCATATCCGTAACTCGTAAGAAAACGTTTTATGACCCTTAAATACTTACTGCTTGGAATCGTTTAGATTAAAGTTCCCTAAAACTGGTTTTAGCTGTCGAAGGCCTTAGAGGTTTCGAAAGGTTTAAGATCTTATATCTTTTTCTTTACCTAATGACATGATTGTCTATTCTAATTTTTTTTTTTCACTCCTCCCATATTACAGACCTTTCCTGAGAATATATAACTTTACATTTAAAATGTTGCATAACCATAACGAAACGATGCTTGGTTAAATCTAAATCCTGTCGGGCTAAATTAACTAAGTAAATTGTTTAACACATTGGCTGCCATGGCTATCATATATCATAGCTATAAAATATGATAGCCGCCTATAAATTCATTTAAGGCTCTGGCTTTCAGAAATGATAGCCACTACGTACAAATTCGGTATGGGGCAAAGTTGCTTGGCACCTTACGATAATATAAACATTTTTGGTTTGAGCAAGTAAGGAAAACTTAGACCATTGTTAGATAGTTATAATTTTGAAAGAAAAACTATATATATTGTTATTTCAAATAGAATTATAAAGAAACAATTTCACAAAATTTAAGAAGCCTAGCTCCAACTAAAAGTATATTTCATAAAAGCAACAAATTTTGGTTTTAATGTTTTACTCGTATCACAGTACGTGGATATCTGCTTAGCTTCTTTGCGGTCTGCTTTACGTCCTTTGGATTTTGTTATGTTTTTGTTTTTTCCGTCAGAAGATACACGCTCTATGAGATGGTGCGTTGCTAAACGCGGTATTTCAACTCTATGAACGGGGGCTGTGGGTATTTCAAGCAGTTGAGCATCCAAAATTTCCCTGAATTTCCGAATATGAATTTTTGATTTTGTTAAATGTTTGTATAACACCAATGCGTTAACAACTGCTATTCCCGATAAGAGTTCTATGCCTAGTTTTCGATACCACTTGATACCTTTCTCTTTCCTTAGCGTACGGGCATACGAATTTAATCAGACAAGTCAATCCCTGATTTTCCCTTATTATAAGCAAGTATTGCAGCGGGTTTGAAGGAAGCTCCACGTTTATTATTTGGCCTTGAAGTGCAGTGCATGGATTTGCACTTGTCGACGGTTGATTTTCTGCCAAATTTACAGATGGATTTCAGGGGCATGTTTAGTAGACAGCATTCTTTCCATTTTAAATTTACAATTCCATTTTCATGTTGCCGAGATATAATTTCCCCTCTGGCCAATTTAGCGAGGAGGACATTTTTTGGTATATTTTTTTTGTTTGCCCTTAGTGTTCCAACAACATGGGTCTTATTTTCCAGCAATTCCTTTGCCAACTCGTAGCTCATATAAAAATTGTCTATATATAAGCATCTACCTTCATTGAGTAGGTCTTTTGAAAGCTCCATGCAAACTGACTTTCCAGCATATATTTTCATAGCCCAAGTGTAACCATCTGTTGAGCAAAACTTAAAAAGTTTGACTCCATAACGATGCGTCTTATTTGGGAAATATTGTCTGAAAATAAGTCGGCCTCTCCATGGCACGAGAGTTTCGTCGATAACAAAGTCTTCTGCGGAGTAAAATGTCTTCTGAAAATTGTTTTGTAGAACTTATTTGTTGTCTCGTTGTTGCTAAAGTGAAAATATGAGAGCAAGAATTGAAACCTGTTCCGGGGCATGATTGCACGTGGAATTTTGAAATCATAGATCCCACCCGTCTCCCAATAATTTTCAATGCGACCAAGGGGAACAAGCCCCATGTACATAATCAATCCAAGAAATTTTTTTATTTCTTCCGGCTTTGTTTCAATCCATCTATTCAGTCGGCTGTATCTTGATCTTGAGCGAATACTTTATGTTTCATCGTCAACACTTCTACGTCAACTAGTTTGGAATAAATATCAAGAGGCGTGCTCTCAGGCGAAATTTGTACCTGCAAACCAAATCTGCCCACAAATCTAAAATTTTTGTGTCTTCCCCTATACTCCGGAGAGTTTCCTCCTCATTAACATCAAGAAGTGCATTTAGGTCATATCGTTCTTCCTCAATCGCTATAGCTTCTAAGAGATGTGATACGTTATCCCCCTCGGTATCATCATCGCTACCATAATTCGATTCTTCTGGAAACCATGCTCGATCTGCGCAAGAGTCATCTGAATCGAAGTCACTTTCCAAACCAGTCGCCATTTCTTCAATTTCTTCAACTGTAAGCCTCCTTCCGCTCATTATTATTAGACATTTCAATATGTACCTAAACGTTATAAAAGTAATGTATAAATAGTATCTTATCAATCTTGTAATAATTCCACCAACCCAAACAAAAAAAAAATTATCGAGACAAGCAAATTATAAATTCAAGACGATGTTGTCATGAAAAGATAGCGCAAAATTGTTCACTATCTTTTCATGAGGTGCAATGGCTATCATTTTTAATAGCCACAACTAAATTCGTCCTGGAAGTCCAGGATACATCGCAAATGTATTTTATGTCGATCGTACAATTAATGAAATTTTTTGTGTTGGCACCCCAAGAAATTCTCTCAAATTTGCCTTGGCAGCCAATGTGTTAAGATTGCTAAATTGACAATACTTCGAGAAAGAGTTCATCGTTATATGACATGATTTATTGAAACAGTAGGTAGATCTCTTTCAGTTCTAACAGATTTAAATTTTTTTATATTTGTTCCTACGTCTGTCACTTGTATTGACTTTTTTGATTTCTTGATTCAGTTGTTCAGTGCGCGCACTTTAGATGCATTAATCGATTTTGAAGCATTTGCTATGGATGTATAATATTAGTCAAGATGTCCTTGTTAATATAACGTATTACAATTTATACTGCCTTGGAGGAACTATGGGAAAAGGATTCTAGAGAAATCGTCCTATTTTTAATTTCTTTTTATTTTCCTTGAAAGGTTATGAAAGTCATATGATTAACTGAATGTTAGAACTATCACTGAATTGCTCGCTTTTCTAATCCACAACGATTAGGGTTAGTTATTACGAATTTCAGACAAATTCATACCCCCAGAAAGTCACTCTTGTCTGGCTTGATTTTATTATGTTGTTTTTGGTGAATGTTGAGTAGTAAAAATTTTAAATAGCAAAGCAATTTTAAATAGGAAAACGCGAACCTCGTTTGCTTCTATGATGAACAATTGAGTTATGTAGATAAATTAATTTCAGAGTTGTGCTACATAGGGATAAAATAAAATAAAATAAAATAAAAAAACAGCATTCGTTATAATAATAATATGTATACAAGTTCATGTATAAATAGAAAGGACACTTTATTTAAAATCAAAGGTCTGATATGAGCGCACTAATAATAATAATATTCATAGAAAATGATATTAATTAAAATAAGTTTAGGGTAAACTATTTAAAAAATAAAACAACAAATATATATAAACTGATGTGTGTGTATAAATACGTAGCAAAAAGTAATGTAGATGACAAAAACAAAAAAACTATAAAACTCAAGTTTCAAACACATTTATATTTATGTATATAACAATAAACGAATTGAGCTTCTTTAAATGTTAACGAAATAGTTAAAAAACAAAAAAAAAAAATAAAATCAAAAATATCTTAGCTGAGAAAAGAAAACAACAAATTATATCGAGAATTAGTTATGTTGGTTATTGTTGCAGTAAGCATTGCAAACTTATTCCACTTTAATGAAAACATACATAGCTATAGCAAATAGAAAAACAAAATACTTATTTTTTGAAATAACCTTTAAGAAATGAAAACAAGACCTTGAATTTAATTACAATAAAAATATAACAAAAAACAAAATCAAAAGTTGCTATTAAATTAAATATATATACATATTTACAAAAAAAACCAAAAGAAAAAAAACAAAAACAAATCCCTATTTTACATCCTAACAAATTAGACAGTCAAAAAAAAAAACCAAAAAACCGTGCGGAAGGCTAAAAGTATCTTTTTTTCCTTCTTGCTTTAGACAGACCCTTATATTGCGCTTTCCTGCAAATTTAAAACAGAAAAGAGATTCCCAGCACACATACAGAAGAAAGAAAATAATTAAATAAGAATGTCCACATTTTTGTGCCACTGCCTTTAAAAAGAAAAAAAAAAAACAGGAGAGTAACTAATCGAAAAACTTATAAATGAGTAAATTAAATTTTTTTTTGCACATTCCGTCACACGTGATACAACCAAAGGACGCTCCAGTCTCTAGTGCTTGGATAAGAAAGCACCAAAACAGAAACCATCAACAACACAAAACCTTAGCCACAAAATATAAAAAAAAAAAACTAAATTGTACTATAACATATTAAGACTAAGCAATCTTTTAAATTAAAAGAAAACAAAAATGGTTCTAAAACAAACAGCAAAAAAAAAAAACAAAAAACTTTGATTGTTACATAATAATCTAACAGTAAGGTAGAATTTTTTAAATGAAATTTAAGCATACCAAAAACGAGATCAACATTCTAGTCACTTGTTGTTCTCCCTTCCAACAAGAAAAATCAAGAAAATTGGTAAACATAACTAAAGAAAAACTAATTGTTTAAACAACACGGGAAAGTATATTTCACCCAAAGATATAGTTACATTCCGAAGCTGATTTCAAACACAAACCATTTAACCTGTGGTTCTTAGAATTTTTCGATATTTTCCATTTTTACATATAAAACTATAAAATAGTTGTTAAATATTTTTTTTGTTAAAATTTATGTGAATATAATATTTTTCTGAGGTCAGCATAAACATCTACGACACCTCTAAAGTGTCTTTAAACTTCCTTGGCACAAGAATTCTTGAACAAAAAAAATAACAACAAATCACACACTTTAAATAACCCTTATGATTTTTGTTTTTTTGTCTCTTTTTGTACTTTGCACCATCCCCGCCCCCTCAATGTGTGGTTATGTACTTATAATCATTGCTATAAAAAGAAAAAAAAAAATACAGAAGAACTTCTAAAAATTAGGAAAAACACTTGGTGAGTTTTTCTGCCTTTCTTTCTATTTAATTAAAAATTTTAAATTTAAGATGAGAACTTTAAAAAAAAAAAAACACAAAAATGGTATATATATACATATATGTATACATATAAAAATAAAATGATATCTAGTGCCTATTCAAATTTAAATTGATAAAAAAAAAAACATATATATATAAAAAAAAAAATCGCTGCAAAATATATGCATACATATATTTACTTGAAACGGCTTTGAATCTTAAAATAAAAAATAAATAAAAATACACACAAATAACACAAGCATTCGGTATATAGTATAGAAAAAAACTACAGCATGGCAGTATGGTTTAAGTAAAAAAAAAACTGAAATATGTATCACTATTAACAGAATAAAAGTAAAATATTTAAAACAAAATGAAAATATAAACTCCGATATAGAAGATATTGAAAATATGTACTCAGATAAGATTAAGAGTAATTGGGATTGTGTAAAATGCATTCACCAGACATACAACAACAACAACAACAACAACAAGAATTTTAACAACACCAGAAACAAAATAAAACGCGAAAAACCAAAACACACAATTTATGTGGAACCTTCATTTTTGCGGACCTTGTGTTAAGAAACCAAAAAGGACATAAATAGATAAAACTTCAAAAAATTAAATACAAATAGCATTTTTGTCATAGTTTATTATAAACATAACAAAAAATGGTCAAATTCTAATAAAACGAAACGAAAAATTATCTAACAAATTGTGTTTTTTTTTCTTTTTCTTTTTGTACATACAATATATTTTTGCTGAAGCATGCTAAAGGGCCACTGTGCAAGCAAGTAAGTATACATACACGGAAATTCAATAGAAATGGTATTGATCTAAGAAACTTCTTCTTCTTTTCCAACTTATGCATAACGAGTTTCCCATTTTTACTGCATCGCTACTTCTCCGCTTATGAGGTTGGCTAGTGTCGCAGATCGCAGAACGCGTTTGCATACTGCTCGGTCCTGTATCGCTTCGGCGGTTAGCCCCAGGCGTTGTTGTGCATTTGCCATCTGAGCAATCCAGGAGCGACCGTCTTCTTTGAACGTGGCAATACCAGCTAATTCTATCCGACTCAAGTTGTTCGATTAGCGAATTGTTTATGTGTAGACTTCCTCTAATGTGCGTAGAGGTGGTGGAATTTTAATGTTAATTCGAGATGGCTTAGAATACACACCACTTACATCTGAAAGCGTGTCATACGAAAGCATCCGAATTCGAAATGTGGAAAACAATAAAAACAAATATGTATTTGGAATATACAGACCACCAGGGTATAGCAAAAAAGCGTTTATTGAAGAATTCAGAAACGATATTGAACAATTGGGAAAAAGAGATATTGTAGTAATGGGAGATATGAATATTAATGTTAAAGATCTAGATTCATACTGCGTAAAAGAATATCTAGAGATGCTGGCGTCACTGGGGTTATTGAATGTAATAACTGATTATACTAGAATAGATCCGAAGATGGGAACAAAATCGACAATTGATCACATTTTAATTAGTGCAACGGATTACCAAATAAATTCAGCGGTGATTGAAAGCTGTATAACAGATCATTACCCAACCCTATATTTTGCAAATTCGCAAAAATCAGTCGTAAAAGAAAAACTGCCCAGCATGTCACTTATATGTAACGCGAAAGCAAACGAATTAATCGCCGAAACAAATTGGGAAGAAGTCATTAATGAAAATGATGCAATTTCTCTTATCAAAAGCTTGTCGATAAAATGAAAAGCATATATGAAAAGTCGACAGCTGTAAGAACAATAAAAATGGAAAAAAAGCATAACCCATGGATGTCACATGACTTAATAGTTAAGTGTAAAAAAAGGGACGAGTTATACAAAAGATGGAAAAATAACAGATTGAGCAGGACTTTCGAACTGGATTATAAGACTTTCCGAAACAAACTAAACAAAAAAATAACAACGCAAAAATCTCCTTTTTACAAAACCAGATCAAATCAAACCCCAGAAAAACATGGAGCCTAATAAACGAGATAATGGGAAGGAAAAAACCTAGCCTAGATGAAACTATAATTAAGAATTTCACGGGTCAAATGTGTGTGAGTAATCTCGCTAGTGAATGTGCAAAAAACTTTAAAGAACAAATTGAAAACATTGTGCACCAATGCGACTCGATTACATCGATTCACCTAAATAAAACGCTTGACAAATCAGTTTTTATTCAAGAAACAAATGTATTTGAAATGTCAAAAATAATTGGTTTGCTTGACGAAAAAAATTCGCTTGGTATTGATGGAATTCGAGCGTTGGACATCAAAACTCACGCGGTAATTTTTGCACCGATTTTATGCAAATTTATTAATTTGAGTCTTACACAAGCAAAAATTCCAGAAGCCTTAAAAACTTCTGTGGTCAGGCCAATATACAAAGGTGGTACAAAAAGTCAACTCAACAATTACAGGCCAAAATCCCTATTGTCAGTAGTAGAAAAGTGCCTCGAAGAAGTCATAACAAACAGGTTGCAGAATTTTATTGGAAAACACTCCATCATCCACGAAAATCAATACGGTTTCCAGAAAAAACAAAAGCACTGGTAAACTATTAGGAGAATTCGCAAATCATATTAATGAAAGTCTTAACAAAAGTTATCACGTCTTGGTCATATTTATGGACTTTAGTAAAGCTTTTGACACGCTCAATCACTCAAAGCTAATAAATGCTCTCGAACGTATAGGAATACGAGGACTATTGGCCGATTGGCTAAAAGAATATCTACACAACAGGCTTTTTTGTGTCAAGATCAGCGAGACCCATAGCCAAAAAGAACATGCAGAGTACGAAGTCCCGCAAGGATCGAAACTGGGCCCGATTCTGTTTATACTATACGCTAATGAGCTTCTCCGCATTTTCAAGCGAGCCAAACCCTTTGCTTATGCCGACGATACAGCGATAGTGGTATGTCATAGATCTTTGCAGACGGCAACAACAATAATTCAGGAAGAGTTTGATAATGCAGTAAAATGGTGTCATGATCATGGTTTAATGATCAACTCATCCAAAACAAAAATGATGCATATAAGAAATCCGCAGTTCAAGGCTACCGAACAACAAATATACTGTAGGAATGATGACTGCCATACATCGACTAGCTGTCCTATAGATATAGTTCAAAATTACAAATATCTAGGAGTGACAATCGACAATAACTTTCTGTGGGATAAGCACATTGATGAGTTACGTTCGAGTCTGAAAAGAGCATTATACGCACTAACTCATCTGCAGTACCAAACGACAACATCTGTTCTAAGACAAGTGTACTTTGCGCTAGTGGAATCCAAACTAAGATATGGAATACTTGCCTGGGGTAATGCATCGTTAACTCATTTAACAAAACTTCAGAAACTACAAACTGCAGCACTGAAAAAGATAAATATATTTACTCATCGAAATGTAACTGAGAGAGGAAGGTTCAATGTCCTTAAAGTAGAAGACATCTTCAAGATGACGATTATATTAGAGTATTACGATGACATGAGACAACATTCTGCAGAAAAGCCCCTAAGGCTTCGCGGAAACGCATAACCAATGTTGATTTTATTGAAAATAAAAATTAATTGAACTGAATTGAATTGAGATCTAACGCAGTCGCGTTTCGTAACACCAGTCGACATCCTTAACATTTTCATCTCTGCTGCCAGCACTGCGAACCATATGTAAGAGCTGGCCGAACCAACGTGATGTAAAGTTTTCCCTTCAATTTAAGTGGAAATTTTTGGGTCACAGAAGATTCCCGAATTTTCTCGCCATTTCATCCACCCCACACTTACTCTGTGCCTTACGTCGTCATCACATTTCGCTTCTACGTTAACGATTGATCCTAAATACTTGAACCTACTTGAACCTTCGGAAGAACTATTCCGTCCAACATTATATCTGGAATAGGTCGCAGTGGATCCGAAAATGGGTTTTTCTCTAGCGCGTCTTTCTATTTACTTAGAATAACTACGTCGGCGGCAAAGAGAATCGATGTTACATTTGCTTCGTGCATGCAATCTTTCAAAAGATAGTCTAGTACCACGACAAAGAGGAAAGGGCTATGAACGCTTCCTTGATGCACTCCGACATTTACCGGAAATTCTCTCGTAATTCAACCTTTAACGAGTTTGATGCGCTGTCTGACTCCATTCAATGAATTGTATCCCTGTATCCTCATACTGAAATCGTTATTATGGGCGACTTCAATATACACAATTCTGGGTGGCTTCGACATTCTGGACAGACAACACCCGAAGGACGGTGTGTTGAGATCTTCGCTGCGGAAAACAATTTGTAAATGAGCCCACGCGAATACCAGACGTTGATAGTCATACCGCCAACACCCTGGACTTGTTTTTAACTTCTTACCCTGATAAGTACACCATTGATGTGCTCTCCCCTCTAGGCCCGTCGGACCATTGTGTCATATCAGCTAATTTCTCGTACACCGACCATACAGTTAGAGAAAAAATCCCTAAAAGAACCGTATAGCAATACGAGAAAGCCAACTGGAGCGGTCTTAACAGCTTCTTTAGGAATTTTAACTGGTCGTTATGCTTCCTCGTTAACGACGTGGATGCCGCTGCTGATATGATTACAGACATCATTCTCTGAGTATACAGACATCATGAAGAGTATCAAACCAAAGGAAAAGGCATGGTACGACTCGAGCTGTAAAGAGGCCGTCAGGGTTAGAGAAATGTTTTTTCGGTCCTACAAGACCAACCCGACAGAGGAAAACCGAAAAAAGTTCAAACGAGCCAGAAATGACTGCAACGCCTTTCTTAAGCATGTGAAATTCCAATACGACCAAAAACTGAGGCAAAAAATACTGCAATGTCGCAAAGGCAGTAAAAATTGTTGGTCGTTCGTCAAAAACATCCTCCATCCCAACGCTCATTTACAATGACATTCCAGCTGTCAGCTCTTTGGATAAGGCCAATCTGCTTGCTGCACACTTTGTGGCCAGTTCAACATATTCAGATTGTTCTCTGTCCCCGCTTACACTTGAGTGCTTCGAATCTTCAATGGGACGAATCTAAGTTCGCACTCGTGTAGTAGCAAGAGTACTTAAAAATCTCAACATACATAAATCCGCTGGTCAAGATGGTATGTCTGCCCTACTTCACTGCGTAAACTTTTTCATCAATTCTACTCTTTAGGACCCTTCCCGAGCAGATGGAAAACAGTATTTGTCCAGCCCGTCCCTAAAAAAGGCGAATCATCTTCTCTCTCCTCCTACAGACCCATTGAACTTACGTCCCTTCTTTCCAAGATCATGGAAACGCTGATAAATCGTCAGCTTATGAAATATCTCGAAACACGAAAACTTCTCAATGACCGGCTTTTCGTAGCAACATGTCCACTGGTGATTTGATGGCATGTCTCACCGATAAATGGACCCAAAGAGTATATCAATCTGGCGAAAGCAAGATAGTTGCACTTGATATTTCTAAGGCATTTAACAGAGTTTGGCATCAGGCTCTTTTGTCGAAAATGCGTGCATTTGGGATCGACGACTCTCTTCTTCAATGGATTAGAAATTACCTTTCGGAACGTTCAATTCAAGTTGTCTTGGACGGTTTCAAGTCTGATATTCACAAAATAAATGCTGGTGTGCCCCAGGGCTCTGTTCTGTCACCGACACTCTTTTTAATTTTCATTAACGATCTCTTGTCTACTACTTCTAATCCAATATATTCCTTTGCTGATGACAGTACTCTCTGCTTTTCATATTCGTTCCCGGACTCACGGCCCTGCTCTTCGGCTGTAGTACGAGAACGGCAGCGTATGCTAGGCTCATTAAATTCCGATATCAACAGCATAACCAATTGGGGAACTATCAATAGAGTGGAATTTAATGCTTCCAAAACACAATGCTGTCTGCTGTCTGCTGTCTTTAAAGCGAAATTTAAACACCCAGCCATTATCTATGAATGGCACTTGCTTCGTCGAAACCGGAAAACTTTCCATTCTCGGTATGTGTGTCAATGACAACTTACGTTGGAATGATCACATATTTGATGTCGCCAAAAATGCTGCGAAATGTCTAGGTTTCCTCAAGCGATGTAAGAAATATTTTACCCCCTCTGATCTGGCTTCAATATATAAGGCATTCATCCGCCCAAAATTGGAGTACAACGCCCACATCTGGTCAGGTGCTCCTAAAACATCTCTGCACCTGCTAGATAGGATTCAAAACCGTGCGATAAAACTTATTGACGATACTAATATCAGTCAATCAATGGACACCCTCGAACACCGACGAAATGTCTCGTGTCTCAGTTTGTTTTATCGCTACTTCCACCACCAGTGCTCCACTGAAATCGCCAGTAGCATTCCGCCCATTCAAACATTCAACCGTAACACCCGTCTCGCTATGAATGCTCATCAGCCCATTTTCGGACGTACTCTAAAATATCGTGTTTCATTCCTAAGCCGTACAACTCGCTTATGGAATGCCCTGCCGATCTCTGTATTTCCTGGTCGTTATAACTTGCAAACATTTAAAAACAATGTACAGGAGTCGGTATTTGAAATTAAAAAAAAAAATAAAACAATAATTTTGCAATATTTAAATTGACGAATTGTTGATGAGTTTTTTCCAGTTTTTATTTGATTTCAATAATTTGGAATGGATCTTGAAATTTACAATAATTCAGGTTTTCATTGTAATTTGTTGTTTTGTTTTGTTTTGTTTTGTTTTTGTAGGAGTTTTATTTGTTTGTTATTTGTTTATTTACATAAATTCATTTTCATTTGTCTAACAATGTTGAGTTTTGTTTGTTTTAAAATATATTTTCTGCATTAACAATATTTTTGTTACATGTATACATAGTACTCTGATACAATAATAATTGTCTATAACAGCAATAACATATTTCTTAGATTAATTCATTGGAGTTTCTAGTTTTATTTTGTTATATACTGATTTTTGTTTCATATTTTTAGCTCACATATCACAGTGTGAATAATATACATATATATATATATATATACATATATAGGTACATTATATAATATATATATATTTGTTGTTTTTGTTTTTGTTTTTTTAATTTTTTTTTTTTTTTGTTTTTCGTTTCAAACATCTGCATGTTGCATAGGAAAAATGTGTTGAGATTTAACAAAGTTTAATTGGTTTGTTGTTTTTGAAAAAATATCTACTATTTACCATATATTGTATGTTTTTTTTTATTTTTATTTATTTTTTTTTAATGATTTTCTTAAAATGTTTTAAGAATAATTAACAACGTTTACTAAGTGAATTTGTTTTGTTTAATTTGGTTTCTTTGAAGATGTATTAATTTGTTTAGTTTTAGGGGGGGGGGGGGGGGAGGGGTAATTTATTTGTTCTTGATGTGTGTTTGATTTTTATATTTGTATTTGTATTCGTATTTTAATTATGAGGAAAACATTTACTTTGATGAGTTGTTTAGTTAATTGGATTAGTTTAAAATCTTAAAAGTCGACAACACTTAATTTCTTTGGTTTTATATATGTATGAATTTGTGTGTGTATATATATATTTGTGTAATTCCATCGAAAATGATATATATTTCCAATTTTTCTTTTCACATTTCAGGATAGCAAATTATGTGTTTGCCCTTCATTTTTCTACAATACATTTCCTTCTCTCTATTAGACAATAATTTGTCTTTTAAGGTATTAATTAATTTTCTTTTTTGTTAATCAGTTTTGTATCTGTATCTATTTTAAGATATTTCTTATAGTATATAGACTTAATAGAAGTTGTAATTCATTACATTTTGTCGTTGTTTCCAGAATACTATATAATCGACAGGAATACAAATTTATCCAATACGAGTACACTATCTAAATGAGTGATTTCTTCTTTAAATTAAAGGAAAATATGAAGAAAACCAAAAACAAAAACCAATAAAATAAATGTATGTTCTTAAAATAGTCAGAATATTGCGATACAAACTAGCGACAACCTTGAGTTTGTTGCTCTCCATATTTTTTTTTTAACTGAACCGTTGATATGAATAATACTAAGTCAATTTTCTGACAAAGATACAATAACAATAATTCTGCTCGATTTTCTAAAATGAAGAAACTTTTGGTACGGAAACAACGAAATGAAAAAAAAAAGCGGAGATTCACACCAGACCTACTTTATGTTGAAGAGCAAGGGAAGAGTGGTTGAGTTTCATTTGGGGAAAACTGATTAGCGAATGCAACCTCTGTCCAAGATGCAATTGTCCGACCAACGTGGAAGATCCTGCAAGATTTTGTGCGTCAAATTCTGGTTTCACTTAAGGAACTTAGACGAGTTATAGACGGTTTGATAAAGTTGCTCTATCTTATAAATGCCAGCATTAAATTAGAGCATGTACCGCACCAGTGGAAAGTAGCCGAAGTTATTATGGTTCCGAAACCCGGTAAACCGCTGACTGAAGTCAAGTCATATAGACCAATTTCGCTTCTCCCGATTACATCGAAAGTCTTCGAGCGAATCCTTCTTAATCGTCTTAAACCAATTACCGACACAAATTCCCTCTTGCCTGATCATCAATTTGGCTTTAGAAGCCAACACTCTACAGTTGACCAAGTGCATCGAATAACCGATGTAATTGAACGAGCAATCGAGTGTAAGTTAGTCTATTCAAGCGCATTCCTTGACGTTTCGCAAGCCTTTGATAAGGTATGGCACGAAGGCCTAAAATAGAAACTTCGACAAGCCCTACCCCAGCAATTGTCTCGTATTTTAGATTCATACCTGGAAGACCGACTTTTCCGTGTGAGACACGGAAACGAATATTCCACTTTTAAGACAATAAAGGCGGGGGTGCCGCAAGGAAGTGTACTTGACCCTCTGCTTTATTTGCTTTTTATCGCAAACGGACGACACTGTCCTAGCCACATTTGCTGATGACACTGCCATTTTGGCAACGGCTAAAACAGTCGAAGAAGCAACTGCTAAGTTGCAACGTGCCCTTACACGGATTAACAATTGGACAAAGACTTGGCGAATCGCGCTTAATGAAAACAAGTCTGTCCACGTGAACGTACGAATTCCTTACGTAAACGAGGCCAAATAACTCGACGCTAAACTAAAATGGAGAGCACACGTTAAGAAAAAACGTGAAGAGCTTGAAATCAAATATAGAGATATTTACTGGCTTATTGGAAAGTATACCAAACTTAGCTTAGAGAACAAACTGCTGTTATATACAAGCAAGTGCTAAAACCGATCTGGACATATGGTGTACAACTTTGGGATTGTACTAAAAATAGTAACATTAATATATTACAGACATTCCAAAACAAAGTTCTTCGAGGTATTGTTAATGCGCCGTGGTACATAAGAAACGATGATATCCACAGAGACTTAGGAGTCGAAAACGTTCAGAACCTAATTAAAATGTTTGCGCGAAAACATAATAATCGATTACAAGGTCATACGAATACTTCTGTTCAACAGATCCTCGACGAGACAAATTTATTGCGCCGTCTGAAAAGGACTAAGCCTCTCGATCTAGCGCGGTGATTAGCAGCGCGTAATTTTCAATGGAAAATCACCTGCAGGATTATAAAAACAAAATAAAATGCGATAGAAGAACTGCTTGTTGAGTGTTAACTCAGTCGTGGTGTGCGTAAGGGAGGTGTTTTTTTAGTGAGTAAGAATCTCACACTACTATAGGCTCCGGGCCTATAGTGTCTATGAAGATTTCTCACCTTCCCACAAAAAAAAAAATAATAAAAAATCATCGATATTGAGGACAACATTTGACATACCATAGACAATATGTTCACTACTATGGTGCATGCTGGTCTGCATACTGCTTGACGCTCTCAATAGCTTCAACGTCTACGCTCAAGCATATAAAGATGTCTATAGGACATAAAAATGACCAGTGATTGGTGCACCAGAAATGGGCATTTAGTCACTCATCTAGAGCTTAAAGACATCACCATCCACTTCTCCAACGAACCTTAGCATTTTGGTCTCATTTTGTATAGCAAACCTCTTGGGACATATTGTCACCGAGGAGATAGACACAATTATATCCTATTCTTCGCAGCCGCTTATACCGAACTCCAAAAAACGGTCTGCCTCCGTGGATGATGACAATGTTCGATTTCACTCCTCGTTAGAAAAATTTGCATCTGGCTTCCAGGATACGAAGAGATACGCAATCCTAATGGCAATGAATCTATGGAGGAGCAGAAGTATCAACATCCGTAGCGCCAGCCAATCTGCGCCAAACTAATTCGAGAATGTAAGGTTTCTCTGAACGGTCACAATGGTATCATGGGAAATAGAATCGCCAATGAACTTGCAGGACAAAGCTCAGAGGCGAGTTTCTTAGGACTTCAGCTCGTTAGTTTTGAATGATTGGTAATATGTTCGACATTTGTGTGGTTGAAGAATAAAAAGTTGCTTGACCTCCACTTTGGTACCAGTGACATGAGTCCGGGAACGAATCGAATATGCAATGCAGAGAGCTCTGTTGTCAGCAAAGGAATATATGAATATTAAAAAGAATGTAGTAGACATAATGGAATCCTGGGGCACATTACTATTTGTTTTCTGGATATCAGACTTAGATCTGCCCAAAATTCATTGAAGAAAAGATTCATAGAATCCAAAGTTTAAGCATTTTGTACAAAAAAGGCCTAATGCCAAATTCTGTCGGTTCCTTTGATATATCAAATGTAATTGTCTTGCTTTCGCCAGATTGGTTCTACTTTCTGTGAAACACACGTAATTAGCTCACCAGTGTACTGTTGCTGTGTAAACATATGGTATGAGTATGGCTAACGCATTAAAATTCTGGATTCATTGCAGAAAATGATGTTTTTTTTTATGAACTCAATAGAACTTCTAGGTTACGCTAAAGAGTTTGTTTAAAGTACCATGTCAAATTTGTACTACGGTATTTCAATGCCAACATTGTCGATTTTGTGGCGGATTCCAATGTTGTAATGAATAGCTTGCTGCCAAAAATCTACATCATCAACTTCATCGATCTTAAGAAAACGTTCGCTAGATTTCCGATGTCCTCATGAATTCCTTGAAATTTCAAAAATCACGAATACGAAGTAAAGTAAGATGCACAGTGGGAATTGCCGAAAAATTCAAGGGGGGTGCTAGACGGTTTGGTGTATCAAATAGGAACAAGATTGTCTGCAATCGTCAGTTACGGAAGAGCACGATATCTGCAGCAGCCCGCTTAGTAATAAAAGAGAACTTTAGTGCGTTTCAGCATAGAATCATTCTCTGTTTACTGCTGCGCACCAAGAGGAAGCAGAAGACTTTAGGGAAAACGAAGTGAGCGAAGCCATATGAGTGATGTTCTCAAACTTCTTTGCAGTCAATACAGAGGAGCAGGTCGACGTATGGTAAAACATCATCGACTTTATCGATCTTAAGAAAACGTTCGATAGATTTTCGATGCCCTGAAATTTCAAAAATCACGGATACGAAGTAAAGTAAGATGCACAGTGGGAATTGCCGAAGAATTCAAGGTTCACATACATTTCTTGATATCTACGATCGTGTAATCTTACAACGGAAGGTCTTGCCATACCGAAATATAAAAAAAAAATCACGTTGGTTTTGAATGTTCTAAAAGCCAGACCACTGAGTTCAGTATATATTAAATGTAAAATGTAAAATTCAAAAATGTATCTGAGACACAATTTTTCCGAACAAATTTCATAATCGAATGAGAAGTGAAAAAACAAACAATAAGTAAATGTATGAAGTCAAGGTAAGTAAAACTAAAACTTAATAATAGGTGTCTACAAAAATAATGCTCTAGTATCTATTATACACGTTTACATAGTACTTAAGTATTTTGCTAAGATTCATCATTTTATTCCTTCTATATTTTTGATTACTTGTTCTTAAATGTTGGTTTTGTTTGTTTGTTTGTTTTCTTTTATTTAACAAGAATGAAAATAGTTACTTGGCAGTGATATCTGAGTGCGTAGATAGTGAAATGTTAACTTCTAGAAAAGTTCAACAAAAAATAGTCATTGTTAAGATCAAAATAAATCTCAAATTGTTTTTTCACATTCAATTATACTAAAATGCTATCTATTAAAATAATTTGCTGTTTATCAAAAACAAAAGAAAGATTTTTGCAAACGAGTTTAATTGTAATATATTTATTTAAAAATTTATTTTGCTTTTTTTGTTTTTATTTTTGTTTTGTTTTAGGTGTTGTTGTAAAAATCGTACATCTTTACTTTCAAGTCGTAGCACGGCAACGTTTTCTTCTTTCTTTTTTTCTATACAGTGTATCTCTTCTTGATTGTCCTCGTTAACTTTTGTTTTCCTACTTTTTCTCTATTACTTATGCATTCTTATGCATATCAATAAAAGGAAATCTTATAAAAGCGTAATAAACATAATTAAGCGCAAAAAATAAAATGAGTTAGAGAAAAAATCCAGATTGTCTAGGATTCGTTTTGCAGTGGCTTCGCCTTCCATTAGTGAAAATATGAATCTTTAAGTCTACCTAGTGCCTTTCTTCTTTGAAAAGACCAGACTTGTTTAACACTTGAATTTGCAGTTGAACAGAAACGTTTGTCTTACCTCATGGATTCTAGAGCCTTATTTTGCGTGTACGTGTCATCTTGTACGGTTTCTAGGAGCAATTTCCAGCTTCATGCCTCATCATTCTATTGTACGAGTATGTGCTTTTCGACTTTTCCGTATCATGAGTGTATGTTCTCGGATAACTCAATCTTAAGCCACTCAGGGCTAAACAGTTCTATTCTGTCCAGAGACACTGTTTTCGATTACTGGTTGATGCGTGATTCCGAAGAGATAAGCTGCATCCAGCACTGATCCAACGATGAGACAGATTAATTGAATTATACACAGGGTGTTTTCCAAGATGCTGGATTTTGAATTGGCAGCACTTTTTTATCAGCGACAGCCAATTTGACAGCTATCAACTGTACAGCTATTAATTGTACTCAGTGTAATTCTATACATATAACCATCCACCTGAGTAGGTGATTCGAATAACCGTGGATCGTTTTCGAACCAAGTATTATCATTTATTGATGCGTACATCTACGCATCTACTACGCATACAAAAAAAACTGTTGCTTCTATAGAGCTTAGCATTGAGAAGCACGGCAATTGGATCTGTGTCCATCACAGTTTACAAGATCTAGCTAGTGCAAAACTAGAAACCACTGGACTATCGTGAGTATCGTACGTTGGGTGAATGGGCCGAAAATGAGATTGCTCTTGATCATATTTTTCACCACAAAATGTTTCTAAGCGATGAGGTGTATTTCCGCATTTCCCAAGCGCCACAACAAAGAAGAACTATTGTGAGAAAGTATAAAAACTTCATCGAACATATATTCCGAAATCTTTCAATAATTCCTATACCGCCAGCATCAAATACCCGCAACTAATGTGCTGGGTATCACCCAACCACGACATCGAAAGATATTGAGAGGTTTTACTCCAGGAATAACGTAATGAAGTTTTACCAGCAGGTAAAAAGAACGTGTCAAGGCAAGAAGACCCCTACAGAAGCCTGATGAAGTAGGAATCCTTGTGGTCGAGTCATAGTCTGAGAATATGGAAAAACATTTTATGCAGAGTGCAAAATGCGAGGAAGCCAAATATGCCTCCTTTAGGCAAACAATATCATTCAACTTAGACAATTAAGGTAGCAATATCTAAGTTGAAAACCAGCAAAGCAGCCGGACCTGACGGCTTACTGGCCGATATGTTGGGGAGAGTCAACTCAGAGACACAAGTCTCCTCAACATCGTATAAAAGAACGTCTGTAACCCTTCGTCAAGAACCTATCAGTACGGTTTCAGATCACAATCAACCACCAAATCCCGGAAACCCTAAAGACCTCCAAATCGATACTCATTATTGATTTTAAGGCCGCATATGGCAGCATTTATAGAGACGAGCCTATATATAGAGCCATGTCTAGTTTTGGCATTCTTGCCCAGCTTGTCTGTCTGTGCAGATTGACAATGGAGAACGCCCGTCAAAGTCGGTAATGACTTAACCGGGACCTTTGATGTCAAACAAGGTTTTAGACAAGGTGACGCGTTCGCCTGTGATTTCTTCAACATCATGCTTATCTTTCAAAAGTTTGTTGCAATATCGACATAATTGGAACAATATGTCGGGCTGTCGTCACCGGTGCGTTTGCTAGTATTGAAACGGAAGCTGCCAAAATGGGTTTAACGGTAAATTAGGGCAAAACCAAGTACGTATATGTTGTCAACAAGACGGATAACACAACATCAACGAATTGGACACAGTCGACAGCCATAATTTCGAGGTAGCAATGGACTTTGTCTACTTGGCTCTGTTATAAATTTTGCCAACAAAACATCTTACAAATCGCTTTTTTTTCCTGTGAAGAACGCAATTGAGTAGTAAGGCCTTTTCCCGAAAAACTAAAGACCTTGATCGTCCCAGTCCTACTTTATGGCGCTGAAGCATGGACTCGTCAGTCATTTGGGGTGGAAAATCCTCCGAAAAATATTCGGTCCCGTTTGCCTTTAGGGCGGACTTTAGAGGAGAAGATTCAACGACGAACTATACGATCTATACAGCAATTTCGAGCTAGTCAGAAAACTGCGCATTAGTCGCCTAATATAGGCTAGAACATGTAGAGCGAATGGTCTTCGTTCGTAGAGGAAGGGGACCTTAACCAACTTGGAGAGCGAAGGATAGATCCGAAATATGTTACCCCAAATATAACCATTATAACATTTAACATGCTGTATCAAACACAAACTTACTAGTTACTTAAAAGCTTAAAAGTTGTAATAGCTACAGGATCAAGTGGACACCAGCTGACATTTGTATTGTGACGAATTTGGCGAATTTTCTAAAATGCGATTTTTGATCGCTCAAACCTGCTACCTTTTTCTAGGAGAATTACTGATCGTAATTGCCTCCGGTAAGTTATCATATTTCACATCTCCATATCGTTGGTTCATCCGGGTACCGAATCTTTCCATCGAACTTATGCTCTTGTACTGGTACAGTCCTATTAATCACAAGCTATTATGTAGATTATTTATAGCTCACCATATATCCATCAGTTGCTACTCGATATGGAGTTGCTACTCAATGGGTTGAGGAGAACTTACAATTACTAAACACTACTTTGTTAAATTAATTTCAAATATTTTCGCGACAATGACCGGCGGCCAACTATCATTTTGGTTATAAGCCACTTTACAGCTCTCGTTCAAGCGAATAACCAAATTTGTAGCATCCGAATAAATGGATACTTGTGTTATCATACTTCACCTTCCCATTGACGAACCCATTGTTGTCCATATGATGCAAGCAAAAAAAAGCTCTTAAGGTAGCAATTATCATTTGAACAAATTAATACAAAAAATAAAAAATAAATAAATAAATAAAATATTTTTTACCGAAAAATAAAGTCTTTTTAATCTCACCATGGCAGGTCAATCGTAGAAACTGCCATTTGCCTTCGATTTCAAACCGATGACGTGGCATGACGTTCACTGTCAATAGTTAAGCTTGATGCTCGCAAGCTTAAAGACGCCAACGACAAGTTGCTCCGATAAAGCGGCCTTGGTGACGATGTTAATAGAAGTGCTGTACTGTCGACTGCTGGCATATTTGCTAGAATATTTTTCGCATTACTGCAGACAACACCAGAAAAGGCGTCATTGACACATGCAGCCCCATTGACAGTCGCTGCTGTTGTGACACCAACTGCGCCAATGCTTGTACTATTTGCACTTGTTCCGCCTGAGGCACTAGTATCACCATATAAATGTAATCTAGAGCTAAGTACTTTATTGCATGCAGGGCATGCCCGTGATGATCCTTTTTCTCGACGGCGAAGAATTTCATGAGCACATCTGTAAAGATCGAAACAAGTTTATTCATAGATCTATTCATACTTGCAGCACTTCCTCTTGTTCATACCTAGCGTGCAAGATATGCGCACAAGGTAAGGCTTCCAGTGCGTCAGCTTCAATGCCAAATACTTCACCGCACGCACCACAACTCAAACCCAATGCTGCTTCGGTTTGAGTGGCTAGGCGTGAGTGAGTGTTATACTGTTCCTCATCACCTAAAGCTCGATAAATCAAGGCTAGACGAGTACGAATTTTCCGCACTAAAAGCTACAAATAAGTAAAAGTACCAAAAAAAAAACAGGAATAACGTCAAAAGTAAAGACCCCATATATATGTATTTGTAACAACCTTAGCTCCAATCGAACTAGCTACTTCTAATAGACGTGTGTTAAATTCTAAGGGACGGCAATTACATATTTTTTGCTGCAGTCTTAATGCTTCTAAACATCTAGCAGCACCATCCATTGCCTCCATTTGTGCCATACGATCTCCTAAAGCTGCAGCTGTGCCCATGGCTTGTTCATATTGCCGGAACGCCCTCTTAAAAAATAGAAAGAAAAAAACAAAAAAATAATAAAATTCTTTATGCATGTTATAAGGTAAATGACACTAACATCAATGTCCATTTTCTTTCGATATATATCACCCATTACGCGTATGCTGCGAGTATAAGTTGCCTGATCTCCAGATATGAGTGCAAGTCTTGTAGCTTCCTAAATTATTTAAATTCTTCTTACAAATCCAATTAAATCAACTTGAATAGATCTTTGTAACTTACCGTACAATAGTCATGTGCATCTCCTAGGTCACCTTGTTTCCGTAAAGCGGCGGCCATTCGCAATAGTGCCGATCGATGATGGGACGAATTAAGATCACCCAGCTGGAGCGATCGAGATAAATCGTATGCCTTTGAAGCATACGTAGCGCTTTTGTCATTGTCTTGAAGTCGGCCAAATAGTTCGGACAGAGCTACATAGACTTGCAACTCTAAAGAAGGATCACCAATAGAAGTAGCTATTTTGTGTGCTCCCTGAAGGCCTTCTAATGCACGTGAGAAGCCTCCCATTTCTAAATATACCTTAGCTACAGTTAAATGCACCAGACCACCTGTTTGACACTGTGTTCCACATTCGTTATAAAGTGAATGACGTGCATAGCTGAGAGCACGTTCAAGACCACCCAAACGTTCATGAGCACGAGCCAAATTCAAATAAGTTTCTGCACGCATTGTCGGTGAGTCAAGCTCTTCAGAAATACCCAATTGGCGATGTCCAAATTCGATGGCTTCCCTATACTTTCCCCAATCCATGTGAGCTTGATAAAGGTATCCGAGTAGCGTAAAACGATCCTCACGACGATTTGTCGATTTTAAAGCACTCCGCCAAGTACGAACTGCGGCATTTTGATTGTGTTGCTCATACAATCGAAGTCCACGTTCCATCTAATTCGTTATTCACAAAAAATTTGTTAAAAAAAAAAATTCCGATACTATGTTATGTAACCGTATGTATCACTTGCCTTTCTTCTAGCCAGGTACTGCTTCAGACTTCTCTGACATGCGAGAAAACAGTTTATCACTGAATTTCTGGACCGTGAGAATCCGTGACGTGCCCACAATGACGTACCATCAGGACTTGACCCGTATCCAGCCAATCGAGAGAAACTCTCATCCAATTGGCAAATATCTACAACAATAGACTTTTTCCAAACCTTATCACACGAATTTGAATAGAAATTCCCTCACCTGTTGAGTTTTCAAGTAAGTAGCGAGATCCATCGGGAGAAGCTAGAAGGTGCGTTGCAGAAAGATTGTGACTATGTGGTATGCTAAATGGAGGAAATTACTTTTTCTATAACTCATTGAGCATAACACTTTGTTGACATTAATGGCCACTTACCTAAGAAGATCTCTGGACGCGATACTCTCCCATGACATGACTCCTTGAAATATAATCTTATTCGAATCACTAGTTTCTTGGGGCTTAAAAGTTTTTGATTAACAAAAATACGAAGCACAAAGGGTATCTACGATATAAAACTTTTGAGCTAGGGCCATGTTATACGAGTATATGTATGCAATTGATCAAAAGAAAAAGACAAACAAACAAATTTAATTAATTTGGAGAACAGAGGAACTTTCAAAGGACGATGTGAAGTGAAATTGTGTTGTAATACTCGTAATTCAATCAAAAAAAAAAAAGGTGAACTCCATCGATGAGATATAGTAAATTAAGCAAGGCGAGATTGTATACCAAGATATACGAGATCCTATATCCCCCATCGGATGAAGAGAGTTGAGAATTTTTTTCTAAAACCTGGTTGAAATTCATTCAGAATTTTTTTATTCGCAACCCGCTGCCTAAACAACTTAGCAGAAGTATTCAAGACTGAAATAAGCCTGTAATTATTTGGATTGTCATATGAACTTTTTTTGTGTAGCGAATATATTACTGCTCTTTTCGAGCTTTCTGGAGTACTAGCTGCCTCAAATATTCTAATACACACCTCGGTCAATGGAGACAAAAATTCAGTTGAGCAAGTCTTGTAGAATTCTCCCGGTATTCGGTCGTCACGTGGCACTTTCCCTGCTTTGGCGCTTTCAATATTGTACTTCTTATGTACTTCGGAAGACGTAAATGGAGAATCCAGTAATTCATCTGTGACTAATGGGACTAATGGGAAATATTATTGGTTCTCCCGTTTATAGTTTTTGTGGCTTTCCAGAATTCTACCGAAGACCTTGCACTGTTTGGGATATCTAAGGTTTTTCGTTCAACTTGTTTTCTTTTTACTAAACAAAGGTGCTTAACAATTTTATTAGATGTTGCAGACATATTTTTGAACACAGGTTTATTGTACTTGCTTAGGAGCCTTAGAGGGGAAAATGATTTTTGAAGTGAAACTTGGACAGTAATTCCGAACTCCGATGAAACGAAAAAGCGACATGAAGTGATGCCGAAATTCGATGAAACGAAGGAGCGACATGAAGTGATGCCGAACTTCGATGACACGAAAGAGCGACTTGAAGTGATTTTGAACTCGATTGGAACGAAAAAGCGACATGAAGCGATGCCGAACTTCGATGAAACGAAAAACGAAAGAGCGACATGAAGTGATTTTGAACTCGAATGAACGAATAATTCCGAACTCCGATGAAACGAAAAAGCGACATGAAGTGATGCCGAAATTCGATGAAACGAAGGAGCGACATGAAGTGATGCCGAAATTCGATGACACGATAGAGCGACATACAGTGATTCCGAACTCGAATGAAACGAAAAAGCGACATGAAGTGATTCGGAACTCTGACGAAACGAAAAAGAGTGCGTAGTGAGGCACCTCGGGCAGAATGAGACATGGGAGAGGAACGAATAGACTCGGTATAGGGAGCAAAAAGAGAGCAGAAACACCTAGTGCGGCACTAACTCGGTCGAAATGGGGCGTCGTGAGTGAGTGCGCAATGACCGAGTTACGTTCATAGCAACACCATCAGCATCGTCAACATCACAGTTACCATCGTCAAGGTACCTACCTGAAAAATACTACTGGGAGCAACATCAAAAGCATCATCATCTCTTAACGTAAAACTTCAGCTCAACAACAAAATTTGGCTTCGCTTAGCCCATTCAGCGAATACAAGTCGTTGTCTATGGTCGTTTACGAGTACCTTCAGCACCTGGGTCAGTTGAATTCTGTACGGTCTTTGAAAGGCCGAGTTCTTGTGAGCGACGCGAAATCGACTCACGGACAGCGGCGATGATTTCGGCAGATCTTGCGTTTCGTCGACCTAAGGGTATTGGTTTATCGTTTACTCAACCAGTGGACCCAAATTTATCTACGATTATGGACGAAGCGGGCGGTACGTTGCCCGAACAGAACACCAATTTTGATAAAACAATTGTTGAACACTATGTCCGCCATGGTGATTTGGCAAAACAGATTGAATAAATGACAGCCAATTTGACAGATGTAGCTTCAACAATATAGCCGCTATCAACTGTTCGGAAGTCCCTATTGGAAGACCATGTATAAGCTTTATCAATCTTTCAGTGTAGGAGTGAAACAAGCGAAAATTGCACCAATTGTTTCAAGCCGTGCCTCTCTTCCCAGTTCCCAGTCGTATCAGTTGCGTCGAGATATGGATATATTATATGTATATAGCTGAATCGACGCTTCTTTTAAATACCTACCTTATTTTTATGGAGCAGAATATCTGCAGGGGATATGTAGCTCATCGTTTATCTCACAGAAAAATTCACGTTTTCCAAGTTCGTGAAGGAATTAGCGACATAATTCCAATTCACTCCTACTACTCCAACTCCCACCGACAGGATGTTACAGCGGAACGGTTTCTCTGCTATTTACTTGCCTACGCTCATTTCAGGTGGAATCCAGCAGATTTGGTTTTAGAGTATGGAGGAAATATATGAAAGAAATGTATCTGCCTTCAAAAGAATATGTATCTCAATCGTAACCGATAAATGATGAAAGCGATTGCATTGCATTGACTCAAGTGAACACCTGTCGCCTGCTCACCCATTCCCATTTGGAAATGACACACTAATATGGCATATGCATATGTATATTCACATCTACATACTTATATATGAGATGAAATTCAATTTATTACAAAAACGAATAACCTTTGGAAGTGGAATTAAAAATGCGCTCCGTTTGGGAAGGTCATTAAGGTTTGCAATAAAAATGCACAAGGAATAATATAAAGCGCAGGATCAGCATTAAATAGGGTGGGATAATATATTTCTTCCATACATATACTCGTATGTAGGTACTACTCTCGTATGTGCAGGAATATTTTGGCGGGGAAATCCCGAATTGTAGAGCAGGGCTTTTTCCCACCGTTGCGTTGATGGCCTAGGTCAAGAACGGGTAACTTTTCCAATTAAATTAAATCACCAACACACACATCACAATTTATTCGCATTTCTCAATTTCACGATTGTGTACCTATGTATGTACGAGTACGTGTAGGATATTCGTTTCTCTATCAAATCAATTCGTAATTAAAAAAAAAAAATAAAATAAAACCTCATAGGTAGTAACTATGGTACGTATCCTTGAATTGGAGAATACACCTTTGACCCTGAACGAGCAGTGAGATGGTTTTCTCTCACATTTGCATGCACACTGCAACCGCGGTAGATATATCGAATTAATTCAAAACTCCCTCGAACTTATTGTCAATATGTAGTCCTTATCATATTCATATTCATAATCGTACATCCGTACGTGACTGTAGCAACTTTGTAGCCACATATCAACAGCTTTCGCATAATAGAAACATCATAAAACCATCGGGTTCCTGGTCCATGGTGGATACGATACGAGTACCAAAAAAACCATCCACCGAGTCCTTAATATTCGCTCATTTGAAATTTAAGCAATGACAGGATACTCGTAGCCAAATCTAACTTTAGGGTGGGTATATAGTGTACTGTAGTATTCTGTATGCGGTGGTTGTGTGTTGTGAATTCAAATGATACAAATCAAAGACCTTGGGGCCTTCAATGAACAACAAAAAAAAATTCCTTTTATTTTCGCACAGGACCAAGCCAAGACTACAGAACTGGGTTAATTAATCGAACATTTGTGTGCGCTCTGGGCTACATGTTGTGGAGTGAAGATACGAGTACACTACTAAGTTCGATATGAATTTTGTATCCATTAAATGGTTTTTTTTTTTTTTCTTCCTATTTTATATTTTTCATAGGGGTAAACACAAAATAATTAACTTACTGTCCAAGTTGAGGATTCTGCAATCCGTCACAAGACCCTCGCACCTTACACCTCTAACACTTTACACCTTACACTAGTTTTACTACTTTTTTCTTCTTTTTTTTTTAAAAAAAAACTTTCTCTATGTTAAGAAGGCCGCACAACAGCAAATAAGGCTTTTACACTTAGCACATACAAAGCACAACAGGATACTGGAATTTTTTGATACACAATTGAACAATTTAAAAAATAAAAACAAAATAATATTATGCTACTAGTAATCAGGAAACTAATCAGCGCACCACAGCCAATAATTTTCGATTTTCTTTAATACGGATATGCGAGTTGATGTTTTGTCATTTGTGGGTTTTTAAGTATAAATACCATAGGTGTTGTTACTTTGTATCTACAATATGAAGAAGTTGTTTAAATTTATTTTGTTTTATCACGCCGTCCTCCAACGAAGTGAGAGCGACGAGAACTTTGCGAAAGCGATGAATGCGAACTGAGATGATGACTTTTATCGGCTGAAAGTGCACAATAGATACACACATCGAGAGTGTAGAGAAGGACACCTCAGATCCGAATAATCAAGGACCAATTTTTAAACAAGTCCAATTTTAAAATACGAGTACATCTACTACGTACGTACAACATTATGAAAGATGCTCTATTTACATTTTCAATCTTAAAAAAAACAACAAAAAATTCCAATTTCCAAAAATTCATACACAAAGATAGAAATTTTCTTTTTTTTCTGTTTTGAGAGAGAATCAACACATTTTTTTCGAATTAAGGGCGAGAGATGATACCTAAGCTTAAAGGGGTTTTCCTCTTCTGCCCGCATCAATGTATCAAAGCTCTACCATGCAAATAGATGAGGATGCTTTCACGTAAATATTTAGTGAGACATGCGTAGAGCATCTTCTAATCTTCTAAGGATAATGTGAAGAGTACGTCGCATTGAGGAATGAAGAAGCTTTCATCCTAGCGAAAAGAAAGACGAGTACATATGTTCTTATACATAGTGTAATAGTAGCTCCTTTGAGACAAATTCAAAACCAGAAGTCATTAGGAAATATCATTCCATTCTACCGTCTCTGTTTAGGCCTACAACATTTTTTTTTTCCCCTCCCCCCATTTTATATATTATTGTATGTTGATTGAAGGTATTCTCAGTTCGATCGATCTCATATGCATGCATTTTGGTCAAAGAACTCAGTGCCAGACTCTGTCTGCCATCAAATCACTGGTGGACGAAACTGTACTGCTGGTCATTGAGAAGTTTTCGTGTCTTAAAATAGTTCATGAGTTGACGGTTAGGAGGAAAGAAAAGAAGATTCACCTGTTTAGCATCTCCTTGGAAAGAGTCCTAAAGAGTTCGAGTGGTGAGAAAAAGAAAAAAGGAAGATATACTATGGGCCGACGTCGCTTTCTTAACAGTTAAAACCACCTCCAACCGAAGTGACCGTGGTTGAGCTCCCTTGATATCTTCGTGAGGTATTACTTCAGCGTGTCGGCCTGAAGACTTAGCTTACTCGATTATTTTAGCTGTTCTCTTCACGATGACGTTGTAATGGTCTAAGGTCCAATTTTCCTCCTTTTGAAACACACATACGAGTATACTCGGATAAAACGATGTTATCGGGAGTTATCCTCTCAGTTTCGCACCGTGGACAATGAAAAAACCACGTGTTCCATAATGTGGGCAGTAGGAGATGTTTTCGTTTAAACGGATATTCCCTGCCAGACTAACTAAAGGGTCCGCCATCTAACGTTTTTTTTTTCAATTAGTGCTTATTTCGTGAATGGTAACACTTAGCTCATGTTTGATTTGACAGATAATTAGTTTTATCCTTCCGGTTAATAACGAAAAATAATTTCATTCAAATGGCTGCCTCGGCTGGCCATGCAGTAGCCTACACGATCGGTCCAATTTTTAAGCACATTATCGATTGTGTTCAGCTGTATTTCACCAATGGCTTCACGAATATTGTCCTTTAAAGCGTCAATTGTCTCTGGCTTGTCGGCGTAACACTTATCTTTTACGGCACCCCACAAATAATAGTCCAACGGTGTCAAATCGCAGCTCCGAGGTAGCCAAACGACATCAGCTCTGCGGCCGATAATGCTTCAAAAACAGGGCGCAAAACATCGAGTGTAGCTTCGGCTGTGTGGCACGTAGCGCCGTCCTGTTTTTGTGAACAAAAATTCATTCAAAATGGCCCGATAACGATCGCCATTGACTGTAACGGCAACTCCTTGCTCATTTTAGAAGAAAAATGGCCCAATTATGCCTCTGGACCAAAATCCGCACCAAACAGTGACTCGTTTTGGGTGTATCGGCTTTTAAATGTATGCGTGCGGGTTTTCTGTGCCCCAAATGCGACAATTTTGCTTGTTTACATACCCGCCAAGATCAAAAAGATGATTTTTTTGGCAAAATCGGCATCTTCTCTAAGTCGATCGCAGGCCCACTTAGCGAAGCGTTGTTCAAGCGTATACACAACCATATTCGTTCAGCGGAAGGATAAATTTTTTTTTTGGTAATCCAAAGTTAAATCTAAAAACTTCTTCGGACTTTTACTTTTTAAATAGATTTGCTTGTGAATCAATTTGAACACTCAGCCGATTGCACGAAAGCAAAAATCTAGTTTGACACACAATACTATTTCACGTTTATGTATATTTATATGTGTTGGTACATTTTGACATAACATCCAGGAGAGAAATTTTGATTCTGAATTGAAAAACCAAAAGCAAAATGCTAATTCTGAAAAAATTAAGATAGAAAGTTTTATGTTACTTTTTTGCTCGGGAATACAAAAAGAAGGCGCACTCTAGATTGGATAAACGAACAAAAACCATGTAACATTGATGTATTCCTAGTACTGTCACAAAACATTGAGAATCCATCCTAACTATCCTTTTTGTAAATAAAAAGAAACAAAAATCGATTTACCAATTCATTGCGCGATTCGGAACACTCCCAACACCGCAACACCACACACATCGAACACACCCCGCAGAGACTAATAAATTGACGTTAATTTTCATTTCGTTTATTATATTTTTTTTTTCTCTCCTCTCTGGCTTAGTTTTTTTTTTGGCATGGCCTCAATAACGTGTTGTATTTGCACGTAAGCGCGAAAATCTCAAGTCTTACTAATAATAAATCCGTGCGTACATTTAATGTGAAAGTCAGTGTCAGCTATCAGTCAAAGAAAATAATTAATTAGTCGCATAACATTCGAAAATGATTTTGTCGTCGCAATCAAGCCGTATTCGGTGTTTTCCTGCCTTCGCCACTGCACGCAAAACGATAGCCAAATACTGTCCATTGTTTATTAATTGCTCATTGTTGAGATCCAATAATGAGAACACTCATAATGTTGTCGTTAGTGCATCAGTGTCGACCTCAGTGTATTCGGAGTGTGATAAAAAAGTCAAACCATCAACACATGAGGACTTCCAGCGTGTTTACCAACAGATGAGGGAGAAATTTAAATGTATGCACACACTGTATAGGTACTGTGGGTTTTTTTTTTTTGGAAACCCACATTGAAAATTGCATGTACAGCATGCCATAACATATTTTAGAGGAGAAAAGAAAATACAAAAATTCACCTTGGCCCATACGCACATAATTCTTTCACTAGGTGACCAATAAATTGGATCACTATCATGTTGTATGATATTTATAGCTCCTACAGCAAAGCAAAAACAAACAAATTAAGTGATGATGAGACTAAGGAAAGAAGAAAAGAAACTATATATCTAGCTGCTAAGTCTCTTATTCAAATGTAGTACATCGAGCTTACAATTGTAGAATAAAGCTACATACACCCTTATATGATGATTATTGTATATCCTCAGTAAAACAGTCAGCACCAGTGTGAAGATTTATCTTTTCAAGACGCGCCATCCATGAAATCCCCTGTGATGCAGAAATCTTTTCTATTGTTTATTGTTGTCTTATTGGAATACAATCGTTAACGCTTGATCGTAACTCATCGTTGTAGTAAATGTCCATAATCTATCGCTTTAAGAGTTCTTAACGTGAGTCTTAAGTACCTACTCAAAGTTGACAGTACGATTATTTTCACTTAGTTGTTACAAATCAATTAGCATTGATAAAGGTTACGCGAAGGTTAGGAAGCGAATACAATTTCTATATCACACTTGTGCTATAGTTTAGATGAGACAATAGTCATTCCAATTTTACAAGCCTGCAGAGATCAAATACTTTGTATTTTCTTTTCAACTAGAACTGGAGCTTCGATTGAAAAATCCTGCGAATACACACGTTCGTAAGATCACGAGATTTGCAGAATTTTCAACTCTGCAAAAGATTGCCAGTTTAATCACCCACACGTTGCTTTGGTATGTGATGTCGTCCACAACTGAACTCAAGTACTTGAATACGAGTATGTCAGTCTACGTCACGACAAGGTTTACGCTTTTCGAAAAACGCCAATGCAGGTATTTAGTCTTAATTTGGGTCTATAATTGAACAAACAGTTGTCAAGCATTTATAAAAATTTCTCCGGAGGATGATTATAAGCATCAACAATGCTATTTTCTGTGGGATTTTGTTTTGTTATTCTTTTATTTTACGTGAACTGTCTTGCGATTACAGTGCAAAGGTATTCTAATCAAAGAATACGTCAGAGCAAACAAAATGTTTGGTTGATATGGAATTGGCCACACTTCATAAGTCGACGGAGTAGTAAAACTTGTATTACATTGAAAAGCAATGGACTTTATTTGCTGCCTTGGTGTATTCCACGTATTCGCCGTCCTATAAATCCAATATATATACGTATATTTTTATATACGTGCCAGGAGATCTCTGAGAACTCTGTCGAAGACGACAGGCCAATTTTTCGAAGCGTCGCGATGTTTCTGAATATTTTAGAGTAATCGACATTAGTTCCACCGATCGGTAGTTGTTGCAATTTCTCGTGTCGCCGTTGCCTTTATAGAATGCAACAAGTAAGCTCCTCCATCACTGTACGTTTCCGATTCATTCATTTTACCGAGTGAATGGTATTGCACGGAATTTCTTCATGTAGTAACGCGTGTTCGTCTCGTTTCTCTGGTCATCTTCAATACATACCTGCGATTGAATCTTTTGAGTTTTTTTTCCTCGTTATGCCCAAATCTTAAAAACTTTAGCTCGTTTTAGAACTGATTGTCACCTGGTTATGGGTCGTGTGCGTACCTCTTCTTATTATGATACAATGGCTGTATTGCTGTAGCACGTGCTCTGGCAATGGGCGTGCATAGCCTAACTCTATCGCTTTCGGTATCCCCGCCGTACTTAGTCCACACTTGAAGTACCTTTTACCTTTTGTTGTTTACCGTTCATAGTTACACTACTAATTTCTTGAGCTATGTTGGGCCCTATTGTGAAATTTTTCCTCGAAGTTGTTCCATATACCTTGCGCGCTTGGTTCTTCCTCTTCGTGTATGGCATTTTGCAGCCATTCTCACAAATTTAGCGCTCAACGCTGGCTTCTTTCCTTACTCAAGTTGAGTCCATTTGTTTGCTTTAGAATCTTTTACTCGTTGGCTTTCGTATCCACCACTACAATATATAATCAAGTACCGCCCTTGCTTAGATAGCGTATTTAATATAGTAAGATCCGTGTGATTTATATGAGTTTAGAATATCTTCTCCAGCTGAATCTCTCGTTCCGAAAGCGTTTCTTCCTTTTGATACGCATACGGTGTGAAATAGATGTTAAGATGATAGCAACTCTGTTCCATAATAAAATAATTTTAAACGCTTTTGTGTGCAAGTTCAAGTAGTGGACCTTGTTGGCAACATTTCGGCACTTCTTTATTTAAGCGCATATCACCATATGTCGATTGTACGTTTTCTAGTTCGCAACTTTTGCCGGTCATTGTTCCGCCGTTCGAGCTTGTGGTACGTAGTTTATTTCTGAAAAGTATTATATTGGTCGCGCCCCAGAAACCACCGGGATCACTGATATTGGAGGATGTTTTGTTATTGTACTTCCCTTACATCCGCACTTAGACATAATCCATGTTGTCCATGTTGAGGTACAAGATAGAAAATAAAGTCATGGGTAGAGTATAGATTTGCAGGAGTTTTCAATTGTTACCAAGTTTTCTGTTTTTTTTTTTTTTTTTTTTTGTACACCCTTGGCCATACAACGTTCTCATTTTTGATTAAGCTCCGATTCATTAACAAAGGACAGTTCCTCTGAAGATTTTTCAATCCGCCCTCGCTCGTCCTGTTCTGTCGATCCTCTTTCGAGCATTTGGCCTGAATAGTTTGCTTCTTAACAGCGTACACCAAAGATACAGAAGAAGGAATTGAGTGGCGTCAAACCGCTGGATCAATGTCAAAGTTGGCCACTGACTGTAACTCATGCTCGGATCTCATTTTTGACAAAAAAAAAAGAAGACCGATGGTGCAACCACCGTGCATGTCTCGTCTCATCAAACAGGTGTAATTGAATCTCAGGGGTCTCTTCTGAATTTGCCTCAACTTGGAAATGTCAATTTTGCTCTTTCACAAACCTACTACATATATTGAGCCAAAGGTGATCTCCTTTACTTTAAACTACAAGTAATTCCAAAAATTAGCTCCACTCCAAGGTTTTTATACAAGTTTAAGCTTTTCCAGAAAGTCGTCGCGTACGAACCCATTAGATCAGACAGATCAATGCCAGCTTTGTCTACATGAAAGTACTGCACGTGGTTTTTGGCGACCTTTAGAGATTTGCGTCTTCTTGCTAGCTGTAGTGGCTACTGATGAAAATGTTGGCATTTTATCGGACCCTCATATCGCGGGGTAACATAGTTACAATATAGTTAGTCCATTGTTCTGCTCTCTCTTGCGAAAGATCGTTCAGATCTTCGTTTTCTCTATGATAATTTCCACACCATCATCTTCTTCGTCGTGTGATGAGTAGTCTTCTGGAAACCATGCGGGATCATCAATAGAATCTTCTGATTCGATCCCTATCCTTATCTGTAAGCCTTCGTCGGTCGCTTGCTCCTTTTTAAAAAGGGTTTATTCCTCTTGAAACAGTGAATCACTTTCCTTTGTCATTTTATTTGTCTATTATTATAAATTACACTAAAACCGGTAGAGAAGGCTTTAAAATGTTTGCTAATTTTAGAATTGCCTACTTCTAAAATTTTCAGCAAAAAAACTACCAAAGAATGTAAATCCTTATGGGGTTTTTGCTTGTAACGAATTGGACTTGAAGGAGGTTACCGTATATGGCTTTGATTATGACTACACCTTGGCTTGTTACAAATCATGCTTGCATGATTTGCTGTACAACCTAGGACGCGACATGTTAATAAAAAAATTAAAGGCAAGCTAACCATTTTAAGGTCGATTTGGCAAATTTTATTTCATGTAAAACATATTTGTTTGTCGCCAAATTAGTATCCGGAAGAAATAGCTCAAATAGAATACATACCGGGATTTGCTGTGCGAGGCCTACATTATGATATCGAAAAGGGTCTCTTACTCAAGTTGGATTCATTTTTACAAATCCAACTGGGATCTGTTTACCGGGGATTGACTAAAATTCCTGATTGTGAAGTGTTAAAAATCTACAAGAATCGAATAATTCCCATTGCATATGTTGAAGGACAAAGTAAAAGCTACCAGGTAAGGAAGTGTCCCATAAAACACAATGCATGCATGCCACTGAATTTTGTTTGTTTTTTTGTAGCAAGATGTGAAATCGAAAATGGTGCAACTAGCAGATTTGTTCTCCGTCCCAGAAATGTGTTTACTCTGTAATGTTGCAGAATACTTTGAGAAAAACCACATCGACTATCATCCGGAAATATTGTTTCATGATGTGAAAAATTCCGTTCAACGTTCTCATCCGATAATGCATCAAATCGTACTCAAGGACGCAGAGAAATACATTGAGAAGAATCCTATTTTACCGGCATTTTTCGATCGTCTTATCAATGCCGGAAAGAAGCTATTTTTAGTGACAAATAGTCCGTTCCCATTTGTGTAAGAATCACAAGATCACACACTCACGATGATGGAAGTGATTGTATTTTTTTTTGTTTTGTTTTTAAGGAATCGAGGAATGACACTGCTTGCGGGGCCTCATTGGAGGGACTATTTCGATGTTATTATTGTTCAGGCCCGCAAGCCAAAATTTTTCACCGATGAATCTCGTCCAATACGTTTGTATGATGAAAAAACAAATACTCATTTGTGGGATCGTGTATCTAAGTTAGAGAGAGGAAAGATCTACTATGAGGTGGACATGATGTCGACTATTTAAAAGACGAAAAACTAATAAAGTGCATTTTTAGGGGACTGTAAAGCAGCTACAGGAACTGACAGGATGGCATGGTCACTCAGTGTTGTATTTTGGTGACCATCCCTACAGTGACTTGGCCGATGTAACACTGGAACATGGTTGGCGAACAGGTGCAATCATAAGTGAATTAACTGTAAGTTATACGTTTTATTTGTTTCTAATGAATTTGTACATCCATCGATCATAGTGACATTTATTTGAATAATTTCCCCCACAACAAGCATACAGAGACATACAAGGCTTTAGCATCATATCGATCCGAACTCTCAATATGAACTCGCTTCTATTTATCTGTTCTTGGCGTCGTATGGTATGGCTTCTGCATGGTAATGTCGATAAATTTTGTCCGTTCCTCTTTTTTTGAGGGCCAACATTCGATTGGGTCAAATAATCCGATCCGATCAAAATCCGCTGGCAGATTTAGAAAGCAAAAACTATGACATTTATACTGATTTAATGTTTAAAGTGGAAGAGGATGGACTCTATATCACCATGTAACGCGACAGATAAATGCGGTTTATTGGCGCAGACTTTACTTTTGATAAAATCAGACCTCAAGAATGTTGTCGGTGGTCCTTGATGTGCATTTAGAGCTGAAAAAGACAAGTAAATTTACACTTGTCTCATCGCTCTTAACCTTCCCCAGTACCATTTGTAATTTTTTAATGGTATTCACAATTTGAAGGCCGTACACATTGATTTTCTCAATCTGTCGATAGCACTCTGAATGAAACTTCTGAACTCATTCGATTTTAGAATCTGGCCATCGTCTGAGGTCTTAGTACTTCGATGTTGTACCAACTTCTAAACCTACCTCGACTACCATCTTCTAAATTTGCTTTGTTGGCATTTCAGTAAACTCAATATCCATTCGTCCAATTCCAGCATGAAATTAACACATTAAACACGGAAGATTTCAAGAAGAATGCCAACTGGTTACAAATGTTGACTCAACTAATCGAAGATCATCAGGACAATGAGTGTGAAGCAGCTCAGAGTGCCTTAAGAGACTGGATGATTGAAAGAGACGTTCTCCGGTAAGTTGTCTTTAAAAAAAAAAATTTTTTAATTTCAATAACAGACATACACTTTGATTTGCAGAAATGAAACGAAAAAAGTTTTCAATACACAATTTGGCAGCGTTTTTCGCACATACCACAATCCGACATACTTCTCCAGACGTTTGTTCCGCTTTGCTGATATTTACACCAGTGATATAACAAATTTACTCAAATACTCCGTATCGCATACGTTCTATCCTAGACGAGGTGTAATGCCTCACGAATATATATCATATTTTATGTAAAAAGTAATTTTTACTAAATTCGAATGAAGCCAATCTATTGTAGAAATGTACGTTTACGCCGCCTTAATCCCACCTTTTGAATTGCTCTCTGCTTATTTGTTAGTTGCATAAGTTAGTGTTGTATGCTAAAATGCACCTAGGCATCCAAGTGTCTTCAAACTATGTGTGTATCTAGAATTTCTCATTTGTAAATATTTTAAATGGAGTGAAAAATGCTGCAACATAAACGTTGCCTTATCATGGAACAGTTGCAATACCATATATGAATATACGTAAGCAGATTGTTATTATTGTTACTATTATTATCATTATCATTATAATTGTTGTTGTTGTTGTTACGATACTATTAGGAACATTTTACGAAATTAAGTGCAACAGAAATAAATATACAATTAAAAGTCAAACAGATTGAATTTTAAATTACCACGCTGGTACGTTAGTTTATGGCGCTTCACCCACAGATGGCACAGATGTGTCATGTCTGGTTTTGAAGCCGGCAACTCAAAGCCGATTCTTGCTGGCAGAATTGAAAGTATCAGGCGAGGACATAGATCCAGTCTGGGTAAGCTTGTTACAGTAACACGGAACGCGACAGTAGTGGAAAAATTCTGTTCGGTGCCAGTTCCACATAAATGAAGTAACATTGTGATGAAACAAAAATTGGACATTTACGGTAAGTGTATAAGGCAAGCGTTTCATCAAGCACAAACAAATTATAGCGTAACCAATGTACCATCACTGCTGTTAAACTGGCGACAAGCAATACATAAGTGAGTTGTACGGCTTAGGAACGAATCACGATATTTTTGAGTACGTCCGACAGTGGGCTTGAGGGTATACTGATGAGCATTCATAGCGAGACGGGTGTTACGGTTAAAACTTTGAAGGGGCGGAATGCTACTGGCGATTTCTATGGAGCATAACGATGCAAGTGCCATTCATGGATAATGGCGGGGCGTTTAAATTTCGCTTTAACGACAGCAGATAGCCTTGTGTTTTGGAAGCATTAAATTCTACTCTGTTAGTGGTTCCCCAATTAGTTATGCTGTTAATATCAGAACCGTCTTATATCGAATATAAATTACACCAACTCAATGACGAATTCACACCCGGCCCAGATGGCCTCCCTGCCATATTTCTTAAAAAATGTTCTTCCTCTCTTTCCCTTGCCCTTTCTAATCTCTTTCGTCTATCCCTTTCACAAGGAGAATTTCCTCAGGTTTGGAAAACCTCCTTCATAACCCCGATCCACAAGAAAGGATCAAAGAATGAAATAACCAACTATCGTCCCATCGCTAAACTCTCCCATATACCCAAACTCTTCGAAAGTATTTTGTATGAAGCTCTAAGCTTCCAATGCAAATCACTTATTTCCCCTAGACAACATGGCTTCTTAAAGGGTAGGTCAACCACCACAAATCTCGTTGAATTCGTATCCTTTGCCCTCTCTGCCCTAGAGAATGGCAATGAAGTCGATGTAGTTGCAACCGATTTTAGCAAAGCCTTCGATAAAATCTCTCATCGGTTAATTATCTTTAAATTGTCTGCCCTCGGCTTTGAACCCATATTGTTAAAATGGATATCCTCTTACCTCGAAAACCGTTTTTACAGTGTTCGTTTTCGGTCAGCCCAGTTCGCTCCATTTTTAGCCACCTCTGGAGTTCCACAAGGCAGCCATCTCGGTCCCCTTCTTTTTATATTAACCATAAATGATCTCGATATGATCATCAAACACTCGTCTGTCTCCCTTTACGCCGACGATATCAAATTTTTCAAAACCATTTCCTCTCCCCATGACTCTTTCCTCCTTCAACAAGATCTTGATAGTTTCTCGATCTGGTGCCTCAAAAATTCTTTGGAACTTAACATCGCCAAATGCCAATCCATCACCTTCTCACATAAGCGGAACCAATCTCCTCCCCGACTCTATATTCTCCATAACCAACCTATCTCCTCCGTACAGTCTCTTCGCGACCTCGGCATTTTGTGTGACAGCTAGCTCAACTTCCGTTTACATATGGATGAGATAATCCTCAAAGCCAACTCTGCACTAGGTTTTGTAAAACGGTGGTCCAAAGAATTCACCAACCCATACGTGACCAGGTCCCTCTATATTACCTTTGTTCCTCCTAGAGTACGCCAGTCAAGTATGGTCCCCATATCATCGTGTTCATATCTCGAGAATTGAAAGTATTCAACGTCGTTTTCTTCGATTTGCTCTTCGAGGTATGCCGAGGATGGGACGATCCTTTTAATCTGCCTCCCCTATCAAAATCGTCTCAACCTTATCAACTTAAACACCCTCGAAGATCGCAGAGATGCAGCAGACTTTCTCTTCATTCATCGACTCCTTTCAGGTCACGTTGAATGCGCGTCCCTTCACAACTCCATTTTCCTCAACACTAACCCTCGACTCTTCTATCTACCAACCCACCACACCTCCTATGGCGCGAACGAACCAATCTCCCGTATGCTACGTCAAATCAACTCAAACCCTACCGTCTTTGACTTTCACCGCACCACTTCCTACCTCAAATCTGTTCTCCTTCACCACTCCAACCAACCTTAGTTTTAAGTTTTAGTTTAAGTTTATTTTTTAAGTTATAGCTTGTATTAAGCCGAATAAATGGGGGCGTTCGCCCCCACCAAAATTAAATTAATGAGCTTAACATACGCTGGCGTTTCCGCTCTAGAGCTGAAGAGCAGGGAACGAATATGAAAAGCAGAGAGTACTGTCGTCAGCAAAGGAATATATTGGATTAGAATTAGCAGACAAGAGATCGTTGATGAAAATTAAAAAGAGTGTCGGAGACAGAACGGAGCCCTGGGGCACACCAGCATTTATTATATATCAGACTTGAAATTATCAAAGACAACTTGAATTGAACGTTCCGAAAGGTAATTTTTAATCCATTTGAGAAGAGAGTCGTCGATCCAATGCCAAACTCTGTCAAATGCCTTAGAAATATCAAGTGGAACTATCTTGTTTTCGCCACTCACTTTTCGGTGAGACATGCCATCAAATCACCAGTGGACCTGTTGCTACGAAAACCGTACTGCCGGTCATTGCTGCCTTGGAAAGAAGGGACGTAAGTGCAATGGGCCTGTAGGAGGATAGAGAAGATGATTCGCCCTTTTTAGGGACGGCCTAGACAAATGCTGTTTACCATCTGCTCGGGAAGAGTCCTAAAGAGTAGGATTGATGAAAAAGCTGACGCAGTGCTTTTGCCAGCGTGGAAGAACACCTCTTCAGAAGAATAGGAGATGTACCATCTGGACCAGCGGATTTATGTATGTTGAGATCTTTAAGTACTCTTGCTACTATACGAGTGCGAAAGTAGATTCGTCCCATTCGACGCACTCAAGTCTAGGCGGAGACAAAGCACAATCTGGGAGTGTTGAACTGGCCGTAAGGTGTGCAGCAAGCAGATTGGCCTTGTCTAAAGAGCTGACAGCTGGGATGTCATTGTGAATGAGCTTTGGGATGGATAATGAGGCAGCATTTCTGATTTGGGACATTGTAGTATTTTTTGCCTCAACTTTTGGTCGTACTGAAATTTCACACGTTTAAGAAAGATGTTGTAGTCATTCCTCGCTCATTTAAACTTTTTTCGGTGTTCCTCGGTCGGACTGAAAAAACATTTCTCTAACCCTGATAGCCTCTTTACAGCTTGTGTCGTACCATGCCTTTTCTTTTGGTTTGATACTCTTCATCCGATGAGGGATAAATTATCTCATTCCAAAGAGAATGGTGTCTGTGATCATATCAGCAGCGGCATCCACGTCGTTATCGAGGATCTTCACAGTAATAATTAGAGTTAAGAGCCAGGTAGTCAATTTTTGATATGATTTTACTCGCCTCCTAACTGAGTTGTTATTTTTAGTGGCCCTAAACTCCCAATATAAGTTGTTCTCTCGGAACGGCCGGAGGTTGGAGAGATAGTAGTATTTCAAAATCAGTACCGCACAGTTTGAAGCTGACAGCGTCTTTTTTGTCTTCCTCTTCGTCTTCGGCTTCGCCTCTACTATGAACAGTTTCGTGCGAGTTCATATGTTTGCTTCTGCGCGGCTTCTCGTCTTCAACTTCGTCTTCAGCTTCGTCTCAGCGTGCACCTTAGGCTTAAAAAAGGTCTGTGAGGTTTTGAACCCCATAGAACACTAGCCACCAAGAAGAGTCTATTGCGATCCCTGAATAACCAATTGAAACAAAAAACAAAACACCTTAACTCCTTATAGATCCTTCTGTCTATTTCCTCTAAACGTACAAAATAATATTTTACCAGAAATTAGGTTTCCCGACACTGCTGCACATTCGCACAATATTAGATCCTTTTCGACTTGAAGGTCATTAGAGTCCGTCCGTTTCTGCTAGTCTCAGAATTTTGTGATACTACCTACTAATGTCCTGCTAAGTTCGAGGATTTCCCTTTTTTTTCGTTTAATCAAAAAGTGTCACAATACTTTGATACCCTACGCCATATGTCTACCTAGGAGGACATGCAAACCGACACGCTCTTCTCGTTTCTTCTCTGCTCCCCTTTTCGCGAACCGTTCAGCTAGCTTATTTTGTTCTATACCGCAGCAACATTCACTTGAGTATTAGTGTACAATAGCGCACTGAAATATAGGTCTCACGACCACTGTATAAACCCGCACCATTGCGGGTTTCCACCCTATCGATCTCTTTCAGAGAGTGTATTTCATACAAACTGCGTACTTGACGCTTTCCAATTTAATCCATTCCCATGTATTATGATACAAACCCCCATGATGAAGCGTATAAATCAAACCACGAGCTATTTCCAGAATTAACGACTCTTTGACCACCCTTCAAACCATCCCACAGTTTCGCCCATAGGGCACACTGGAATTTCTATTCAATGTTATTCGACTGGTCGTAGGTAACGAGGATCGCTCTGCCTTCGATGGAGATAACGTATTGTACCTTGCGTCATTGGACCTGCTGAGAGACGTCTTTACCTTGCTGAGATGGATTTTAACATCCGAACTCGTTTTCGTAGCTTCTGTTTGAAGCTACTTCGACTCGGTAAGCGTGCTAGTTCGGAGTTCGCTATGCTTAGTATCTTTTGTCACAGAGTTCTGGGAAAGCGGCAGAGTTTTACCCCTCTGACTAGTCCTGTATTTAATGGCTTCTTCACCTATCCCATCAGCGACTTGTGTAAAACTGAGTACCTGACACATTTCTGATGACTCTAAATCAGCGGTTCCTCCACATGTTCTTAGTGAGCGTACACAAACGATGAAATTATAATCGAGAAAGAACCATGATCCATGCAACCATGGGCAGTAGGATTGAAAATAGGTCAAAAATATACCAAACGAGAGGAGCCCTCATAAAGATGGAGATTTTGCTGCCGAAAAGGACTGTTTAAAGGTAAAATTGAGAATGCTCAAGTGGAGCAGATTGAGGTATGGTACACGGACTCTGCTCAAAGAAGATAACAATAAAATCGATGCTTTGAAATGTGCAAATAAGTAGTCCATGCTGCGAATTGTGAAAGAACGAATGTCTACAGACCACAATAAAACTGAGGACACCACGCGCTACGAAAAAATTAATGGAAAACGAAGTAGGGAATGGTGAAATTCAACACTGCCGGATCAGATTAGTTCAAGATACCACAGACACAGTGGATTGTGGTACAGCTGATGGATGAACCAATTTGAAATCGATGGAAAAATTTGTTGACAATATGATCGATTTATGAATCACATAAACACTGAGCCGTGACGCGTCTCCATTTAATAGAATGAAGCCCTTTCAACGATCGAAAGCCCACACTTAACGCTAAACAAAAAACAACAGACAAACTGACTAATATAAGAAATATTTTTATAGATATTTTCGCTGTACATATAGGGTCCTTAAATGTAACGATTACAAAATGTTAACTAATATACACACACGCACGCACTCATCTTAAATGTCTAGATTAACAATTTCGACTCTAATAAAGTAGTTTTGTAATATTAAAATAAAAAATAAATCAGTCGACCAATCGGTCTTAACCATTCACTATTGTGGCACTTGGTTGAAGAGAACCCCACTGCTCTCTCTATGTGGTGTTCTTGGACATTGTAGATGTGTTAGCCTCTTTTTGGCGGAATTTCGTTGAATATTTGTAAAAGTCGGACATTTCGAAGGGTTTCGTGACTTCTTTGTAAGGTAGGAAGGTCGCTTGCTGCACCACAGTCATGTTTTTGGGCGATTCAATTCGAATATCTGGTGATATAGCTGCCACAACATTAGTGCCTTGAGGTGAAACCTGTTGGCCGGGATTGATACAAATGGAATTTGAGGAAATGGGCATTTGTGTTGGATTCTGTGGCATGTTATTCTTCGTATTGGCAATGATCTGTCTGGGATTGCATAGTCTGTAGGGAGATGGAACTGATGTAACATAGTTGATGGTGCCAATCAATTCATCACCATTGTCGGTAGGTATGCACTCTTGTTGAATCGTTGGACTAAACATTGGTAAATTCGTTTGTTGTGATGCAGTAAGCGGAATCGATTTCGATGGTTTTTGTTGCTGCAACTGTTGCATATGGGGCAATGTAAATGTGCTGCTGTTTGGAATTTCTAAATGAAAGTTATTGTGATGATTTGATATGGACTGCTGTGACTGTGGTGGTGGCGGTTGAATATGGAAATGGTGATGGTGGTAGGGATCGACATTCAAAAACGAAGTTGAGTGACTCAGATGGCTGTTGTCATCGTCTAGTTTTGTCTTTGGTGTTCTATAGCTGCCGCTTGACATTGACTGCGACGATAGTTTAGTACGTTCTCTGTAACTTTGCTTATGATGGGGATGTGAATGGTGAGTTAATGTACGCGTCGGTGGACGAGAACTTACTACGAGTAGAGAATTTCCAACTCCACCTGACGATGCTGCTGGCGAAGGTGTTAATTTTACACTCGACGCAGTAGACGATGCAACTTGACGGGCAACATTGCAGTATGGATACTGGGAATTTTGACTAACAGATTGGGGTGGGCAAAGACCAATATTGTCGTTACAGGACGTATTTTGTAAGATATTCGGACGTATTATTGGTCCATCCAGAGAAGACTCCATCCTAAAACAAAAAAAAAAGGTCAATAAGTGTGTCTCAACTTTGTTGAGAGATTGTTGTTTTATGTTCCTTACCACTGTTTGTTTTTTGGCTTCTTACTTGTTTCACTGTTCACAGATGAAATCGATACAACATCGCATGGCTTTTCTACAGTATTCGGGTAGTTACCCACCGACATTCCTCCTCCAACTGGATAATAGTTTCCCAAAGAAGGCGACTCTGGTGATTGCTGAAAAATCTTAAAAACTCAACCAACATGTACTTCCGATAAACGAATTAACTTACAAGAGATGGGCAATGCTTGGGCAATGATTTCGTTTTGTAGGGATTCCCACCGTCGCTATCCAGTTCGACATAGCTTTGAAAAAAAAAATAAAAAATTAAAATCCAGCTGAATCGTGTGGCATTCCACACAACACTCTTCGGTGTACCTACCTTGTACTATCACACCATGCAGATCGGTCGTTATTGGAACCAGTTCGCCATAAATTCGAATGCTGATTGCCCATGTGCTGGCCCTGTTCGAATGCACAACTTGTTGATGGCGACAATGACAACACATCAACTCCCTCGTACTGTTCTAAATGCGGTTGACTTCCATTGTGATGCACCATATTGTGGCCGTTGGCTGAATGCAGCATTTGTTGCTTGGATCGATGTGAATCTCTATCATTCAAGGGTACAACCTTATGCATGGGCGACGGAGAGAGACACTGTTTTATATTTTGACTGGCTTTTATGAAACCACTGCCGTCTGCGTACATTTGACTTGTCGGAGACAAATAGTACTTATCACATTGAGTAACTGTTGGAGAAGGAAACCGGAATGAGCATATGTAGCTTTTACTGAACGGAAAAGGGAATGATAATGCTGGAAGATCGCAGCATACAATTTGGAAACAGTACTGTATTATTCCAAGGAGTCGTGTGGCAAGCTTCCGTACTTGTGGTGTAGAACGCGAGTTAATCAGGAAAAACAATATTCAGAAAGGAGGCACATTCACATCTGGTGAGACTATCGGAAGTCTACATACGTTCAGCCAAAACATTCACGCATACAAACGCCACACGGATTCCCATCTGATGAGACAACCAGAAGTTTGCATTCATTGAGGCAAAACATTCACGCATACGAACGCCAAAGCGATTCACATCTGGTGAGACTATCGGAAGTCTGCATACGTTGAGCCAAAACATTCACGCATACGAACGCTACAAGAATGAAAGGATAACTCATCTTATAGAACCCCTAACCATCCGATTTGGAAACCAATACCCTACCACTTGAGCCACGGCCACAGTACAACTTACACCATAACTTCGAGGTGACATTACCCCATCGAATGAACCTCTGTTCAAAAGAGATTCACTGGTGTGGCACACCGACGGATCCAAAACAAACGAATAAGTTGGAGCAGACATATATTGGGAAACTACCAAGTATGGACAGTGCCATCTCGGTATTTCAAGCTGAGGTAGAGAGATAGAGAGAACACTCTGACAACAAAGCGGCCCTACTTGCTTCTGAGATAAACTCAAAAATTGCCTAGGACTGCATTATATTTCCCAAGACACTAACCAACACCAATAGACTCTATTTAATGTGGGTGCCGCCCAGTGGCCAGGAATGCTTCGACCTCAACATTCATGTTACCATGACCATTCTGCGGGTAACAGGAAAGCCAGCAACAAAAGAACAAAACCACACCTATAGCTTTCTAGGGGTCAGATGCACGCAGTAACCGGACTCGTTACGGGCCACTGCAGAGTCAATAAACACCTCATAACTATGGGAATAGCAGAAGACAACAACGAGGACGAAGAACCAGCAGGGCACATCCTTTGCCACTGTAACTACCCAATCATGATAGAACACGTTTACGTCTTATAAGTAGGCCAAAAGTTCTTGGGTAAGGCCTAACGTGGCCACAATGATAAGGGTACATAATCCCATCTTCCTCTTCAATCTAATTTACGTACATTAAGGGAGACTTTTTAGGTGGAAGATGGCTACAGTTGAGGGACTCCCAATGGGTAAATGATCAATTCCCCGGGAATGTGGAAATATTACAAAAGGAAAACAAATTACCTGCAAGACTGTTGCTTAAATTTTCAGTACTTCCAAGAAGCGAGCGTACAACGTTGTATTTTAAGCTGTGATTGTTTTTATTAGCTGCATTCTGAGAAGAAGTGCCCCCATTGTACTCAAACGACGGCGACTTGGTCAAACTAAGTGCCGAAGTTGACGTACTGTCATGAAATGAATTCGTCTTCTGTGGCGGTCCTTGTCGTTTCTTAATGCTCACTACGTTCTGATTATTTGTGGTTGTAGGCTGATTGTTGAGCTTATTGTTCTGTGCGAGATCATATTCTGATTTCGATAGAGTAAAGCGATTCTAAAACACACAAAAATTAGTACCCCATGGAAGGTATAAGGAGAATTCAAGAGGATCTCTTACATTTTTTCCACTGAAATGGACATTGCTTTTGTTGAGCTTCAAGCTAGAGCTACCTTTGCGTCTGAGAATGGAGTTTGTTGATGCGGAGCTACTGCTTCCACCAGTTAAAATGTTGTTTGTTGCGTCTTTTTCGGCCTCGAACAAGTTGAAGTTGTCATAGTTTCCGTTAAGAATTTGCGCTTCCTACAAATAATTATGCAATGGCAGCATTTTTGTCATTTGCAAAGTGAAGCTGCTTACCTGCTTATGGATCTGCTGCAATAGCCAGTTCTTTTCGTTCAGTAGTTTCTCCAATTCCAACTTGCGCTGCTCCAGTGTCTGGAGCTTTGTCCAATTAGGATTTTGATTGTTGTTGCCCTCATTGCTGTTGCCTGTATTGTTTGCATTGTTGTTTGTACAAATGATTTTGTTATTGTTTATTGCAGTGGATGAATTATTATTGTTTGATAAACTGTTATTGCTGTGACGTGTTGTGGAGGATATCGCTGACCCTTTGCTGAGCGTACTCATGGATGTGTTACATGATGACGATGGCTTTTGTTGGGCCGCTACATTGTTATTACCATTGCCGCTAATGCCACTGCCAGTTGTCATTTGAGGTGACTGTTGTTGTGAGGCTTTTATAGATGTTCCACACGCCGGTAGTGTAAAGTAGGGCGTAACCGGTGTAGTCGATCGAAGTTGACGCTGTTCTTTGTTACTTGTTGGATTGGATGTTAATGCCAGAGAGCTAAGGGACTTGGTAGTGTGTGCTAATACAGAACTCTGTGAACGCATTTCTAAAACAAACAAACAAACACACAAACAAACAAAAAGAAAACAAACAAGTGACATCAAACATTGTCTGTAGAATCAAAAGATTGGTAATTCATGTAATATATACGTCAGCCGATAGTATATGGACACACTGGGTATGACGCAGACATCAATATTAAGTAATTAACAACCGACAAATGACTTTGATAGCAGCACACCCATTTGCTTGGCAATGGGGGCACTAATTACACTCATCGACTGACGTTTATACTCGCACCGTCTTGGGCTCTTGTCTGTAACTGAAAATTACCATCAACAAAGGTCCAGCGATGCACCATATATCACCATAATTCTCTTGCGACGATCACTCAGCTTCCTTAGGACAATCGAACGAACATAGTCAACAGTCAGCCCAAGAAGATCGCCACGGTTAAAATTTCACTCCCACAATTGTTGCAGCACACTTTAAGCACTTGTAATTGATGGAAACTCCATTTAACAACACAAAACAAGTCGCAAACATGAGATTTAATGATTTTTCATAGATGCACGATCACTTCCAGCACAGCAACAATGCAACCAAAACGATTCTGCACACAATGTAGTCGGATTTATTTTCTCGGTTGCAATTCACAGAGGTTTAATTGGGGAAATATTTAAATATATATTCCTGCACTTTGTTATATGGCAATTTAAAGGCAAACAAAACAATTTCGGAACTTGATTTTGTGTGGCTGGTTTACTTTGTTGGTGGTGTTGATTTTCGTTCAGTGATCGTGGTTTTTGTTTTAGATTTTCGTGTGTGTGACGTGGTATGCCTGATTTTGGAGTGAGTTTGAAAATGCGACTTCAGATCGTCGTCGGTTATTTTTTCTTTTAAATCAATTAGTTAAACTTAAATATTTTATAAAAGCCCGGTAATTGTTGCTCTTTAGCTTCGCAGGCAACAACCATCATAATGCAAACTGGAGTAAATAAATAATAATAATATCGGGTTTTCCAATAAGGACTTGACTATTTTTTTTTTTAAATAAAACGCAAACCATTTGAGATATTTCAAAAACTTTATTATCGGCTTGAAGTACAATCAAACATTTATGAATGAAACTCGACTTCGTTAATGTAGCCACCGCGGGCACGTTTGCAGCGGTCGATTCGTTGGACATAATTTTCAACGACTCGGCCACACATTTCGGCCGAACCGGCGCTATTTCGCGTTCAATATTGGCTCTGAGCTCTTCCATTGTCGTCGGCGTGTTGGCATAAACCAATGACTTAACGTAGCCCTCCCCCCTTACGCAAAATACGCCATAATGTGGTCTGAGCGATGCCCAATTCTTGAGAACGCCATGGAATTGACTGATTTGGATCGTTTGCTACGTACGACTGAACGGCAGCGATATTTTCGACACTTCGACCAACCCGTTGTCTCACTGACACGGCAACATCACACAACGACTATGTAGACTCAAATTTTTGCACTAAACTTGTTATTGCCTGTCTACTAGGGCGAGAATTACAGTTAACGCTCTTAAAGTTGCGGTCACCGACTCCGAATTTCGGTAGAAAATTTTATAATTGTACTTTACGATGATGAACATGTTGAGTTTACTGAATAAATTGACAGCGACAGTTTGATGATTAGTGAAAGAGTGCGTTCACAAATCAAATTCAAAGTTGTCAAGTCCCTATTGGAAAACCCTTTAATAAAAACTACCGATAATTGGATAAAGGTCCTGGAAGATAGGGGGCTTATAATCAGAGCTCGACCTCTACCAAAGTCGTGTAAGATCAAGAAACCTTGGTCCGATTCTTTGGTCAGACAATTTAATTATTAATGGACGATCACAACGGACATGTCATGTAAATCTATTAAAAAACGTCCCTTTTGAGCAAGGAAAAAAGATTCATATCAGATAGAGAGGTTGTCGTCTATTTTGTAGAGTCCTACAAGTCGAATTACTCGGACCAGATTTTCTATTGTTGTGAGACAAAAAAAAAGAAAAAAAAAAGAAGAAAAATATACTTTGCAATCGTGTATATTGCCCCCTAGAGGTCTTTAGAAGTAAAAAACATGCACCTCCAACGACTGAGCATACGGTTTGCCACAAATAAAATAAATCTACTACCCAAACCAAACCAAAAAAAAATCTACTACATCCACAGTAAACTATTTCCTTACTGCACTGTGACATCTGATATCATTTGTTGCTCTCCCACTGACTTTTGTTTGTGTTTTTGGCACATTTTTCCTTTTATTTACTGTTACAAGCCGCGACAATTCTCTATGAAAGTAACAAATTAAGTTGATTCGAAATAAACACCTTTCCAAATTATGGATAAGCTACGCAGAGTTCTTAGCGGCGAAGACCGAACCGCAGACGAAGAGAGCAGCATCATTTCTCAGGTAAGCCCTCCAGCGATTCTTCTTGTTTATGACATGACATTTTCCTTTTGTTTTGTTAATGGCTGGCTTACAATGGCTAAAGAACATGGATTCTCCTAAATCCGCAACTCAAAACTGGGGGTGGTTACAACAACGTTGAACAAGTTCGATGGTGATCCCTAGACTAGGATCGAATCGGCAGACTTAACACTAGATAGAGGGTGGAAACCACCAGTTGCTGGTGATTAAAGTCATGTGCAAATGGTGACTAATAGTAATGATTCCACGCACGTTGATAACATATTGGACCAACTTGCCGTGATGTCGAATCGGTATTCTAGTTAGTATTCCATTTGAGCTTGTGTTCTTCGGTCAAATGCTTCAAATGCAATCCTTTTGTGCAATAGCAACGAGAACATCCATGTTATCTATGTAGTCCTCTATAGTTTGGTGTACTCTGTAGTTTGTTACATGGTTGACGTAGTTATTTACCTAATTTACCAGAGCTTTCTGAGCGATGTTGTCCTTTCACAATGTGGAGATTGATGCTGAAGCTTCCAGCAAATGCTAAGAACGTGTGAACAAAATGCATTGACGGCTAAAAACATTAGACAGAGGCTTGCAGTTCCTTTAGTGTGCATTGTATTGAACTTGAAATAAACGCAGTGGGGACGACGGTTAACTGCAACAAATGAATAAGAACAGAAACGAAAAGAGAGTGATTTTTTTTCGGGATTGTTATTGTTTTAAGAGCCTGCCCTCTGTTCATTTTCACATTAGCAATATCTTTTCTGTAACTAGAAATTTCTACGGAATTTACCTCTCTCTCTCTCTCTCTCTCTCTCTCTGTTTCCACGATAGTACGGAGCTAGAAGTCTTCACGGATGCAAATAATTCAATTTTTCCTAAAGTACAAACGGACAAACGATTATGACATTCAATCCATCAGGCATACTTTCATCCAAACATATTTTACTGATGAATTGGTGTATGCTCCTAGCAATAGGCGGTCGGAGCAGATATCTCTATCCAGATACCTGGTTGGTCCGGTGAACAAAGTTATTATCAATCGTCGTCCACATTAAATGGTTCACGTTTGCTGTTCTTAGCCAATTTTTCGTAGGCATTTCAAACATTAATTCTGCAGAAGCACGTTTTCAAAGCCTCGATCGAGCGCTTCTTGGTTAGCTATCTTTGTAGCGCCGACTTGTACAAGAGGTTTTGTTGTAGCACAACACATGGCACTGGTCTTCTGATGCTGCTGGCAGCGTATATAGTCATTGGGTGTCAAATTTCTTCGTCGCAGCTTGGCTACAATATGGTGGTGGCCTTGTGTTCGGCAGCCAATTTTGTAGTGCTCATACTGGAGTCAACTCTCAATGGAAGCCCTAACAGAAGATGCGAGGAGTTTCAAACCCGGTTCAGGTCCTTAAAAGTGTCTTCTCAGCTTTGTGTAGCAAGTTCACCTGGAATCTAGATAAGAATTCAGCTCTCCAACTACGTTCGAAGAAGATCTGCATTCTCGAATTAGTCTGGAGATGGTGAGGGAGTAAAGCCTTAAGAACAGATGCAGAGATTTTGCCGTCTTGACATGTTTCTCTCAATATGCATAGTTCATGGCCATTAGTATGGCGTATGCCTTCGTTTAGAAGACAACCACAAGTGTGCCATATGAGTAGTGAACGGTGGCTCAGAATGTAGTCGATGCCAGTTCTGACAGGGAAAGATAGATGTCACAGTTTTTCTTCCGTCTTACGCCCGGTTGTGATATTGACTGTGTAGATGTTCAAATGCATGCGATGCCTAGCCGAATATTGGTGTCGTCATTCTTCATTTGATATTGTATGAGGTTGCATAACCTGGGTACATTCTTCATCTTGCCTATATGCCATCTGAGCTTGGAATTGGTCGAATTAGCCAATTCCATAGAAGGGATTTCCTGCACCGAAAGGTTCGTGTTGTCCGCATAATGATTGTGAGTTATTTTAGCAGATACTGGCATCCCATCAGCTAGCAGTGTGAATAGACGGAATAACGTATATGACAACGAAAACAGCAAAGTTAATAATTTATCTTACAAAACTAACACTAACACACTAACATATGTGCAATACATATTTTATATTGTAATCTCATGTGATGACTAATGGAATTCATATTTTTTTCTTTAGCTAAATGAAGCCTCAACGCTCAGCTGGTCAACACGTGTTAAGGGTTTTTGTATTTGTTTTATTTTGGGAATCCTCCTATCATTTCTTGGTTCTTTAGCTCTCTTCTTGCCACGCGGCATAGTCGTCTTTGCGATATTTTTCACTATTGGCAACATTGTGTCCATGGCAAGGTAAATTTGATGAAAAGCAAATTTTTCTTTTGTATTTCATATTTGTTCTTTTGTTTTTGTTTTTTTGTTTTTATTATTTTGTATGATTTGCTTTTGTATAATTTCTCCGCAGTACTTGCTTTTTGATGGGCCCGTTCAATCAAATCAAGAAAATGTTCGATCCCACTAGAGCTATTGCTACCTGTATAGTCATAGTAACATTTGTTTTAACAATTATAGCAGCGTTGGTGGTAAATATTTTTGAGTTTTTAGATGCTTCTCATTATATGCGCTTTTGTTTTCATTTATTTATTTGTATTTTCTTTGGAATTTGTTTTTGAATTTATTGATTTGTTGTAGTTGCATAAGGCGGGTCTCGCTTTGATACTCGTTATCGTACAATCCCTGGCCATGACCTGGTATTCATTGTCCTACATTCCTTGGGCTCGTGATGCTGTTAAAAATACTGTCTCCAGTTGCCTTGACGTTTGATCCAAACAATTGTACAAAACAAAAAGAAGTATATTTTTGCTAATTTTCTACACAGGCACCAGGAACAATATTAGAGAAAAGTATTGTTGGTATGGAAGACAATATGAAACCGACCAAATTTATTTAGGATTCCGTATATTTTTCGTCCTTTAAAAGTATTGTTAACAAGATTATACATACATATACATTATAGCTAATATACGTTGAGACACTTACTACTTGTGCTGGATATTTATTATTTTTGTGTTTTTTCTTTTTACGGTAGAGGAGACAGTTGGGGGTGAGTATAGTCTCTGTGGACGTCAATACGAGTAGTCATGTGATTCTCTTCTTTGTGAAGAGCTACACTCGGCAAGCAATAGTACTCGGTGGACAATTTAATCGATATTGAGCAATGCAGCTATTGACAGCTGGGTAACATTTTGTAGACGATGAACTAGATTTGTTAAGTAAGGCAACGCTAGTAAAAAGAACTTTAGGTGCGGATGTTTCCACTGATATGACGCTCTCAACAGTTTCATCCCCTACTTCAGATAGATGCAGGTGATCTACGAGTAGTTACACTTCATGATGTAATCAACGGTTTGTCCATCGTTCATTCTTCTTTATATTGAGTCGAAGCAAGGTATTTGAATGGTATTTACGATTTAAAAACGGTGGTAGTTGGACGAGGATATTGAAGGCGTGAGCCACGGTTAAAATTTTGCCTGAACAACTGAAAATTATGGAACAAAGTCTTTACGGCATCATTTCACACGACAATCTTGGCAAAAGAAAGATTTGTGTGAAGTTTGTTCCACATACGCTAACCGAGGACCACAAACAACATCGTCCGTGGATGCTTGTCAAAATTTCGTGCGACGAATATTTGTGTTTCCAACGATCGTGGAAACGTTGGAAGGCGAATTCCCAACGAATGACGGCCGATACTGCTTTCTTTTTTCGATTCTTGCGGTATTGTTTGCAACGAATTCGAATTATGAAGATGTACCCGATTGAAGCCCCATTTACAATGCTCCGAGATCCGATACGAGACCGCTCTCGCATTCGGACATCGAACGTCTGTTTACAATGGTATGTCAAAACACCACTCACAAACGAGATGCACGCATTGCGAGATGCGAGAGTTTTCCAGATTATTCTCGAAATATGTCATTCGAGTATAAATACCAGCATCCCCAAAGTATGCAAGTGAGTTCATCAGTTAAATTTGAAGTGTTGGTTAGGAGAAGTGAGTAAGTGGTTTAAGGAAATGATAAGAAAAGTATAAGCGGTTGAGAAATTGGATTGTATTGAGAGAAACAATTAAATAGTGAATTGTAACGGTACTGAATAAAGAGATTTGCATTGAAAAGAATAAGTTCTATCATTTGTACCCACACAAACATTTTACATTGGTGTCAGGAGTGGGATAGGACTTCTTAAAATTTGTAACTGTTTGAAAAAGCTAGAATGGGTCGAAAATTATTGCAGCTGACCCTCGTCGAATTCAAATCCGAGTTGAACAAGAGAAGCCTCAGCGCCAGTGGAGGAAAAAGTGGTGCTCTTGGTGCTCCGACTTTAGGAGGCCTTGAACAACGAGGGACATGATCCTGATACACACTCCTTTGACGTTGACGAGGATGAGCAGATAAGTACCGGCAGTGACATGGCTGTGATGATGCAACTTCTGTTGTTAAAAATGGACGAACAGAAGAAAAATCTGGAAGAACAAAAGAACATTCTCCAGCAAAAGTTCGAAGAAATCGATGACAAATTTGTAAGAATAGAGAAGAATGTTGACAAAAAAATTCGAACAAATGGACAGCAAAGTTGAGCAACTGGCAAAAGAGTTCGACACAGTGCGAAAACAGAAAATCCGAGTTGAAACCTCCCTCATTCGATGGCCAGACCTCATGGTCTACTTATAAGAAGCAGTTTGAAATGGCTGCCTGTGCAAACGACTGGGACAATGAGGAAAAATGCTTTGCCCTAACAATGGCCTTGCACGGTCCTGCAGCAGAATTGTTGCAAACAATAGGCATCGAAAACCATAAAGATCATGTGACTTTAGTACAGGCTATCGAGAAACGGTTTGTGGCTATCCCCACATGCAGGAGGTTTACAAGGTTCAATTGCAAAGCCGAACGCAGCAACGGGGAGAAACACTGCAGCAGCTCTAAGCAGTACACTGGCACATTATTGACGAAATGGCAAAAGATGCATTTATCAGGGGAATTGCAGATTCAAAGCTACAGTCAGCAGTAAGGATGGCCGGGAAAAGAACTCTTGCTGAAGCGCTTGCCTTCGCTCTGGCGATGGAAGCAGCCTGATTGGCTTCCAGGAGAAAATATTTCGTCAGGGAAATAGCATCTATTGAATGCCCCTGCACAAGAATTAGTGCCGAGGAACGAGATACTCGACGGGATAGACGAACAATGCGCTGCTGGAATTGCAATAAAATAGGACATCTTCAAAGGCAGTGTAAAGAACCGGTGCGACGAAAAGGCTGCCCTCACTATGGTGACAAGCAAATAGAGGAAGAAACCGGCAGAAACAGTTATCAAGAAGCCGGTCAACCTTCCCGAAGCCATCAATCGGGAAATGCTTAAGCACCAACTTCGCGGTAGCAGGCGTCGACGGCCTCAGGACCAAGTCTCGCTGGCAAAACGATGCAATGAAAGCCTTCTAGTAGAAGTAGTCAGTGGAAAAGAAAAGCCACGGCCTCAGTCATCAGGAGGGATCTGGTACAGAAATCCTGGTTGCATAACACCAGCAGTTGCAGCTTGAGAACAGCTACGGGAGAAACGGCTAAGTCTGGCCGGAATAATCTTCTCTCACGTTTTTCTGGTGGCTGACATATACGACGAGTGTATCATTGGTGATTTCATGAAAGAACATGGACTAGTAGTGGACTTTGGGGCACAAACCCTGAAATACGGAAACATGGAGATACCAATGATATACGGAAACGCCAATACTTCCGTCTTAAACGTCGTCATCTGCAGAAATCAGATTATAGCGCCTTCGTCGAAAGCAATTGTTTGGGAAAAAGTGGAAGGTGGTCCTGGTAGCTATCGGTTCTATTTAATGGAGCCAGAAAATCGGATAGACTTCATGGTGGGAAAGACCTTAGTGGAACCAAAGAACACCATGGTCCCTGTAAGGATTCTAAATCTAAAGACATTCAGTGTGAAGGTTAAAAAAGGGGAGATAGTGGGAAAATGTGTACCTACAACACCGGTCGCAAGAATTCAGAGCATACAAATCAAGAACAAAGTTCTCAGCCTCTGTAATTTGGACGAAGATCAGCGAATCCTGGTAGAAAACCTAATCGGTGATTACGCTGATATATTTGCTACAAAAGACGGAGAATATGTACGTACGCATATTGTTCAACACTATATTGACAGCGGAAATGCTTGACCAATCCGTCAACCTGCAAGGCGTCTTCCATTGGCAAAGCAAACAGAAGTCGCCGAAATGGTGTCGAAGATGAAAACTGAGGGACTGATTGAAGAATCGCAAAGTCCGTGGGCATCTCCAATGGTCCTCGTGAAGAAGAAAGATGGCAGCACGCGGTTTTGAGTAGACTACCGACGTCTCAACGATGTCACTAAAAAGGACAGCTACCCACTTCCGAGAATCGATGACATTTTGGACATGCTTTCTGGAGCTAAATGGTTTTCAACTCTTGACTACCAACTACCTGGTTACTGGCAGGTAGAGATAAATCGTACGGATCGTGAGAAAACTGCCTTCACTACAGGAAGCGGTCTTTGACAGTTTGCAGTGATGTCGTTTGGACTGTGCAAAGGTTCCGGCCAACTTCGAGCGACTAATGGAACGAACATTGCAAGGACTCACCTGGAAAACCTGCCTAGTATATTTGGACGACGTAATCGTCATAAGCAAGACGTTCGAGGAGCACCGCGAAAATCTAAAAGAAGTGTTTGAGAGGCTGCAAAAGGACGGATCCTGACAAAATCGAAGCCCTGAAAAGTTGGCCTGCTCCAAAAGATAAACACTAGCTGCGAAGCTTCTTGGGACTCGCCACGTACTGCAGAAGTTTCGTAAAGGATTTTGCAGGTATTGCAAAGGGCCTGCATCAACTTACGGAAAAAGGCCGACAGATCAGGTGGTGAAAAATGTGAAAAAGCATTTCAAGAACTGAAGTGACAGCTGTGCAATGCCCCTATCTTGGGTTACCCCACGCCCGAAAGATGTTCATCGTGGACGCAGACGTCTGTCAAGAGAAAGTGGTCGCATATTACAGCAAAGTACTCTCCAAACCTGAAAGGGACTACTGTGTAACTCGGCGCGAGCTTCTGGCTTTAATTTTGGCTACTACAATTTAAGAACCCTGAAGGTCAAGTTGCAGTATGAATCGAGCAGTTGCAGGGCTACGACTTTGAAGTGCAACACCGCAAGGGAAAACTCCACTCAGATGCTGATGCTCTCTCTCGTCGATCGTGCTTAGTAAAATGCGAACACTGCAACCGTAAAGAAGCGAACGAACAGGCCACTATCCAAATGATCAGGACTGAGCCAATAGAGGGTTGGAGTATAGACGAAATCCGTTCCTCCCAACAGGCAGACAATCGAACCAAAATTGGCCTGGAAGGAACACAAGGAAAGACCAAGCTGGCAGCAGATATCAGATCGGAACCAAACTCTGAAGGCATACTGGGCACAGTGGGACTCGCTTTGTGTGCAAGATGGATTGCTGAAGAGAAAATGGGAAAATGCCGATGAGAAAACATCTCGTATGCAGGTAATAGTGCCACGGTCCAGAGTCAGCCAAGTACTCCATGAAATGCATGCTATGTTCAAAATTTAACATGGCAAAACCATGCAGATTTATGCTACCATTTTATACTTCTCGTACATGGTCTAACACTGCTGCGATTTGAGATTTGACAGCTCTTTGAGATTTGTGAGCAGAGAAGATAACGATATGTTCTTGGTCCTCATAATTGACCAACTTTCGTACCCAAATCACTTTGTAGGACGCAAAGCTATCAACGCTATCTTGATATTAAAGACTGTTAGGGCGATGTCGATTTTGTAGCAGAATAATGGAGTTTTCTTTCATCAAGTCATGAAGCTTGTCATCTAAGAAGTCCGTTTAAATCTGCACGACTAGAATAAGATTAAGTTGTTGGTTGCCTTTATCGTAGTTTTTATGTCATAAAATCTTAATGAAGTTCTATATTTGTAGTAAGCATTAAATAAACTATCCGGGGTTAACCCTAGCCTCAATCAATCAATCAACAATACGAAATCTACTTTGCCTTCGTCCAGAATCTGAGATAAAGTAGTCGAACTTTGTGGCGCTGGCTTACTACCATTTTAACAGAACACAAACTTTTGCACGTATCCTCAAATTTTACACCTAAGTGCGTTCGACATCTTGCTGGCTGCAACTAGAAGTATCTGGTCTTTTTCTGTTAACTTGCCTTTGAAGTATCACAACTTTTTTGTTTGACAGTTGACAGATCAGTTAATCATTTGGAATCGACAAAATCTTCACACAAAACGTTAAAATCGATACCCACTATCGTTTCATCGGTTTTAAGGTCGCATGTGACAGCATTCCCGCCAAGCTCGCCCGTCTCTGCAGAATGACGATTGAGACGCACTGTCATGTGACTTCTTTAACAACATACTTGAAAGAATTGTGCGGAAGACTGACTGAAGTATTGAAACGGAAGCTGCCAAAATGGGTTTGGCCGGTAAATAAAGGCAAAACCAAGTATGGACACACAACATCGACGAATTGAACAGAACATTACAGTCGACAGCTATAATTTCATTTCGAAGTAGTAAGGGACTTTGCCTACCTTGGCTTTGGTATGAATTCTGCCAGAAATAAAATGAAGCAGAAATCACTCTTGCCAATAGTAAGGCCTTATCACGCAAAACTATGGCAACTCTATGTGCTTTATGGCTCTGAAGCATGGATTCTGTCGAAAGCGGATGCAAATACCCGCAGTCATTTCGAGTGATTATGTTCGGGATGATGAGAGAAGATAACGGTTAGCAGTAGAACAAATAAATGACTAAAAAATATCTCCTATAAAATTAAAACAAAAAACAAAATCATACTTACCATCATTTGCGGAGAATATCCCGACATCTACGGATGCATTTCATAAGGATCAAACCAACAAACTGCAAATTGTTGTTTAATGATTTTTATTTATTTTGTGGTGTTTTCATATTATTTTCATAACTGAGTTTTATTGCTTTTCATTTTACAATTGGAATGTATAAATTAAAGCTAAAATACATTGTCTAGATGTTTTTTTTTGTTTTTTTTTTTGTTTGTTGTTACAATTTCGCACATCAGCATAAACATGGTAACTTATGTTTGTTATTGATCAATAGGTTTTTACAATATATATTTATTTCATAATATATAAGTATTGTAGCTTATTCTAACTTAAAAACAAAAAAAATTAAATAAAATTACAATCTTCCGAGTGAATACTCATTTCGCGTTTGTTTTGAGAATTCTTTGCTTTGTCTTTGTAGTTTTTACAGAACATTTTCGATTGGATTAGCAGGCGCTTATGGACTAAAGATAAAATGAAATTTCATAAAAAAAATTAATTTACAAAAGAAATTAAATTAAACACAGGTACAACAGGTAATTTAGTGAGAATTATGCAATCCATCTGATGGGGTGCGTGCTTTTCTAATTTGTTCAGTGTTGACGTTCATGGTGGTTAGTTCATTCGGATCGACTTTGTTTTTTAATATTGGTATACGTATACATATATTTTGTCGGGCAGTGTTCTAGCCCCCAGAGCAGCCGCCGCGTCACCGGTACTCCATAACTTAAACACTTTTTTTTTTGAGAAAGAAAATATCGTATTTTAGATCATAGGTATTTCCAAGTTAAAGACCATTTTGGGATCGTTTTGCTGGTAGAATTGAAAGCCTTCTTTACGTTTCAATGCGTTATTCTACGGCCTTCCTCGTCGATTGTTAGAAAGATCGCGAACATGACAGTAGTTTAGTGTATGGGTACATACAAGAGGTTCGCCTGCATATGCTTTTTGGGCTAAAAAAAATTAAAAACTATCAAATTTAGAGGAGCGAACGGGTTGTAGACAGTTTGCCATTTAACCATGAATAGACTTACGACAGAACAAGGCTTGCAAATTGTGCAAATTCATTTCGAAAATCGTGTTTCACTTTTCGCAATACGCGTACTCTAACTGATAATACGCATCCGCAGAGACGTCTCACAGTGCGCACCGAATAAGCTGTTTCTGATGGAACATTGAGGAGGATCCGAATACATAATTGGAATTCTATCTATCCAAGATCGTGTAGAAGATCCACCTTCAGTGCATGAATTGAAGCCGCTTGACCATCGTGTGCGTCGTACGTATGTTAAATGGTCCGAAAATCATAAAGAGTGGATTTTCCACAAGCCACTAATCAGATGACATTAGATGTACACATATTGCCTTAAAAATTATGCCGACCAGAACATGGAGAGGGCCAGACGTCCATGATTACTGATATTTTTGACTTTTTCCCAGTTGAATGACATTAATGTGAAAGAGGTGTAATTCCAACAACACTGTGCAAAATACCACACAATATGAATGCCACATAAGGATACATTCGATGAGAGCATAATTTTGTATAGTAGAACCTTGATAAACCAGAGCCAACAACAATAGTCAGAAACGGGTCCTCCAGTTAAATTCTTCTAACAATTGATTTTTGAATTTCTTCACCTAAATGCCATTTGTGGACGCTTGAAGGTTTTGGGTTTTTTTTTACAGAAGATCGGCCAAGACGTGGCTGGTTTGACCAGAATAAAATTGATCGCATTACCATTAGCAGACGCAGGGTGGAATTCCTGCTTGTCCAACAGAGAAATGTTATTAATGTCAGAATTTAGTGAGCTAAACATGCGTTGCCTTTCTTGTTCTACAGCCGAAAAGCAGGTACGCGAATACAGGAACAAATACAATATGAAGAGCGTAGAAATATACTGAGTTAGAAATGGGAGAGAAGAGATCGTTAATAAAGTTTAAAAGTGTCGGCAGCATTTATTTTGTAGATATCAGACTTGCAACCATCCAAATCGACCTGAACAAACGATGAAGGCATTCAGTTGACGATCAGGTTGCTTTTTCCTCTTCGATTCGATGGCATCAAATCGGAGGAGGAGGAGTTTAGAAACACCTACCGAAATTTGCGGCGGCTAGTTGTTAACAAAGTCAGTTTTCCTACTACTTTTGGGTGTTTCGAAGGCCTTCGATACTGTTAACCATGGGTTACTCTGTTCAAAGTTAGTAAAAGAATTCGACTTTGCCTAAACCTTAGCAAAACTTCTAAATTCTAAAAATGGAGTTCCGCAAGGCTCAATATGGGGGCCGCTGTTATTTTTATAATGTACGTCAACGAACTCCCAAATGTCGTCAAACACTCAAAAATGCACATGCTGATGTTGCACAGGTTTCTACTCTTGACTCAATTACCGTGAGTACGTCGAAAATGAACAATGACTTAGAATTCGTGGCCGTTAAGCACTTTCTCACAAAACAAAACCACACTTAGCTCATTTATTGATTAAAATTTATTTTATCACCTTCACTGCTTGCAACGGGGCCAACGCTTCACCCAGTCATCCATTAATTTTTCGTAGACTGATTGAGGTATGGCCTTTAGCTCCTTTAGTGAATTTCGTTTTATGGCTTCAATCTATTCAAAACGCCTTCTTCGAAGTGGTAATTTCAGGCGGAGCTATGTCAGGTGAGTATGGTGCTTGATCGATGACATCGGTCGAGTGTTTCGCTAAACACTCTTGCACAATAATGGCTTTGTGAGAAGGTGCACTTCATGCCATTTTACAAATCTGACTCTTCATGAGCTCCTAAATAATATTCCTTATTCACTGTTTGTCGCTCTGGAAGGAATTCGGAGTGAATCGAAGAAAACTGTCAGCATAACCTTAATTTTTGAGCTGTTTCTTGGCTTTCGGCTCATTTTCGAAATGCTTTTCATACTCGTAATCCTGCGATTATCGTCGACCTTCTTTCGATGTTTGTTTTTGAACAAAATTGAGCTCTTTTGGAAACAGTCGTGCGAGAATACTATGAACGGAGTTAAAAGATAAGCTCACCTCTTGAGCCAACTCTCTAAGATCAGAACCAGGTAAATCAACTACCACTTCTCGGCCATCTTTGAATGTGATTCACCGAAGTTCTTCTGCAACATTTTCAACGACTCAGCTCACGAAATTTCTTTTGAAACACAAAATCGAAGGCAAACTCTTTGTTCAACCAGCTTTTTCATTTCAAAAATCGAAGCAGCTGCAGTTTTAAACAAATTGAGTAGTAGATCCCGCTACTAAGTACAGTGCTACCAAATTTCAGAAAGGCAATTGACTAGTAAAGCTCTCTTTAGAACAACGAAAGTGACCTTAATAATTCCAGTCCGGCTCTTTGGTGCAGCGGCACGTACTTTATCAAAAATGGATGAGGGTGCTCTTGGCTTGTACCCTTGAAATATTTGCACACAGCGCGGGCGAAGGAAACTTAGAAAGGAAGAAAAGAGAGGTACCGATGTACATTGGTCTTAAAGTTTGCAAGTTATAACGATTAAAGCACGTCCGAAAGTGGGCCTGAGGGTGTACTGATGAGCATTTATACCGAGACGGGTGTTACGGTTTTAAGTGTGAAGGGGCGCAGAATGCTACTGGCAATTTAGGTGGGACATTGGTGGTGAAAATACCGATAGAACAAGGTGAGACAGAGACGTTGCGTTGGTATAATAACAGCTAAAAGTTTCAATCCATAATAGGGTGTTGATTATAACGAAGAAGTTGATTTTTTTTCTTATCGTGGTCTTGCAAGAAAAAACCTTCATGGATCAACCTCAAGGATACAACGATGGATCTGGAAGAGGTTGCAAGTTCATTGGTTAAAACAACCCTCCCAATGTTGGAAATGGGCCTTTACAAAGTTGCTGACCGCTTTAAAATCTCTAGTTTGCAAAGTAGATGGAACAGTGTATCTTGCGCTTTACATTGATGATGGTTCGATTGCTGCTAAAAACATTTGTGACGTGAAAGAAGTGATAAACCATTTGAATCAACATTTTGAAGTGAAACTCGCCAAACTACTACCTGGGACTTCAAATAATTGTAAGTCGAAAGTCAAACCCAGTTTCCAGATCAGTCACCTTTTTTTTAGAAGAAAACTTGCAACCAACAACGAAATTCCCTTTTCGGGAAGCGGTAGGCCAGTTTCATGTATTTGGTCATTGCAACAAGAGCGGATATTTCGTAGGCAGTGGATAAACCAACGTCAGTTTACTTATGAGAAGCGATCCGCATGATAGTGTCGTTTTTAATCCTAATCAATCGTATACAAGGAAATAGATATTTCTAGTTCAACTACAGCTACCGATACTTCATAAACTCCGTCAAGGACATCGTTAGTGAAACTGTTCAGAAGCACATTTAAGCAACAGAACACAAATTAAGTCACTTGAACAAAACCATCACAACGACTAAGCTCTTGATGCCAATAAAACAATTCCTTTACCAACTTTACCAGAGAGCCGTAGCGCCGCCGATAGCAAAACGAAAACGATGCAGCTCCTGAAGGCAATAGCGACCATGAATCCAGTGATTCGGAACTAAATATTGTGAAAATACCAGAAACGGTTAATGATGACATAGCCACTGATTCGGGAGACAACATTAGAAGTGTTGTCAAAGGTGAAATACAACTTGAGCAGAATTTTGAATCTCAAGCCATTGATGTGATTGCTGACAAATCAGATCCAGAAGTGTCACAAACTCTCACCGAAGACCTGATGACCATTGAATATCCACAAAGTGGTTATGTCGTCTTTATAACATAAACTCTGATTGAAACAGCCACAAATGCTGTATCAGTGTAGGCAGATCAAAGATGTTTCGGTTGCTGGAGTAAATGAAATTCTCGTGTAATTTCGAAGCATCAAACTCTACAGAGAATGGTGCAGTTCGGAGTGTGATTCTAGGAAATGCATTTGAAATCCTTCGAGAAATCACCTTGATTCCATCTGAAGAAATTGTGCACAATCTCAAAGACCAGGATGTCGATAGCTATCAAGTTGTCGATAATCAGAAAATAATTTCGGAGACTGAATTCTCTGACTCCAAGGATTCATCGACAGAAGGTGTTGAGGGCAGTTTTAGGCAAGAAAATGTAACCATGCAGACAGGAAAGGAGACAGAATGGAAAGAGGTGGAAACAACTCTTTCTTGAAGTCGTCCACTGTCAATCACATTAGTTTTGAAAGTGTCGATCCAATTAAAATAGAAATTGGAGAAATCGGAGAACAATGTTGCTGATGATGGATGGACTGTGGCTGATAATGAAGGCGATGTCTCTAAACCCCTAGAATCACATGGTGATACAAGAGAAGTTAATAACGGAGAATCATTTACTAGACACAGAAATCCCAGAAAATAATCAAAATTATCTAAAACCGTAACCGAAAGTGATGATAATTCAACTGAACTGATGTTGGTGATTGTAAAGGAAGGAATTTCGGCACTACGATCCAAACGGCCCCTGAAGTTGACAGAGCCAGTAAATCGGCGAGAAGGATCCGATTCACTAAATTCGACCTCTTTGGATGGGACGCACAGTGAAAAACATTTAGACGTTGGAAAAGAAAAGTCTTTTGAGGCATTAACTAAAGCGCCTCCACGACAATGAAGAAACCAAATCTCCAACACATTTGCCACTCGAAGACTTGGCTTATGAGACATCTACTGAAAGTCCCTTGCGACGGAGCAATGATGAATTGACAACTCCTGATTTGGTTAGCCGAACTAACAACTAAATTTACACCACAAGTAGAATCCTTTCGTACTACTAGGGCGGAGACTGCTGCGATTTCTGACGAGATTGTAACTTCTGCTGCTGCGGGACGGACTTTTAAACCTTCCACCTCTTCCTACGCACCAGAAAGTACTCGTAAAACCATCACTCTAATAGTCCTCTGCAGCACTTCTAAGGTGATACATATTTATTTCATTCTCAGGTTTCAGTGACAGCATGGTACACTTGACGTCGAAATGCAGGAACACCAGTGCGCGAAGGATGACTTGGAAGATGATAAAGATTCAGAAACCAGAGTTACTCTACCAAATCAACTTCCATCGGTTGGTGGCGAAGGACGAAGGACTAATCTTTCAATTAGCTTTCCATGAGAAATTCTACGAACCCCATTTTTACACTTGTTTTGTGCCATCCAGGCAGCAGTTGCCAAACTGGTTGACTTTGCCGGTTTTAACCGAATAAAAGCTCGCTCTTCGCAACATAATAACAGAAATAAGCTACCTCAATTGGCAGTTCACTTATTTAGCGGATGCCCGGTCCTTTAAATTGCAAAGTGACCAATTCTAACAGAAATTGGAAACTGTTGGGATAAATGACAAAGTAACAGTTGTTGCCAGTGACAGACGCTTGTTACGCACAATACACCAAATTTAATGGTTACACCGTTTGGTGACAAAACATGTGTCAATTGATGCAATTTCTGTTGGGTAAAGTATCTATAACTGATAGCTAAGAGGTAATGATAAGTATCCAAGTTTTTTTGTAGAAATTTTATCTTAGAAAAATATAACCTTAACCGGCTTGAAGATGCAAAAATCATCTAAATTTAGTGCCCCCATCTCCTATCACTCAAAAACTCACAGTCTTTTGTCGAAAGTATCTGACAAAATTAAAGAAAAATACAGACATCTGCCAGATTCGACCTTTTGGTCTTCACGTTTTGCGTGAGAAAACCTGTCGATGTGTCATTTGTTGAGGCTCATGATAGATAGAGTAGCTTCAAAGTGTCACAATTGACAGTTGAGCTATATTTAGAGTTACATAGTTCACTGTTAAACGGCGTCTGCAAAAAAACAGAAAAAGAAAAAAAAAGTCCATCAAACGTCTAACTAAACCAACTGACAGTCAAAGGACATCTAAATTATCTGTCACATCGATTGGTCAACAATTACATATACATTTTGATAAACTAGCCACGAAGTAGTAGTAGTAGTAGTATTGTAGTTAGTTAGTTACTAAACAAACATAAACAAATTCATATGCATACCAAATGGAAATGGAAATCGATAATATTAACATTCATAGGGCTGTTGGTGTTGTTGTTGCTGTTGTTGCTGATGCTGTTGCTGGTGGTACGACTGCTGTTGGTGATGAGGCTGTTGTTGCTTTTGTTGCAATAATAATGATGAGGAGGACGACGAAGACGAAGAGGAAGAGGATGAATGTTGATGTACTGATTGTTGTTTAAGACCGGTGTTTTGCTGTTGTCCGATGACAGCAGCCGCAGCAGCAGCAGCTGCCGCCGCTGGAAAAACTCCAGCTACTCTGCGCGCTGCCGCTGCAGCCATATACTGACTGTAATAACGACCAAATATTCGTGGGTCCATAGCAGCGGCCGCTGCTGCAGCTGCCGCTGTTCCAAATTCATTGGGCCAATGTTGTATGAGGCCCTGCCAATTGGTTGCGGTGGGATTTAGATTGTTACTGTTATTTGCCTGTAATGGTGAGCCATCGGCGGTGATATTAGCGGCGGCGGGAGATTCTTGCTGATTAACTGGGCTTAAATTTTGTTGATAATGATGACGATTGCTTGGTTCTAGTGGTGTTGCTGATGTTGGTGGCGGCGTATGCGAAGGATGTAAATTATTGACAGGGACATCTAACGAATGATGGTGGTGATGTTGGTGATTGTTCGATTGATGACGATGATGGTATGACTCTTCGTCAACCCGAAGGATGTGCTCTTGTTCATCATCGACATCGCTGGCAACCACGTCGATATCCTCGTCCTCAACTAGAGTGATGCGTTGTTTACTTATCAATGGTAAATGACCCTTGTAAGAGGAATTCTGATGATGATGATGATGGTGATGATGGTGATGATGAAGATGATTGCGATCTGTGCGATCTGGGGTATCATCGGGCGCCAGCAGTGAAGCTACATCAAATTGCCGCTTCCTAGTTTGAGAGTAAAGATTGGCAATAACTCCGGCGGCCGTTGTGGTTGATGATTCATTGCCACCGCTGCCAATTATTACCGACGACAAGGGATTCGAATAGTGCTGATGGTTTGGATGATGAGGATTTGCATAAGGTGATCCGACTAAGAGTACTCCCGGATGTGGTGGTGGTGCCATTGGTGGGGGAGTTACTGCCAGCGGTGGTGGACTAGGTGAATCAGTGCCTTCATCGTCAACAGCTAGGCCCATGTGTTTGCGTACTTTTCGCTGTGCCTTACGCCGACGGAAATCGCCTTTTCGAAAATCATCCATATTCGCAGGATGAATGGCCCAATAATGACCCTTCCCGTTGGCACTGCGTCCTGCTTTTATGAAGCAATCATTTAACGAGAGATTATGTCGAATCGAGTTACGCCAGCCGGGACCGCGAGACCTAAAATATGGATAGTTATCCAAAATATACTGGTATATGTCGGAGAGAACGAGCTTGGACTCGGGCGAACTGAGGATTGCCATAGCGATGAGGCCGATATAACTGTGCTGGGGTTTCGGTTCCTCCGGTTGGAACATTCGATTTGGAAAAAGACCCATAGATAAGGCAAATCGCGTTGGTGCATAGGGTCCATTCCCGGCGACGGTGCCCGTCGGCGAACCTGGATACCCCGATGAATACAATTGCCCAGGATATTGTTGCGGTGCTCCACAACCTCGTAGTCTTTCCACATTCATCGCATAGCTATAGAGCTGAAGTCGATAATGGTCTAATGGTCCTAAAATACCCGTCGGCACCAGACCATAGCCTCCAAGAATCGAAGTCATTCGTCGTGTATTGAGCAACTGTTCGTTGGGACTATTTCCATTTGGAATTGCAGACGGAACATGTGGCGGCGCTTGCTGACTGGATGACTGTATCGAACCCGGCGGCTGTAATGGTAACGATGGCGAAATCGAATGTTGAACTGGTGTAGTGCCAGCAATTGCCGTCGATTGCATTTCACCTGCAGCAGGTACAGGCATTCTGTCTGCTGGCGGTGACGACGACGACGACGACAAGGGAAAAAGTGATTCTAGTTTAGGTGACAAATTGTTAATGTTATCGTTGGTGTTGGTGGTTTTATTGATGCAATTCACCGTTAAATTATTATTGAAATTCACGTTTAGTAATTGCGATGAACTGATCGAACTCACTGATTTAAGAAAAGCCGACGGCGGACTCTGACCGTCGATATCGTATTCTTCGGTTTTTAAATGCTGCAATTCACCGTTAACTGCGATTTCACTTGAATTCATTGTTGAAGCCGTTCATCAATCGGTTTAGCGGGACCGTAGGCCACACACGAACGTGGACACAACGGCAAGTGGTGAGCATTAATGTGCGTGTTCACAATATTTTTTCCAATTTCTTTCGATTTTCGTATCTTAAAACACTGTCACTTGTCACTGGGGAAGAGAACCACTGCTGCACAGAACACTTGCAACAGTTTCGGTTGGTGGGAATAAAAAAAAAAAAAAATTAAAAAAAATTTTCTCCTTTTGCACTTGTTACTTCATGCAACAGAAGAGTGAATTGATTTGTTGTTTTGGAAATTTATTTTTTTTTTGTTGTATTTTCATCGAGATTCGAAACCGGGTATCGCGTAGAGTTGGTATCGTCACAAATGATGGATGCGATGCGACTGAACAAAATAGGCTATCCGATGTAGCGAGAAACGGACCCAGACCCAGGAGCCAGCCTACAAAACTATGTGACGTCCATTATTGAATATACACCGCATAAATAAAAGGAAAACAAAACAAATTTCAAAAAACATACACTCTCAGTCGTCAAGCAGGGCGAAGCAAAACACGTCTGCCGGTGTATAGTGTGTGTGTGTGTGTGTGTGCGCTCTCTATTGTAGGAAACAAATTGGAGGAACGTTGCCAAATGTTTATCACAACACAACATAACACATCACATCGCTGACAATAACAACAAAAACAACAACAACAATAACACAGCAACACGACGACGACGACGACAACGACGACGATGATGATGATGAGTACGATGAGGACGCCAACAACCAACAACAAATTTTGAAACGAAGCAAGCAAGCAACCAATATGCAACGGAGTTTGTGGAATAACAACATTCGTCTGTATACAAACAAAACAAGGAAAAACGATACACCCCGTCCGTGGGAGGGGTGTAAAATTCCCAAAACAATGAGTGAGACGTTACATTCCATGCCAACACCAAAAGACCGAGTGAGATAGTCGAACAATTCCAAAGGGAAAGGAGGGTACTTACTTATTTCGTTGGCTGATTGTTGTATTTCTCTGGAAAAGTAAACCACACTCCCTTTTCAGATTGCTGTTTGGTTGAGCATCTCTCCTCCTTCGCCGACCAAGCGAATGTTGTTGTTTCATTCGAATAACAAATCACTGTTCGTTTACACTGACTATACTCATAGTCAGTTAGTTCTTCTCTCGTCTCTCGTTTTCGTTGTTTTTCAGCCATCTCTTGTGTATCACTGAATCTGAATCTGCATTTGGATCTGTATCTGTATCTACATTTGTATCCTCACAGAATTCGCAGTGTTTTTCTTATTTATTATGATTCTTGGGTGTCGTGTTTTATCTATTGGAAACAACAAAAAGTGGGACGAACCCGAGACAAAGGAAAACTTTACATGAATTGCCTTATGGCGGTGTGGTGGTGCTGCTGATTATGTGGCATGGCGTGCATATGTATGTGTCATGTCATTAGAGACGAAAAGAAAATGAAATACTCGTATTGAAGGCAGACCCCTCCCACTTATTTGGGAATGATTTTGAAATTTCAGAATTCACGGACACAATTACCGAGGGCACACGACAAGGATTACTCATATATAGTACATCCTAGCAGCTGGTAATTGTTGTCACCTTTAACTGGATGCGCATTCACAGATGTGTAAAACATTAAACGATTCTGCCTCAAAATTATGTACGAATAGGTACCATCGAGATATGGGGTGTGCCGATGGAGAAGTGGTAGTTGGCATCATCGTTCATCGTTCCCTTGAGGCATAATTGACGAAAACATTTCAAATTGTTTATTGTTTTATCAAATTTATTTGATAAAATCGTCCAACTTTGTATTAAAAAGGCAGATTGCGTCATGTCTGCACCTACACTCGAATGCGTCGAACATTTAATGGGTTAAATCCACTTTCGCACCCGTGTACTTAAAGCCAGAGTACTTAAAGTTCTTAACATACACATCGGAGCCGCTGGTTCAGCTTTTCCATCAACTCTTTAGGACTATTTCCGATCAGATGGAAAACAGCATTTATCCAGCTTGTCCCTACTAAAAAGCTGAATCTGTTCCTCTCCCTTCCTATAGACTCTTCTTTCCAAGGTCATGGAAACGCTAATAAACCGGCAGTACGGCTTTCGGATCAACAGTTTCACTGGTGATTTGATGGCATGTACCAACGAGAAGTCGATCTTGCAAAATCAAGATAGTTGCACTTGATATATCAAAGGCATTTGACAGAGTTCTTTTGTCGAAATGCGTGCTGTTGGCATCGATGACAATCTGGTGGGCCTCAAGTCTCCAGCCAGCTCGATCTTTAGCTAGTTGCCTCCAGTTTCGTACGCTAACTTGGTTGATGTTGCAGTCATCTTCGACTACGCTTTTCCTCTGGGGCGAAGAAGAAGCTCTACATAACCCAGCCATCTCAGTCGTGGGAGCTTCACTCTTCTGGCCCATACAATTCGTCGTATTACAATATCACTTCCTCCGCTCACCAAAAATCCCCTCCAATCAGCAAGCAAGCAAGCCCCAAATTCTCATATCGTCAATATCGCACAGTCAGTGGACACGCGCTTGAACACCAGCGCAAAGTCTCTTGCCTCACCAGTGCTCTATCGAAATTGCCAGTAGCATTCAGCGCCCCTTCAAACTTTTAACCATAGCATTCGTCTTACCATGAATGCTCAGCAGTATACCTTCAAGCCTATTTCTAAAATATCGTGATTTGTCCCTAAGCCGTACAACTCGCTTATGTAATGACCAGCTCTCTATGTCCTAGTCGTTATAACTTACAAACATTTAAGACCAATGTATGTACATCGGTATAGCTCTTTTCGTTCAAGGGCATTAACAACCCCTTGAAGGCGCGCTAATTATTGTATAAAAAAAGCCAAGAGCACCGTCATCCATTTTTGATGGGAGACAGGACTGAGATTATAGGGTCGCTTTTGTTGTTCGGGAGAGGGCTTTACTAGTCAATTGCCTTCGCAACCTCAAAGAAGTACCGACGGCAAGAGTTTTTCTTAGTTTGATGTTAGCGTTGTCTGAATTGAAAGCGGAGCCTAGGTAGACAAAGTCCTTAATTGCCTCAAAGTTATATCTGTCGAGGATGACGTTCTGTCCACGATGTCGTGTCCTTCCCGGTTGACAGCATATACTTGGTCTTGCCCATCTTCGCCGCTTCCATCTTAGCCACTGAAATCACTCTGCTTTCTTCCGATTATGTCAATTTCATCTGCCTATGCGAGTAATTGTTGGATGAACTTTTGAAAAATTGTGCCTCTGGTGTTGGCGCGTGAGTTTTGCACTATTCTTTCAAGAATGACGTTGAAGAAATCGCTTGGCCGCGCCTCTCGGTGAGTTCTTTACCTACCTTGATGGAGCTGCGTGCATTCTTTGGCAGGGATTCCAGCACTCTGTATAGCTCGTCTCCATACAATAGAGATGAATTGGTGGTGTGTATAGATTAGTCGTAACGTGAATATTTGATCGATGGTGGACTTTCCTGTCCTAAAGCCACACACTGATATGGACCAATCAAGTTGTTCACGAACGGCATAGCTCAGAGGGTCTGCTTTCTTGAGGATCGGAGTTCCAATCGTCGCACATACATTCGTCCGACCATATTTTACAGATGAGTTGGTGCATGCTCCTAACTAAGTCATTGCCTGCCGCTTTGAAGAGGTCGGTTGTCAGGCCGCCCAATAGAGCAGCTTCACTTCATCCGGGTCGGGTGGACAGAATTGTTGGTCTACATCGTCCAGGTTGAAGGGTTCACTCTTATCTACAAAAATGCTCTTTCCAAATCCTCCGTATGGACTTCGACTCTACTACTATGTTGCTTTGTTTACCTCGTTTGGTAAAACTTCCGAATCTTATTCCTGGAGTAGCACCTCTCAATTGGCTCGACCGTTCGCTTCTTCTTTTTCCTTCTGAGAAGCCTGTGTTCGTCTCTCCTCTTCTGCTTGTATAGCTCATGAGCAGTTCTAGTTTTTCTCTGCTTATCTGCATTTGTTTGCTGGCACTTGTCGTCAAATCAATGTTGTAACTAGCCTTCAATACTTGATGATGGCGCCATAGGACCTCTTAAGGGAGACTCTTGCGATTGTAACCGTCCGATGTTGGTGGTATCCTCAATCGTACCTTGACTACAACAAGATCCTCTCGGAACTTTTGCACACCCATAATACTGGAGGAGTGCCTTGACAGTTGATTGATTAGGAGTTCTTCAAGTTCCCTTGTAAATATCGAGATGTGGGAAGCGCGTGTTAACTACGACAATGTGTCGGCCCCCAGCAAATTCGAAAGCCTGAATCCATTAACGGAGGTGATCTAGTGCAGGTTATACTTTTCGACAGACTATTCTTCTTCACCCGCTCTGTGTGCAAACATTTTAAGGATGCTACAAACCCCATCAGTGCACGCTAATTACAAAAAAAAAAATCGTAAAATCGCCGAGGACAAATTTAACGTCATAGCTAGGGTACTGTTCGTAAGTCTTGTCCAGGATTTCATAGAGTGGGGGAGTGCGCGCATATAAGGCAAATGTTAGACAATTTAGCCTTAAAACGGATTGTTACGAGGCGCTCGTTAACATGCCGGAAACCAAGATTCAAGGCATTGATTTTGCTGAAACACGTGGTTCTAACAGTCCAGGGCCTTCGCTAATTGTTCGGTTGTACGTGGCCTATTACGAGACCTAACATTCTACGCACAGGTCCGAAGTTGGTCGTTTGCAGGGGTTGTCAACAGTAGATCGGTCCGTATCCGAGGCTTGTTGTTACTTCGAAACTCAAGTTAACTTTAACCCCCATTATGGAGGGTCAGTTCTATTATAGAGATACCCCTAGGACGTGCGAGGATGTTATCCATTAAGAGCTCATCCACCACTATCTCTTTTCCAAGACCCCGACTTAGTCTCCCAAAGTCTTACTGGCCTGTGCTCCAATGAAGTCAGAACATTGAATCCTAAATAATACTCTCACTCAAACAGTTTTTAGAATGCAGGACAGCTTGGTTAGAAATTTCGTCCTTGCGGCTTTTTTTCATGAAGCTGAAGTACGAGTATGTAGGAATTCTTCCAGAAAAGCTCCCTGGGATATTGAAAGCTGGAAGAGAGCAGTGAGTGTTTGAGCTGTGCGCAGGTTTTTGTTAGGAGATCCGCGGACATAGGGATCAGCGGAGTGACTGTAAGTCAGGTTCATCGATGTGACTAGTATAAGCCTGGCTGAAAAAATCCGGATTTGGTTGAAGAAATCAGTAATAGAGCGAGTTTTAAGGTATTTGCATCAGTGCTTGCTCTTCTCTTATTTCGACGATATCGTAACTTTTTTGTTATACCAGGGGGAGGTGAGTATAAGGTGGTCTTCTTTGGTAAGGATACAGAAAGCTAGGATTAACATTACTAAGAAGGTTATTGAAGTTTGCTCTATAATAACTGAAAGTGTAAGAGTTTTTGTGGTGGGTGTATGAGAGAGGTATGAGAGGTAAAGATAATGTCAAGCTGCCTACAAATGCTATTTGTAACTCCACACGAAATCCGTTGGTTTGGACCCATTGGAACTTTGGCAAGTTAAAGTCTCCTAAACAAATATGCATTCAGCTAACAGGTAACCATGTATTGGTTGGGATAACACCACCAGTATATGAGTAAACTAAAAAGCGCTATTGCCTGGAAGAAGAGTACAAAATGTTGAAAATCTCAGAATTATGTTGTCTTGGAACCGAAATGAGAATTTTTCACTGAAAATCAATAAATGGGTGGCACGTTTCTGTTCTCGTTCTTTTTGTCATCTTGTCCTTTGATCTAGGTATCGTATTCGTTCCTGACAGTAAAAGAATTTGTAGAACCAAAAGATCTATTCAAACAAAAATTATTGGATAGGTGGCTGCGCAATCAATTGTGGTTTGTGAAATTGTTTTTATTGTCTGATGGTTCAGATTTCATTTAAGAGATGTGTCGATAAGACTCTTTATTTTCCGGTTGTGTTCAAATGAAATAAGGACATTATTCGCTTTATACTATTTAGCTTAGTATGTGCAACCTAATGAGATACTAATTATGTGGCAGTTGAAGGATTTCATATCCAATGCTCATACTCTGTAATCTGTTTTCTACATTTTGAACTCTTTAATAGCAAGAAACTTGAGAGATGTGTACGAGTATTGACTCTTTAATCTGTCAAACAATTATTATGGTATGTACGTACAACAATGCAACAGTGGTAAGGAAACAACCCTTAATCTGCAGGTTCATCATCTTCCCACAGTAAGACAGTCAAATCCGACTATTCAATCAGTGATAAGCTTCTTAACTCATCGTCAGGGATACTCCTTTGCTCTAAGATACTCGTACTTCTCCTTCACCTGGACACACAGACGCAGCAAGGACTATAAGATGTGCCATCGATTGATATGTGATTCCTATTTAAAGTACGAGTACAAGTACGAATATGTATATATTGTACATGAATGCAATGAGATTAATTTTTTTTTTTTTTTTTGATAAGATACAAGATATTTGAGTATGTGGGACGATAACTTGTGGGTACATCTAATTCTTTTTCACTTTTGTTGTGGGAAAAGAAAATGCGAAAATTCCAAATATTTTGACTGAATAATCAAGATAGCAAGCAACGGTATACGCATGAATATTTTCGTCTTTTTGTGATATTTGAGAGGAAATACTCTCGTTGAAATTGTACACAAAATGCAGGAAGCAGGCGAGGAATCAATGAATTTGATTCATTACGACTCTGGCCGCACTGGTTTGCTTTTATGTTGGGAAATTGTATTTCGAATAAGCGAAATTGGCGCATTTTGGGCTTGGAAAGTGTATGAATGATTGTCGGAGAGTCTCTCTATCCACAATGTTATTACTTTTTATGGACGCAACTTGAAGATTGCTTTTTACGAAAAAAATCTGCCTGCTCTAGTTATTTCTTGAAATGGTGATGAGAACTAGCGCCCGACTTCATGCGCCACAACAGCGTGAGTCTTTCTCTCTGGCCATGCGAATGCCATTTCAAGCTCTCAAAGCCAACATTCGTGATTATATCGATGAATAAACTCGTTACTATATGAAAGTGTGCTGAAAAGTTGTATCCAAAGAGCCTGGACTTGCAACAGAGGTCTCGGAGGTCAATTGGCTCCATTCTTCCATCGATTTAACTAACAATCAAATCTTATTTCATAGTAAATACGTGTAATCTGAGTTCTTATTGGGAAACCTTTTGTTACTGAACTTTCATATCAACCATGATAATAGTCAGTTTAGGTCCATCGCCCAGGAATTATTAGTCGCTCTAGCCCTCAAAAGGATCCCTGTATTTATCGAGTAAATGCTCAGAAGAAGAACCAAGCTCGCATGGTGGAACGCGAGGAAATTATTTCAAACGCGGACTCACTATAGACTCACTAGGACGTACAGAACCGTACCTAGAGCACGTATGAAAGCAGTAGAAAAGATACCCGCACATCCCATAGCAGGCACCAGGCAATAGTAGAAGTGCAGAGTAGACACTTTGAAAGGGAGCTAGCATTTTTAAGATTACGGATGGAAGAATTACCGCGCCGTACCAATGCCTCGGTAAATGGCAGACCTTACTGATGCTGAAGATAGCGAAGCAATGCAGTCCGATCGGACCACATATCCTCCGAAGTATGGGCGACAATCGGGAGTCCTAGGTTCAAACAGTCTCTGATTTGAGAGCACGAAAAATTGCAACAACTACCGAACAGTGCAACTAATGTCGCATACTATGAAAATGTATGAGAAGGTTTGACAATGTAATATTATTAAATGTTTGGCAGTTCAGGTGGGCTTGTAAGACGCAAGTAAACGTATGAAGAAGGGGAAACATCACGATTCCAGAAATCTCTTTGGATGACGTTAATATCCCAAAATGTACCCAATATAGTACGCGGAAATGACACGAGAATTCGAAGTTGAAGTGTGGGGTACACAAGGTTAGTGTACAAAGTCTGTTGCTTTTTAATGTCGCTTAAAACTTCCTGTCAACGTATTACCGAGTCCAGGACGATTTTTCTTCGTACAAGCGATAAAGCCTTACTGCAGACAAGTTTTATTAAGAACTGCACTAGCGTTTTTCCGAACCAACAACCCCAACTCCTGGAATTTAAATACTTAAGCTCTGTCGTTAATCAGAAAAACCCGAAAACTCCGCAGTATTTTGTGACGGGAAAATCATCCTTTTATCCATTTTTATGATACGCATCGCAGTGTTGGATTATGTATGCGAAATATACAATTTTATTGAGAATTACCCGACACTTTTGTGCAGGACTCGGATGATCAGTGTCTTTCATTGCCTTCTAAGCCCAAAGAACCAGCGATTCGCATGATTTCCATGGTATATTCTGTCTTTCCTTAATTGACCGCTAAACCAAACTCTGGTGCTTTTGCTTCCATAGTGGTAAACCCTCTAGGTGATGCCTCTGGGGTTGACTTATGAGTTTCGCACAATTCTTCTAAGAACGATGTTGAAAAAATCACACATGGCAACGCTCGTCTCTATAGACTCTGTCATATGTGGTTTTGAAATCGATGAGGTGGTGTGTATCCTGGATTTATTCCTAGATCTACAGTAATGTAAAAATTTGATATATGATGGACTTTCCTGGCCTAAAACCATACTGATAGGGACCGGTCAGACTGCTGACGAAGAGTCTTAGTTCATATAATACGCACGCAGTGCAGGGGGTCTCCCTTCTTCAGGATTGGACAGACAATGCTGTCGTCCATCCAGTTCCTGGAGATGAGTTGATGTATACTCCGTATCAATCGTCACAGCTCGCCAAGTAAGCCACTTGCAGTTTTGTTGGAGTTCAATTTCGAAGTAGCTGTCCTGGTTCATTCTGATTGCTGGTGGGATGTGGTTCGTCATCACCGTTTAACAGAGTCTGCAGAAATAATCTGTCCAGATTTTTAGATCCAATTGTGGTTCTATTATCCTTCTCCATCTTTGCAGATTTCTGTTCGGGTTTAACAGCTTTGGCACGTTCTTCTTCCGGTGCTCTTTCTTTTTTCTTCTGAAGAGCATATGCTATTCCCTTGTTTTCAGTTCGTAGGGCAGCTCTGTACATCCGGTGTTTTTTCCAGATTTGCCGAGTCGAAGACTAGAACATCAGAGGCTGCCTCTCTTTTGCAGTGATGCAACTGGAAAAGGACCTAGTGGCCGCTTCTGATTGTAGCCGTTCGATGTTGATTTCGTAGCACTTTCCGACCGTATTACGGAAGATGTAAGATATTTGTGTCATATTGCTCGCATGTTTTACGGACTTTGGTGTGGCCGTCCTTCTCCTGTGTCGGGGCGTGGGTGCTTATCAGGCTTATGTTGGCGAAGTGAGCATTCGCTTACATGCCTGAAGCTTGAGACTGGTTCCCTATGTCTTCCTCTGACGGCGAATCCGCATCCGAATAAACGTCTGCCTAGTAAATGTCACAGGTCGAAGGTCGTTGTCGTTTAATCGTTTGACTGGATCGTCAACAGTGAATCTATCGATTTGCCTTGCCTTCTCATTGAGGCATTGCTATCGACTCATCTGGCAGAAATGATTTGGATCTCGATTTTAGCATTGAAGTCCATGGAAAGCGTTGTCATAAATCTTTCGCCGGATGTGACTACATTTAGTCAGTGATCGATAGCCGGTTCCCACCAGGAACAAATCCGCATTCTAAATATCTTTTTCTTCGTTATACTGCAAGAGCACAGATTCTACGCAGGTTTATCATTGGTTTTGATGTATAGGTCCATACCCTTTCTGTATGATGTTTCTTCTACACCTCTGCTACCACTCTACGTTGGAGGGATCCCTGCCAATAGATTCAACTACCACCTTTCATTTGTAGATGACGACGATTGATCAACTTCTGATAAAATTACCACAACCTGAATTTGCAATCTTCCAACAAAACGTAAGTTAATACAGCATCGATGTACCGCATGCAACAGATGTCTTTTCAATGAACACATCCACAGTTCCATTATCTGTGGCCAAAAACGTATGCTTAAAGCGATAACATCACCCCTCCGAGTTGTCAGACGTTCCATTTAAAAATGATGCAGCATCCAAACTTGAGGCGGAAAATTAGTTGAGATGAACTCTAATGTCCCATTGTTACCGCATATTACAAGTATTTACAGTTTTATTATCCAGGCAACCCTCGACGGAACATTTGCCACCCCCCATTCGCAGAGTTTTCCGCATTAAAAATCACTAGCCCATGAGCTGCAACTATTATAGTTGCGAAGAGTTAAGGAAGCTTATTATGCTGTTAATAGCATTACGAGAAGCCCAGAGAATTTTCAAACAAATGCACAGTCCTCAAGTCGTTGTATGATAAAAACTACCGGTGGTTGGGGTGGGGGTTGTTTGTCCTTATTAAAATAACAAAACGACTTAAAAACAGCCACAGCCACAGCCAATGCTGTAGTTATACGCTTTGATGCTGCTCTAATATTATACCACTAACCGTCAACGCGATAGTCAAAATTTCCCCTGGGACCAAGCCTAAGCCTTTGGCGAAATCCTCTAAACGGAATTATACCCGAATACACTCAGAGAGCAGGGGATGCTCTGCTCTGCTCTACGTATTGGGATCGGGTGGCATCGCAAAACCGCACAACTGTGCTTCTTTCTTGGCAACACCATCGCATTCTGGCACTCGTACTCGTGTTCGTATTCCTATTCATATTCGTATTCGTATTCGTATTCGTACCTAACCTATGTACGGTCCCTTTGGACAGTCTTTCAATCATCGCTTTTCGTCATCATCGTCATAATCGACGCAATGTTTCCTTTCCTTTTGTATTTTGGTGCGCCATGCGTCTTGCATTGCTCCTGTGGCACATCTTCATCCTTTGATGCCATGTCGGATGTATTTCATTGGCTTCGGAACGCAACTCACTTTTAATGTTCTAATGAAGTCCTTATTCCGTCTTGATGCATGGATGACTGGTCTATTGGTCCGTAGCAACCTTGACTGGTTTAAGCTGGCCCATGCTCAATGGAGACGGAAGGTCTTGGATTAAAGGATTACCGTAAATTAAATATTTTTGAATGCCACATGGAATGGACTGTCAGAAACGAGAAGAAAGAAATACATAATCAAAATAATTAGGAGTATTATCGTATATTGTAGATAACAGGGGTAGTAATTGTCCCACTGGGATATGAATTAGGAAATTAGCAACGCTGCTGGCCGGATCATGAATGGAATGGGCTAGTGAACGACAGTGCAAGATACTTGTATTGTACATCCATAAATAAGGCTTTGTATCGCAAGGGAATACAACATAAAACATGTTGAAAGTTGGACACAGAGTGGGAATTGGTTGGGAAATTGTATCAAGCGGTTCAGTTCCATGACGTCAAGTTTCCTTAGATGGATCGTTTCCACTGTAAGGTACGATACAAATTCATATGGACATCCGTAAACATATGGAATCGAAGAGCATTATAGAGCATTGCCTGTTAAACAGTTGTGAAGAAATTCGATTAGGATTGATCAACTACGAGTGCCGTTCACGTTCACCAACTAAATTATTATTTGGTGCCACACTTTCCTTCGAATCCATCTTCACATCTACACTTCTATAAGAAGTTTTCCAATTTTCAGTTATAGAGCAAGTTGATGTGGTTGAGGATCTACTTTGCATCAAACTTAAGTCAGCCAAAGTTGATGAAACCTGTTATTATACACGCATTGCTGAATTTCCTTTTCTAAAATGTTACCTATAGCCAAGAGTCCTGTGTGTAACGACTTTCAGCCGATTAATATGACATTCCTTGGTCTGTCTGCTGGTTAACCAATTACCAAGAAGTGCAATATGGGGTTCCGCAAGGTTCAAATCTTGGTCCCCTTCTTTTGCATACTGTATCAGATAAAGAAGATTTTGAGCTGGTTGAAACCTACACGAAGTGTACGAAAGCAAGTATTTATAGATTTAAGATTTATATCGAGAAGCTGCAAAAGTCAAGAGAATATTCGAAATGATAGCGGCCCTGGAATGCAATCAGCTTGATACCGGACCTTTCTTCATTTATAAACGAATACAGCAAGAGAAGGCTAGGTACACACCATGTCCATTTCTGTTGAATGATAATGCCTGTGTCATCGGCATGAACGAGTGTATTTTTTCGAAGACTTGTTACGAGTCTTGTTGGTGTCGAGAATAAACAGTATCGAACCCAGCTTTCATCCCTGAGGAACTTTTTGAAGCTGATATATTTGCAATTCTTGCACTGCACTCTGCACCAATGTGACGGATAGACTGTCGTTGGGTTCTGCAATCGCAAGCGGGAAAATTAACACTTCTCCAGCGGAACAGCGGAACAGCGAATCTGCGCATCTTCTGTGGTTAGTTCGGATTCGGTGGCCAAGATCATCATACGCAAGCTCTTCACCAAGTTTTATGGTTGGGTGATGAGACTTTAGTCTCTGCTACCATGATAGGAGCATATCAATGTCGTTGTCAATTAGCAGTTCAGTATTTGTCAGGCTTTAATCCGTTCCCTCAATAGTGTGCTTAAATGGCGCAAATGAGGTAGGGTAATATGGACCTTATGGTGCGAGACATGAGTCTTATGGTGTTGTTAAATTGAGTATCCACCTTGGGCACATGTATACTATTCAGCTACACTGGAGCGCAGTATATCCACTGTGAAGTATACGAGTTCAAGTGTGGCAGTACGAAGCGTCGATGCACCTGAACCCCAAGTTAATCCAGTGAATTTTTGGATGATGTTGTTGCGGGTTTTGATGTTCTTTGTTCTTTGTACATACATAGGTAAAGGATCTGTCTAGGGTTAAAGCCTGGGTACGAGTATCTTGGGTTTCGGCTGTGGTTAAGTGAGGTGTTGTTAAACTGGACGTTCAATCTATAATTCGCTAATTGGCTAATTGAGTTGCTCAAGGTCTACGGTTAGGGTTCTTTCTCGATTGCCTAGTCATCTGCATATCTAAATTTCCTCGATATGCTCGCAAGTATATCGCTGATGGTAAGATTGAAAAGTAAAGGAGCGAGGAAGGAGCCCTGAGGCAAACCGTTGCTAAGCTTTCTCACTTTGCTTTTGTTATTATTGATGAAGACTTGGAGCAGGTGGTATTACTTTTAGTAGTTTAAAGATAACTCCACCTTCCAGACAGTGTCGTACACTGCGGTTAAGTTGACAAATGCAACGGAGGTTGCACGAAATCCGGCTAGTTCGATAGATAGGAGCTCGTTGATGGTGGGGTTTATTCGATTATAGATAAGGCGTTCGAGTAGTTTGTAGCAAGTACTTAAGAGTGCTATAGGATGGTATCTTTTCGGTGCGTCGCTGGGTTTACAGGGCTTGAAAATGGCTATCACTTTTGTTCATCTGAATGCCGTTGGGATTATGCTGCTGTTGAAGTCGTCTAGCCATCGCCTTCGATGCCATCGTTGCTAACCTCTTCGGTTGTAAAACTGTCCGAGAACTGTGACGACTGTGGGGTATTGGTGTTGAGGCTTCTCAGAGCTCGTTTTATTTTGACTGTATGTTCTTTGTAGAGGGGGGTACGAGAAACATCCACTATGCGAATGTTTGTGGTGTCTGGAGCTGGAGTGTTGGAGACTCCATACCTTCGAGCTAGACTGGGTGAAGATGAGGCTGTTCATATTCATTTCTTTTTGTGGGTCACAATCGTTAGGATGTCTTTGCCAGTTCCGGGGTCTCCAGATTCAAATTGAAATTGTTGTATAGTCGTTCACTTTTTTCTGTCCGTCCAGGAATGTATTCTGTAACAAAGTTCTCGAGCTCGTGAGAGAAGCTATTCCAATCGGCTTTGGTGAAGTTCCAGCGCGGAAAATCAGGCAGGCTGTCCCACAGCAGAAAATACTGCAGGCTGGGCACAACCTTTTTGCTAAGAGCTTAAGTGTGCTGGGCATTATCACTTGCCACAACATCCTGCGACACTTGCTGTGAAAGTGATGACGACACCATGGAGTACTATCTTTTGTCGGAAGACTGAGAAATTTCATTAAAAATAACTCACAAGGAGTACAGTGGACTAGTGCCTTGCCCGAGTGCTTCATAACTCCATATCTTAGTCTTGGAAATGTACAAAATCGAAAAGTAATTTGTTTTTTTACCACAATCAATTATCATTTGTTTTTGCAAATATTTTTTAGCACAGATTTATACCAGCAACCGCATTCAAATGGATGTCTACCTTTGCCATGTGTGTATTCCTTGCACAATACTCGTATTTCTTAATGAATTCTTAAAGGATTTTCTTTTCATTTCCTGAGATGGGATTAAAGAATATGCCGAGAATAATGACATTGTATTCTTTTTTGTGAAAATTGTTGCCAATAAAAACATTTACTTACACGAATTATGAGCATAAAGGAGTTTAAGGACTTTTTAAGTAAATATTTGGAGAGTGAGACATTATTAGAATTAAGATAAATGTGCTTCCTCCTTGCACAGTGTTGCCCATTGTGTAGTATTGCTGTGAATGGATGGCAAAAGACAGTTGTATAAATACGAGTACTTCTTTGTTGTTTCCCTTCAGATTCAGCTTATTGTTTGTTTGCCGGACAATTAAGAGGAAGTAAGTGCTCATTCAGGTAGTTGAGATAAGCCCTAATAGGGATAACCTGTATCTGCATTTTGTAAATTCTCATCTTCGCAATGTTGCTGGAGAAATCTTCCAAATTGGATGAAAAGAAGTCATCCTTATCCGAATAGTTTTACCTTCATATTGGAAGATTGGATAATTTTGAAAATGTTGGAATATTGGAGGGGCTAAGTTGAGCTAACTTAAGGATACTCGATGCATAACAGAATACTCTTGGTTGATACATTCCACTAAATATTTTCCCCCCCGACCAAGAGGAGATGAGGGCAGTGAGAACCTGATAGTGAGCCTTCATCAACATTTGATCAGATGAAATCATGCCCGACGACTGGAGTCTCAGTATCATAATTCACTACAAAAGCATCAGCCGCTTGAACGAGTATTTGATCGAGCATTGGAACGAGCATTTGAACGAACATTGGAACGAGCACTTGAACGAGAATTTGAAAGAGCATTGGAACAAATATTTAAACAAGCATTTGAATGAGCATTTGAACGAGCATTTTAAGGCACATTTGAACGAGTATTGGAGCGACCATTGAACGAGCATTTGAACGAGGATTCGAACGAGCATTTGAACGATGATTTCAAGGCACATTTGAACGACCATTTGAACCTGTATTTTAAGGCACATTTGAACGAGCATTTGAACGAGCATTGGAACGAGCATTTGAATGAGCATTGGAACGAGCACTTGAACGAGAATTTGAAAGAGCATTGGAACAAATATTTAAACAAGCATTTGAATGAGCATTTGAACGAGCATTTGAACGAGCATTTGAACGAGCATTTGAACGAGGATTCGAACGAGCATTTGAATGATCATTTCAAGGCGCATTTGAACGAGCATTTGAACGAACATTGGAACGAACACTTAAACGAGAATTTGAACGAGCATTGGAACGAGCATTTGAACGATAATTCTAAGGCACATTTGAACGAGTATTGGAGCGACCATTGAACGTGCATTCGAACCGGCCTTTGGAAGAACAAATAGTTAAACGAACATTTGAACGAACATTTGAACGAACATTTGAACGAGCATTTGAACGAGGATTCGAACGAGCATTTGAACGACCATTTGAACGAGCATTGGAACAAATATTTAAACGAACATTTGAACGAGGATTCGAACGAGCATTTGAACGATCATTTCAAGGCACATTTGAACGAGCAATTGAACGATCATTCGAACGAGCATTTGAACGAGCATTGGAACGAGAATTGGAACGAGCATTTCAACGAGCATTGGAACAAATATTTAAACGAACATTTGAACGAGCATTTGAACGAGGATTCGAACGAGCATTTAAACGAGTATTCGAACCGACTTATGAACGAGCATTTCAACGAGCCTTGGAAAAAACATTTCAACGAGAATTTTGCGACTGATTTCAACGAAAAACTTAAGAGTCTTAAATCTACAACCACTACCTTCTTAACCATTTTAAGCCCGTATCTGACTACAGAGCCACCTTGAGTTGTATATCCCTGCAAAACCCATCAGATTGTGTGGAATGATGAGAACACTCGGTACTTCATGAACTTTGAAAGGAACCTCGCTAAGCTCTTCGATGTCAAAATATGAACAGAATAATCTAAAAAATTCTAGGAGACTGGGCCGACTACCGATGTCATAATATCGGACGACAACGACTGCACGCAAGTGGAAGTGGAGATCTCAACCAACTTTAACTAGATGACAAGCTCTTCTAATGGATTTGCAATGTATCCACACTACTTTCAGCGGGTCAGAGAAAGGGAAAAGTAATGACAATTTCTATAAAAACAATTTTAATTCTTTCCAGATTGTTCTAACATGCGAATATTTTTATTTTCCTCCGCCACCTTGAAAGGAACGTGGATAACATTAAATTCCAATAAATAATCCATTGTGAAGAAGACAAAATACAGAAGTAGCTCTGTCTTTACGGTTGAAGATTACTAAGATATTGCGACAGAGAACCAAGTACCGTCTATAAAAATCGACATACATCTGTGAATTCTGCACGACAAAATACATATCGTTCTGCTGTACAAAGTAATCGTCCTAGATACTCGTACATTGGATAGATGTGCCCTTCCTTCCCTCCTTGCTCCTTGGTTACCATTCTTTTTTTCTTTTTTTTTTCAATCTTTATTCTCCAGGCATTGTTGCGGTTGGCATAGAGTGCACTAAAAGAATGCACAAGAGTGCCAAAGCAAACTCAAAGAAAGTTAAGATACATAAATACTCGAATAGAAAAGAAAAAGGAAAACCAAGTTCAAGTAGGCATTCGATATCTTCTTGATTACGAAAGAACCTCTATGCTGCTCAAGAACTGGCAGGGTGTCAAATCCTGAAGAGCTACGAGAACCAATATCACAATGGAGATCCCTTTGTTGTTCTCTCCTTAATATTATTATTATTTTTTTTTTTTGATTTGTTTTCTTTCTTGGTGTTGTTTTGTTCACACTATATATGTATGTATGTACATACGTACTCGTACACCGCATAGGTACCACAAGCATCCTTATTCCCGGTTATTTCACACACACTCGTATTAGGGATCATTGGAGGGGCTAAGTGTTGAGAGCTGGCTTTTATTTAGAACTCGAAATATGGATTTCCTTTCTCCCATTTCATTCTTTATTTTTATTTTATTTTTCCCATTCCTGGTATTCAGGCAATAGGCAGGCAATTCTCCTCTTGAAATTAACTCCGAGTTATTATTCCATTAAGCGAATAAGAGCAGAGTGCCATGCATACGAGAGTGTGTGTGCTAATAAAAAGGTAGGACCGAGCACTAGACCTAAACAGGAGGAAGAAATTGGGAAAAAAGGAAACTATAATGAATTCGAGAGGTGTGCAAAATTAATTGGTTTATGAATGTGAGTCCATTGTGGAAAATGAGTGCAACTTGAGTTGATTGAAATTGGTTCTAAAACATCTTCGAGGAAAAGATTTCTCCCAGCCCTGGCGGCATACTACCTGTCGTGCTACAGAGAACGTCAGACCTAACAATACTGATAGTAGCCATCAATCTTCAGAAGCTTTATAATACTGAACTACGTATTCTACTCTTGGAGACGCGCTCGAGTGGTGTTTATACCGAAGGTAGGATAACGTTGACATGAATTTTCGAACTATTTCAGGCCAATTACAATAGTTTAACCTCCTTTGTACATATAATACGTAGAACTCTAGAGAGTGTCTTAGAAATCCACATAGAAAGTATTCTAGAAGAATCATCACTATCCAGATCACAGTACGCGGATCCACGGAAGCGGCTCTCCACGACGTAGTGCGAACAGTCGAAAAATCCATAACTAGCCTCCTTCATAGTCATAGAGGTAGGCTTTACTAACGTACACACTGAATACGTACACACAAATCTCTTATCGAGCCTGGATATAGAGGAGCTTATTAGTCAATGGGATGTCTCTATGGTCAGACCAACACTCAACCAAATTCGACTATATGAGGGCGTTATTTCTACTCTACTCTGGCCAATGGTTATGAGCAAAATTCTTTCAAGACTATACAGTGGTCGTGTATGCGGATGATACTAGCGGTGATACTAGTGTCAGAGAAGATTCCCTCCGTGACCAAACTGATGCTATTCACTAAAAAAAGAAAACACCTGATTCTACCCTTCCCTGTGTAAATGGTCAACCGATCACACTATACTCCAGCGCCAGGTATCTGGGTATCATGTACCTAAAACTTAACTGGAAGCAAAACATCGAACACAGAGTAAGGAAGACATGTGTTGCCTTCTATGCCTGCAGCAAGATGGCGACTTAAACCAAAGATGGCCTTGCGGATGTACACAGCCGGAGTGAATCCAATTTTCACCTACGGTTCATTAGTATGGTGGCCTGCGATGAGCAAAGCCTACAACCTCACGAAAAAAAAAATCTCTCGATTTGCAGCACAGTCAGACTCAAAGAATCTGAACTGCTGGACAGCAAAATCTTGAACTCGTCACCAACGGCAAACTCACACCCAAACTAAACTTCAAGAATCACTTCCAACGTAGATTTTCCCACCAGAGTCTAGTGGATGAAAGACAAAGTAGTAAAGGACTTCGACACGCTCATCTACACCGACGGATCAAAGATGACTGTGGTGTTGGGTGGTGATATAAATACCATACCACTTGCTGGATTGGCAATTCGAGGGGCTTGCGCTATTAAAGTTATTAACTCGGCTACCACACCATCCATACTGGTGAAGGAGTGTCGGAACTAGCTTGCCCGCTTTGGTGAACGCTTCAGAGTCACACTGCTCTGGCCAGAGCACTTGGTCAACATTGACAGTTATAACTTCGAGTCTTTGTCTACATCGGCTTTGTATTATAGTTCCTCTCATAGGCAGCAACGACATCAGCGCTGAAATCTTTGGACTCTGGAGGTAATTAAGGTGATCTTTCTGCTAATACCAAACTGACCCTATTTATCCCGCTTGGACCTTCTCCCTCGGATGAAGAAGCATATGCCCATTTCGTGAGAAAGGATACTGCGTGTGATTTTCGGTTATATTTCTATTGACTGGGAATGGAGGAGGTGTCTCGCTGTGCAGCTACCCAATAACCTCGAGGGATAGCGCAGCAGAAAACAACGACATCTAAGGTGGTGCCCGCAAATATTGTAGAAGGAGACCTCAACCAACTTGGAGGTCTTGTTGGTTGAGACCCAGGTTAACCATGTTTTCCATGTGGCCGTTGTTGATCACAAAAATTCTTAAACAGGATTTCTGGGATACACATTAAGAGCATCAGTGCTCGGGCGAACCTATCCGTATCTATTTGCCATCACATTTCAAAGCAAAAATAAAACGTTGCCTAAGGAAAATAGATTGAAAGAAGGAACCAAACAATACTCACAACCAATTGGATTGGCGGTCTTCGCCAACGCTGCGAATTTCACAAGAAATTTCTCCAGAAAATTTGATTACCTACTCCAACACCAGCTCAACTTGAAATTGAAATTTTAAAAAGAAAATATTTTCGTTTGCCCTCATCACGGACGATGTGGAGGGACATCTGTATTCGCTTTTTCCTCAATGCCATACAATTCGTATGTACGAATACGAGTCTGTATCTTATCTACAGCTACAGAGGCCGAGCTTCGTTTGGATCGATAACCCCCTAGAGGATTGGTTGCCTTGTTATGGCAATTCCGCTTTTTTTTTTCTTTTTTTTTTTCCGCCTCATTTTACACATAATTCTGGGAGCGTTCCCTGTTCCTGTTCCTGTCTTCCTGTCTACCCCATTCCGGTTGGGTATTCTGTATTCTGTGTTCTGGGTTCTGTATTATGTTGCTTTGGCTTCCCACCTCCCTATTCACTTGGGCACATCGAAGCGGATGAGTTTTGATTATGACAAGACCGACACGACAATAAAAGAATAAATACACTCGAAGATTATCAAAACAATTAGGGCGGGTGCGGCTGGCTGTGTTTAAATAATCTGTGTGTGGGGTGGTGGTCCTGCAGTAATAAACGTTCGCCTGGTAGCATCATCCTTTTGTCTGATTTTTTGATTTATTTTAGCAAATAATTTAACAAGCATTCATCTCAGGAATAATCGCATTTACTGCTAATAATTCGATGCTCAGGACAAACTTTCCGAACATGGGATACCGAATACCAATACAGGAGAACTTTGAAAACACGCAAAACACACGGTGATTGGCGGCGGTGGTGCTGGTGCTGGTGGTGGTGGTGGTGGTGTTGATGGTGGTGGTGGTGAATTTTGGTACGACATCACCCCTGGCAACATCGTTATACCCTTAAGTTACACACGCGTGTGTTTTTGGTTCCCGCAAGGGTGAATCTAATAAAGTCTCTGATGGAATGGTTTGACAGCAATTAAATGCGTGATGTGTCAATTTGGTAGTAGGTATGTATGAGCAGGGGTATGAGTGGATTTCAAGCGCTCCTTTCATATCCTTGCGTGGATAAAAGGTATAGCTTGCAGTTGAACGGCAACCTTAAGTGAATTACTAGATTAAATGTGCATTAGAGGCGATGAGGTAGCGTGAGCAATAACACACGAGGTATGAGTTTTGTTGTACGAGTGTGTATTGTGAAGACATTTGTAATCTGATTTGTTTGAGGGATATCGCAGGAATTATTGAAATTAAATACGCATTGGGTGAGAGGAATTTTTAATGCAAACTGAAGAGTAGCTCTTTTTTTTCCCCCAGCAATACACTCGGATTTAAAGGACTGCTAACCCATATTTTATTCGACAACATACGTACATTTGTACGTTAGTGGACCCGTTTCCAGAGCAAAGTCTTAGATGTAGTTCATTCGTAGAGTTAACCTCTTCAAAGTTATCCATTCCACCTTCGATTGTGAGTTAAGATGTTCAGAGCACTAACGTAAGGAATTTTCTAACAGCGGAACTCGTACATGCACACCCTCCTTTGAAGCAAATGCAAGCCATTATTGTGTAATATCCTTGAAATCATCAATATGCTATATTGACCACATTCATTGTTCGAATGTAACATTATATATGCCATTACACCCTCACAATGTAATGGAGAATCCTCTGTACAGCACAACATAATGTCTAGTCGGAAGTATGGATCACGTGTCGAGAAATTCAATGCCTGTCCTGGTCACTTACATCCATATACCTTTCGAATAAGTGTCTTATTGGTCAATGTTGTTGGTATTTTGTGTTGTGCTTAGTCAAATTCTACACATAGTCCTTTGGGTGCAAATATGGCAAATACAATGTACATACATCGGAGGGCGAATGAGTTCATAAGGAATCTTTAATATTTCCAAAGGACAGGTGCTGATAAAATATATAGCTTACATCGCTTACAGCCCTATACATTTCCTCCTTCACATTAGCGCTATGACATACATTTTTTCAGCTCTTCTCCAACTAGACGCAACTGGCTTTTGATATAAACTGGCCGGCCACTGATGTTTTCTTGTTTCCTATTTCAACTATTCGACTTCGACTTTTTCAGCGTCTCCATGCTACGAGTAGACCCTCTAACCAATTCCAAAACCGTAACTGAACTTGCCATAGTCCCGCTTACGTAAGGACAAGGGATCACATCTGTAATGCAATTCATTGGGGAACAACTTGGTTTGGTCAGTAACGCAGTGGCGGTTTCCGGGGCCATAACTTCAAGCTCAGCTGGTGGTTACTACTAAAACAGACACTACGCCTCAGACAAGTCCAGCACGCCAATGTCTAATAGTATACTTGGTAGGCAGATTTCAGACTATAGTAGGGCGCGTTTTTATAAAGAGTTAGAGGTCGCTTCAAGGATTATGAACACCTCTAAGAGAGAGATAGCGATTTACGTTGGTTTTCAATGTTCACAGATTACAATGACACAGGAAAAGAAGCACGAAATTTGTTAAATTTGAATAGCTTAAGGAAGAACCATAGTCATTCAGAGAATCTTAAAAGATAGGCTGGGGGGTGCTTCACTGATTCACAGAAAAATACCTTAACGAGGGACTGCGAGCGTTCAGGATCAAAAAAGGAGTACTCACAATCTTCAGGGTTCCTTTGAGCGAGTAGAGTCCAGCTATTGGAACTCCATTTTCGATAGTAATGCGATCAGTTCAGACAGCAGTTCAAGAAGAATTTCGACTGAGTTAGCTCCCGTCATGACACCGTCAACGTAGACATCGTTAAGCAAAATTCAACCGTGAATAAAATCAAAAGATTACTGAACAATTAGACTTATTGTATAATAATGCTCATTATGTTGAGTTTCAGGACACAGGTAGTAGAGCCAGTTTTATGAACAAATGTACCAGCAGCCGTTCTGACTCTGGCTGCTCGTACATGGTTATCTGCACCGGGGTTTACCGACTCTATTCTGCTCAACACCCATTTTGTAGATGGAAGATTTGGTTCTTTAATGACAACTAGGTCCTCTGGTTTGAAGTTGATACTGCTCCGTTGCCATTTCGGCCGCTCTGTAGAGTGGTGAGATATTCGGTATGCCATTTCTTCCAATGTAAGCGACGATTAGGTGGAGTATCCAAATAGTTTGGTTCAGGTACAGCCGTCAATGGTTCGCCTATAAGAAAGTGAGATGGAGTTAGCAGATTCAAGTCAAAATCGGACCTAGAACACATAGGACGAGAGTTAAGAATTGCTTCGATTTGGGTAAGAACAGTATACAATTCTTCAAACGTTAAAATGGAATAACGCGACGCAGGTGTAATTTAACAGACCTAATGCCTGTTTCCCCCAAAGACCCCAAAAGTGTGGCGATGATGGTGGTATAAAGTGCCACTGGATGCAATCTTTAGCAAGGGCAGCGGTTCAGCATATGTCAGCCCGTCGGTAGCTCGTATTAACGTTTTAGGTTTTAGGTTTGCGACATACCTAAGTATGTAGGCAGTTACCCTTTGCAACCGATACCAGGATGAAATGTTTTTGATAAGGTCATGAAAGACATGACCGTAACACAACGTGACCAGTACATGACTTTTCACAGACTTTTCTTCTTGTTGTACCGACTTCTTATTAGATATCGATGTTGAAAGATTTGGGCCAATGTTCTTCTGACTGCGACAACCAAGATGAACCGGTCCACCACATACGATGGTTAACAAGACCGTTTGAGTGCGAAGGAATATATCGCCATGAATATCGAGGTAAAGTTTCTAAGATAGCAGCCGTTCGATTGGTGACGAGGGGGTGAGGACAACCAATGCAGCACAATTTCGGAATCACACCAAGCCCAGGTTCTATCAATTTTTTCTTCACAAATGACTTTACCCGGGCTATCAATCGAGTCAATAACAACGCACCACAGAGTTCAAGGCGAGGGATCGAAATCGGTTTGAGAGGGGCCACTTTTGTTTTTGCCGAAACTATTGTTATTATTCTATCGCCCACCGACGATTTAGCGAGAGCGTAAACGACTGCCCCGTACGCTACCGACGAAGTATCTGAAAAACCGTGAAGTTCCAAAGCTTCTTCGTAAGCAAACATGTTGCACTGAAATCGAACTTGTTCGAACGATGGGAATTGTTCGCGATAGTTAGCCATTTCTGGGAGATATCGGAAAGTAGGGGATCATTCCAATTCAGTTGTAGCTCAGATAACATCGCCCTGTATTGGTGGACCGATTAGTAAATGATTATTTAAGGAACGAACATTTGAGTTATTTGCCGAACCATCAAACACTACTCGAAGCTTTGTCGATGAGCTTTCTGGCTTAAGAACAGCGTGATGAGGAAGTTAAAATTGACTAGATGGATCTTTTGAAATTTCGCTACGAGGAATTAGTTCAATTAGATCGTCGCAGAGAAGTTTAAGAAGCACTAAACGTGAGTCCGGGAACGAGCATGAATATTAATAGTACTTCGTCAGCAAAGGAATAGATTGGATTAGAAGTAGCGGACAAGAAACCATTTTTGGAAGCTGGAAAAACTATCAGACACAGAACGGATTTCAACACAAAAATCAGCATTTATTTTGTGAATATCAAACTTCAATTCATCGATCCTGAATGCATGCATTTTTTACTGATTTGACAGGAGCTAGATGTGGGGATTCATCAAATGCTTGAGATACGAGTATCTCTGAAACCTTTATTGCTTTATAAAGTAGACACTTTCACATAATTTGGGCTATATCTCGGCGAAAACGGCTTCTGAGTTCACTTTCAGAGACGGAATTGTTTGCAGATGGATGGCGGCGTGGACCTTGGATTTTCGCTTATTAACGTAGCCGCCAATGTGGAAATGGGCCTCATCCGAAAATACGATTGTCAGCACGAATTTTTTCCAGGGTCCAATCCTTCATACAGTTTTTCAGTTCTTAATTGAACCTTGTACATACTCGTACGCATGGAGAGTCAAATCGTTCATCAAAATTCGGTGCAGTTTGTCTGTGGAGAGATCAAGTTTCTGTGAACGGTGACGAATTGAAGTGTTTGGGTCGTTATTTTCCATTGAACGAGACCAACACGTTTCGGCATTTTTACATCTTATACTGAGCCCGGTTTTTAGAATTTTTTGATTATGTTGCGCATACACGTCTCAGAAGGAGTCAAACATTAGATTTCTCCAAGGCCAATTGCCTTGTCACAGGGGGCATCGATTTAAGGCGATGATGGGCAAATAATCTCTTACCACTTCAAAGTACTCTCTATGATATCCGTAGCGGACGAGGAGGACTTTAGCTGATGATAGCTACTGTTCAACTACACACTTTTTCAGTTCGAAGACACAAGATCTTCGTGTCAAGGTCTAACTACTAAGTTACTAAGGGACTTAACTTCATTTACTCAAGTGTGGAAGCCAGTTGAATGATGAAGAATATGTTAGATACTGTTTTCATATCTAGTACTGAGAGAATTGTAAGTCGATTGCAGGCGTGGCGTTCCGGGGTCACCTCGGAATGAATTCCCAATATCGAACGTACGACGAGGGAACATACATCAGCGTATCTTCCATTAATGTGCTGGTTACATTCAGCAAAAGGATCTGTGAGAATGTAAATCAGGAAAAGCCTTGTACGATTCTTTGACCATTTCGCACAGGAAACAGCTCAGAAGAATGCTTTTGGTGGCGATATGGCCAAAACTAGGGCAAAAAAGAGCAGGGCAGTGGGACTGGCATTTTTCTACGGAATTCCTACGAGCAGTGCCAGTTTTGCTCCGGCAGCACGAGATCTGGAGAAGTATCTGTATTCTGCAAGAGGACAAAATGAAAATACGCTCGATCATATCAATACATTGTCTGTTCCTCATTGATTCTGAAAAGCATTCGACAATGTAAAGATGAAGCCTTAATCGAAGCTACTTAGAGAAAAGCTGCCAGCGGAGTTTGAGATTCAAAGTGGAGTACCACAAGGCTACGTTTTTATGACGATATTATAAATAATTACGAGTGATCACCGATATGACTATGTCAATGATTTATGTCAAGTTTGAAGAGGATAGCACGAATCGTTGGACTGAAACCGACGCTTTATTGCTGAGGATATTTTCTTAATCGATTGTGGATTGCAAAGTTTGCATTTGAATTTGAAACATATATGGGTGCAGTCCGTGGAGAGAGAATCACAAACTGTAAACCTTCATTAGGAAGTACTTCAACCGATATTCTTATAAAATACCTCTAGCTTTGGATTGCGCCGCCTTTCCAGGATACATAGATCAAGATTCATAATTGTCATACATTGCAATCAAAAATATGGGTCAGTTCAATTGGTCAGGAAACTCGGTAACTGGTAAAAAGATGGGAGAAGTTAGGCTCTTGAGAGCAGTAGTGGCTTTGATATCTAAAAGTATATACAGTATACGCATAAGTCAATAAGTAAACAGGTTTCGTCTATCAGCAGATTGCAGACAGCTTTTTCATTTGTTGACAGGACGCTGCCTAACATGACAGAAGCTTTGGCGGTTAATTTCGCTATATACAGTGACTGGCGTCACTCGTGATCCTGAATTTGATCCAAAATCCTTCGCATGATTGCCAATAATGGCGCGTAGGAGGAAAGTAGCAAACAATAAATAAAACAAAAGCTCTCCTGTACCCGAGCCTTCCGACATCGGACAGTAGAAGTTAATAGTGTGTGGTGTACGATGACACTAACAAGCATCTAGATACTCGTGAATGTATGCATTTTGATATACTGAGACATCGACTTCAGGAATACTAATTGCAGAGACATCGATGACAATGACGATGATGTTATCGAATAAATCTTTCAGTTCTGTGTTGGACTTTAGTGCAGTTGCCAGTGGGAAAGATGGAGTGCACTGCTCATATTTTCATGTACTTACGTTCGATGAGACTTAGTTTCTTTAAGGAACCGGCTACACGTTCCCATGCAGATTCTACACTTATGGTCAGCTGTACATCGAATTTTGGTTGTGCAAGTAATGCTGCTTCTGCTGGCATCAAAAACGGGTTCTGCTTCTGGTGTCCGTTGACTTTCGGATGACTCCGCACCATCATCAACTCCACATCTGACGAGGTATCCCAGGAACTTAACCTATTTCAACCCCATAGTCCTGAAGACGCTTAAAAACCATCTCGATATTGTCCGAGAATTCTTCTGGAGTCGAGGACGACGCAACCAGAATATCATCCATGTACTCGTGCGCATAGGAAAAGCCTAAATCTTTTACAACCACATTGGTGAATCTTTAGGAAGTTTGTGCAGTATTTCTTGAGACTGAAGGTCACAAGTGGAAATTCAAAAATTCTAAACGGCGTGGTTATAGCCATTTTGGGGTATGTCGTCCACAGCAACTGGGACTTTATTAAATCCTTAAATCAACCTGGTAGGGTGTTGTACCGGTGACCATCTTAATGGTTGGTGTATTGCCAACGGATGTTCTTTCTTGAGTTGTGAGCAATGTTTTGGATTTTCGATTTCTAACATCTAAAATGCACTCCGATGACTGCTTCCGACACATGAACAACAACGAATCGGCAGGTGAAGCCGCAGTGGTAGCCGAAGTTGCGCGTACAATGACTGTTTCGTTGGATGCAGTAAATTCATAATGGTACTGGCTACTTTCTCTCTTAAAGAACACCACTTTTGTGGTTCATTTGTCTTCGCTTCATGTCCAAACCATGCGTGAAACCAGAAAACGTCTTAACACTGAGTGTCCACGAGATTGAGAACTGTACCCTGTTAAATTTGTCGACAGCTTTTTAATTCAGCTACTTTATGACGGATGGTCGCTATCTACTGCTGCAACGTGACTGTAAGACGATGCAGTTGTCCAGATACGGGATCTTCAATCGATTTTTTGACGAGTCAGCTAATTTTCTCCATGTTTAGGTCCTTAGTTACAGCTCGAATTGGTTGCATGCTAACTGGTAGGCGTGCAAACCACAGTGGCCATAGCATGGATTAAGTAATATCGTGCCAAAAAGTTCTTCTGAGAAACTGAGAAGGTTTACTGTCTATCTTTAGTTTTCATATACATCCTTAGTGCATACCTTGCTTCCAAAACTCCTGTTGCATGACCAAACATTGTAGAGTCCATATACACGGTTCCATTTAGTTATTTACCTCGCTACAAACCAATCAATTAAAAAATCGTTTTAACTGTCATACAGAGTCCTCGTAAATGAGTTAGAAAATGACGAGATTTAACGATGATGGACTTAGGGCCAATCTTGACTAGCCGAGCAGTGGCATGATGTATCAAGGATTTTAATAATAAAAATAAGCTAAAACGGACATCCCACAGATGGAGAGGAGCCACCGGAAGCCGACATACATACTGCGAAAGGTAAGAATAGCTCCGATCTGGAGGATGAAATCAAGGTGGGACTATTCAGTACATCTATATATGTACATACTCGTATATGTGTCTATGTATCTATAAACATATCTATTTACACAGCGCACAAAAATTTGGCAAATGATAAATTTGAAAAACACCGATTCGCTGCTCTTTCCTGGATCAATTTCGTAAATGGTAAAAAAGGCAATACAAACTCAGAGCACATAACATAAATCATAAAGGACCTTTTAATATTTACCACTACCCCCATTGTGGTGTGCACTGGTGCCGACGCCGCGCCGCCACCATCAGTAGCACTGGCACCGTTACTGGCATTTCTACCACCTTCGTGAAGAGGAACAATATGAATGCATGGATACATCATTTAGTGTTTAAACATAAAAGCACTTTGCTACTTGCTATTCATTAGACTCACCACGGGAGTATAGCTCCCGGAAGGAAAGCATCCCCAAACGGAAGGGTGGCTAACATAAAATGAGAAAAGTCGAGACCCAGCAGTCAGCTAAGGCCAAAAGGTAGTTACGAGTACTTAAACCAACCAAAACTCACACTACTATACCAGAATATGTGGTAGTAACCGAAACATATGTAGATGTAAAATTCGTGCGGGAAGAAAGGGCTTGAATTGAGGAAGTAGCTCTCTAGCGCGGTCGAAGCAGGAAACACCACAAAATAGAAATTATTTTAACGCCCTTTATTGAGTTTATTTGACGTACCTTTGTACATACATACATAAACACAAACTAACACAGAATATGGCATAGAAAATGGGAAGCGTTGTAGGGGAGAAAACCGTTATTTTATCAAGAGGATCCATATGTGTGGCGGAATAATGTTTTCGTTACGTTTGCTGTGCCATTCGATTCGAAGTCCTGAAGAAAACCTAAAAGAGTGACAAAGATACCGAGAAGGGCATAAAAGAGAAAGCCTGTGGTTGTGTTAGTATTCGTTAGGTGAAAATGCAGGTACGCTTTGCGCGCAATCCTTACATGGCACAGTGTAATACTACACAAACACACACACACACACACACACACACACAGCTGTAAGCATACACAAATTTTGTAATTTCTGTAAAATTATTCCTCCCATTTTCGAAAGGATACGACCGGTAACCGTGTACAGTGATTGTTGTCTACGAGTATGTATGATTGTCTTGTGGAATGGGATCCTTTCTTAAGGCAAAAATTTCATAAAGATTGCGATTAAAAGTTTGTTTTTGTATCTATACGAGGAGTGCTAATTTGAGGTATTTTAGGGACAAACGTCTCCCACACATTGTCTTAATAAAAGAAGCCATACACACGAGTATGCATTGTTACATAAGTAAGTAAGGATTCAATCAGATTTTCGAAACTTTTTCAATTGCTCACGATGGTGAGGAAACAAAAAATATATAAAAATGTCCGGGTATTTCGGGAAAATATAGTTCGAAATGCCGTCGGCGGAATTGAAGCCGTATATGCGGATTATTTTGTGGTGAAGGATCCCTTGAAATGGAACTTTAAAAGTGAATTTACCATGAATAATTTATAGCCCACTTTTCGGATAGTTTTCTGGAGATTTTCAAGTAAACATTTGGAAAATTGAATCAAAATAACACCCGAGAACAGTTAAATTTTCTGTTTTCTAAATGTCGTTCGCTGCAGTTTCATCCATGAACGGTAGGGATGCAGGCACTTTAACACCTAATGCCAGTTTGGGGCGCATTAACATCTCATGAGACTAGCACTGAGAAACAACCGATACACTAGCACACTAGCTTCAAATGGATGAAATGAAAATAGTACGAAAGTACGGCATCGGTGAAGTGAACGCTTATGAATACACTTGTAAGAAGTAAGCTCGCCATATGATGCTTTCAAGAACGGCGTATTAATGGACAAAATTCTCCAACTAGAAAACGTATTACCACAACGTAGTATCGATACACGAGTATGTGCATATGTAACTGGAGCCTGGAAACGAAAGCGTTCAAGCGCAGTTAGTCATTCTATATTCTATATCAGACTGTAAGCGTGTCGAAATTTAGTGGCCAGCAAGAAAACTAATAATACGATACGAAGATTGGAATATTGTAGGCAATACGCAATCAAAAGAATACTTATTTTGGCACGACTTTGATCAGTCCAGACTTAAACGGACCTACACTCTTTATACTCACCTACATCACCTTTTAATTATGGATGTGTCATGGACTTTGCGGAAGACTTTTTCATGCGATATACCTTAAAGACTACAAAAATAATTTCTCATTCTATAGTGATGAATGTAAAGATATCTCTCTCCGATCACCAAACTGGTTCATGTCTACGCTAGGCAGAATAAAACAATGAAAAAGCGCAAATCTGCTTATAACACAGGGACACGATGCACCCAAGTTATTCACCAAGTACGTTTTCGCAGCCCAGATCGCTTAACAAAAGCCCGGCGTATCCACAAAAAACTGGCGAGTCCTCAGGGTCACTAAAGAGAAGAGTAGAGGTGAAATCATCGCATACGAAATGAATAAGGTTTGAAAGGATGTACACTTTTCCATGTAAACTTCTCGCGGATCCTGATTAAAATAAAGGTATCATCGAGACCAGTCCAGAATAAAGAGTTTAGCTCTCAGCAAAAAGTATATACACTTGCTTCTGACAATTCCCAATGGGACCACCAGACAGTCCACCGGAGAAGCTTAAAATGCCGGCAGTTCTGCCAACATATGCCCACAATAGATTTTATTATGAAACTTAAGTTCATCCTGTTGTGCAACCAAACGCCTTGGGTTCGGAATTCACAATAGGTTAGGTTAGGTAAGAGTGGCTGTTGGAAATACCAACCCACTTAGGCCTATTGGCCCATTGTGATGCCACGTGGATCTATGATCTTCTTACTACTGGAACCAGTTTGAGCTTATAATAAAGCGTAGGAGACTGTTAACGTCTATTTTTTCTAGATCGTTTAGGTCGTTGTAGAAGAAAGCTCCTAGATGAAGCTTCCTTCTCTGGGAGAGAGCGGGGCATGTGCAGAGTAGGTGGGGCATTGTCTCCTCCTCTTGATCGTCCATGCAGCTTCTACAGAAATTATTTGTAAAAGCGCCTAGCCTTCTTGTGTGCTTGCCTATGAGGCAGTGTCCAGTAGTGACACCTATTATGGGGCTGAGATGTTTTCTTTTTAAAAGGATCAGACACTTAGAGCGATTCAGATCCAGCTTTGGCCAGATCTGTTTGGTCGCTAGACATGTTTGTCCAACAGTCCACCTAAGATCTGTTCTTTTATTGGCATCCAGCGATTGGTATACCTATACTACCCTTTTCCGGTAGAAGAATGGAAAAGAGAAGAATATCAGTTTTATGGGGGTTTATTCCCAATCCACAGCGATCTGCCCAGCGGGTTAATCTATTGAGATTTACTTGAAGGAGTTCTTTAATGATATTTAGATTGCATAGGCAATCACTCTGCTACCACCCGCTTCCAGGTATATCAGTAGTTCGTTAACTACTAAGTTCCAGACACCGCCTTGCGGCGTACCTCTACTGACATATCTTTTAGCAGAAGTCTCACCCAGTTTTGAGTTGATTATCTTGCTTTTTAGCATTAGACTGATCAACTCCCCAAGTGAGCCGTCTACCTGCAGAGTTGATTGCGGATGTTTTGACGTTGTTAAAGGCGCCCTCTATGTCTAGGAAAGCGACCATTCTGTACGCCTTATATTGTAGGGATCGTTCGATGTGGCTAGTCAGAGAGTGCAAAGCCGTTTCCACCGACTTCCCTTTACAGTAGGCATGTTGAGCCGCAGACAGAAGTCTTGGATCAACTTTAGCTCGAATATGGATATCAATCAGTCGTTCTAAAGTTTTCAGAAGGAATGATGATAGACTTATAGGTCTGAGGTCCTTTGGGACTACATGAGAACATATTCCAGCTTGTGGATAAGTTCTACACAGCTCCTCATAATATTTTCCAACACTGGTAGAATAATATCTGAGGACCTCTGTAGCTCCGCAGGTATTATACCGTCTGGACCAGCAAACTTGTATGGTTTGAAGCCATGCAGCGCCCAGAGCAGTTTGTCTCTCGTAATCAGACCATGAATTTTGGTCACGGTTGCAGTAGGCCTGTTTGGGCTGCTACTGGAAAGTGAGTGTCCAGAAGCAGGTTGAGTGATTCATCACTTGAGGTTGTCCAAGAGCCATCGGTTTTTTTCAAACAGCTAGGCATCATAGGATTTGTAGAGAGGATTTTTCTTAGCCGCGATGCCTCAGAGGTTTCTGTAATTTTGTCGCAGAATGACCTCCAGGATTGTCACTTTGCCTTCCTCAGTTCTTTTTTGTATAATTTGAGGGATCCTTTATATGAGTCCCAGTCGGTCACTTTTCTTGTGCTTTTTCACAATAACGTACCGCAATTATTTACGTGTGTACAGTTGAAATATCCACTAAGGCAATTGAATCTTAAGAATCTTTTAAATTTAATAAGGATCACACAGATGGAGTCTTTATCCGAGTATAAATGGGCCTCCTAAGTGAGTTACTCTACGATTCCCTAAATAAAGGATGACCAAGAAACAGCAGATCATATGTCTGCTTAAGCAGAACACGTCTACGCCCTCTAGGTAAGACATACTTTCAGCCAGAAGACACTCGTATCACTGCCAGTTCACTCAAAGGTATATCCGAACTTGACGAAATCACAATATGCCTAACTTAGTCGCGGTGGTAAATGTACATAGTCCCAACTCGACACTTAATCTAATCTAATCTACAGTGTTTGACGAACCAGATCCTTAGAAAATTGAGATCCCAGATGATGTTAGATTGAAAACGCTATCAGTTCCCCAAGAATAGTCTACATCATATGCGAATACTATAAGTGAATTTATATAAATTAGAAATAGAATGGGTCCCAATACAGAACCTTGAGGTATTCCCTAATTGTACAACTGAATTTCGCTCCTATTTTCCACAATCTTTCGCCGAGGGAATTCTAGTGAATTGTAAGGCCAATGAACAGGCCCAATACGGTTCTACACTTTTTAGAATCGCAAATAGAAAATGGACCGGTGGTCCCGCTTAAACTGGATCGGATGCGCTCCACCTTTTCTGGTAATAAAACTCCATCTGGGATAGCCTAAATGATTTGTCAACAGCGGTGCATTACTTGATTCCAGTGAAAGGACCAAAATAACTATTTAACGACCTACCGAGCTGTAGTAAGCCGGGAGAAGAAGATTTTTTTGTTTTGCCTACTACAGCACTCACGGATATATGAGTAATCTTTTGAAAAACGTTTGATTTAGTCGGACATTGGAATCAACCTTCAATTTGACTGTTAAATCACCAAACCTGAATTTCTGAAATTCTGTACACATCATTTACATGTGTGACCATTGCATCCCCAGCAAGTCTATTCAAAAATTCATTGAATCCCTGCTATGAGAATGAATTCCTTCCACAGAAAGTCCATTCAATAAACACATTTAATCAGTAAATAAGGAAAATCGTAATAAATTAATCCAGTCAAGTGTGAACTCAGCGCCCGAAATTCTGCGACTACCAGTCGACATGCAATTCGACAAGCGACAACGCAAAGTGTCACATTGAGATGTAAACATTTTGCGGCGCCGCCGCCGCCAAAACACCATTTGTTCTTACAGTACTCGGATTTTACGTATTTCGTTTTCGAGATTTTGTAACCAATTACACGATTCGTCAATTGTTCTCATTCATTCCACTCGAATGGAATCATTATCGAGGGCATTATGGAACAACAAAAGCTAGAGCACCTCAGCTGACTTTTGTCAAAATAGATTTTCTCAAGTGTAAATAAAAGTTTTCCTCTGCAACAATGTGTCTGTTATTCGGTGCGTCGTTCAAGGATACTTTCATCGTTCGGCTTCAATTCAGATCAGCAGTGCCGCTGTAAGCAACTTAATTTATTTGAAACACATTAGAGGCTTATGTGAGTGTATATACTCGTAATACGGACATACACATGTACAATGTACACATCACATCGTTTGGGCCCCCGGGCGTTACACGTTAAACATGACGACGACGACGATGACGATGATGTGTGACGTGACAAAGTTAAGGGTTATTCGGATGATTTGTCCTTTCATTCGAATGCTGCTCTCGTAGACTATAGTGGAAATGGGAACCATGCTGGGACAATTTTTGATTTTTGCTAGCTTATTCAAGTATTCGACGAAATAACGGAATTTGTCTTAATTACGGGAATAATAAGCATCCCTGAGAAGACACCTACTTTTACTCCGATGTAAGTACAATAAAACATTTCAAAAAGAAAGTAACGACCAGATAAGTGTCTCTCCTTAGAAAATAAACTAAGTCGGACAATCAGCACCACACCGAGTTGTTTTTTTTTTCCTTTGGAAGGACACTACTCGTAGCTAGTTAGTTGAATCTGCGTAAAAGTAAAACGCTCCACACTGCCGTATGCATCGTTCGGTTGAAGTAAAGTTCTCTGTCCGCAGCTGTTTAACTGAGGAGGCAGAATCAACTCTTCCTTATCCTCATAGAAGAATTCCTCTCGTGGCACATTTGATCGGGATGTAATAAGTCCCGGAAAGGAGGTTGTTCTTCAAGTCAACTTAATGACGAAATTGTTGTTCTTAAGAAACTTCAATCGAAGACAAGCCTTCTTTCTTTCACCCACATTGAACCACACGGTGCACCTAAATATAATCATCGGCCGGAAAAGGAGTATGCAGAAGATTGGCTGCTCTAAAGCTGTCTCTTTGTGAAACACCCTTGGCAAAGAACTAGTCGATTGTACAAGCAGTACAGGAGTAGTTCCTTTTAATGAAATTTATCAGCCTTCCGACAAAAGATGATTGAGCGCCTCAGTACCATGTTGGCGCCGAGTATCAAGCAAGCTTTGCAAGATGTTCCATCACTTATTCCCAGAATACTTAAGTGTAATACCCCGTCACGACGCCAGTAAGCAGTTTGCAGTTTTTCTGCAGTCTTTGCCAACCCTCAGCAGGAAGGTCGTTCACTTCATAGAGACTCCGGGATAATTCGTTTGGTCTGCCTCCAACCTATTGTGTCATCCCATTTGCAGTTATGCTCATATCGTCCGCGCTGTGCGCAAACATTTTAGGGGCACTATTACCCCTTGAGTGCACGCTAAATATATTTAAAAAACAAAAATGGATTGACATCTGTCAAAGTATTAGTCAAAGGCATTTTAAGTGGCTTAAAAGTGCTCCATCTACCAACAGTACTCGTAAGTCATATACGGTGAAAATTGCAAGAATACCGCCTAAAAACAACAGTAACAATAGCACTGAGATACCGGTATCGGCACATACTTCCAAACGGCGTATAAGAGAAACGCCACCGGAACCTCTGCCTATCCGCAGCAAAATACGGTGGTCAACATGTCTATCTTAGACCTAAAGACACTAACATAATTGAGGGTTCCATGGCTTCACTGCTAGACGACAGGTTGAAAAATTTACCAACCAAGTCCGATTTGGCTGACATATCACACAAAATGCAGGAATTGCAAACAAATCGAGCCTGAGTCTAGGGCTAAAGAATTATGTCTGGAACTCTTGAATACAACGGACAGATACGCGGACGTTACGACCAAAAAACAACCTGGCAAATGTCATTGTCAGGATTAGAAACAGGGCAGATGTGGAACGCTTGCTACGATCAGCAAATAATCTTCGCGGCACTGGTATTTCGATGCCAGAGAAAGGAGGAGACAATTGTTAAAAATAAAAACCGAATTCATAAGCAAAAACTGACAAAAACAATAGCATTCAGTGTGACAGCGCTGTGGAGACCCGAATGCTTATGGTGCAAACACAAGCGGGAATCTCAACACTGCTTCCCAAACTAGAGAAACCAGGCTACAAAATTTTGAAGCTTTTTGAAAATAAGTTCCTAAACTACGAGTATAAGTGGATACCCGCCACAAGAGGAAGAGCCAGCGGAGGATGTTATTTTGGTTTTAGGAGAGATCTCGACATTTGCTGTGAGTTTAGAGTGCTCGAACAAATCTCATATGTGAGTCTGCGATTGGACAGCAAGGAGTTTTTGAGATCTCCAAGAAGCAATGATATGCTGTGATGAACAGTACGGAGATTTCAATGCGAGAGTAGGAGAAAATTGTGGTGTGGGCAATTATAAAGCTGGCGTAGCACGACGGTCCAAGGATCCTTATAGAGTTCTGTGATTCTTTTGGTTTTCGGACCCTGAATGGTAGTAGTACGAGTGATGAATGAGATGAGTTGACGTACATTGGAGCCGCTGGGACATCAGTTAATGACTACTATTTGGCAAGGGGAGCCAGGAACTACCATGTTACTGATTTAGAAGTCAAACAAGTCATATACGCTGACTATTTACCTGTCATTTTTACGCCCAATATAGAACGAAAATTGATGAGAAGTTGCAAGGAAGAAATATTACGACCATAGCGGATATGGAGCAAATTATTAAGGAGTGATATCCTACCGTAAAAACTCAAACTCCCGCAAACAGAATAAAGAGCCGTGGTTTGATAGAAATTCTCAGAAAGCAAGACGGATGTCGGTTGCGTGGCTCAAATTATTTCGTGCCTAGGGTGTTGTAAAAACGTATCCGAGTTTTGGAAACTAGCAAAGTCACTCAATGGAGGAAGATATATGATCAAGAGAGGTCTTAGCCTTTATATCCTGCTAGATCACCCATCGGTGGGTGGTCCTAGTTTTCAATATGCTGTGCCAGATACACGAAACAACATTTTAGATGACCCTATATCGCATCAGTAGCTCACGGACGCGCTGCTTGGTCTGAAAGATAGAAAGGCTGCAGGGTTGTGTGGTATACAAACTGATTTTTTTTTAAATATAGCATAAATGGGCTGAAAGACAACCTCATTGGCTTATACAACAGCATATTATTTCATGGGATAGTGCCCCAACGGTTTCAAGAAGCTCTGATTTTTCCCATCCACAAAAAAGGCGATACATCGGATCCTGCTAACTATCGAGGAATATCGTTTTTAAATGCGTACTACAAAAGATTTGCAGCAATATTGTAGAGGCGGCTAGCCACATGGATAGAGGCCAATAATCAGCTAAAGCAATTCCAGACGGCTTTTAGGCTTGGCTACTCAACTGTCGACCACATTTCGAAGCAGGCAGACCTAACGTTGGTTCTGAAAAACTATTCTCTGAGCCTTTCCTAGCAAGTTCATCGGCAATTTCATTTCCCTTAATCCCATTGTGGCCTGGAACACAGACAAACTCACTGAATTTAGCCTTCCTTCCGAACTAGCTTAGAAGGTTTAGTAAGGCTCTAAAAGCAGCTATTGCTACTGATGCAAATGTATCTACCGGTTCTTCTATTACCATAAGGCTTGTTTATATTTCCGCTTAGAAGTCAAAAGCAATTTTACCCAACGACGAGTGAAATCTTACGTTGTCGTCCTCCAGAAGGACACCAGCGCCGCATCTTAAATCGGTTTCGAAGTCTCGGGCACAGGGAAAGTCGATTTCGTATTTTTTATGCAGCGGGAGTTGCATCAGATGCCATGTCCATAAGACTAGAGTCAAAAAACGGCCAGCGTGCAAGATCATGAAAGGTCCAGTGCCTGCTGTACCAAAGACCACTTCTTTTTAGACGGAAGATGGCTGTAAGAGCGCAGCTCATGATGTAAATATTTAGAGGATGGAGATGGAGATGTGAATATATAGACAAGCGTGCTACGGGTTAGCCCCCATGCAGCCGAAACAGACCGTTCTTTGGAGTCTGTTCTCGATGATAGTCTGCATACTTTGCACTGCGTTGCACGCGTTGCACGACATAACATGTTTAGTCCAGAGAAGTTTGTTATCTAGGATGACATCCAAATATTTGGATTTATTGGAAAAATGAAGCCAGCTTCCACCTTCTTGTAAAGGGAACAGCCTCAGTTTTGAGAGCCTATTTCTAGTGTACCAATCGAATATCACGTTTAGGACTGCCGCTAGACAGGATTCAACAGACCGTGTAGCTACAATTTCAGCATATTATTTGTTGCAGTAAATTTTGCGCAGCCGGGTTGACACTCTCTCCTTTTTGGTTCCTCTTTTATTTAAGTGGGAATACTGAGCTCTGAGAAGGGTGTAGGGCAGTTGTAGTCCGCCAACCTGAGATCTCGGAAAACAAACCTCCCTTATAGGTTTTACGGGCGGTTTTCCCCGCAGAAGAGAACGAGGAAGTTCGGTCTTTGAAGCCCAAACGACGTTAGGGAGACTCACTATGAATCAGGAAATCAAGGTACGACTGAAAGTCGCCAACACGATGATGACGGGTAGAGGAGGAGCTTACACCCCAACAAAAGCCAAGTAACAGTGAGGCTTTGGGACCAGCACATCCCGCAATCGAGGTGGAGACAACAGAAGCATCATATCGCACAATTTATGTTGAGCACCCAGAGACTGGGTGAGAGAGCAACATACGGCCAACATAATCAAACCCACCCCAACGACGTATCAACTTTAAAAGTCAGGTTTAATGGGTGAAGGGATGATAACCCCCATTTTAAGCGAGCATCCTACCGACAGATCATAGATGGAGCACCGATGGAGCATCGAAGAAGCAGCAGTGGCATGTAGGCGGACGGCCAAGGAATAAGACAGTCTCCAATGAGGGAACAAAGAGCAACAAGTAATAAAACAATGTCAAAGTTTTAGCTGGCGGAACCCACAGCTGGAACAGGGTTATTTTTGATTCAGGGCAACGTTTTACAGTTTCCGGTAATCAATCATAACAGCAGCTTGTCGGTTTACACCCGACATCATACAAATATTGGCCACAATCAGCGTCCCCATCAGGGTGATATCTATCAGCATTGCTTCAATCCATGAAAGAAGAGATTCATCTATGCGGTGTTGTCTAGATGAATTTTGAAGCGCATTCTCGAAACAATTGTATTTTACGGACATAAAACTCGATCATAGAGGAAGATGGTCATCTGTTACATTCTGCAACATTAACACGAAGCTCATTTAAACTTCACTCTAAATTTTGGCCAAAACCATTGGCAAATATTTCTGAATAATTATGGCCAGAACTACAAGAGAAGCAACCCTTAAGTTTTGTAGATCTACATTTTTACGGACGTAATGCCTGAAGGTCTTTTGAAACCGAACACCGTACAACCCCCGACTACACCTGTTCACCCTCACCAATTTGAAGCACATCGATAATTTGCCAATTACCCCTGTACTACGAGTATATTGTATTAGCCGAACACCCCTTTGTCAACCTTTTATTCAAATAAAAGGACATAAAGGGAAAACATTGAAATATTAATGCCAGAGTTCGTAATTAGATTTATCTAAACGCTATTCACAAGAAAATACGCGCACGTAGCGCAAAACACCCTTTTGCAGTCACCTACATCGGTTGTCCTGTAAGTTGGTTTCGCGTCCTGTCGCTCTGTTGTCCCACGGGGTATGAACATACAAGTAATGGTGGCAGTTCCAAATTCAAGTGTTATTCTAGATGTTATCCCTCTGAAAGGGGTTGGTCTATCTAAAAAAAAAAAAAAAAAAATGAAAAAAATGAAAAAAAAAAATAAAGAAAAACGAAAGAAGGGTTCTTCGATGTCAAATTCAAATTCCATTTAACAACAATATTTATTGATTGTAAGCAGATGAAGGATAAGAACACTTGAACAATGGCTGCGAGGATACTTTCTGATACAATCCATACAACAGGTACACATTCGCATGGTGCGGATGAACTCAGTTTCATTGGAAAAAAGTTGAAGATTATCACACATTAAGGATCTTAAAAACATATGACCGTATGTATGTATGTACATATGTGGAGGACAATTAACAAAAGGTAAGATTTACTTGCGGGCTGTGTGTCGAGTTTTAAGGATGCTAAAGCACGAGTTATGCATTTAACTTTGAGATAATTTGAACATCAAAGAGGAGTTCCAGAATTTCATCCCTATTTCCTGGTAAGAGGATCAAACTGGAAGGATATGTGTAAAAAGAAAATATGCACACATGTAACAATGCTGGAATAAAGAAGACTCCTCAAAAATGCAACTCAAACAAGACATTTTGCTGTGTAATCCTAGAAGTAATCCATCTAATTGATTGTAACAGCACTGATAATCCTGTCAACAGATTGCTCCTCATTGCCAAAAATACAAATACCTATCCCATTAGAGTGGTGTGTCAAGAAGTTTTCAGCTATTTTCCTCTCTGAAAATGAATCTTACTACTTATCGCAGCAGAATGTTGAAATTTGAAGGACACTGCCTTCTGGTACTCGTAGTTAAGAGAAGACGTACGAGTACACTCAAGTCTAGATTGTCAATATAAATATCTATTGACTTCTTTCTTTTTGTACTCGTTAGAACTGAGTATGGTAATCGACACTTTGACCAGAACATCGGTCCCCATTTCTTCGCCAACATCTCTATAGCTGACGAGACAGGAGGCGAAACAAATCGAAGACGCCAGCTCTGAAAAGAACGCAAATACGCAATAGATCTGCCTAACCGAGCAAGCAAAATATGCAGGCATACGCGAAAAATGTATCCAAGGAAAGGCGGTCTACAGTTTCGAGAACATCAAGGCGAATGTGAACCGAACCCGGAAAACCATACTCGAAGACCACCTATGCTGCGTTTCATGATTTGAAAATTGACATAGCGACTTTCTGTGAGCGGTACCAGGAACTGGTTCACCGACGTCAATGGATGAGTCGTAGTTACTTACTTAGGTGGCGCTACACTTCGGGGTGAACAAGTCGTTTGAGGTTTCCTTCCATTTGTGCGCGCCACATAAGGTGAGGCCTTCCATCCTTCCGGGTTGGTGTCCATTCTGATGCCCAGTTTTCTGAGTCGATCGATATCGCCGTACAGCTCGTATAGTCCGGGACCAATGTCTTGACTTATCTTACATCTCCGTAAAATGATGACGAGCTATTTCTCGAATAGAATGCTCCTCTATGGCTTTGACGATTGAGTACAAAGTTAAGGCGGTGTGCCACAAGGCTCGATTTTAGGCCCCCTACTATATGATGGTGATGGTTTAACGGTTCGCAGCTCGCTGATCATAAGACTGAGGGCCAAAACAGAATAAAAGACTTCTTGCTGGAGCTGCGACTTATATTGTCAAGTCTATATAGTCTATGAGTGGAATCAAATCTGTCATCTGCATCCGGTCGACATACTTGCTGACAAAGTAGAAAGACTCAAAAGCGAATGAGACCGAAATGGCCGGAAATAAGAAAATACGAAGGAAGCCGTAGTAAAGCAACCTGTCAACAGCCATGCAACATATCCTTAAAAAGAAGATGGACACATCGTCTTCTACCAAGGATCAGTGTATGGATTAATCGGAATCACGGCGAAAAAAACTTCTATTTGACTCAGTTTTTGACGAGACATGGTTGTCTTGACAACGCATGCTGTCCATATTGTGAGACTATATGTATGTAAGTTTCAAAACAAAGAATCGTAAGCAAAATCGTAGTCTACAAACCAACCTCCGTCAAGTAATGCCTCACGGCGGTACCACAAGCGGCACAAATCGGTGCCTCATCCAAAAAAAACAAACAAGGATGTTAAGGAAAGCGAATTAAAATATCCATGGTCGTTCTGAAAGTAGAATTTTCGAGTGAAGAGAGGATATAAAAGTGAGGAGTGAGCAGATATAAAAGTGCGCTCTACGAGCTGCAAAGTGACAGGTCCGAAAAGTGCTCATCACTCACCTGCGATGGATAGAGCGCCAGAAAGACAACGCAGTAGAGGAAGTACTTGCCTTAAGTAGATCGTCCTAGTAAAAGAGACCTATGGAGAGGTTACTTCCTCGACGCACTCCAGACCGTAGAGACATATAAGTAAGCGATATCCAGAAAGTGTGCGGACATTACTGAGATTAGAGATGATTAGTGCATGTTGCATTCCCAACAGTTTCCATTCACCTCGAGCTTCGTACGTATGAAAAGTAGCTTCACTTCCCTTTCCTTCTTTCTGCATTCTCAATCCACAACTGCCTGCAGTTTCAATCGGTTCTCCTTGCCCATTGTGACATTGAAGGCATCTAGTACGATTTTAGTCTGATGACGGGGCATCGCTCGGACTCATCATGATTCACCTGTGTGAATAGGGTGACAAATTCGTGTCTATTCAAACGGCAGGTGTAATAGACGCCATTCAGCCATCATTACCACGAGTTAGTTAGTTAGCATCCACTAAAATGAGTTTCACAGCTCTTAAACACCAGAAGGACTCTAAAACTCATTCTGACTCAATCCTGATTACAATCAAACACACTTTAGATGTGATATTTTGAAAATTGACACAAATTGAAAATTACACGGTAACTAGCTCGAAATCAATTCAATTCAAAGACAACAAGTGTACCCGCAAGTCCTTTGGAAGTGATGGTACATAACACCAAGTGCGTACAACATACGCTCTGATTCCGACCCTTTTACCAGCTGCTTTCTCTGCACTGCTACTTCGTTCTGTGCTTCATTTTCTGGAGCCTTTGGTGGCAATAATATGTAGGTATCCTGTTACATTTCGCATCCTAAATTGATTATGCTTTCAATGAAATGTGCAAATTGAATTATTTCCCTGAGTGGCGGGAATATATTTGCCGGAACACTTGTGAGAAGGTTTTTATTAATTATCCTGGCTTTTTCTCCATTGGTGTGTGTGAGTGGTGGGTGTTGAGCTGGAAATGCTTTAGGAGGAAGGCACACGGACGATTTGAATCATAAGTGAATGATTGGTGTCGATATAATTTGAGTGAAGTGCATTAGATAGATAAAATCGATGTATGCACTCGTATCCTGGGAGTGGTGATGCCTAGAGGTTGTGTTGTATTATATTCGTCTGACTTTAAATTTTAATTGGAATTTTTCTAATTTTTGTTACGAGAATTGTGCCACTTGAAATGGAGAACTGTTTAACCAACAATTTTGAGCTATAACTCTCGAATATAGGTCTGTTATCTAGTTTAGGTCTGATTTGTATTCCAAGGGGCCTTCAACTGGATTCTTCGGACTCTTTTCACCATCGGCAATGCATGCTTCACATCTCTCATAACTCTTGGATGGTTGCGGTCTAGATCTACATGTAAGCCACTAAATTAAGCAACGATTAGCTTTTAGTTAGGGGTTAGATTGCATTCCTCTCGTATGTCACAATTAAAATACAGGCAATGCTGGTATACTGGAAAATTCGTCGTTTTCGAATTTCGGCTCTGTTTATCTTAGGGAGAGTCATCTACTGTCTTTATCTATAGAGAGGTATTGAGATCTCCACCACCACCAACCAGAAGTTCGATCACACCGAACGAACAACGGACTTTAGCGGAAAGTAAAAGTCCTCTTAGAGGACAACATAGAGCTTTGGTGCAGGCAAGCTAAAATGGAAATGCTCCACGAGCTTGAAGTCAAAGACAATGCCATAAGGGATACGTCGCAGGCTCGAAAAGAGGCTAATTCAACATAAATTTAAAAAAAAAAAAAAAAGACTTGAGTCGTGAAACTGACTGGATATTGCTGAAGTGCCTAATCGGGGAAGGAGCGGAAGACAGGCTTCTCAATGAAATTCAAGTAAAATACATTACATTTACTCGTTGCGGAAGAAGCCGGGTTACCAAGCAACATACTTCGCCGCCAATCAACGTGATCGGGACTGCAGAATACGGCAATAAATCTTGAAGGCAGACAAGTGCCATTTTTGGACTATTAATGACAAGAACACTAAGTTTTGCCATTCTGTGTTTGACAAGCGAGTAGAGTAGACACTTTGAAATTGTTGATGCAATCAATATATGCAGCAACCCTGAAGCTGAGGTAACTTCAGTCAAACGCCTCTTCCATGAAATTCTTGGATGGGTTCGAGAATTTAAACGCTGAACAAACAGCATAAAAAAATAAGCCTCTCCACCTAACACTATCTGTTGGTAGCTGCCTCTAGTGGCTGAAGTCCCCTATCACTGAAGTGGAATGCGCCCAAACTCTTTGGTCCAGAAATGTGATTTTCATTCGTCCAACATGGCCCAGTCAACTCAGGCTAAGACTGGTTGAATCTCCTACTCCATTCTCCGTATCTTGCTCTCAAAACTGCCAAGTGTTTCTTGATCCGCTTTTATATAAAGTCTTACCAGCCTCACGGCAATAGCATCGATACCATCCAGGAACGCAATAATAATTGCATAATTGAACGCTTTCAAGGTTTTACGTTGAAGGTCTCGGTTAAGTTTTTACCGGTCTTAGTGGAGCAGCGAGATTTCTCCGTAGTCATCCTATGCCCGTCGTTGTAAAGCTCACATCGTTTGGCATTGTCATATGCGGTCTTTTCCACGATCTGCCGTAATGTGAATATTTGATCGGATTATCTGGTCTGAAATCGTTTGCTCTTAAATGGGATGTTTGGAAGACTTAACATATTTCTTCATAATTGCGAGGTGATGAGGTGGCCATCTCCAGCTACTTTAATTAGCTGAACAAGCGCAAGCAGTCCGTCAGTGCCAGCAGATTTAAATATTACTCTTTAGCTTCGATAATGCTCAGCTTCCATGTTCATCTTTGCAGACTGGTATCCTGGCTTTGTAGCCCTGGTATGTTGGTTTTATTCTCTGATAAAACTTTCGAACGTCATTCCTGCAGCAGCATCTCTCTTTGGACAAGATCCGCTATGAATCTTTAACTGATCCAACAAAATAGTTGTTCATCAAATTGATTCCCAACAAGGTTGCTAGTACCTTGACCATCATCGATACTGGTACTAAGGCTTTCATTGAGGCACTCCAGGCAGAAGCTGACATCAGCATGATTGGTCAATTTGGTGTGGGCTACTCTGCTTGGTGGCTGACCGAGTCACAGTTACACCGAAGAACAACGATGATGAGCAGTACGTTTGGGAGTCGTCTGCTGGTGGATCATTCACAGTTCGTTAGGACGTGGTACCAAGATTGTCTTGTACATCAAGCAAGATCAAGGAAATCGTCAACATGCACTCTCAGTTCATTGGTTACCCCCATCAAATAGCTGGTGGAGAAGGAGCATGATCAAGAATACAGCGACGTTGAAGCTGACAAGGAAGAGAAGGAGAAGAAGGACATGGATACAGATTAGCCTAAAATCGAGGATATCGGTGAAGATGAAGATGCCGACAAGGACGCGGACAAAAAGAAAAAGAAGACTGTCAAGTTTAAGTACACCGAGGACGAAGAGTTGAACAAAACCAAGCAAATTTGGATTAGAAACCCTGATGATATTTCCCAGGAGGAATACGGCGAATTCTACAAAGCCTTGAGCAACGATTGGGAAGATCAAGCATTTCTCCGTTGAAGGCCACCTCGAATTCCATGCTCTGTTGTTCGTCCCCCGTCGTGTTCCATTCGATCTGTTTGAGAACCAAAAGAAGAGCAACAACATCAAGCTGTACATCTGCCGTGAATACTTGAACTTCATGTCAACTCTGAAGATTTGCCTTTGAACATCTCTCGTGAAATATTGCAACAGAACAAAGTTCTCAAAGTCATCCGTAAGAACTTGGTCAAGAAATGCATGGAGTTGTCCGAGAAATTAACTGAAGACAAGAATAACTACAAGAAGTTCTATGATCAAGACAAAAACAACCGAACAAAAGTTGCCGATTTTCCACGATTCCTCACATCAGCTTCTGGAGATGACTACTGCTCGTTGGCCGATTAAGTCAGTCGCATGAAGAATAATCAGAAACATATCTACTTCAGCACTGGCGAATTCAAGGACCAAGTTAGCAACTCTGCCTTCGTGGAATGTGTCAAGATACGTAAATTCGAGGTCGTTTACATGACTGAACCAATCGATGAGTATGTCATTCAACACCTCAACGAATACAAAGGCAAGCAATAGTGTCAGTACATCACAGTACCTACGGCTTGTCTGCCAGTATGGAACGTATCATGAAAGCACAAGCTTTGGGTTACTCATCCACCATGGGATACATGGCTGGTAAGAAGCACTTCTTGAGACTCTTCGCAGGCTTTTCCGAATTAGGCCGAAAACTTATAACTTTTTGTCTGAGTCTCCCTTGGATAGCAAATCCGCATCCAAATAAGCATCATGTCGATATCCGAGGCTGTTTTTCTCCAAATCCATTCAAGGTTATCGTCAGTATCTCACTACGGGTATATGAGCGCTGTAATTGGTTCTCTGCGTTACACCATCCCTATCAATCCATAAATGACCTGAGCTCTGAACATGTCAAAGTAGCTTAACTGAGTCTATTGCTGGATCTGCGTATGACATTACCGTGGACTACGTCTTGGGAATATTTGTGCTTTGTCTTGGTCATGCCCTTGACCTTTCTCAACCAGAGTTTGAGACTGGCTATGGCGGAGTTTTCCATGACCGCAATGGAGTTTTATAAGATTGTGCTGTCCACTGTCGAGCTTTCTCGTTTATTTTTATAGTATGCAGCATTAGTTTCACCGGTCGATAGTTGTTGCAATTTTTCGTGTCGCCTTGCCTTTATACAATGTAACAAGCTCTTCCTGCACTGGTTCGCCATTAGATCCAGTTCTCAATTAATGCCGGTTTTCAGTGGATTGTCTCTGATTTCGTATTCGAAGTTCGATTCCCTAATGCGTTTGCATCGTCAAAACCGAGGCGCCAACATCTTTTTCAGAAGTGAAGTTTGAATCGTCCAACCGATCAAGTTAGCCAGTTGGTCGAGGCCCATGGTCGACCCATGTCATATTGTGGCGCCATCTTCCCCCAAGGTGGGGGTAAACTCAATTTTGGACGAGTATTCATTATCTTGTGATGGCTTTTGTGTTATTTTCTTAACATTGGCGTTTTTATGAAGTACGAAGCTCAAGAACAACATCCCATCTCAAGAGGTAAAAGCCGGTGCAACATCAGAATGAGTGCCGAATAGTTTCACTGTCCTGGGCTCTTCTTAAATTCATCCTAAACGGTTTGTTCTATCTTAAAGAGCGCTTACAGCTAAAACCGCTCCCAATTTCGGCCGATGTGAATATATCTGAATTAGATGCAAATTAATCAACCCAAGATTCGTTAGATTGCGGACTGAACAGAACAAAAAAAATAGAAAAATGGAATTTCTACATAAAAATCTAAAAGATTGGTTTTGATCCAATTACGGGATTCTTCTTAATATTCAGAAAAAGGAGGCAAAAGTTTTCTTTACTGACAGAATGAGTTTCTACGGGTATCTTCTGTGTAAGGCGTAGGTGTTGTGCTTGGCCAAATGCATCTCCTTCTTTCAATCAAAAGTTACCAATGATACTCGACATATCTACGCTTTTGTGACCATAGAACGTGGTTCTTACCTTATCAATTCTGCTACGTAAGGACTTTAAGTAGAAAAAAAAAAACTGTCCTGTTCGTTATTTATTACTTAGTTGCTACTTTTGGTTGCCCGGAGCCCCACAACCCATTGACCTTGGTTGTCGTAGGTACTATCTAATGAATAAATCCAAGCAATGGGATCCTGATTTGTGTGTACCTACAATCTACATAGATACTTCTGCACACAAAAGAAACTTTGTTTGGTATTTACATCGAAACATCGAAAGGACTTGAAGAAGGGACACCAACAGAACCAGTAGCTGGGGCTAAAGCAGGATTCAAAGTTGGGATTGTGTTTGAGAATGAGTCTGAAGTAAATTTGTTCCAACGCCCACTTCCGGATGGGAATATGGCCTCTGATACGAAATACACTCCGCCCTCGAATCTGTATGGTGCACTGGTAGCACCCACCCACTTTTACACACACAGACAAACAGTCACACATCCAATCCATGTTGCGGGTTGATTTTGGATTTATCGTTTTCCTCATAAATGTGCATTTGGACAGGAGCAAACGGAGAAGGAACATGCGCTCAGCACTCCCAGCAAGAAATTGTGTCTCATTTCACTAAAAGTGCTGCTGGAGTTAAGGACATACGACAGCTATAGTGGCAGTGGCAGTGGCAGTGACAGTGACAGTGGAAGTGGAAGTGTACTCAAGTGAGTACAGAAATTCAAATTTGTGTGTTGAATGTTTTCCTGGGGCTCTGATGAGTTAATTTTTAATCGCATACCACCGGAACGAGTAAATAAGTAGCAAACATGTCACTGAGACTAAGTGCATAACACTGACATAGGAAAGACAAATTTTATGCTATCTATGCAGCACAAAGAAGAAAGTTAAAGACACTATGCACCAGAAATCAGAAACCAGAAGCCAGAAACCGAAAGGAGCCAGTTAAATTGTGAATTTTGTATTCGACTACTCAGCTTTATTTCCAGATGTCAAGCCAGCCCATTCATGTCTAGAGTGAGGAATCTTCCTTTCTTCCCTTTTCCACTTTAAACCGTGCCGTCACTTTGGACAGTTCTTTGGCATTTAAGTTCAATGCTGTTCGACAAATCATCATGAATGGACTTACACCACAAGAACTCATTTAAGAAATCGGGGCTACAATATGAGATTTGGCTCTCACTAGTCGTCGTGTTGCGTACCACTCGTACACTCTAAAAAATACGTCAGCTTTTGTTCTTCCACTATATTTTGCGAAAGGACTTCAGTTTACACCTGCTGGTGCAGGGACTAAAATCACGAAACCGTGCCTTGCGAAAGGAGATCGCTGATTGGGATCTGGAGCAGCTTGTAGTCGACCCTTATCTTCATTGAAAAATCGTTTCAGTGACGGGGATTTTTGCTTCTGGAGTGAGACAAATCCAGAAAAGACTCATGAGACCTGATTATAACCACAAAAGTGCACTGTTGAAAGTGGTCCTTAGTGTCTTCAAAGTGAAGCCGTAGCTCGCGTTATGGTCAGTCGTATTTCTTTGAAAATATGGACGACATAAACCTGGACGATTTGTGGTTTCAGCAGGATTGTGCTACATGACATACTCACCCACTGAATCAACGACAACAAACATATATTTGGAAACGGCCTCTTGAATTAGCCACCGAGATTGTGCGATTTAGCGCCACTCTATTACTTCTTGTGGGGCTATGCAAAGTCTTTGGTGTGTGCTGGTAAGCTGTCAACTATTCAGGTCTGTAATCAGAGATTGGACCTTAAATGCTTGGGAAACCGCCTAGGAAGTCATGCCGTAATGTCATGAAAAATTTCTCGATAATGAATAAGAATTTTTGAATCAAACTACATTCCTGTTGTTTTTGTAAGTGCTTCCTACTTCTTTTCCTTCGTTTTAACCATTTTCCCCATAACCTTGATGCAGGACTAAAATTTGTAAAAAAAAAAAATAGATTGAACGATTTTTAGATGCCTGACTAAAAGATGGGAAGGCCAAGTCCAAGAGTAGGAGCACAGTGCAAGGGCGAAATTGTCGTGGGACCAGATGATGAGATCCTCGCACCAAAGAATTCATCCAAATTTGAACCGATTGTGGGCACCCCGAACGGAGTGCGATTGAGGTAAGATAGAAGGTCTCTTCTTAAGTTCACATCCATGGGAGCCTGGTCAGCGTAATATCAAGTCAGAACCTGTGTTGAGGTTGAGTCTTAGTACTTATTGTGGAAGACCCTAACTGCGACTTTATATCTAACCCACCATGATGCTTACACTAGAAGGCCTACCTCTTCCAAGTCAGGCGCGGACTGAAGTCAGGTACCGACACGCTTCTGAGGCTGGAATCGGGAGAGAATTATTTTATAATTGGCGGGGAGATTGGAGAAATAATTTGCTGAATACTAAAGGGATCCTACTACTCGATTGGTGGGGTCAGCACGATGTCATGTACAGACTCGGTCTTAAAGCGACGGATAACCCGTCGTTTCCCAGAGGCGGGTCTTATTTGGATCTACTGCTGTACGACGAACGTATACGACTGACAGCTACGAATTTACAAACGCTAAACAGTCTGCGCACATAAGTGTATGAGAGCGACCATTGCGGTTTTAGCACCGAAATTACAGGTCCCAACGAAATTGTTGAATTGGAGGAGTTTGTAGAAAGATATTCTTAGAACTACAGTAAGACTCGATGGACACGCTTCTCCGCTACGAACACGCTCCACCCACAGTCCAATAGGAATTTGTCAAACTAGGAGATCGACAAGTACCTAAAACCACAGATGCTATATAGATATTGCCTTCAAACCAAGTCTATATATGACACTGTGCTGGGCCCACCAATTGAGTAGCACCTCTAGTATTTGGTACATGATTTCCCCAATCTCTATGTTTGGCATTAAAATCTCCGCCGATTATATAATAATTCTCCTCCGATTCCAGCCTAAGTAGTCTAAAGAGTCTATCGAGCTCTGAGATGAATATTGTGGATTGGGAAGCAGATAGACAGATACCGTGAACAGCCACTTGCCGCTACGGAGAGGGATGAGCACGACACATGCCTACACCCTTGTACATTCTTTTAAATTTAATTTTTTTTCTAATAAGGATCGCGACACCACCTCCTTGTGTTGAGTTGGGTCGGTTTCTTCTTCTACTATTTTATTTACTGTGTTCCACATTGTGCTTATCGGTAAGCTTAGCACATCAGGAGCTTGGTCTTCCAGCAACTTAAACAGAGCGGCTCTTCGCTCGATCCTAATCAGTGAATTGACATTCAGTGCAAGGACCTTCAGGGTTTGCTCCACCATATGCATACCCATTATGGCATGAGGTGCGTTAGAACCGGTAGATTTGATCCACCCGCTTAGCCTGTTCCTGTACTTGACGTTGAAGCTGAGCCATCTGCCCTTGATTAGAGAGCAAGATAGCTAACATGTCAGGTGCAGCTTCCGGTGCTCTTGGCGCTGGGGCCGAGGAAGCAACCGTGGCTTTTTGTAAAATGCCGCCATTTGGGCCAAGGTAATTCGGGGTGTGACGGCTGGAGTTTGATGCTGAGTGGGTGGACGCTTAACCTCCGCTTTCTGCTGACGAGCCATATTTGCTTTCTTTATATCTTGGAACCCGATAGTTAGCGGTGTGTCCCGAGTTCTTGCATAAAGCGCATGAGAGTTGGCTTTTGTCTGATTCTTTTTCCTGACCCAAAGCACATTCCTGGGAATTGTGGTTCTTTCCACACTTAACGCATCGAGGTTGCATTTGACTATTCGATGCGGCGTGGCCGAATCTTTGGCAGCGAACACATTGTATAATGTTGTCACTCCTTTTTAATTTCTCCCAGTGAACAACCTGGTAGTCCAGGACTTTGATACCCCTTAGACTATCCAGTTTGCTGTTGGGAGTGAGCTGTACTAGGAAGAACGGTAGTTTCCGCTCGGCCTTAACCCCCACAAATTTGAGATCTTCGCACTCTTTCTCTTGAAGCAGTTTTAAGAGCTCCTCGGGATCAGTGGACGGTTACAGTCCTTTCAATAGGACCGTTTTAAATTGATCACCTTTTGGTGTGTACGTGAAGTACCCCGTCGTCGTTTCCTTCAAAAGGTTTTGAATTTTTTTTGTAACCAATCAGGATTCTTAACAGATAAGGTGCTCCTAAAAACCTAGTGGAGACACTGCCATCCAAGAAATGCGATAAGACAATCGAAAATTGCTATGTCCACTACAACAATTGCTCATATTTAAATCTGGGTTTGTTAGCGAACAACTCCGTATTCGAGCTAAATTTACTAATATTACCCTTATGTGCTCCGGAAAACGACAACGCTACCAAGGATGGCTTTAAGGAACTCGTAGACAGAACTTATGGGCAGTGTCTCAAGTACGACATCAAAATTGTACTCGGTGACTATAATGCCCAGATCGGAACGAAGCCAACGTTTGAAAGCAACGTGAGCACGGACATTTGGAAACGGACTTAGGCTGATATACTTCCCAATTGGGCGAAACATCGTCGGAGCAAGCATATGTTTCCCATACCCTAGGTTTCACATGGTTCCCTCGCGTGGTGTTCTAGTCAAAATACATTAAATCAGATTGCTCATATTCGGGTAGACGGAGGACACATATCAAGTATTCTCTACGTCCTCACATTCCGAGGTGCCAACACTGACTCGTATATGAAAGGCACAACTGCGCCAGAAAAAATACTGTGAGGAGCTTAAACGTCGGGCGGCAACAGTCGCAAGAGTTTTTGCCGATTTCGTCTTACTCAACCTACCAATGACAATCCTGAAAAAAGGACATCAGAAATGCCGCCTCTCATTTACTAGGTGTCATAAGAAAGGTTATGATACGCCAGGAGGCATACAAGACTGGACGACTGGAGGAGAGCCGGGGTGGCGAGAGTGGACGAGAGTTTGAAAATTACGAAGTTAAAGTGATGCCACTGTAGGAATACCAGGGAAACAAAACCCGAACCGAAGCCCGCAAAGACGACCAAGGGACCATTAGTCCGTGATACAATTTTGGAAGGGCAACTTTTGCGGAGGCAGGATACACCCTTCGATCCGGAGGAAAAAATCCATCCACCTGACTCAAAAACAAAAGAGAAAATATTCGAACTTAATTTAAGAAATCCTCGGGATCTAACAATTTAGCCGCCCGAAGGCTGCAAGATGCTGGCATACACCAGCTCATATGAGATAAGTCTGACTTTCGTCGGTTCGGTTCCAAAGCCTGAAAAGATGACCAAGGGAATATCGTAATTAAGATACGATGCGTAATACAATTTCGAAAGAATCACTTTTGCGGACGGCAAAGATGACAAAAACACCTCTGCCAGGCAGGATGCACCATTCGATCCAGAAGAAAACATCCTTCCACCTGACTTAAACAAAGTGAAGATAGCAATATTCAAACTTAATTTAAGAAGTCCTCTGGATCCGACTCTTTAAGGCTGAAAGAAGGAAATGAAATGATGAGGAGAAGTTTGCTGAAAGAAAGCTGAGCATCGTCGGTCCGGTTCTATTATGTGAACGTCAGTAGTTTTAGACTTGGAAAATCCACTATCCGCCAAATTTTCACTCTGCTGCAGATCTAGAAGGAGACCAGCTAATGCATACCTATGTAAATCGACACCGATCACCCCGTCATTGATTTTATGAGTTAAACAGACCCATGTCTGGCCTTGTCATGGGGAACTTCCGCTGCTATGTAAAAGTCGGAAATTAATATTTCGAAAATCTGTCCAACTTCTCGCATATGCAAATGACTTTGACATAAACTGAAGCAGCAAAATGTGTACAGTGGTCAAATCAAAGCAAAACCTAATATATGCTGTCGTCAATGAAGAAAAATCAACACTGACGCCTTAGGCCTTGCAGTGAACACCAGGAGGCCTCGTGAGATGGCTTGGGTCATATACAGCGCATGGACACAGAGGGTTTCAGCTCGAAGGATGTTCGATTTCAACCCAGTGACAGTATAGAAAGACCTCATCTAACTTTGTGTGCATAACTGGACACACCTAACTAGGAATCGAGCTGGATGGAGAGCTGTTTTTGGTTGATCTCCGAGAGATCACCTTAGTCTGTAAGACGCCCTTAAAAGTAAAGTAAGAAACAAAGTATAGTGCTCATTTAACATTGGAGATACTGTACGTAGCAGTGACAATTAGGCCAATATTCCGCAGGGACATTTCCATACTTATTGACAGTCAGGCTTCTATGAAAGCTTTCACTGTCGTTGTCTTAGTTTGTGAGGAGCTTTCATGATGTTCAAAGAGTAGTAGTTTGGAACAACCCTGCATACAAGTTAATCCGCAATCCTTCCACTGACCCAGAACTGAGGGACATAAGTATCCATAGGCTCTAAAGATAGATTCATGTCTAGGAAATGATGGCCATAGTTCAGCCAATTCAAATCACTGTCAATGCTAGTCGGGATGCCCATAGGATATCATTATTTTCTGAGAGTGTATGAAGTGTATGAAGCTTTGTGACCGAGGATTATGAACTGAACACATTCCTATTAGAATTTCTACAATCTAAATCTCAACACCAGAAAGTTGACCCACTTGTGCCTCAATATTACCCACCTCCAAGCCGTTTCCATGCCACTTCTCACAATCTGTTCCAAACAGACTTACGTAGCTTTCCTCCAAATCGCCACCCACGACTCTGGATAGTCATAGTCTTCATTGTTGTTTTCTTTGTAAGTCACCAGCATTGCCGGTGTTCATGTTACTTAAAGGAAAATAAATCTCAAAAAGGCCAAAAAAACAAAAAAAATAATAAGATGCAACAATGATATGTATTCACGATGGTTCAAGTGGCAACACCACCTCGTCGACAGGTAGACAGAAAAATCGCCCAATAGAGGTGTTTTCAAGTAAAGATTTGGCCGTTGGCCGTTGGCAGTTGGCAGTTGTTGGTCGTTGCCCCAATCTCCTCTATTTCAATTTCTCTAGTTTCGATTCGACAATACCAAGATACTTAATAAGGACAAACCACAAGACAAAGACAGAATCAAACACTCCACACCACACGAATGAATTTAAACAAAACAATCGAAAAACATTTCTGGAATGTCGACTGTGTTGTATATGCCTAATTTGTTGAAAAATAGCCCTCAAGCCTAACAGAAAGAAATAAATAAAAAAAACAAAAAAACGAAAATGTTGTTAACTATTTTTTAAATAGTGAATATGCGCCCCAAATAAACACTTCATGGTATACCACTTAACAATTGAGCCCCTCTCTGCCCAGTCACCCATTTAAAAAAAAAAAAAAAAAACCAACAAATCATTGTTTGCTCGTGGGCTAGATATATTCGTCGATTACAATAGGTAGACGTTGATACGTCGGTCGGTACGTCCATATGATACCCTTGGGTACACGGGTAAGAAAGAAAAACAAAAAACACAAGAAAATAACAAAGTTATGAATTTAAGGCAGTAAACCATCGGCTGGGTGAAATTCAGGAAAAATCAAACTTTTTTAAAGTCTGAGGGTTCTTTTTCCGAATCCTTCTATGGGGCATAGCCTCCACGAATCGAACGTTGAAAATTTAACGACTGGTCATAATGGTGCAGTGGTTAAGTTCGTGGGATACTACACAAAAGTGTGGGTTCAGAGGAACAGTCAGCACAACATATTTCGTCGGGCAATGGATATGAAAAGTTTCTCTTCCTTTTGTCGTTCGGAATCAGCACACAATATGACAAGACGTATAAAGCTGTCAACTGAGGGTCTGTGCTATGGATTACAAGAAACACGGTGTTTACATGACGCGCAATCATCACGTAGCCAAGTCAACATCGGGCTACCAACCAGCAAAAATAAATGGAAGCTGGAGAAGAATACCGAGGGACTGTAAAGGAAATACTCCAATGAAATCAAAGACAATAACGTACCTACGTCAACGTCTGTAAATATAGGCAGGCTATTTGGTCACTCAGCAAAACACAGGTATATCACCGCGTGCACCTCTCGAAACACTCACGATAGAAACTGCCTAAATACGGTCTAGCGCTCTTATTCATTTCTCATTACGGTGTTGCCATTTGGGGGTGTAGGGATGTAGCTTACTGAATTTCACCACAATGTGATCCCTGTTCCAGTCCGGAATTCAAGTGATCCACTACTGCTTTGTACACAGAAGTCCTAAACTGGAGAGCATATGAATTCTGTAATGTTCGCTCCGTAAAGTAGCTAAGCGCATGAGGGTCGTTTAAAAGATTAGAAACGCTGTCTAATCCTCAATCCCAATCTCGTCATTTACAAGGACATTCTAGCTGTCAGCTAGAAAAGTACCTTCAGTCCAAGGTTATGGAAACATTGATAAACCGTCAGCTCATGAAATATTTCAAGATATCCTCAATGACCAGCAGTACGGTTTTTGTAGCAACAGCTCCACTGGTGATTTGATCGAATGCCTCACCGAAAAGTCGATCTTGCAAAGGCAGGGTCTGGCATATTTTGTCTTCTTCAATGCAATAGAAATTACCTCTACAAAGGGTTCAATATAAGTTGCCTTCGATAATTAATTTAAAGCCTGACATCCACAAAATAATGATGTGCGTTCTGTCTGAGACACTCTTTTTAATCTTCATCAATGATGTCTTGTATTCTGTTACTCTCTGCTTTTTATATTCATTCCCGGACACAGGTCCAACCTCTTCGGCTGTAGCACGGGAAAGGAAGAAGAACCTAACACTTAAGTGGGTATGACGACACTTATGATGGCATAGCAGGTGTTAAGTTTTTCGGAAAATGTGACAGAAAGAGAAAGAAAGATGTTTGGGCTCAGTGGCTATATCTCTCCGATGGATTACTAATTGTTGGCAAACCATCAACTAAAAGGAATTTAATGCTTCCACAATGCAATGCTGTCTGTTTAACACCCTCCAATACAGGTACGTATCTCACATTGTTCTATTGCTTATTTCACCAGTATTTGTACTTTCAGACGTACTCGGATATTTCGTGATTCGCTTATGGAATGCCCTGTCGAGCTCTTTTTCCTTGGCCATTATAAATTTCAAACATTCAAAACCAACGCACATCGGTATTTTTCCTTCTTTCTTTCCTCCCTATTTCCTTTCGCTGTAAAGTGGATGAGGCAACACTTTATACCCCAAATCTGTAAGCTTCTGGAGTGTTATCTGTGGTGCATGCGGTCTTGCATTAACGTGTATTTACCAATGAAATATGTTTTTTTGCACAATATGTCCGTTTCTATGCAGGATGACTCTGCTGAATAACGCACCATGGCAAGGATCAATATTCCCATCATTTGTCTTGCAGTAGGCACTTCATCGGTGCCCACTTAAATGGACAAGACGGGTTCGATAAATGTAAAAACGAGGACTGCCATGGAGGAGGTTTTGGAACGAGAAATACTAAGATTTCAACGCTGACTAGCGGGTAAATGGTTCTAAAGTGATTTGAGCGAACCATTGTAAGTCAGCATTGGTTTTTAAGGCCAACTCTGTAGTACAAATCTTGTTAACAATGAGGTGGAACTAAGTGCACAAGAAAACTGAAACAACTTCGAAGAAGTCAACCCTTTCAAGAGTCGCTTGGCTACAGCGGAAATACGGAAATCCATAAAGTACGTCTTGAGGCGAAAAAAACGGTAGCAATACCACGTACGACAGCAGCAGAAGTATGGTATCAGTAAGTCGAGGAACTATTTTCACAATCTATTAGAAGAAATGCGACATCAAGGCACAGGAAAATCAGGACACAACAAAAATATTGATGGAAATGCGTTACTAAGCGAAGAATTCCTGAGTACCACAGATTTAACGTTCAACCGGATCACATATAGTCTGGAGTTAGCAATTTCACACAATAAAGGGATTTAATGTCTAGCCGGTGGAGGGTAAGCTTCCTTGTTGCACTGTATAAAGGCAAAAGTGACACGAAAAAATGCAACAACTACCAAGTGGTGAGAGAAGAGTTCTGAGCAGTCAACAACGCAATATTAGACATACAACTCTATGGCTGGTCCCACTTTGTGAAAAGCAGGCCGATGTAAGGCGCGACAATATGGAGAAACATCTCCACGTTTTAAGGGATTTGTATATCGCCTTTATCGACTTGGAAAAAGCGTTCCGTTCGACAGAGTTCACAGAGGTTTTATGTACGATATGATATGCTATGTAAAGTTGGGGTACACTAAGGCAGAATATAAGCAACATCGTAGCAGGTCAAAGAACTGCATTGCAGTTTTTCTAAAACCTGAGACAAGGTGCGTTCCTAAGTAAACAGGACTTTTTAAAAGTTCTAGTTTTTTTTTTGACGAAACTTGGTTGCGATTTTTGGATGGCTTCTACGTTCATTTTTCCGAAAACGTCAAAGTGACAGGGTCCCAAAACATGGGAGTGGTTCGCAGATAAAATGCGATTTACAAAAAAATCAGTCATAAGTGTCAATCGAAGGCTTATAAACACCAACATATCGGTGGAATAAACTCTTTCTATCTTCACTTTTGATTTCTCCAAACGAGACAAGTCCGGCTCGTCTGGCATCTTCCACTCAATACTTTGAAACTTGGCTTCTGGATCATATTGAAAACATCACAATGTTGTAAAGGAAGCTGTTGTTCTTTTTGGCCTTTTTGATGGTGAATTCTGAGCAATTTTTGCTCGATGCTCATATATGTACCAATTTTGACAATACATCAGTGAAAGATCTTTCCGATTGTAGAAATAGCTATTTCTTTTTTTTTAAAAAGTCCTGTTTACTTGAGAAGGTAATTTGTATTTAGAAGGAGTCGTCGTGCTAAATGGCGAAATATTTAAATAACTTAGACTCTTCGTTAAACAAGAGGGAAATTTCGAAGACAATCTCGCATATACAATCAGTGCGCGGTGGCTTAAATGGCTCTGTCTTCTAACAATCGTTCGTCTAGCTTTGACATACGCCTCACAATGTTTGACGACAGGAAAGTCCGGCCCCAAAAAGCAAATGAGGCACGATTTCCAGCCAAAGTAATTAGATCACTCAAATGCGCTAATATCATCAGCAAACTCTTTGCCTCACCAACGAGATGATAGCCCAATCCACTCCCATTAGGCCTGTACTGTATATAGATTATTATCGTACAAAGTACAGTTATTCCATCACTATAATTCATCGGAATTTTTTTCAGTGTACCTTTCAGTAAGTTTTTTTCATTTCGGATTGTTGAGAGTGGTCGCTGCGATTTTTTGAATAAAATTTATGCCGAGTTTTAGCTTGCGTACAACAACGTATAGACAACAAAATACAGAGCGTCAAGTGTACTTTCTTTTAAATTAACATAACAAAAATCGCTGGAGGGCCATAGAAATACCAATGATGCTGGCGCTGATGATAGAGTTGATGACGCTTCACAAATATTATAATATGCGTTCTTTATGCCATATCTGGCTGTGTCTGGGCGACACGATCCTTTCATTTGGTTAGATTGAAGCTGTCGTCATCGTCTATCGATACTCTTCCATGAAGATGTAGAGAGCCCGCTATATTCACTGCATCATACTCGTAGTACCAAAGAAGCACGTGCGATGAGATGTTTTGATTTTATAATTTTTTGGTTCGCTCCAAAAAAAAAAAAAACACTCGCGCAGATATACCAGGAATCCCTGGTTTGATTCTTGTTATTTTGTTGTATCTTTCAGTCTATTTGGTTGCACTTTTGTCCTCCTTATATACATTATAACTTTCTTCTCAAGGTTTTCGATGCGGAAAGTTTGGTGTGTGTGGACTGACGTGTCCAAAGATACTCAAAATGTGCAGAGCCCCATCGTTTTGGAGATGAGCGTTATGACTTTCGGTATACTCGAAGACCACTTCATTGATTGCGTTCATACCGAAGCTGGGGCAGTCAGACAACAAGCTTAAGAAGTTCATTCATCAGAACGATGGATTCCACATCCGCAACGGGACACCCAGTTCATCAAGAGTTCTAGAGACCCTGAAGCAAGAAGAAGATCAGGGGATCAACTAAAGCATTTGGTACGAATGACGTTGGTGTTATTCACTCGGGCCAATTTGTAGAATGTTGAACTCATTCGATTCTACAAATGGAAGTAGTAGGTATTTCCTAAGGTAAGTCATCACCGAATCTTCGTGGAATTGGTGTTTACTCCGAGTTAGGGAAACTCCTTTCCCACTTCTCAGATACTATTGTCAACAGTAACGTTGAGAGAAGAACATGTATTCAACTTGGTTTTGGCCTCGTTTGTTTACAGATCAAGTCGCATATTCTAGCACTTGACTGAAAAATGCACATGACAGTGCATCTCCTTGCCGAAATCTGGTAATACATAGTTTGGAGGAACTGCCCATTGCCCAATTCGGTCATATGCGGCTTTGAAGTCGTTGGTATTTTGCAGGATTTGTCTGGTTGGTTGATCATAGATCTGCTGGGCGCCAGAAGTCACACTGGTACGATCTGAAGGGCTTAAGATGTTCACACAATACATTGGAATTGATCTTATATGCGGCATTAAGCAGCAATATTTTTTTTTTTTTTTTTTTTTCCAGGTTTTAGGACGTTGGGACAACGCGTTGTCCATCAAGTGGCCCTTGTGAAGCAGCCGGTAATTTTAATACCGCAACTAAGTAGAACTTATCAAGCAGTTTTTATTTCATAAGTTAATCACGATTGGTAGGACACTTTCCAATGGAAGACCCTACATATTCCGCTTTCTTAATGCGGTTTCAATTTATCGCGCAAGGTCCAACGGTTTAGTTCGTTGAAGACGGCGTAGTATGTTTCGTTCGTCCAAGATTTCTAGGACTGTATTGTTGATATGGCCGCTTAACCGGACTTTATGTTTTCGTGCGCAGTTCCTGACTTCATCTTCCACGAAAGGAACTCCGAGGTCTCGATGCAGGTCATTATTTCTTATAAACCATGGGGCACGCAAAAATTGTCGTAGCACTTTATTTTCAAAAGTTTGTATTATATTTATATTTGAGTTCTTAGTACAACCCCAGAGTTGTATACCATAGGTCCACACCGGCTTTAGCACTTGCTTATAAAGAAGCAGCTTGTTTTCTAAGCTTAGCTTGGAATATTTACCAAGTAGCCAGTACATTTCTTTGTATTTGGCCTCTAGTTCTTTTCGTTTCTTTTTAACATGCGTTTTCCATTTAATACTTAGCTTCATTTGCAAAGGGGATACACACCGAGTTTATAGAAATGGGCAAGTGATTTATCTTTCTGTAAGTGAAGTCAAAATGTACAGATTTTGTCTCATTAAGGGTAATTCGCCAGATCTTTGTCCACTCGTAGACTTTATTTAAAGCAGTCTGAAGTTTCGCCGTTGAGTCTTCTATTGATTCTCCAACCGCTAAGATAGCGGTATCGTCAGTAAAAGTAGCGAGAACAGTATCCTCGACGTGTGGTATATCTCTTGTATATAAAAGGTACAAAAGTGGGCCCAGTACGCTTCCCTGCGGTACTCCGTCTAGGATATCTTTAAATTTCGAAACATCATTTTGAAACATATTTTCAAAATAGCTTGTCAATATATTATAAAGCTTTAATGGCAAAATTCGTCGCAGTTTGAACTTCAAACCTTCATGCCATACTTTGTCAAAAGCTTGTGAGACGTCAAGAAATACGCTCGAACAAATCTTTTTTTCTTTCAGGGATTTTTCAATTACATCAGTAATTCTATGCACCTGATCAATTGTTGAATGCTTAGTCCGAAATCCAAATTGATGGTCGGGAATAAGATTTTGGTTTTCGATAATTGGGAGAAGACGTTTTAGCAAAATCCTCTCAAAGATTTTCGACAGGATCGGTAGAAGAGAAATGGGTCTATATGATGTTTTTATCGTTTGGAGGTTTTCCTGGTTTTAGTACCATAATGACTTCAGCAACTTTCCACTGACTTGGCACGTATTCAAGCCTCAGAGCCGCGTTAATAATGTATAAGAGCTTTATAAGTGCTTTTTGAGGTAGCATTTTCAGAACTTCTCCGGTAATAAGGTCATACCCCGGAGCCTTCTTTGGTTTTAATTTCCTTATTACAGTTTTAATTTCAGCAAGAGTTGCATTTGTCATTACAAAATTACTATATGCTATTTCTAAAGAACTGGTGTCGGGTATCAGTGTTGGACCGTCGGAGGGCTTGAAAATTTCTTCAAGATAGTCGGAAAAAACCTCCGCTTTTTCCTTATCCCCCTTAGCCCATTCGTTATTACCGACCTTGATTGGTGGCGCGGGGATTTTGGGCCTTTTTAAGCATTTTAAAGCTTTCCAAAGCGAGTAATTTGTTTCTTTTCCTGCCGTCAGGTTTTGAACATATGTATTTACTTCGGAATTTCTGTAACTTTTAAGAGTTTCCTTGAGCAGATTTCAGAGCCTATTTAGGCGTGTTTTATCCTACGGCGCTCGAGTTGTTTGCCATCTTTTGCGAGCTTTTCTTTTTTCTCTTATCATATCTTTTATCTCAGGCGGGTAGTTTAAGTTACGTTTAGCCGTGTTTTTTCGTTGACAAGGTGTATTGTTCCACGCAGCACATTGGACTATTTCAACGAAAGAATCCACTTCGATTTCGAGTTCAAGTGCTTCTTTAAGTGAAACGTCTAGTTCTAGGTTATTATTAATCTCATTTCTGAATCCTTCCCAATTAGTATTTCGTCCAGTTAGTCTTAGTGGTCCTTGTTTTTTAATAAACGTGTCGTTCATTGTCAGTATGACTGGAGAATGATCGGAGGAAAGATCGAAGCTTTCATCAACGTTTATATCCGAGTTACGAATTCCTTTAACAACGAAGAAATCGACAAGATCGGGTATTTTCGTTGTATCTGTTGGCCAATAAGTCGGCTTGCCCGTTGAATAGAAGTCACAATTGTGTTCCATACATGCTTTATAGAGTATTTTACCCTTTTGGGAGACACATCTTGATCCCCAAAAAGTGTGTTTGGCATTGAAATCACCGCCAATCATAAAAGCCGATCCAACAGAATTGAATATATTTTTAAATACTCGTATATGTTTTGAAGGCGTAAATCGTGGAGGACAGTAGATGGCTGAAATAGTAAAGGAGTTCCGTACCAATTTTACGCGCACCGCAATTAGTTGTACAGACTCGAGCTCTACTTTTATATCTTCGTTGTGCTCAAGAGACTCTTTAATGTATACAGAGGATCCGCCTCTCGCGTTTCCCGAAGGGTGATACGCGTAGTAATCTTTAAAACCTCTAATTTTTGCAGATGACCCATTTTTCAAGTGGGTTTCGGAAATCAAACAAACGTTAATGTCGTTTTTCCTTAGGAATAACTCAAGTTCATAAAGTTTTTCTAAGATTCCGTTTGCATTCCAGGTGAGTACGTTTAATTTTTCCCTTTTCATATTTTAGGCGAAGGACGTTTTTTATTGAACCTATTTTCAAACTTCTTTAGCTTATCTAAAATAAGTTCATTGATTTTGTTTTGCTGCTCAAGCTGCGCGAGAATAACGGAAAATACTTGGGAAGCAGGATCTCCGGAATCTTTTGCCTTTAGCTTGGTAGCTTCAGCGTATGTAAGTTTTTCCGATGCTTTCTTTTCAACACTGGAATCAATCACTTTCGCCTTGGCGTTTTTAACGATATTTTGAGCAGATCCCGATGTTTTTTCTTTAGTTTTGGGCTTCTCTTTTTGTGGGTTAAACAACTTGTCACATCTATTTTGCAACTCCTTTGCTACTTCACAGCCACGGAAATTTGCTACGTGTTTACCCCTGCAGTTAACACAAGTCGGAGGGGTTTGTTTGCTTACGTTGCATTCTTTGGACAGGTGTTTACCTGCGCATTTTACGCACCGAGGCTCTTTTTGGCAGTAAGCTTGCGTATGGTTAAATTCCTGGCATCGCTTACACTGCGGGGTCAGTTTCGAATTTGCGTCGACCCTTGTTTTTTAAATCACTTACGATATCTTCTTTTGGGCAAGACGGATGCAGTCCTCTGGCGACGACACGAATAGGTCTTTCGCACTTGTTCTCGTATGTGAACCATTGGATTTTTTCGACGCTTAACTTGCGAGAAAGAATGCGATAGTTGTCAGCGTCCTTGACGTTGACTTTCCATACATTATTATTGCGCGATGTTACTATATAGTCCGATCTCGGCAGGGTCATCAATATGTTTTGGAGTTTCTTGTAATCTGAAACTCCAGTGACATTGATTGGCGGGGGTGTTCGTTGTTTTTCCGCTTTGATTTTTTCAGGACTCATGTTATTGTTGCCATTTTTCTTCGATTCAACTCCCTTTGCTTCACGTTGAGAGACGATTTTGGGAGAAGACGCAGCTTTACGCTTTTTTCCGGGACGTTTTTGCAAGATCCAGTCGGTTTCTCGACCTAGCTCTTCTTCATCTGTTTCGTAGATATTTTTAACAGATTCAATAGACATAACGTCGCTGTTTGACTTTTCCTTGGTTTTCAGTTTTTCCAGTTCTTTTTTTAAGATCTTCGCATATCGCTTCCATTTTGGTTAGCCCAGTACGAAGTTCGGTATTTTCGTCTTTCAGGCTATTTATTTTCGCTGAAGTCCATTCTTCGCAAGACGACGTTTTTGGTGTCGTTGGACTTCTTTTGTTGTTTTCTTGTTTTGGAGATCTAGGTGGTGGAGATCTCGAAACCCGTGAACTTTTTCCGAACGGGTTGATAAGATGCAATAATTGGCTCGCCCCAGAATCCATCGAGCCGACCTCCGTAGAGGGTGGATTTTCCAGCATAGCTGGTCTGCCACCTGGGGTAATAATTCCATTTGTTTTACTCATTGCATATTTGGTATACACTTCGCGCTCGGTATACGGAGGGTGCATTTTAGTCGCCTCTTACGACAGGCATGCATACCTCGGGTATATTCTAACCCCTACCCGAAGGGGTACTGATAGTTTTCAAAAGACATGAGGTCGTCCTTCTTGAAGATGGGCCATCATATGAGTTTGGACATTTCTGGCTTAAGATTTTCCTTATAGGTTTGCGTCATAACGACCCTCAGGGCACCCGTTTTGGTCGTCTACTATCCCTGTTCAATATTCAGAATACACTTTGGCGGTGGTCTACGTTTTGTATCTGTTCTATCAAAGATATTTTGCGTCTTGCCTACTATGTCATTGTCACGTCGATTTAAGTGAGCGTACTCTAAATACAAAACATCAAACAGAGTCAAGAGTCATCATAGACAAGGCAGGGATGGCTTGTTTGTGTTTTTTTTTTTTTGTAACTCCTTTGCAGCAAACCATTCACACAACATCCAATATGACAACAACAATCAGTTACCAATGCTACATACACAACAGCTTTTGCCTTAAGTAATGTGCAAATATGTGATTTATGTTCGTTCAATGAAGCGGGTATTTTGCCCTTCCTAATCCCAATCCTCCTCTACATGCTCTCTGTCTAAGCGGTCTGGCTGGATGGCGGGCGATCTGGTGGTCATTAATTATTGTTGCCCTGGTATTTATGTGCTGCTTTTCTACATACAAATCATCCATAGTCACACCGTAAGAGTGTATCCACTCACTGCGTCGGAGGTTCACTTGAGAGGCAAATGGTGCGCGATCTAAAAAGTCTCGACTTGTGAAGGATCTCTATCGATCGTTACGGCAATGACGATTATCATGATCACGATCATGATGGTTATGGTGATGATGATCATGACGATAATAACACAACGACGACGATCGATTGTATTGTAAGTTTATCGAAACGAAAGGCTCAAGTACACACTTGTGGTGTACTTCTATCCAGTGTGGCGCAACGCACGTACCACAAATCTTGTTGAAGAGGCTCCATCGTCTGCCACTCTTTCCATTCCGTTTGCCATCCCTTCTGATCGACTGATCAGTTATAATGTCATTTGCATAGTTGACGTTTGGGATCATGATGTGAATGCTGAATGCTGAATGCCGAATGGTAATGATGGTAGGTGTGTATGAGAATACGATTACGTACGAACGTTATTGTTGATAGATAGATTAAGAAGGCTAAAACAAGAGAGTCAACAAATTCAAAATACATATATTTGTGTGCACAAATCTTATGAAAGGGGTAAAGAGATCATCGGAGAGTGACCGATAAATATCGTTTTTTTTTTTTTTTCAAGTGGTTTGCTTTATTATTTCAATCGGCCTATTGAATCTGCACCGGACCTCCAAAGGGTTCCATAACACACTGATGGTGGTCCGAGCAAGTTTTAGCATAAATTGAGGCTAACAATGAATAGCAGATTGTGTCTATCTAAGAAGTGATTTTACAAAGCATTTGTAAGCATCCAGCTCCCCTTGAAAAGATAAAATATTTCAGCAACTCCCAATCCACGGGGCGATCTGCCCAATGGGTTAATCTGCTGAGATTTAGTTGAAGAAGATCTTTAGTGGTATTAAGATGCCATCCGCATCACGTACCCATGTATATCAGCAGTTTATTAACCGCTAAGTTCCTGAGAGGGGGAGAAACGTCACCCCACCAAATTTGGAGTTGATTTATCCTGCTATTTAGCATAAGAATGAGTTGACCGCTCAGTCGGGTTTGCGGATGTGTTGACGTCGTTAAAGGCACCCTTTATGTGAATGCAGAGCCGTTTCCACCGACTTTCCTTTGCAGGAAAAACGGCATGTTGAGCCGTTGACAAATCAGTCGTTCTAGAGTTTTCAGAATGAAAAATTATGGACATGAGATCATTTTCTGGCTTTGGGATCAAGTGGATCAAGTCTACACAGCTCCTCATGATATTCTTTAGAGTGGGCAGGATAATATCTGAGGATCTTTGTAGCTCGGCAGATATTATAACGTCCGGACCAGCAGACCAGCTTGCTTCTTGTAATCAGACCGTGAATTTTAGTGACAGTTGTAGTAGTCCTGCTGTGGTTACTACTGTCTTCAAATAGGGACCTACCTGGTAAGTGAGTGTCCAGTAGCAGGTTGTCAATCATAGGCTTTGTAGAGAGGATTTTTCTACCGTGGCCTGACACAAACTTGCTGCTGCTATGGGTGGAGGAAGTGATAGGACCATGGTTTTAGGATCGTTGCGTTTGCCTTTAGAGGATTGTGTACCATGACCTGCCATAGGTTTACCTACGGTCGACAATGCAGAGATGCCTTGAAGGAGTACCGGTCTCGGGCTTTGTTGTTGTTTTATCCATTATTAGATCCTACGAGTTGCGGAGAAATGATGGTCCATCTGTACAGAGATCCGCAGTATACAGATAAGGCTAGCTAATCCGGAGGTCACCAGATATCCGGATACTCCGTTCGCGGCTGAGCTGTTTTTAAAGACGCTGGGCTCCTAGCCAGGCTGATCCTCGGCACTAGTCGGCCTAGTTTTGTGGTGCTGCTGTTTGAGGATACAGTGTTGAGGTCTATGAGCTCCATAAGAACCTAAGTGAATGTATTCATTCAGGAAAGACGTCTCTTGACTGTTTTGCTTGAATTTATGCTCCAAGTGCATAAGTCGTCGTTCAATTTGTTCGCAAAACTTAAGAACGTTCTTAAATTTCCCAGAAACCGTTTACACTTACCAGTTGTGTTCTTCTTTGTCCTTAAGCACTAAATTGCCGATCCTGAAGCAATCCATCCAAGAGTTGTGGTTTGCAGAATGGAAATGTTATTCTTAAGCTTTAGTTAACCAGATGAAGCAATGAAAGGAACAGCTAAAGTCAAATCCGAAGGACTGATTGGGTCCTGCAGAGGGGTTGTTCTTGAATGCAAAAACTTGGTTATCTTGGGTAAGATAAGGAGAAATGCCTGAATATGTTTGCGTTTGATGATGAGTTGGGATCAAGTGACGTGTTTGATGAGTCATCATGAAGCAACGCATTTAAGGCAATTGACAGAAGTGCACTTGGTCTCATTATGGTCACCTTTTAAACAGTTTGGTACACTTACCGCCGGCTTTCAATCGGAGAGCATCGAAGTACGAGTAGCTTGTCATGGTTAATAATTTGGACGATTGTCGACTTCTATTATTTACTTTGCATGCTCAACTAACCTTGCTTGTTGTGATTGGGAACTTCATCAAATCTTGCAGACTTGGTGGGCTGTCCCATGGAGACTCTTGCTGTTGGGTCATGACAGACCCAACCATATCATCCGAATGATGATAGAGAAGGAAGGTGAACATTCGTTGAATCAATCAGCTGATGTTTCAAATGTTTGTCTTATGTAGGTGTTCATTGACAATGAGCTAATGACTTAATGGTCATCGCCCCGTAAATACTGAAACTTGCAGACGTTGCTAAGGTCGGATTTGGATCTCCTGAGAGATTGGAAGTTTCAATTCTTCTGATGCCAATCGAATAGGTCCCACAACACTGTTCTATGTTCCACGCTTGATCCTAGATTGAATGCCTAAACAATGCAGGCATGCTGCAACCTCTGCAACTGTGTGATGACACGAATTCCGAAATTCTGTCTAGTTGGTTCAGGATTAAACACTTCGTATCTCGATCTTAGACCAAACACGCCTTCAAAGAATCTTTCTAGAACCTGGCAGACAATTCGTTTCAATGATTTTCCATCACAACACTATCGGTGTTGGCTGATCTCTTAGAATCATCTCAACACCTTTAATTTGCTCTCATCATTCGCTAAGCTGACCTTTTTGTTTCAGACCCATTATGGTAACTAATAATCCAACAGCAACCCATAATTTGATTAACAAAATTAAAAAAAAAAAAAAAAAAAAAAAAAAAAAGAAAGAAGAATCCTGTTGTTACACAACAATGAAACCCATTGGAGCCCCTTAAAAAGATCTCGAAAAACTCAAAGTCATTCAATTTAATTTTAAAACAACAAACGGACACAAATTGGTTGCGGCATGTTGAATTGTATCTGTGGCAATCGCATGTGGACAGGACGTTAAGTGCTGTTCACCCGCCTTGTGATAGCATTTAATTCAAATGTGTTAAGATACACTCTATAGTGCATGGGTATTGTATATATTGTATCTAAATACACGTAAGGATGCAGGATCGAATAATTAAAGAAAATTGGGTTAAATTGCGCATTTTCGACGCCCAGGTGTGTATGTGAATTGTGTGGGTTGGTCCTTCAAAGGTTTATCTCTAAGTGGAGATGATAGTATCTTTGATAATTAGTTGCACTTTGATGGGAATTGAAATGTTGCCATGGAATGTACATTCGACACCGACAAACTCACACGGCATCTACAATAGCTGATCACTTTCATGAATAAAGTGGACATCAGAGCAAAACGAATGAATCAAGTGCCTTGCTACGAGTATAAGAGCAGAAGACAACACTTCAGCGTGATGTTCTTGTATTTATTTCATGCTCTTTCCTCGCAAGACAGTGTACAGATCAACGCCAAGTCCAAGATATGAATACGAATACGTATGTATGTAGGTACTCGTACCTACTCTTACTATTCTTTACACTGTTGAGTATGTTTTTGTATGGCGAGGTAGGCGGCAGTGGTTGACGTAACAAAAGTCAGCACACTCCACTTTGTCATCATCGTTATAGAGAGAAGTTGAATAAACATTCGGATGAGGTAGGTTCAGCAGGCACACTGGGGATACAGGGGTAAATAACTTTTGCTTTATTTGACTTGTTCCTGGAATAAGTGTTGTTGACCACCCGCCAACATAATCACAATAAATGTTGCAACTAAGTAACAAGGACTTTGATTGATTTTTTTTTCCTATATCACGTTTGCGGTCAACTTAAGTGTGAGATTCTATGTTTTGTATCTTGATTCTTGACAAGGTGTCATAGACACACGAATCTAGGATTAGGCTTCAGGTAGATAACATAATTAACTTAGAGTCGACGGCAAGCTCATTTCTGGTCATTTGGGAATTTTTTGTTTTCCTCTGTCAGAAGCTTTTACTATGGTGAAGTGAACTAAAGGTTGGGCTGGGTCCCCTTTTCATTTGAGGGAGCCAACTAAGTCGAGGTTTTTCTCAAACCATTCAGAAACCTGATGGCACCTACGCTGAGTCGAAAGGAGAAACTCCATTTCAGGCTTAACACTCACTTCCCAGGTAACTTAATCAATACCAGATCACAACCAGCTCCTATTAATGAAGCTGCTGCTTCTTTTGATGGCTCCAAGTCACCTGTCACAGATGGCATATATCCAGTTATGTAACAAAAGGGTATAGACCAGGTACTGGTAGCTTTGAAGAGAATATTCACTGCTATCCTGGCATTTATATACACATATACACCGAATCAGTGGCGTACGACCTATCAGTCTGGCTTCCTTTATGTTGTAGAGCATGGAAGGAAATAGTTTCGCGAATGCATTCTCTATCTAAGATTCACTGCTCTTCAAAATCCGTGGACGGAGTTGAAACGACACTAGTTTCGTGGATTGAAGCAATGCTGATGAATATGACCTTGATTGGGATGATAACTGCGTCCACCATTGCTATAGTGTATGTTGGTTGATTCACAGTTTGACGCTCTCAATAGTTCTAATGCCTATGGTCAGACATATGCATATGATGGAGCCGCACTGTCTGTCGGATCGTGCCCCCACTATAAATGTATTTTCAGACAATCCACTTAAAACTGAAGCTGTTCTCTTTACGAGAATGCGGAGATACATTGAGACAATTCTGACTCCGCGTCATCCTGGTTAACAAACTTCTATGTTACGTCGAAAGTCTCTAAGGTCGACGGCACGACAGTCGTTATGACTCGCAAACATTTAAGACCAATGTACATCGGTACCTCTCTTTTCTTCCTTCCTAGGTTTCTTTCGCCGCGCTTTAAATGGGGGCCTGTCACCGAGAAGAATCCTCTGGATCTACACGGTTATGATAAACCCAATTATATCCTATGCGTGGGTTGTCTGGTGCAATAAGCTCTCACGAAAATACGTCATTGCCGCCCTTACCAGACTCTGAAAAGCAGTCTGTCTCGGCTGCATGGAGGCTTTCCCAAACACACCTAGCTCCGCTCTAGACGCATTGATGAATCTTTCTCCCCTTGATATTCATATCAGGGGCTGCCCTCTTAAAGATATGTTCCATTTAAAAAGAAGTAGACTTTCTATACCTTTGATGATCTTGCTGTCTTTTGACTCTGGCCTTATCTACATGCCATCTGAAGCAATAAAACCACAACTCCTCCAAGACTAGTTTCGGCCAGAATCTGGCGTCGCCGGTACCTTTTTCGAGGACGACAACGTTAGATTTCACTATTCGTTGGGCACGATGACAACGAAATATATTGTGTTGAACGGAAGAGGGGGCGAAGCATTAAAGACAAAGAACTTAAAACAGGAATTGAAATGCTTAAAAGCTTAGCTTCCGTGGTATGAACTTCTGTGCTTCATCGATTTTAGAACTTTTCGGTTTTTGCTTAGGCTGCAGTAATTTAGTATGTTACGTTTCCACGTTTGAAGTGCAGATGGTGCTGATAAGGTTTGTGTCTCTGATAAACAGTTGCTTTACTGTTATAATAATCATTGTGAATAAAGATTGCTCACATATATAACAGTGGCACTTGAAGTAGTTCATAGATGTTAGAAAATCAATGGAATTCACAGAATTATACGGAAGTTACTGAAGGTGTAATGTTCGGGTGGATTTCTCTACCATTCTACTATTTTCCGGTGTCTCTGAATGGCTTTGAAGAAGAAGAAGAAGACCGAGTCAAAGATAGATATCGAGCCTGGTTCAAGTCAATTTAGTGTCCTAAACTGGCACAGACTCCATGAGTGGTTTCATTCAAATATGGATCGTACTCCTAGGCCTTTTCTAAAGCCTGAGGCTGAAAAGCGATTATGCAGCATATCAAGCAAAAGATGTTCAGGAAACGAGCAGTCGTTCCGGCCTCATCGATGTGCTTCAGTTTTCCCAAGTTCAATCCGGCGTATCAGAGCGTGCTTTATCAGTTTTAGAGACAGTTACTCGTACATCGTTATTGTTTCTCGTTTCGCATTTGCCTTTATATGGAAGTTCCTCATCTTTTATTGTACAAAATTCGCCATAATCGCAGGGGCTCATAGGAAAATAAAACAAAACAGTGTTGGAGATGGAACGGAGCCCTGGGGTACACCAAGATTTTATTTATGAATGAATTGAAAGACCTAAAATTGAAAAAGGACCTGATACCACACTCTGTCAAATGCCTTGAAGTGCCTTCCGATGAAACAGATCCTCAGAAGAAGGGGATATACCTATGTATACTCATACAATGGGTTCGTAGCGTTGATTAGGAAAGTCATTGTGAACAAGCGCTGTACTGGAGGATAATGCAGCATTTCTAATAATTTTGACGAAGAACCGAAAACTCTTTGGTCATGTTGAAACTGAACGCATTTGTTCTGTCACTTTACCATACTTTTAGCACCATGAGTAGTGATTTTCCTCTGGCTTGACACTCTTTAACCGATGAGGGATGACGGTATCGATGAGAAACAGTGATTCGTTGGCCGTACAGAAATATTTTACATCTCACTATGTGGGGTATGTACGTGAATTTAGATGGTACAACGAGTCACAAGTCTCATTTCCACAACAAAGAACTCAACACACATTCCTGCGGATTCTGGCTGTTTAAAATGTCGTTGCTGCCAGAATTGTGCACATTGAAATTGCCCGCAATATGAGGATACACGGACACAGCTCTTTGAATGGAGTCAGAAAGCGCACCAAACTCATTGGATATCGAAGCAGTGTAAATTTTCGGGCTTCCGTAAATAAACCAGCATTGGATAATTTGATTTCGGAAATTGAATTTCAACTGTACGCAGTTGAATTTTTGTGGAGTACGGTAGGCAACGTCATTGAAAACACTCTTCGTACCAGACTCATGGACTATCCAAAAAGCCAATTAATTTATTACTAATAGGTCACATTAACTGCAACGGGAATACTCATATTTATTTTTCCCTCTCGACGATGATATGATGGCAAAATATGTCTGTCACTCATTTAAGGATCTATAGGTTCGTTAGTAGCAGGAAATTTTCAGATTTATCTGCATATCATCATGTTCCAGATATTCAATCAATTAGTGATTTTCCCCCATCTGTTTCAAAAGGATGAAATAGTGCGTTGGTATGGAGTTTTTCCATGCCTCCTTTCTCCTGCATGGATACGGTATTATTTGTGGGAAAAGTGGCCTGTACATTCTCAGCCAATAAAACTGTAAAATTGAGCAGAAAATTACATATTTAATTGTAAGAGAGGCTTTCATTTTACGGTCCAGTATTGGTCAAGTGCTTCCTAATTCTGTGTAGTAGCATTAAGTATGGAGGATGAAGTTGTAGAGTTATATTTGAACTACTCCGTATTAAGGATGGTAGTTGGTGTTGTTAGATTTACATCCACATATGGAGTGAAGTGAATTGAAAGGATTCATGTGTATTCAAGAGCTCATTGTTCAATATATGAACTTTGGAAAATTGTTAAGGATTGGAAGGAGTGGCGTTTTTGATTTATGATAATTTGCTATCGGATTTATGAGCCTTTTCGGTCTAGTGGGGTAGTTGAAGTAGAGGTAATAGAGACTTCGATAAGTAAGCAAGTGAGATTCAGTGTAAAAAGGTAAAAATGGGCCGGATCTAAACGAAAAGCCTGGACGTTTTGGAGTTAAGACTACGAAAAGTATTCTGAAATTCTACATAGGGCACAACAAATGGATGATGTATAGATGAAGAATGAAGATGAAGAAGCATTTACTGGCTGAGGCCATGTGAAAATTCACTTTTTCTAGCGACATTGAAGGAGCATTCAACAGTGCTGGCACTTTTTCGATCTCTTCAAGGACAATTGAGAATTCAATGAACACCCCAAGGTGGTGTGTTAACTACTCCCTTATTATATCTAGTACTCATCGGGTTGCTTACTTAATAAAAAGATGCGGGATCTGGTGCAGCTTACGCTAAGTCGAAAAAACAATCAGGCCAATATGATTTGGATACGCTGCGGTCGTGCTCTTCAGAAGGGAAATTAATGCTAAATAAAGAGTCCTAAAGGCTGTAGGCCCAAGGTGGAGGCCCTGCCATGTTCATTACATCAAATAGGCATCACCGGCGCGTTAAGAACCTCTCCAACGGCGGCTTCCTAAGCCCCGCTTCATTTGTTATAAATTTCCGTATGCAGCCTGTCACCAACTCTGCCCTTAGATTGAGAGAGAACTCGGTTTACTCATGGGTCTACTCTCCTATACCTATATGCACCATCAGCTTCCTGAAATCGACTTCAATATAAGCTTCATTCACATGGATCCAAAAAATAAGGAAGGCGTTAGTCTTTACATTTTCACAGACACTGAGGCTTTTCCGTTGACATCCGGCTACAGACTGCAGCGTCTTTCAAGCTGGAGGTTCGTGTATTCATTAGCCCGCTACTTGACTCAGCCTGAATTTTGCGATATATGTAGATCTGGACTTACATGTTCCACACGCGACCCCAAACGATCAAGTTTCCTTGCTGCAGTTCCAGTATAGTTCCATTTCCAAAGCGTATTGCTCCATTAGGACGCCAATAAGTAGTCCACAATCGCTTCTGCGGAAAGACAACATAAATGTCCCTGGTCTGTTCCTGGGAAGTCCTCCACTAAGCCTGACCAAGTAAGTTCGTCGGCCCTCTCGTTTTCCGATATTCCACTGAAACCTGGGAGCTGGACAAGACTCAGTGAGGTTCAGCAAGGCTTTAAGCGAACTTTGTCACTAGTTTGCTATCATACAGGGAGACGGTAACGTTACATCCTTGTTCGATTTTGAAGCCTCACTAGAAGGTTTAATTACATTCCACACGGAGCATGGAAAAGTCGGCTTTGTAGTACTCGTACATGCACATGAGACCAGTTTCAGAAGGCAGCAAGGTGAAGAACATGAAATGTGCATCAAGGGGAGGAAATTTTATCAGCACACCCAAAGTGGAGACCATTTATAGGGCACAAATAATCGATAGGTCAGGTAATTGGATGACATCATCAGCAAGCAGTGTTAAATATTTCTTCCTATTGACCCACGCTATGCCAACGCACATGGAAATTTGTCGATCTATGGAATCCCCATTTAGATCTGTAAAAAAACTGAAGTCAGATGTAGATATGAACTACCATTGTGGCATACCTAATACGTCTGTGAATCTAAAGGACATGGAGCCTTATATTTGCTCTAATTTCGATTAATACGACGATAGTCGGAAAAACCTTCCGGTCAAACTCTATATAGTCAGGATGGGCCGAGATTCCACGGCCACCACGGCATCTACCCCGGCTACCAGTAAGACTCCAATAAGTCTCAAGGCTGGCCGATGATGCCTTCAAAAAATTGTCAAAAGCGTGGTGCCCATTTGCCACTTTCCAAGGATGGATCGATGGTAGAAGCAACTTCACAATGGCAGAGCCGGTTTTGCATTAAGGGACGATAGGATAGCCTTCTTGGAAAGCGTTGTTATGACATCTGCTAATAATTACATGTGTTACTCGTGCTTAGTTTGTCTTTATAACGTGGCAGAAAAATCAACCGAAAGTCGGGCTCAACAATATTTTTGACAATCGGGAAACAGATTTGTTCAACGAATTGGATAAGCACAACCCCTTCGAACAGGTAGATCCATCAATCATCAAACCTGATGAGTTGCATCCTGTAATGGAAAAGTATTCGGACTCAAGAAATCAAGAAACGAACTGCCATAGTGGCATCTAAAGATGGATACGCATAAGCAAGTACAAAATGAACTGACGCCGAACCATATTGTAGAAGATTGAGCTTTAAAAAAAACCACCCCTCATCCGCCTGCCCCTCTCCGCAGATTAACAGATTAAACTAAACGGATTAAGTGATTATTTAATGTCGGAAACGACATAGTAAAACGGAACACTAGCAGTGCTGCAGTTCATGGTAGTCGCTGTAGTAAGAGATGAAAGTCAAACAGGAAGACAATCATTCATCCCGCTCTTCTGTTTTAGCACCCAGAATGATTTTAATTTTTTTTTTTTTTTTGACCCCCTTCTGACTTAACCATCACATCATCATGCTTGCTTGACTGTAGCTGATGCAGGATGCTATTCTCTTAAGCCCCATACACTAACTAAATACCAAAAATACTTTGTTGCTGACGTTTGCAGTGCCTTTGTACACACATCCTGCTATTCTGCAGGATTCGTACAACTCTGGTTGGGTAATGCAAGTGCAAATGCAATCCAGTCGGTCCTGGTACTATGGCTGTATGATTTAATACAAAGAGGACCAGCCGGAGGAATAAAAGAGAGAGAGAGAGAGAAAAAAAAAGAACAAAAACTCACCGTCATTCCAATTGTTCTGGCAGTGCAAAATGTTTCAACGAGAAACTCTCATGCAAAGCATTACCACCATGACGAAGGACTAAAAGGTGAATCGGCTCTAAGAGTCAACAAACATGAAAATGGAATGCCCAGTTTTTACGTTTTAAATTGCGTGCCCACTCTGTTCATCCGCAACGCACACGAGTGTAGATAGGGTAAATTCTAAAATGATGTTATCAACTCGAAACGTTTAGGAACGTTCAGGCTTGTTTGCCGAGACATCGGAATGAGTTTATTCGTCTGCATTTCCAGCCAGCGCTTTGCTAATTGGCTTGTTTGTGGATTTTGGCAATAATATAGTCCTTGGGTGGTGCAAGTCAGATCTCCAATATTGTATACAAGTACACGTATATCTGGAGGGAAGCGTTCAAAAATTGAATGCGCAGTAGATGGAAGACTGGTAGAAGAAGACTCATAGTGGCTGGTTAATCAAAAATCATTCGTGGAGCATAGCTCGTCAGTACAAGCTGTAAATACAACAACGTGCATCGTGCACATGCTCTTAAACCAGACCATCATATCCACCCACTAATTCACCAGTATCCGTAAATTTGCGGTAGTAGTCAAGGATTCTGAGCTGTCGAAATCACCTTCGGGCAATGGCTGCAGCTTTATGCTTAAGCTGACGAATTTAAAGGGTCTACTTTGCTAAAAAGTATTCTGCTCTGCTAATTTTGAAATGTCAATCTCAAACTTGTGGTAGTTCTTTTCTTGACTTCGAGGAAACCGCTTTTGACCCCAAGGCGTTGTTGGCCTTTTGGCAGTTTAAATGAGCTTTTGGCAAGACATAGAGTTTGTCACCAACGAGGCTAAACTCCAAAGGCTTTGCTCTAATCTAGACACACCGATTGAGTTTTGACTCTCCAGTCTTAGCGACGGCATGTCTAATGCAATGAAACCATCATGCAGACCTGCGAAATCGGTTTTCTAAGCCATGAAAGGAAAGTAGTTGGTGTGGAGCTGGGATCTTCCTACAAAAGTCGCCTGTAGCGACAGTTAAACTATGATAGCGGCTAAGATCAAGATCACAGGAAATGAAATCACCAAAGAACTTGCTAGGCTAGTATCAGAGAAGATTTTTTCAGGACCCAAACCTGGACCTCCATTGAAAGTTGGATATCATATGAGCATAACTGCAGATGGCATGACTCTCCAAGTTGCCGGTGGACCGGAGGAATTCTTCTCGACGTCTCTAAGGGGTCTGCGACTTCACTGCTGTTCCTCTGTATTAAAGACTGCTGATTGTTTACTGGCGTACACACCTCCTGCGACGCTTGCAGTTGGTGTGATGACGATGACAGGTACTCGGTGCCGATGTGTTGTAGGCTGGTACTGTAACGCTTACTCATATTACTCAGAGCATATACCAAACAAACTATACTTCAAGACAGCCTTTCAAATTGACAAGATATGTAGACATTCCAGTAGTTACGGGTGTACTCGTATTTTTGTCTTAACTGAGAAACTCACAACCCTTTCGTTACATGTTTTTCAAGCGGAGGTACTAGCAATTGAGAGGACACACAGGATATGGCCACCAACCATATATGATAGGTCTCAACCGTAGAGGATACTTTTCGAAAGTCCATCGATTACTTCTATTTGAAAGAAACTTATTTGCCGCTGATTTGCAGCGGTTGTAAGTCCCGGTCTTCATCGTTATAGAGAGATAAAGTTGGTTGACGTCATGGCACGGCCTGCTCAGGCAACAACAACAGTAACGCTATCGGACCTCATTTTTTGGTCCCTTTTGAATGCTTTGCCTGCTCAAGAGAACATCATTTAGACTGTTGGTTTTGGCTATATTCTCTATATTCCCTAGGGTGTGCCACACTTTTCACAAACTCAAATGGCCGCCACCATTCAGTTTGTCTGCTGATGACTTCAATGACATGGTAATTGTTGCTGTTGCCGCATAGAGTACAGAGTGCATGGACTGTGTGTTTAATGACTGGAAAGGGACGAAAGTCCATCCACTGTGCTTTAGAGGAAATCGTTTAAATACGCCAATGGTGGCCGCCTCACCATGGCTCAACAAAGTGCATGTTAATGTTCGGCACTCGTTCAAAGTACAGAAATAATCAGGATATTGATTTTATTTTCATCTTCCATTCCCAGAGGGACTTAGCTTAGAAAGTGTTCAGTAGTTTGGCAGTTGATGTGTGTACGAGTACTTGGTGAGTGATCTAATATTTTAGGTTTGTTTTGATAAGGTAGATAGTCTGTACGATACAGGTACCGGTTTTGAAATTTTATGAAATATTGTTTTACCAGATAGTAGAGTGGATATCTTAATACCATCGACCATTCGAGTATACTTGCATCTGTGGTAAGGACTGGAATGTGATTGAAATGCATTTGGCTTTTTGCCAGATGAATTTCATGAATTTTGAAAAAAATCATCGAAAACAGATACCCGTATACCCTCAACATTCATACATGAGTCAGCATTGATAATTCCAACAATGCTGCACTTTTTAATGCAATAAGAGTGCCTACTACCTCAATCTGATCTGACCGATTGGTGGGCCACGATTCCATTAGTTTGCATGCTCGCTGTTGACGCTCTAATCGTATAAGGTCCCTGAGTATGTGCGTCGCCAATGTTGGGTCGTCTCTTCCGCTTAATAGTCATCAGAAGTGAATAGTAGCACTGCTAGTGATTATCCTTGCTCATCTTTAGAGGCTATGATCCGCATGCACACGCACCTATCGACGAGACTGAAGTCTCTATCAAGGAGGAGTTTTATTACCTCCTGGATGGAGCGTACGGAGTCTGTCCGGAGTATGATGTCAAAATTGTGCTCGGGGACTTCAATGTTAAATTGGTAAGCACAGAATCCACGAAACGATAAGAGACTATGGTTACCGACTAATCTCGTCGGCCATGTGTTAATCGATGCAAGGCACGCATCCAAAATCCTCATCGTGCACACATTCTGAGGTGCAAACGTTGACTCTGACCATTTTCTTGTTGCGGCTAAGAGCTCGACTGTTCCATTAGAAGAAATTGCGCACTGCCCGGAAGAAGAAATTCGACGTTGGACGGTTAAACACACCTAGAGTCGAAACCACCAGCCAGTAGTGTACCAGCCACGCCAGAGAAAGAGCCTGTGGTACGCTGATGAAATAAGAAAATACTGCAGCAGAAAACAAGAACAGCGAGGGGAACAGTATCACACCAGGAGAAGAGAGGAGAAGAAGATCTTGCCTCCCAGCTTAAGGAAATTGTAGAGTTCTGCAATCGAAACAACATCCGGAGGTTCTACAAGAAGGGCCAAGCAACTGGTGGCTGGCTTCAAGACCGAAACACAGGCTCTTCGAAACCGCGAAGGAAACCTGGTCATTGAAACACAGGGTTTAGTTGGTGTGCTTAAGCAGCATATCCAGCAGCTGCTAAATGAGCATCATGTAGAGAGGGCAAGAAGGGAACCCACATCCGCTCAATGAAGAACTCAGTTTTAGAAGAAGTCGGCTTAGCTATAAAAACCCTTAAGAACAACAAGGACGCAGGCTCTGCGGGCCTACCAGCTGAGCTCTTCAAATACGGTGGCGATCCTTTGGTAAGGCGTATACACCAAATCATCAACCAAGTACGGGTGGAAGAAAGCACGCTCGATGACTGGACTATCAGGCGATCCTATGTCTTGCTAGAACTATCGAGGCATATCCCTGCTTAATCTCTCATATCCAACTCACCACCTATTCATCGACATCAAAGCCGCATATGATAGTATTCATTACCAGATGGCCGAATTCGGGATCCCGGCAAAACTGATCCGGATGTGTCGTGTGACGCTGGAAAACACGCGCTACAATATGCAATTTAGAAGTAGCTCCTCCGAACTACTTCAAACATGCACCGGATTGTGGCAAGGAGATGCTCTATCATGTGACTTCTTCAATCTCTTTCTGGAGCAGGTAGTTCTCAAGGCAGGTGTCAACACGGAACGCACTATCTTCAACAGGTCCTTTCAGCTACTGGGATATTTGCGGACGATATTGACATCATCGATCGTTCCCAGCATGACGTGATAGAGGCTTTCACTGCTATCAACAAATAAACCAGCATCTGTCCACCGCCTAAGATGAAACGTCACTGTTGAAGCAACAATTTTGAGTAAAAGAGTTCACCTACCTCGGAGTAAACGCAAACTCCACAAATGACACCCTAGTGGAGATTCGACGAAGAATTACCCTAGGAAACCGTTGCTAGGGTTCAAAAGTCCTAACTCGAAGGACGAAAAGTACGCTTTACAAAGCCCTTATCCTGCTGTACGATAAGCAGGAAGGGAGAACTGATACTGTGCTCCTTCGAGGAATTTGTGTTCGACTACATCGGCTCGGCAACATCGAGCGAATGGACAATAATGCTCCAGCTAAGAGGATCTTCGATTCCCAGCCCACAGGTTCGAGACGTCAAGGTAGGCCGAACCTCTATTTTAAAGACCAAGCCATAGCGGATACCAGAGCGCTTGGTCTGGATAACTGGAAGCAGGGTGCTCGGGATCGCAGAGAATGGAAGACTGCAGTGTCTCAGGCAGAGACTCTTCCGGGGCCCGTTAAATAAGTAAGTAAGTAAGTACAGCAGACTAAAGTATAATAGAGTACAGCATCTTGCATGTCTGGGCATTTCCGGAGCCTTGCCCGGACTTGCCCCACACTTCTATATAAATAAAGTGGTGGGTTCCTAGTCAGGAGGGCATTGATGGGAATGAAAAGGCTGACGAACTGGCCAGAAAGGGCTCAGAAACTCCCTTTGCTTGATCTGAACCCTTCTGCTGCACTATTAATAGCTGGGATCAGTCGAGATGCATCTCATATTTAGAGAATAGCTCAGATCAATATACGTACCTGTTCCTGCAGTAATTAAGTACCACTGCCAGAAATCATGTGGGACAAATTGATTCCAATGAATCTGGGTACAAAGTTTCGCTCATGCTGGGCAGAATTTTCACTAGCCAAAGTCGAATTTCTCTGTCCCACTCCCTTCAGTGGAACCATAGAAATGAATCTCCGCCAGATATTATGTGTTTTATTTTTCCATGCTCATTTGTAGACAAGGCGTCGCGCGCGAAATAACTTTCATTTTACCGCCGCATTTCGTCCTGGAATGTCTGAAAATGAAAACAAAACAAATTTTACATCACTTTAAAAGTGTAAGCCTGACAAGTGCTTATCGCTAATTCCATCCAAATTAACCACTTTGTTTGACACTAATCAGGCAAGTTGATTAGTCACTTCCGGCAAGCGTCTAAGAGGATTGTCGTTTGTGCACAATTGGCTCAACTACTTAAATGGCCATGCGTCCCATTATGAGATACCGAAGCTCTTCTTCTCTGTAAGGACTACTTAATACATCAAGTACCTACCTGCGTTGTGCTCGTACTCATGCCCCATCGATTTATGTACAAGTAAAGTCTAACAATTGCTGAATTCTAGTTTCCATGGACAATATTGACGGTACTGCTCATTGGTAAAATTTTTCCCGCCTAAAGCTACTTCACATTAATATTCTTGTTGTCTAAAGTGAATAAAGCGGTCGCTTGGTGTGCTGGACGGTGGGGGGGTGGTGCAAATTCCTTCTGCCACCACCTAATACCTATGACATTGCCAAAGTTAATATAACGTTAGGGTAGATTATTGAACCGATTTGAGTCTTCCTCTCCACGGTGATTCTGAGGAGCTCTACACAAAGTGACAAACGCCATGTTCTTCTCCGCCAAAAATTGTGAGAGACTTTATTTTAATGTTTGACGAGGCTTTGCTGCCAGAAAGTTAGAGAGCTCTTGGAATAGCAATAGCAGCAGCAGCAGCAGTAGCAGTATCAGTATTTTGTGAAACTTCCGCTTTCAGTAGAAGGCACAAACAATTTGTGCAGTCGTGTGCGTTTTTGTTCGCTTCGAAAACAATTTTCCAAGTTAAAAAAAGGCGATGTCGTCGAGGCAGAGCATCTAAATTAATGAACTCGAATTGCCATTAGATACATTGAGAGCATAATCAAGAACATATGCATATGTCAGAAGCACGCATTAAAACATAAAACACTCCAGCGGGTGTAATAAATGGTTTCATGTGCGAGTGATGTTGTTTTTATGTTAAACACATATCGATGATGGAACATGGAGCAAGGAACATCAAACTTGGTAGCATACTCGTATTTATACCTTAAAGGCACATGTGGATGAGTACGGATATTTCGTGTGTAGCTGGTGTGCAGCGCCGGAGTAAGATTTGATTAAGTTTTAAATAGGTTCGTCTAAATTTGGATTTGTAATGTTCATGGATTCATGGATCCATGAAACCTTCTTCGACACAAGTTTGCTTAGGTGTGCCGTCTGGTTAGTAATATCTTTTCAGGTACATATGGGCTTTACGAAATACAGCGCGTATGTGTTGTCAAACTGAAAAGGAAGCTACTTACATATCCAAAAAAATCTCAATGTCTTCTGTCCCAACCTTAGGTGTGTTGAATAATTTTGAAAAGCAAAAACTCTGGTTGGCGTTGCGAAAGCCCGGCTATTATGTGCAACGACGTGACAGCACTTCAAGAAATTCTTAACAAGTCAATATGGAGTCGCTGCCACGTTGATCCATTTTTCCAGATCAAGCTCCGTTCCTTAGAGCGGAAGTTCGATCTACTCTGTCGCCTCGAGCCTGAGGGCTATAATTCGAAGCTGCTCTTTCCTGGATCATTATTTTCTTTTCGCTGCCTATAATCGAGCCAATGCGGTCGATGTGTTTTTGCTTTCTGGACTACATTCACATCTTGATACACTTATTTGGCAGTTCTCGACTTCATATAGTAGAGCTGGTAGAGTCAATGTTTTGTAGCTGATGCATTTCGTCCTCCGAGTTAGGAATTTTCCGGTTTCATAGGTTAAATCTTCGTGAAATCGGTATAGATTTTCCTTTCCATGGAATTTCTCGGTTTTTTGAGGAAAATCAGTGATAAATGCCTGCAGTACCAACATCCACCAGAACAATCCAGACATTCACAGAAGGTCTTACGGTTCAGGTCCTGAAAAACCCTTCTCTAATTCCATTTCCCTTGGTCCTGTAGTGACCTGGGGCTCTGACAAGTCTCAGTGAATTTACGCTTCCAACTGTGTTCAGTGAAGTCTTGCATTTTCGATCAAGCTTGGTTTTGGAACCATCCGTGAAGACCCGACTTCATTCCTTTACTGGTTCAGATTGAGGGAAAGTCGATTTGGTATTTTTTCCGCAGCAGGAGTTCTGGTATCCGGACGGCATGTCTATTCCGCCGAGAATGATGGGCTCAGATCTGCTGATGATCCACTGCGAATGAGTGTTTGATTTTCGCAAAAGATTGACACTGTCAACTCCTTTAAATTGATTGCACTTACGATAATTAACGTTCCAAAGTAACTCCTGATTGCATTTGGTCAATTTCCACTTTGCCATATTCATTCACTCATGCACGAAACCTTCATAAGAACCACTTGCAGCTAGTGGAAATGGAACCAGGTGATGAACATTTTTCACTTGTGCCGGTTCTCTGAAACATGACCAGGATTTAATACAAAATAAAGGATGTCACCTACAATATAGTACATAACACTTTGTTCCCAACCTTTACTTTTACGAGAATTATTTCATTTTCATTACACGAGCGTATCCAGGTATCCTTTTCATCTTTTATATTGGCTCCTTTGTCGCAGATTTTATTTAATTTTTCATCAACAAATATTTCCAGCGAAGGATAAAGATGAAATTGTGGACAATCACATTGTTGTTTTGCTTACGGCATGAACATTATGAAATTAAATTCTGCTTGGGATGCTTACAAAGTCGAAATTGATGTTGAGTTCATCTTTGGAACTTTGAATTCAAAAAATATGTAGTAACCCTTAAATTATCAGTCAATTAGCACAAAGTGTCTATAGTAATCAGACTACTCATATTGGTAGAATCATAACTTGCAACAACCCTAATTGGGTTGAAGGTCATGTCCTTCGGGTGGTCATGCAGCTGTTCTCCTTCTCCTTTCTTATTGTTTGAATGGCTTGCGCTTCTCTCCTTGGAGACTTGTTTCGTAACGAATACTTTACGGTCCTCCGGGCTATGGAGTGGATTAATGATTTTTCCAAGAGCATAACTTGGAAGCACGAGAAGGTAGATGACCACCACAACGTCAAACTCTGACATAGAAACGTAAGAAACCGGACTAAGGACCGATATGATTACTACGAAAGATTTGTGGATTTCTGACAAAACCTTTGGCCGAATTATTGCATTCACGCTCTGGGAAAATCTTGGAACTCCGATCCTAGCAAATACAGAGGTCAAGCTTCTTTGTAGAGAAGGTCCAATTTAGTGTGAAAACTGCCTGCTAAAATTATCCTGGATCAGATAGTGTCTTTGGATTCTTCCACATCGATCATAAGAACAACTTACGGATCGTCCTTGACAAATTTATGTGTATAATAAGAAGGAGTCTGGGAGGTCGGAAGTCAAAGAGAGTCAGTCTCTCTCTACTCAGAAATAGACCAACCTCTTGACTAAAGTCCATTTGTAGCCGAACATGTCTAAAGCAGACAGTCGCTAGGCATGATCTAACAGACAGTGCAGTTATATCATCTTCATATGATGTCCAAACTACTGAGAGCGTTAAGCAGTCAACATTGTATACTTGCCGCAGTTAGCATCCGCAATCATGGTCCCATTCACTAGCATTGTTCTTATACACAAAATCTCTTCAAAAGTTGTTCATCAATGTCGATGAAAATGCCAAGCAAGTGCTCCTTATCGAGTGGGCCTTTAATTCTGTTCACACTCAGTGTCGTTCAGGCTGTTTTCATTGACAGTCTTCAAAATTCGAAACATAAGAGAGGTGATAGCGTCATTCTTGTAGGTAAGCCGGCCTCGTTCCCTTTGTCATTTTGGGTTTTCTGGAAGGAGCATTTCACGGGATGTCCATATGAATACCAATTCACACATGTTCCGCTATTGATATAAGTCGAGTCTGATCTAAAACCTCTTGCTGATCTTAGGATCACAGCACCCAGTACTTATTGCTGTGATTTTAGATTTATACCACAGCCACCTCTTCGAGTTAGACTCGGACTAAATTTCGAGGGGCTGGTACCGTCATTTAAGTCCTGAACAGGACCTATAATCGGCAGCTTGTAACTGGTCAAATCGTAGCAACCTTCAGAGGTATTACTTTTTATTAGACAATTTCATTGACTGAAGAAGCCGTCTTAATTGAGCAAGGGCCCAGTCCTGTTCTAAACAGAAGCAAAAGATGCAGTTTCAATTTGGAGAGCTTGCTCGGATTCATTTGGTGTCACTTCCGTGTCAATCTGAACTTTTCTCTGTTGTCGCTGCATAAAGTCTTTTGTCTGACCTACCTACAATCTGTAGGCCTACATATGTGGTGGTCTCTCGATCATTCCAGCTCAAACTATCGAAGAGCAGTAGACGTTATCGGAATCGAAAAATCTACCAGCTCCTGGGTAGAAAGAAGAATTATCATCTCAGGATCCGCGATTGCGTCTCACGACAAGGCGGAAAAAGTGGTACCAATTCTTACAAAGGTATATGAATGCACATACATACACACTGTCTCATTGGCAAGCACACAAGAAGGCTTAGCGCTTTTACAAACCACTTCGGTAGTAGCTGCATGGACGAGGAAGAGGAGGAGACAATCCTCCACCTACTCTGTACATATCCAGAAGAAAGCTTCATCTTCTACAACGACCTAAACGATATAGGAAATATAGACGTTAACAGTCTCCTATACGTTATCCTCTCCTAAGGGAATCATAGATCCACGTGGCATCACAATGGGCCTAAGTGGATTGGTACTTCCAACAGTCACTCTTACCTACCCTATACACTGTTCGATGCGACCTTAATTTGGCCGGTAAAATCACATTCCGGAGGCCGATAGGTTTGTTGTCAAAAGGTTTCGGGAAAGGTTTTCAGTCCAGCAAAATCAATCTCTCCAATCTCCAACCTCTGCCCAATAACTGTTACACTTCATGCAAACCTCAATCAATCCAAATGTATAGTCTACGCCCCCTGTCTCACTAGCACAAGGTGTTACAAGTGTATATAAATTCACAAAGCCATCATTAAATAAAGAAGACAATCCGACTGCGATTTGTACAGGCCTGATCTTGTTTACATTTGACCTCTTCCGAACTCCCACCTCACTCAATATTGGTTGGTATAACGTAAAATTCGAAGAATACTTCCCCAATCCGCTGGTGTAAAGGTAAGATTTCTTGTGTTACCTGCAATTTACCACCTCACTCTCCTGGCAATCGTACACGACTTTTATGTGCTAATTGCGCTGAACCGCACCCATCATCTTCGAGACAATGCCCACACGTTACTTGCAGTCTAAAGAAATACTCAAAATTTAAACTCTGTCAAAAAATGCAGTATGGTTATTTGCAAAACAAATTTACAATGAATAAAATCCTTCGACAACTCCCTCTCCTTCTTACGCCTCATTATTGAACAGTCCATCGCAAGTAAAACCTACTCAAAGACACTAGCTAAATCTTCACCAATAGAAAAAATAAATTCATGTCTCGAGTCCAACTCAACTTCATCAGAACAGTTAGCAGCCTTCAATAAAACCCCTCTACTCTTACTCAAGCCTTACCAATGGAAAACACCCAAAACAAAAAACACTCACCATCAATAAACACAAAGCAATAAAAACGCTACTCTCAATTCTCTCTCTAACATCAAACCATCAAACCTCTCAAAGAAACTCCGAATCATCTTCAAATCACTCGAACACAACACTCACTTTTCACAGCTCCCTTTCATTTCAAATTCTTCTACAATGCCCCCAATAGGCACTAAACTACCTCAAACAAACGCACATTCCACATCTGCTCATATTCAACCACCTAACACAATTAAGCATATGTCCGCTATAGAAATAGACGATGATAACACATAAAAGCAACAATGACTCTCCCCGAACTGACTCTGCAGTCCCGGATTTGAATCGCTCAACAGTAAACTTATGCGCTTCAACATCTGCACTGCAGACTCATATCTCTAACACCCCAAATTTTGCCAACGCAGTTTTTTCACAATGTAACAAAATCATTGTTTAAGATCCTCCAATGGTCATTTCAATAACTATCATGAACTCCAACTTATCATTGATGAACTAAAGCCTCCTATTATTTAACTTCAAGAAACCCAACACTATATTTAATTCTCAACCACAACCACCCAAGCATTATTCACCTTACTTTCATAACTTGCCTTCGATTACCTCTTCGACTCAAGGTATAGGCCTTCTTATACACAAGTCCATACCTCATGGATTCAAAAGCATAAATTCCAGATTTCCAGCTATAGCCTTAGAAATAGAGCTTAAATTCAAAATAGCAATAATCTCAGTCTATATTCATTCAGATCAAACATTTAGTGCTTTAGACTTGGCTTCCAAACTCCAGTTATCGTCACTGGGGACTTTAATTCATGGAATCCATTATGGGGTTCACCTTCTCACAATAGCCGCAGTAGGATAGTAGAAGACTTCCTATATATCTCAAACCTTGTCCTCTTAAATGACGGGCAACCTACGCACTTCTCTACACATAGTACACTCACGCATATAGATTTCACTTATCCTCCTGGTCAAGGCTGCCTGATTTGCATGACAGTGATCACACTTCCCAATAGTGACTACATTGATATTCGAAACTCCGCAACTAAATACAAAATGCCCACCAAAATTTCAAACATATAGGGCTAACTGGGCCTTATTTCAGTCTGAAGTTTCAAACATTCCATCTGACAAGAACCCATCGCCAAACATAAACAAAGAAGCTGCCACTCTCTATCTATCTATCCCTTAAAGGTATTCCAAACCAAACAAACAAAAAAAGGTCCCTTGGTGGAATAAGGAGATTGCTTCATGCTTCCAAAAATTTTCAGAAAACATAAACCCCAATTCCAGCTCTAAAAAGCTCTGGGCTGATGTAAAGTCGTTAACAGGAAACTATAACAGCCTTATGGTCAAAACCATAAAGACTTCATCACAAACTTGGTCACTATATTCTGAGGACAACAACTTTTCCCCCGAATTCTTTAGTTCCAACTAAAGAGTGATCCAAAATATTGTCGATGTGTCTTGCATCACAACATGATCCATCTGTTTGATAGTTTGATGATCTTAGATTGCCACATAACAGCTATGGTTTCTCATTTCGTATAAAACTTCCTAAATGCCGGACCAACCCCAGAAACGAGCTTGACTCACACTTCTTGAATCTTGTCGACGAGTTCATAGAAGCGCAAAAAGGCACAAAAATCATCAATTACTTTCAAGCAGTTAGGACAACGATACGAATAAGGCGAGGTTTTTTTCAGCTACTGAATCTTACTTGCCGTCATCCAAGCGCTGAAGCATATAAAAGATGAAAAACGTAAAACTTCTAAGCCCGTCACCTTGAACAAGTACCTACTCACTCCTTCCCACCAATCCTTCAGTGTCATTTCCAAAAGACGAAGGTTTATTTGCATCAATTTTAGATGGAATGAATTCATACACTGGCCCGTGTATACATCTTTCCATCCTTTTGTAGAAAAGGAAAGAAGAGGAGAAACCAATAAATAAATAAGTAAAGTGGATTTACTCGAAAGCTAAAAAAGTCTTCCAACACCATCTCGATGGGATTTCCAATCCGTTGGCAGTGTTTTTTTATTCTTGCCCAACCCCATACTTGTCGCCTATTTCACATAATTTCAATCCGCGTGTCAATTGATTGGCTCTATATGAGCTTAGGCAAATTCTACTCGTGTACACCAAGAAGATCTGATCCTGGCCCTGGCCAAAATACTCGTACTCGTAGCTGAAAATAACTTTTAAGACAACAATCAATAGAGATACCCGCACACTACTCAACACTATGCCGGCGTTACAATGTTCAGTGTACAAAGTACGAGTACATTTGCGAGGCGCTCAAAGATACTAAACATAAATAGAGACGTATTTCAAGCTGAAAATCTCTGCGCACACATCGTATACAAATCCTTTTTCGTTTTTCGTTTTTTTTTTTTTTTCTATTTTACCCCCACAAAGTCATCAAAACAGAATAACCGAGACTACTGGTACAAATACTCTAGCGAAAAGGAGTGAATAAAAGGTCGAACAGTGCACCTTATCCCCTCTGTCACCTCAGTTAGAGAATCCTTAAACGTACACATTTAACGATTTGCAATGGTATCGTTGTGAAGAAAATAAATTTCAATATCGCCAGACACCTGAGCTACTCGTACCTTCCAGCATCCAAGTATATCTAACACCAAAAGGAAGCAAAATACTCATAGATGGAATGGAATAGGGAGTTTTATAATACATACAAATACACATATAACAGGCGATGGAACGATATAAAAGAAAAACCCTTTTACCTCCGTCATCTTCAACGTCGTCGTTGTCACCACTGCCGCCGCCATCACCACACCAGACCACACCAGACCACACCACACCACACCACACTACTGACTACATCTCACCAGCCAAACCCAATGAAATCCTTATTTAACGAACCTTTTTAGACTTCTTCCTGCTTATGGAACTTCCTAAGTGCTCGTTTCATGGGCACACCAATCGGTTTGAGTTAAAAGGGTGGCAGCAATAGGAAAGCAGCATTCGCGTAAATTGCTTTCTCTGAGGCTTGCAATATTTTTTTGAAAAACGTTTCCTTTCTGTTTTCATTCGTAGAAATGTCAGCAATGAAGCTACCAAGCGATTACTATGTCTGTAACAGTAATTACGCTTTCGATTGATTTTTTTTTGTTTTATGATTCTTTTTTTGTTGTTTGGTTTTTCTTTAAAGGGACGTTGATTTGATCAGGGGTAGGTAGACAAGTCGATTGAATGACTGAGGACCTATGAGACCCGTACGAATATCAGTCTACGAGGCAAATGGGAATACATCTCGGAAATGGGATCAAACATGTACGAATACGAATATGTACAACGAAGCTGGCAGGCAAACAAACAGACAGCCACACAGACATGCTGGCACACAAACAGTCAGACAAAATGTCATGTTTTGTCGCTGTCGCCATCGCCGCCGAAAGAGGATAGGTACCAGCATGAATCCTGAAAGCACACAATAATCTGTAATTGCTTTAAATCAATAGCCTGGGGCAAGTAATTCATTTATTTGTACTACACCGTATCCCTGTCTGTCTGTCATTCTTCATATTTTCATTCAACGAGAGATGTGTGAAGGCCTCCTAGCACATTCTCTCTCTCTCCATCCAACCACTATTTCAGTTCGTTTTCCTATGATCCGAGTCATCAAGAGGACTAGCTCTATACACATGTGTATGCCATCTAAGGTCACTTTCATCCTTAGATACATACGAGAGTAACTACACAACTTTGAAAGTCCAACGAGCGTGCCAGAATGCGAATGTTGACCACACGAAGTGTGTGAATGGACACCTGAGAATAAGCGACACTGTTTCTATAAGTAAAGTGGTAAAATAATTTAATTAAATATTTCTAATAAAATAGCATAATTTGCACAATGCTAAAACTTTGCGTGAAGCCGATTCTAAATTAAGTTCCGTTCCGCCTTACAATAGAAGGGATTTCTTATTCATAATCCCTTTTTGTAGCTTCCTTCCTATCTGATTGTCTGTAACTCTTAACTGTCTTTCGAATTTGTCGTCAGTTGGACTACCTACAATACATTGTTATCTGTTGCTCTATAGGAAATGATAATGTCCTATCTGGGAATCGTCGTTAGTTTTGCATCTTGAGAGATTTTACCTCTTTGTATCACAACCACAATGCGAACCAAGATGATGGGGTTTAATCGCATCATCACTTCTTCTCTTCTCTCGATGCCCCTTGGATAGCTTTGTTTGAAGTGTTTAACTGATTTAGTCATTCGGGAGAAACACTACGACGTACTGTGACTTCATTGATCCACAAATTCTATGACACCTTTGCGATATACTCGTACGATATTATAATTAGAAAGCAACAGTTTCGGTACCTTGTAGAGACAAACTCATACAATATAATTGGAATGTGCATGCTCAGCGATACATTACATCTGAAAATGAACTGAGACTAATTGATTTCGCAGAGTTGACAGCACATCGTCGTAGCGAGTCAGCGTTTCCCACAAAAGTCACATGGCGGTGCGACAAACCAAATTAATTACACAAATAGAGACGCTTTGAATATTTTAGACGCTCATACCGTCAGGGTTACCAAGATTGACTTGGAGCATCATCTATTGTAGTAAAGGGTGTCTCTTAAGTTACCATAGATATATGATAAGGATTGCTACCTTACATTTTACAGTATAAGGTAAAAAGGTAAAATGTACAAAATTAAAAAAAAAAACAACAACACACAAGAGCTTTCGGATTTAAAAGATGTGGTGGCGGATGAGCCTTTAATGGACCAATGGCAGTGCTCACATCCCCGAACTGGTTACCGCCTTCGGTCTAACCAAAGTTACAAAGCCGGGGCATCGAACTTCGGATCTGTACGTGGAATGTTAAGTCCCTTAATAGCCCACCTAGCCGACGCCCTGGACTGCTGCAAAACAGATGTTACCGCCATCCAAGAAATGCGACATTTGCCAAAATCAGGGTCTATTGGGATGCTGATTTGTTGTTGGAGACAGACTTAGTCAAGGAGTCTTGAGTTTCCGCATATTTAGGCTAAATTTGCAAACATTGACCTTCTGCGCACACGCAGCCAAAGAGGAGAAAGATGACAACACCAAAGATGGCTTTGACATTAAAATTGTCATTGCACCTTTGGTAGTACTGTCGGAAGATATAGTCTGCACATCACCACGTCCGATAACAGATTCAAGATAATCCTATTCAGGCTATAACTTTGAAACATTTAAGACCAATGTGCATCGGTACCTCTCTTTTCTTCCTCTCTAAGTTTCCTTATATTGTCATAGTTAGCACGCGGTTCACGCATCTCGATATTCATAAGGAAACTTGGAGATCTCCTGATCAATCAACTGTCAAGGCACTTCTCACTCCCACTCGGATCAAGCAAAGGCAATCTAATACTGTGAGGAAGTTTAACGTCGGACGGCTACAATCGCAAGAGATCGCCAAAATCTTTTCCGATTGGGTCTCTCCTGATCTCCTGATCAATCAACCGTCAACCAAATTGACCACATTGCGATCGACGCAAAGCACTCCTCCATCATTATTTAGGTCCGAACGTACCGAGGGGCCGACATCAACTCGTACCATTACCTTGTTGTAGCCAAGGTACACCTGCTAATATCCCAAACATCGCAGAAACGAGCTAATACTGTGAGAAGACTTGGTCGGTCGGCTACAATCGCAAGAGATCGCCAAATCCTTTTCCGAGCGAGTTTCTCTTAATCTGTTAAAGGTCCTATGCCGCCAGCACCAAGTATTAAAAATCAGTGGCATCGGGGGTTTCACTCATCCACCACAACGACGTTTGCTAGGACTAGAGCTGCTCACGTGCTTTACGAGTAGAAGAGGAGAGACGAACACCGGCTTCTCAGGAGGAATGCTACTCCAGAAATGAGATCCGCAAGTTTTACTAAAAAGTAAAAAATAAAAATGCCACAGACACAAGCCCCGAATCGAAGGGATCATATTCGTAATAGTAGAATTTGGAAAGAGCATTTCTCTAGACTGTACAACTTTCAAGATAACTTCCCTATTTGAAATGAGCGCTCCAAAGTTAATGGGAGTTCGAGGCGGCCGTGGTTTCAATTCAGCGCGCCTTCCGATATCGATATCACTTCAATATTGCGCCCTCGTATCCTGCCCCTGAACCGGAAATCAATTCCTTTATGGGTCACAATGTTTAAGGAAACTGAGAACATCGAAACAGTGATGGTTGCAGATGCCAAAAAAGGATTTAGACACAGGCGATGCGATTCTTTCACATCATTCTTGAAAGAATAGTGCAAAACTCACGCGTCAACACAACAGGCGTAATCTTTCAAAAGTCCGTCCAATTACTCGCATAGGCCAATGATATTGAGGCGTAATGGAAGGGTTTAACGGTCAATGAGGGCAAGACCAAGTAAATATATGCTGTCAACAAGAAAGGACACCTAACATCGATGTCTTGAGCAGAACGTAACGACTATCATTTTAAACAATGACAGCAGCGCTGAGATCAAACAAAGAATGACTCTCGCTAATCGCTGCTTCGTTGGCCTAGAAGAGCAGTTGACTAGCAAAGCCCTTTCTCGAACAACAAGAGTGACCATAAGACCCTAATAATCCCAGTCTATGGCGCAGAGGCATGACTGCTTTGAGAGGAAAATTTTTCGCTATAGCGACATCGACTCAGCCAGAAGAGGAAGGTCCAACGATTAAGTTCACTTGGTCATGTAGAGCAAACAATTTTCGGAACTCAGGTGACACACGCAATTGGAAGGGGACCTCATCCAAATTGGCGTGCGAAACTTGAGGCAGCCAGCTAAAGACCGAGCTGGTTGGAGACGATTGCTGGTTGGCTAGGGAAAAAGTGGTCGAGTAGCTCTAAAAGTGCACACACTGTATCCTCTGCTATGCAGATCCTGATGAGAATAAATACACGGGATAAACGATGGAAGGAACAAAATGGAACTATTACACACCAGCCTCCACTTCAGGACAATGCAAAGCATTCCGTCATTTTCGGCTGGCAGAGGGAAATAGAACCTTTGAGGAAGTTGCAGATCCTTGTTAAGACTTTGTAACGTTCTGCTTAATTCATCGTTACTATTCTTAGTTATCATTTGCAAGGTAGTCCCCGTAATCAAATGATTGCAGCCTTTGGCATGTTATTATTTTAGTTAATCATAAATTTCAAATCTTAAAACCGCGTCAAGTTCATTTGTGAGTGGCGATGCTAAATAAAAGAGCAGAGTTTTCGTATTGTAACTTGACAAATGGCACTGACATTCAAACAGACGCAAACGGACCCAAATCAAATCGAATGCGAGATGACTCAAAGCGCACATAACCTGTCCATTGTTCAACAAAGTAAAATCCATGGAACTGTAAATGCCATAAATCAATGCAACTCTACCATATCTGGGAATAGTATAGTACTCGTACTACTGAACCATAGTACGGATATCTAGAAGAGACAAAAACACATTCTTCAAATCAATAGGCTAAAGAAGAAAACAGCTTCCTCCCCGATTCGAAGGGACGAATTTATGCGCCCGATCATCTCATCTCAATCTCTGATAGTCTCTTCTTCTTTGCCATATTTGTGCACATAAATCGTGGCATACTGTTGTAGATTTCCACTCGTACATTGGTAGGATTTATTGCATTTGCATCTGAAAGAGACTTGAAAAATTCCCCCATACCGTACCACAAAATAGAATACTGAAACCATACCATACCACACCATACCATACCATGGTAGGAATGCCTTAGATGCTTCTGATTGTTTGAGATTACCCTTGAGGATGGCACAAGGGTACTACGAATATCCTGTAGACTACAATAGTTTTTATAGCGAATTTATGTATCATAAGTATACTCATACAACAACAACAGCAACAACAACAACAAAAATAAGGCAACATCAAATGAAAGGAAATGAGAAATTCGTTTATTTGAAATAATTAACAGAGTTCGAAATGTTGGAGTTGGAAAGCATTGTGACTTTTACATCAGTCGTAACACTTAGTCCTTAACACTTCCCTCATTAATCCATCTAATCTTATTCTTACATACATACTCGTAGAATGACAGTGACGAGAACAGAGTCTTTTCCCAACGAAGGAGTCGAAATTTCTTATCCGAATTTGATCAAACACAAGTGCACAGCTCGGTTGTCTTGTAATTCTTCTTCCATCAGTATGCCCACTGACACTTCCGTGCTCGATGGAAGGAGTTTCCTTGGATTATCTTTTATTTTCTGTACCTTCGTAATATTTTTATACACTCGGGAATTCGTCGTTCCAGTGATTCGAAATGAAAACCGTGTTGCGGATTAAAAGGGTCCTTTTGTCCTCGAGAACTACTCGTAAATCGGAGATCGAAGAATGCACGATGTACTACGAGTACGTACAACAAATGGAGCATTGCCGAACACCAAACAGTAACGAATAACGAATAACGAATATGGAATAACGAAGGACGAGAAAGAAGAAGGTACATATCCGTACTGTGAGTTTTAAAGTGTCTCAAGCAGTTGAAATATTCGTTGAGGAAGGCTAAGGGATGTGATGATAGGGCGATAGGGAGTAAAAGAAAATAAGATTTTCTTTCGCTGAAATACTTGTACGATGCATTCTGGCAGAATATGTACTCCCACCCCCATCACCATCCGGATGAAAACGTGAGGAAGAATATTAGTAAAAGCGGGCAACGGATGGTGTTACACTTTGACGGGTACCCATATACTCTCTACTCGTACGAGTATACTCGTAGTAGGGGGTGGCATGATAAATACTATACTCTCTATGTTGGACTATAGAACTTGAGCTGCATCTGATGATGACGGTGATTATGCTACAAGAAACACAAACACAGACAAGGTGGTGAGGTGATGTAAAAATTATTGAAGTGTATGTTATAGACGAAGTCTTTTGGAAAAAAGGAAATGAAAGTGAAGACGTGACGCAAGCATGGATGTCTTACAACAGCTGAAAATAATGGATAGCATCTAATACAGAATACGAGTACGAGTACGAGTACCTCTGACAAAGATAAGAGCAACTCTAAGGGCGGACTTATGACAGACAGATGAGCAGCGAATCGCAAGCCATACGTATGCACTTTGTAATCAAAATAATGGAGTAGGGGTCTTAATTCTGCTACAAATCCATACTTCTAACATACAATGCATACATGACACTATACGCGTAGGAGTAAGTACGTACATGTATAGTCATTCCAAACATATATCCATACCCACTCTTGCTTTCGATTTTGATCCTTATTCCCTTCGCATTGAGTTGCACTTTGTGTCACACACAGAGAATCCCCATCCCCATCCCCATCCTCATCATATTTTCCCAAAGGCAACTCCTCATATGCTATTCAATTCAATTTGACATTTATATTTCATTTTCATAATTTCTTCCTTTTCTTCCTCCCTTTTGCTCGTCTTGGGTGCTTGGTGCTTTTAGAAAGCGAACAAATGCCAAATTGCAGCCGAATCTTGATGCACAGTTAAGGAATTCGAATTGCTTTGACGTAAGATGCTTCCCTTTAAATTGATAATCCCGACTATTTTTATAATACATACGAGTAGGTATAAATATAGAGGTCTGACGTAGGGAAAGTTTATGTGGTCACATAAGTTTAACAGTGGTGAAACAGCAGGGATTCTCAATAAAGGAATTAGAATCCTGGAATCTCTAGATAATGCTGTTGGTGACAGTCTTTGTTTTATCATATGTACTCGTACCTGTAAGCCACCCCAATCGCGGGATGTAAAAAATGCAGCCACAATCGGTTGAATTCTTACACATATGTCTATAAAAGGACTGCCATAGGTTAGTTGGGGTTCAATAGTTGTTTAGAAGTCGCCCGAGCTGGCTGTGTGCAACCGCGGAATCACATTAAGGTGGTGGCAAATCGGTTGCATTGTAAAATAAATAAAATTAATAATCAAATTGATAAAAGGGGGAAACGAACGACAGCCGCTATAATACGGTGAGTTTACAGTGCATAGGTGCTTGTTCCTTTAATTTAATTTAACAATTTCGATAAACTTAAAACTAAAAGTAACCTTGCATTTCTGTATCCAAATGCCTGTTTTTTTGTTGTTTTTTTTGGTCGCGCTATACACCACCTTTCTGCCTTGGACAATCCTTTATCTTAATTTAATTCTTATTTTTCTAACATCGATTGTTTTCTACGCGTTTGATGACGACGACTTCTCTCAATCCCTGTGTCTGATCAAGTTCTAATTTGATTTTACGGTACCCTTGTCTCGTCTGTTTCGTTGCAGAGTTTTTGTTGTGTATGTGATCGGATTTGTTCTAGGTACGCCGTATGGTTTCATTGTCTCGTGTTCATCGTATGATTGTTGACAGCTGTATGTTACGTGGCGTGATCCTTTGTACTGTGTATACGGTTGGTTATCTTTGTTTGTTCTGTACTTCTATTTCGTTATGTGGTTTGTTTTGCATGGTCTGCAAAGCGTCGTACGTGTCGTCGTCGTCGTTCTGTTCTGTATGTTTTTGTGGCGAAGTGTGCGCGGTTTGACTCGATCCTATCTTCCATGAGTGAGTACTTTTGTCACCAACTACGGTCCATACCGCTTCCAAACTGCGTTCGCTTAATGGCTACCAGCTCGTTTAGTTGATAACTTGGCTCGGGTGCTCGTTTCTTGTCGAATGCCTTCTTATTCTCTCCTTGGATTTTGGCAATATTTTCAAGGACTTCCTCCCGCATCATTGTCCTTTCCACATCCAACTCATCTATCTGCTCTTCGTTCAGCGTTTCCTGAAAGTTCGGATACTCGGCAGTACGCATCTCGAGTCCTATAAGTATCCTGAATTGAAAAAACTTTGTGCTTCTGTGTGGCGTATTATTCAGTACTTGCTGAACACGATCAATGTGCTTGTACTAGTTTTTGGAATTATCGGCACAAGCTTTAAAGAGCATTGGCACGATTATCCTGTGGATGCTTTCCATTTGCCCGTTCCCTTGTGGTACTCCCGTCGCAATCAACAGGTGCTGCACGTTTACTTCCCTACAATACTCCTCCAATGCTGTGGATGTAAAGGCTGTCCCTCTGTCCGATATTATCCTTCGTGGGTTACCAAAAACAACAGACTGCCTTCTCAGCCGCTCTATAACCTCGCTTGTTCCAGTACTCCTTGTAGGGTATTTGGAGAACGCATCCACGACGACGAGTATATGATTATACCGACATGGTCTATGTGGTATGTCCCTAAAGGCCTATCTTCTTAATTGATGGGCTTCAAATAGCCTTCCTTCTTGCAAGGCTTCGACTCTGCGATGATACACTTAACGCATCCTCTGACGATGTTCGCTACCTTCGCAGCCAAACCGCAGCCAAAGTGTCCCTGCTGGTGCGCGGCGCTAATTATCTCCTGTTTCATTGCTGTAGGTATTACCATCAATCCATTTACCGGATCTTTGTAAAGTATTCCAGCCTTAATGAAAAAATCTTCGTACGCTTCCCCCCTCTCGAGGATTTTTCTCACTGCGCGCAATCGTCCCTTAACTGCGATGGGTTAATGGCTCCGCGATGACCAGACACGACACCCTGCTCAGAGCGGCCAAATGTCTCAGTTTCGTTCCTGATCGATGATCAATCTCATAGTCGAAGTCTTGAAGAAACATCGCCCACCTAGACACTCTTAAAGGACTGTCTTTCTTTTTCATCGTCAGGGCGAAAGCATTGCAATCGGTCACTACCTTAAACCTTAGTCCCATCACGTACACCCTCCACTTTTTCAAGACCTCTATAACTGCTAGCACCTCCTTTCTTTCTGCTCATATACTGCACAGGATGGTATTGTTAGTCGTTTACATTCTTTTGCAGAATGACTGCCCCATAGCCGTACATGCTGGCGTCTGTGTGGATCTCGGTTGGCGCCTAAGGATCGAACAACTTCAACACTGCACTGATTAACGCTTCTTTCAACTGTTCAAAGACTAACAGTTCTTCAATGTCCATTTTAAACTCAGCACCCTTGCGCGACAAGTGGTTTTGCGACCACTGCAAATCCTTCGATAAATCTCCGGAAATACAAAGTTAACCCCAAGAAGCGTTGGAGCGCCTTCTTATCCGCTGGTATCGGGAAATCTGCCCTAGTCTTTTCCGCTGACGGTTTCACCGTGCTGTTCTCTATGATGTACCCAAGAAATTCTATACGTCTTTTCGAAAACTGACACTTCTTCCAGGTGATTCGTAATCCGCGTTCCGCTGCTACCTTTAACGTGGTGTCTAACTTTCGCATGCCTTCTTCTTCATCCTTAGAGGGAATGATTATCTCGTCGACGTATACTATCACCGTGCCGTCCTGGATCAACTCTCAGCGCCTCGAAGATATATCTACAAAATACAGGTGGTGAGTTTGATATTCCAAAAGGCACATAAAGAAATTCAAATTGGCCCTGATGGGTGACAAACGATGTGTACATCCTAGAACTTGGTTCAATGGGTACCTGTAGGAAGCCATTTGCGCCCAGTAGTCTCTCGATTACATCGTCTATCAGCGCCATCGGGAAGTTGTCACGGATAATCTTTTCATTTAATTTCCGATAATCGCAGCATAGTCGTTTAAACGATCTAGGTCTCGCAACCATTCTCCCACCAGTTGCTCCACTATCCGCTGGTCCGCCTGCGACATCCGTCTAGGATTTTGGTAAATTGGTATCTCGTCGTTCAGCAATAATTTCATCACGACTCTGAACTTCTTGTTTCCCTTTGGAGTGTACCCATTCATTATTTTCCCCAGTCTCTCTTTCACTCTAGATTCCAGGTGACTTAGGTCCACGCTTGGCTCGCTCAAAAATTCTCCACCATCCGCCGACGAACATATCGCGCCGAATTCTTCTACAAACTCCGACACTCTCCGTTCGCGGTCATCTTCTTCCACCACTGGCCGTGCGACTACGGCTTCTCTTCGGCTTGACATCCCATGTCCACTCCTCCCTCTCACACTACTCCGGTCTGCAAGGCCTACACCCAATCTAACACCAACTATGTGTTCCGCACCTGCACTTCCGCTGCTAGCTCGTGCCTTCTCCGGCTGTTCAGCCTCCGCCTCAGCCTGCTTTTTCTTGAAGTGTGCGCCTTCTGTCGTGACTTCGACGTTGACGTCAGTTAAAATGTCATTCGCGATTACCGGTGCGTACTGCATGTCCCGTTCTTTGACTATATGAAACCTAATTCGTTTCGTAATTACCGAGCGTCACTACCCTGTTCTCGCCAATGCGTATCAAACTCTTTTTCTCCCGGCTTAAGTCTACATATTCTAACATCATCCAGATGTCATAGCGTAAAAGACTTATATCGCTACCTGTGTCAACCAATGCTGCCAAATCCTGACCCTTTACGGTGATGTCCTTGAAAACGCGGTTGGAGCTGGCTGCTAAATATACCTGAGCCTCTGGAATGTTGGCGTTGTTGCAGTATGGACGCGCCTTGTTTCACTCAGTCGCTGCTGTCTATTCTCTCCACACTCAAATGATGATCGATGTTTGTGTGGCGAAGTATCCAGTAGGGTTAGAGACCTTCTTATACATATTCCTTTGTTTCCCACTAGCTTTTCTTCTGCCACAGTGAGCAATTTATCAGATATGATCCATTCAAGTATTTAGTCGAGTGTGTCCAGTAGACATATGGTGGTTCTCCAGGTGGTTGGAGAGAACCAGTGCCTCTTTCAAGCACTTTACCATCGTTGTTGGAAACATGTCTGGTCTCTATTGAACGGCGGCTTTCACTGCCTTATTTGGGATGTCAGCCGATTTGTTGATGCCTATCTTCTGCTTAGTGTTGGAAGGTTTGTCTGGTGGCTTCTGTGCTGGTCTATGTGGGAATGGGTTCTCTACAATAGACTTTAGCAACAATAGACTCTGTAAATTAGATTTTGTTTCTTAACTCCCATAAATCCGCTTCCATATATCCTTCTTTCGCTCGGACTATCCTCGTATGTCAGTGATATCTGCTTTGTAGGCATCTGGGGCCTTTATTGATTATTCTGTGGAAATGGTTGTATCCTAAATTCAGTCACGCACAGTAAAAACACCCATAAATGCAGTACAAAATGCTTCAAGGATATTTTTACAATAATTTTGTGGCTGGTCATCAAACAACCACCACCACAACACCAAACTATCATGCTCGTATATGTATGAAGAGACATATTGCCTTGGTTGGATAGGTCTATGAACTAACTATAAATATGGGTCAGGGAGACTCTTTCAAGCTATTCTACCCTGTCATGAGCCTCAGTGTCAACTAACAAATAAGAAATGTAGCAGATTTAGTTGGTGCGATTTTTGCTCGAGAAAGGTTTAAAATTCTCATTGCAATTAAGTAGTCTAGATGTCGATTGGTTCATAACCTACCAACTATGTATGGGAAGGTTATCTCAAAGGTTATACGCAACAAGGCCTCCCACTGTCTTATAAGCGTAATTTCTATATTATGAGCGCAACAATGATAAACGGTCTCATGCACACCCTACGAGGGTTTTGCCACTATCAACGCCCAAAACATAGTAAGCACACGATGTATGTACGTAGAAGAGGGGGTGACTGGTTGACCAGGTTACAATTTGAATAATATTTAGCTGTGCAATCAACCAACAGCCTTCAAATGACACATGCACCACGTTGTCGGCTGTTAAACAGTGTTCTGAGAGACTCCTCTTCGATTGCTGACTGGATGATTGGATAGATCTTGCATACGTTTAAATATACAGCCTTGCTGGGAAGTATTGTAATGCTATTGTGTGATATTTTATCAAAGTTTGTAGAAAATGTATATACCCTCAACTTCCTGAAGAAAATAGATAACTACCGATCTCTGCTGTAAGGTCCTGGTTTCGAGAAGAGGTCACTTTATACAAATTTTTCAGTTTTTGTGTGAGATAGAAGGAAAGCCGCGAAATTTTTTAACCTATCCTCTCCTAGTTGTAGCAAATAGCTTTGGAGCTGATTTGGTTACTGAAAAGTTCTGAACGGATCATTGTCTTATCGTCGATAATTCGAGTCGATTCAAGTGTGTCCTGAAACCTGTGACTTGTGACTCAGACAAGACTTTTTATAAAGCATAAATGTATTATAGGTACGAGTACCTCTTTCCATTGAATGACCATTTCTTCAGACTTCAACTAACTTGCCACAAGTTTTAGCAGCAGGACTGTGTAAAAACAAAATCCAGTGAAGAGTTGGGATGTTAACCAGGCGGAGAGAATACGCCATTACAATCCAATGCAATGAAAGCATTCTCTCATTGCTGTTCCTTGTGGCCATCAGCGATGCACCTACAATTTAGGATCGACAGAAGGTCGATCATTACATCGGGTAACAGATCTTCATCTCATGGCTCAAAATCTAAAAGCTGAGGCAAACAAAATAGGCCAAAAATAATAGGGCAAAAGTCGCGCACCTAAAGTCTGGGGAAACAGTGTTCTTGGCACAGAGTCCCGCTCCAATGAAGACCCACCCAACACTGCTATATGAGAAGCACTAAACCGCCCAAGCAATAGTTCTTTGTGATGCTTAGGAATCACCAGAGAACGGGCTAAAAACCTTAGACACGAAGCAGAGTGTGGTAGTGGATTGGACACACCCTGAAGAATAAGAAAATCTCGCGGTTTACAAGGGTTAAGGACGAAGTTTTAATGTATAGCCTACCAGGGTTTTTCGAAAAAGGATTTTGAACACAACACACAAATTATGGGCAACACTGTCAGACCGCTGGCGCATTGAACCTCCAGAAGAAGACTTGAGCCCTTCGATCTTCTGTCCCTGGATATGAACATCCATCAAAAAAATTGTTTAAGACAAACAACATAGAGCGTTTACAGGCTATGCCGTGGTCCTTTTACTGAAGGACTGTAGAGTTGAGTTTGCCAGTTCATTTCGCAAGGACTAAATGACTTTAAATCTACCTCTGCCGAAGCGCTGTCCGATATATTTATGAAAGACCGAGGTTTGATTTTCCTTCATGGTGGAATGTGGTCGAGACTGATCGTCTAAATGCTATACTATCCAGCGTAGGTGCTCTGGACTTCGTTGTCTTGTTGTGCTGCCAAGAATTCAAGCACAGTGAAAAACATTGATTTTGTCTCTTTTCCCAGCCTCCTCAGAGTCTTTACCATCAACTGTTCAATCTTGAATCCCATATCATCGTTTCGGCCACGTTCTCTTGCATGGTGTTTCATCTTTGAGGCTATATTCAATACAGATCCGCCGCTTGCCTTGACTTGACCAGATTTTGTGTTCATGTTGTGCATATGCTTGCCCTATCCTATGCTTTCGTTTTAGGTGTCCTTTGAGGGTGTTAAAATATTTACTATCAGCTACTTTAGAATATCATTCGTAGCACTGTGTTCCTCAATATACAAAACGTGAATGAAGGGCTGTGTTTTCGACTAGATAAGGCATTCAAATGCGACGCCTAGAACAGTCTTTCGTGATGACATCTTTACGGGTTGCTTCCTCCTCCAGGATATCTAGGAGACCACAATGATCTGGGAAGAGCAATAATAAAAAAATTCTATAGTTACCGCAGCTTAGGTGTATGCTCTAACAAGTCATCTACTACTGCCACGAATGGCTCCACAAGTAGACCGCCCTTACAATCTAATCTAATTTAAATAAATGTACAAATGCGGTACAAATTATCCTTGAAAAGCTTGATGAGGGACTTGTGGATGCGGCCCAAAATTTACATGCATCTTATAAATTAAATATATTCCGTCCTGAATAAAATGTAATGTCAATCGACGGTGGGTCTATGGCTAAGAATACAATTACCGCAATGTCACTCAATACGAGTATACTCGTATGAACTTGTATGAGTATTTGAACGTATATCGGACTTCAAATGTCAAACCCACAGTCCACCGGGGATGACTGGAGAAGTCTTAAGAAAAGAAAAAAAATAATAAAAATAATAATGTCATAATAAACTACGTAAAGGTATATTTTTAGCAATGCTGTCGGTACATACAATTATTGGCCGATCGATTTGGCCACCTCACAACTCTCATGGAATATCCTGGTGAATGCCTAAGTTTTCAATTTACCTTCCAGCACTTGGGGACCCATTTTGCAAACCAGCATGTACGGTGTACATTTGAGTACAGTGTAATGTTTCGTTTTTTTTTTTTTGTTCACTCTCGCTGTCTTCCTGACTATTCTGTATCCTGAATGCCCTAAATGCTCTGAATATCCGGAGTACCTTTTTGACCCTCATCATAGAGTACATAGCAGAAATAGGAAACACGGACAGTAGGCGGTAGCGCCATCAGATATGAAACGTTCTCGTATCTTCACGAATGTTTAAAAAGGTTAGGGAACAGGTTAGATTTCTCCACTCCATCCTGATGTGAATGATAGACACGCAGCATATGTGTACGTACATATGCGAATACTAGACAGGCTGGGCTGGCAGTGTACTTTTGTAAACACTCATCTACAGGGATGTTGATGTCGACATTTTCGCCCAAATCCAAATTCGAGCCTTAAGCCCACTCTCCATTCTCAGTCCAAGCAAAACCCCTACAAACAGCATACCAGAGAGTTTTAGTGTAAAGGTTTAGTGTTTGCGGATAGTGGGTAGGGTAGGGTTGGTTTTCTCTCATTTACTTGGGCGGAAAGAATGAAATCAACTGCTTTCGTTCGATATTTGTATCTTTCTGTTTTTTTTTTTAATTAAGTGTAGTGAACCTAACCTGTCCAAGGTAGATACTTTGGTGACGGTAGACAAGACTTTATGTGCCGCACACTAAATTAGGAATGCAAGTCAAATAATTCAACAAAGTGGAAGGATAAAGGATTTTGTGTACATTTGAATCCAATTTAGAACCATGAACATAACAATATTGTCAGTGTCATGTATTTGCACCTCCAACAAAGATCAAAGTGGGATGGAAAAACCCTCACAAATGGTAGTATACGCTTTAAAGGTTACTTTCCGATGCTCTCCACGATGGTGTCACATTCAATTAAAGCAATGGTCAGAGCGAGGACGAGCTGCATGTGCCAGTGGATATGATATCTTGTTGCAATGTTCCTTGTTTCTTTGCATTGCCGTTCATTAACGCAAAATGAGGCTTCCTTACGTGTTTTCCATAAAATGGCAGGCTTAATTAAAATGTCAATTATTATCACGCATTTGCGGAAACATCAACGCTCTGACTGAACGGCAGTTCAGTGTTATGTCAAAAAGTGGGTCAAGGTAGTTCGGCTGCCATCAAAATATCTGAAAACTCTACAAAAGTATTCTTCAATGAGAAAACGAAAATTTCCAGATACAGGATTTTACTCTCGTTACATTTTCTGCCACCACCTCCAGTGTAAATGACGCGTGTAAGCCTTGAGAAAAGCAAATAAAGGTATGGGCGCTCGAAAAATAACTGCGAAATTCATAACTTGAATCGAAAAATAAATGAAAATAATTTTTTTACCGAAAAAGTTCCTTAAATATTCCAAGCCCTCTGCTGCATGAATTGTGAAGAAATATATACATATGTGTATGTATACAACGCTTAAAATATTTTCCTGTTGGAGCAGTTCTCTCAGGCAACAAACCATTCAATTGTATTCCTTGTGTGGAATTTGCCTTTTATTGGAATTTGTTTGTCATTCTGCAGCCTGATGCACTCAAGAGATAATCCTTTGCACTGATGAAAGCAGCAGTAAGGTATTTTCGTGGAAGAATATTCCACCGGACAGCGGACGCATAGGGTATAATTGGCTTTATAGGGGATCCATAGAATTCTACTAGGTGAGACACTGACCGAATGTGCATCGAGCCGTTTTTTCTGCTCTCTCAAAGTTGGTAGCTTACTTCTCTACCGCGCTTTTTCTCTTGCATTCGTTTCGCTTCGTTTCCCTTTCCATCGTACAAGTGTGTGACAAACTAACCTATAGTGTGAGTAAGTGATCCAATATGGCCTCAGGGACAAAAGTCCCTAATAAAAGACCAAAAAAAAAAGAATATTAACCCTCCAGTGACATTTAATTTTGACATTCCATCGCAATCCAATTCCAAAAACCCTAAATTTATATCACCAACTGACCCCAAACAACCTCTAACTTCCGTCTTAAAAAAAAGCCATCGATGCCATTAGCACATCTTATGAAAGTATTGCGGAGTTGAGAGACCAAGGCGTCACCAGACGTTTTTAAATTTAAAAAAATTATAAAAAGTGATGTCGCAGGCGTACAAAAAGACGTAGAAGTTCCCTCTGGTCTTGTACTACTCACCTTTGATCTCTTCCGCCCTCCTACATCTATAGATGTAGGTTGGTACAAGCTCAAGGTGGAAGAATATTACCCAAATCCGATGCGCTGCAAAAAATGCCAACTTCTCGGGCATACGATAAAAATGTATACTCGTAGTGAAACATGTGTTACATGCAATCTTATGTGCTAATTGTGCTGACAACGATCCAAGCCAAAGAAATTCTTAAAATAAAAACGATAAGAAAGTGTAGCATGGTCGAAGCCAAAAAACTTTACAGCGAACAGAATAATTTGATCACCCCACCATCCTTATCCTACTCTGCTGTTGCGAGAAATGGAACACAATCGTCTTCACAAAGCTCTTCAAACCTCTTGTCGACCCATTCCCTTCAACAATTTCATCTAATGTGACATGCTCTACCCAACATAAAACAAATAAATCCTCACCTAAATCAATGAATAATACACTAAAACCTAGCAGCACCCATCGTACACATCTCCCAATCTCAACCATTTCAAATCAAAACACTCCAAGTCTACCATTCTCTGCTTCGTTGGCTGCAACATCACCGAACTCACTATCAGCAGACATCTCTCGCTTATCAGGCACACAAACCTCTTCCAAAATCACCGAAATTCTTCAAATTTCCCTAAAACAAACTCAATTACATTCAATAACAATACTCGTACTTCAAATCAAGACTCAATAACTAATTCTATCCTAACATCTGTATCAACTTCACCAATGTCGATCGACCACACTAATAAGTATAACGAAAAAAGTGCCAGCTAATGAAGATCATGATGATGGCGACATCTAACAATAATATCGGATCCCAAAACAATGGCTGTGTTGTTCAGACGTTGAAACACTCAAACTCCACCAGGAATGGAGAACCATCTACGGCAAAAGTGCCAAATCAAACTTAAAAACCTTACACCCTTGGGCACTTCCTCAAAAATCCATAAACATCAGTTTATCAAAATATCCCAAAGTTACGACAACCAAGGAAAAATACACCCAACTATCCCTGGATCTTCTGAGCAGGTATCCCAAAAACCTCTGGAACATCCTTTACACCGACGGCTCCAAAAAGCCGTGAAGGAACCGGTTTCGCAATTGTCGACATAAACGATCAACTTTTTTCTGCTGTGAAACTCCCAACACACTTCTCCATCTTCTCTACATTCTCGAAGCAACAAAAATAGCGTTAACAACGAAAAGGCAAACCGTAATCTTCACTGATAGGCTTTCCATACTAACCGCTATAAAAAATATTAAAAATCGAACACCAAGGAGCAAAATTACAATTGATCTGGATCCCAGGACATGTTGGGATTAAAGGCAATGAATCAGCAGGATCGAGAAGTAAAATCCATTTCCATATGTCCCAATACAAATATAAGTATACATCGTCCTCTCAATGCAATGAACAGGTGCTTCCTACGTGTGAGACTTGGACATACCTGGATAACTAATAACCACTTATTAAAGAACGAACCGCCCGCTACCTGTCACATCTGCCAGACGAACACTACCATTTCCATCAAACACCTAACTTCCGAATGCAGCAAACTTAAACAACTTAAACAACTAACCTACTTTCAAATCCGTCAGCGGATAACTCTTTATACGGTGGAGCGCTCGTGGATTGCAGAGGTGAGTGCCCAGGAGCACACATTCCTACCACCCCGAACGCTTACTTGTATTATTTAGAACATCACTTTGAAAGACACATCAGTTTTAGACCCCAGCCGTAAGCCTTGGAGCCAGTGCTGTTAGTTTTAAGATTAACCTGTACATTTATGTTTATAGAAAGGTCCTTTGTGATGTCTTTAAGTGAAAAGAAAAACCTCAATTTGCATGTTTAAGATGATACTACTCCTTCTGCGAACGGATGCAGTGACATTAGTGCGGAGCCCGGGAAGACTCGGCAAGTACAACCTGCATCCTATAGCAGTATCAATTCAATCATTATCGAGGAAAAGATTTCAGCTTCTTCCCGTTCAATTCTCCAGAGAACTTAAAACCCAACAATATCTTAGCTCGCGTCAATCTTCAGAACTTGTTTAATACTGAACTACAATACGTACTCTATCATCATGTGAGGTGGGTGAGGCAGCAATTCGTAGCGTAATTCGACCAGTTTTGCTGTGGCGATTGCGAACGCATTTAATTATTATTGGCGATTAATTCAGCATTTAATCGGTCCAATAAATCAGCATAGTACTGCCCCATTATTGTCCTTCCTTTCTTCAAATAGTCGACGAAGTTGATGTCATGCGAATCCGAAAAAACGGCGACCATGACTTTTCACGCCGATGGCACCGTTTTCGTCTTCTTTGAAGCAGTTTCGCCAGGTGAAATCCACGGTTTTGATTGTTCTTTTATTTCTGGCGTGAAGTCACAAAACGCTATAGAAACTCTTTCGGATTGCGCTTAAACATGTCCAAACAATGCTCCAAAGTTGTCATGCGATTTCGTTTTTGCTCCACTGTTAGCAAACGCGGCACCCATCTCGCCGATACCTTTCTCATGCCCAATTGTTCGTGTAGGATATTTTGTATGTGTTCTGTTGGGAAAAAGTGAAACTGAAACTGCGGAAAATTGACTCTGAGCCCCTCCAGCGTGGTTTTGGTTTTGTGCGCTGGAGCAGAGTCCTGTTGAAAGATCCATCTGTATCAATATCCTTATTGGGCAAACCCTTCACAACACCCTCTAGCACATTTTGGAGGGATGTGACACCTGGTGGCACGGAACCCTTGGAACAACTTTTTTCGTTTCCTTCCTTTCTCATCCGTAAACAGAATATTTTCATGGCCATTGTCCGCGTGCCACTGCAAAAATCACTTGCATCTTTCCAGGCTAATTTTTTTTTAGTTGAGGAGTTAGAAGATAACCCGTGGACCGATGATAGGCTTTCATAGGCAGATCATCTCTAATCAGCCTTGACATGGATCTGGTTGATATATTCAATTTCTGGGACATGATCTCCTGATTCCGAAGGGGATTTCTTCGAATTCGATAACGCACTGCCTTTGCTACCCCATTCGTAGGGAAGACGCGCGGGCGACCACTTCCGAATAGGACGGAGAGATTTTCCTTCACTCAGTATAATTCACAGTATTTTTTTTTTCTGTGCTTGAAACTCTACAACAGCCAAATCTTCAACAGCCTTCACACGCTGAATTTTTCTGTCTCAATTCCAATTACACAAATGAAAAACTGACTTGCCATGGGCAGGATTCGAACCTGGACCCTCCGAGTGAGAAGCGATTGCTAGTACCACTACACCACGGCCACCCGAAACCGAAACCAAACTGACTAGTATTCTTCACTGATCAATGTATGTGTTCTGAAAAAAAGTGAACGATTCTATTCCCGCTAGAAGTTTTGAACGATAACCGCTTGAAATTGTGTAACAGAACTTATGGCAGGACTAGGTACACTGAAACTATTCGCAAATCTCTGATCGAGCCTGGGTGGTATAGAGGAATTTATTAGTCAATGGATAGTCTCTATATAATAAGAATTATTCAGTCACTCACACGCACACTTCCTGCAGAAATCTAACCTCCAATGGAGGGGGTTAATCAAGGATATTATGGGCGATTTACGGTAAGAGTAGAACAAAATACCTAGTAAACAGAATCCGCACATGGGGGAATAGGGGACATTGGCCAATTGGAGACAACCGGCGATGGAAAATTAGGGAGGAAAACAAGAGAGCTACCGATGTATAATACCGCGGTTGCGTGAACGAAAATGAGAAGGAAACTCTCTTCCATTTCCTCTATAAATGTTCATCACCATTCTCGGGTAAAGGGACACGAGATCAGATTCATAACTCCACAAGCACCGACTGTCCCACATCCTCAACCAGATCACACGAGTCGTGGTGACAAAAAGGCGTATTCTATTGCTACTTGGGTACATGTTGAACCGCCATCTCTACTTGCCAACTTCAAAAGTTATGTTCAAAACACTGAAGTGAAACAGAAAGCCGGCTTCTTACCCAAAACTGCCCACCAAACAACGGCTAGAAGTATTGCGGATTACAGCATACTTTAAAGCTTCTTAAACTGTCACATTGTGTGGAACGAATGAACCCCAACCCTCTAGCGTAAATAGTCTTCGATTCCAACCTTGACGGACAATGCAATATAGGCACCTTAACCAACTTATAGTGCCCAACTGGAGGAAGTTAGCCAGAGACCGCTCTAACTAAAGAGGTTTGTTGCTTGACATCCAGGCCAAGGTGACAATATGTCAGATCTTTATTCTTCTCGTGAAAATTACGGTAATTCCTCATTGGGGGAAAAAAAATAATTTGTTGCCTCCATTATCCTAAAAGACTTCCTCCTTCTTTCAAACAAGTATGTGCATAGTTGTCAATTTGCAAGCCTCTTATCTTTCTGCTCACTTCAATGTCTGGAGTTGAAGTATAGGGTGTTTCAGCAAGAGGCTTAGGATTCATTTCTTGAATTGTTGAGACATCTCGAACGCTGAAAGCCTACATTGAAGCGGCCATCTCCGAAATACGAGTACATAGATCTCCCCAAATTATTTGAAAGAGTGATTGGAAATTTCGAGAAAAGATTGAGGGTCTCTGCAAGCGGTCATTTGGAAGATATTGTATTCCATAAATAATCCCCATGTGTCTACTTTACAAAGCAATAAAGGTTTCAGAGATACGAGTATCTCAACAATCGTTCCTTTTATTCCACAAAAAAAAAAACAAAAAAAAAACCAAATCATAAACCTCTTGTTGAAACACCCTATACAACTGAAAATAACTTCATGGTAGAAGACAGGGCAATTTCGCCCAAGGTAACCATAGGCCTGCATGACAAAAAGGACAAAACAAAATTGAACTGTTTTCATTCGTGTGTTTGTATGTGAGAGTATGTTTGTATGGGAGAGAGTATGTTTGTTTTTTGTTCGAAAAAATAAGAGAAAAAGAGCAAAAGTGCTAAAAGGCTAATCACAACCGACACCCATGCAGATTCAAACGAGCACTATCGGAATATTTCCTCACCACCCACCCACCCGCCTATGCTGCGATAACTGACGTCCTCTGACGACAGAACATCAAAGAAGACCCTAATATCGAGGAAGATAACTCTATTCTGTTGTAAAATATTTTCCAGCAATTCTATGTCCTTTAGCCCCCCCCCAACTCCCACAAGCCACTCAATCTTGTCCGTATATATGTAAGTATGTCATAGCATACATACCATATCCTCATTCGTACGTAGCGGTACAGCACACCATCCTCTGTACAAGAATGAGAAGAACTATACTCTTCCGGCATGTGGTAGTGTAAGTTGTTTAATCCTGCCGAAGGCCAATCTATGTCGTCGACATTGTCCTAGGCGGAAGTTTTCTTCTTCGTCGTCCACGTAAAAAAAAAAAAAAAATTCAACCAAAACAGAGACAGAGAAAAAAAAGGCGCTGTTTCCTCGGCTTTAAATTCAGCCACGGGCACGGGGACGTTGATGTGGGTCGCCTTTCTTTCACTATATTCTAGACTTCGTCCCGTAGACCGGTATATCTCATACCCGTTTCGTACTGTTTCCTATCGTAGCGCTCGTCGTACCGTGTGTAGGTATGAAAATGACAAATTTTAATCAAGATACGACAAAAAAGGGACATGATTGGGTCATATGAGGGATGACAACGGTCTCCGGAAAAAATCAGTTTTGCCATGCTTGCTGATTTATTGATTGCTTTATGACACCTAGAGCGCGATGAATTTTAAAGCAGGCCTTCATGTTGTGTTGATGTTATTATGGTGGGGGAGGGCATTTTATAGGCACTACTAGTGTTGGGGATGGAGAACGTACTCGTACTCGTACTCGTACATTTGTCAGACATCGAAGGCAGGAAGGATGTAAATTATTTGAACGATACTACGCCCATTCTATTGATATAAAAAGCAAAAAAAAAAAAAACGAAAAAAATAGAGAGACTTTTGAACTTTAATGGAGGGTACTTGTTCCTGGGTAAGGTCTTGGCATGGTCTTGTATCGATGGCCGATTGGTGTGTTAAATGGTAAATGCGCCCAAGGGGATGGAGGCTCAACTCTTTTTCGAAGATTTCCATTCACTTTACTTTTCGGTTTTATTTTCTTCTAAACTTTTCCCTTTTGCCTTTTTCGTTTTGTTAGATATTCGGTGATGTGCGAGTAATGTGACATATCGACAGTTGGGAATTTATGTTTCTCAAAATAACACATTTGAGATGGTAAACGTGAATGAGTAGTCAAAATGGGGATTACAATTTTTTTTTTAATAAAATATTTCTTCAGCGGTGATGTTATCTCTTGGAACTCTAGCATTTGACTGTACATCCAATGGGTAGAATTCTTCATAACTTTCAAGTGATTGAAGGATCTGAAATCTGCTACATTTCTGTAAATCGAGACCGACCTGCCTTATTGTCTGAAATCTGTTATTCGTTGAATCTCCACTGGAGTGCTTTACGTGGTTTATGTAGATGCATATACACCGAGTAAACTCCTTAAATACTCTGAAGTTGCTGCCGTTAATAATGACGGACAGTGTGTCTGTTGTTACATACACGTACATAGTGTTTTTGTAGCTAGATTTTGTCAACTCATTTTGCCAAGGTTTAAGGTACCTTCCCTATGGTTTTAGGTCGCAGTGCCTCCGCAATGAGCAGTGACCCACCTCAACATTTCTGTTACTTGAGGAATTCCCAGTGTATAGCTGAAATGACGGAATAGAAATGAGAAGCGGGCTATTGGCACTATGCCAGTGTATTGACTGTTCGACTACAAAAACAAAAACTGTAACATACTGATGAGCCTAGAACTCTAAACAGACCATGTGCGACCGTGTCGGTTGTAAATAAGTAAAATATCCCACCATCAGCCAGAATAAACCATTCAACCTGGACGAACACAGACAATATTTCCATCCACACGACCAAGATGAAGTCAGAACAGGCATTTCCGAGTTGTTTGTAACAGCAGCTGGTGATGGGATACGGAGTGTTCATCAACGCATCTCCAAAATCTGAAGTAGCAAAGGAGTTGCAAAATAGACGTGACAAGTTGTTTAAGCCACAAAAAGAGAAGCCCAAAACTAAAGAAAAAACATCGGGATCTGCTTAAAATATCGTTAAAAACGCCAAGGCGAAAGTGATTGATTCCAGTGTTGAAAAGAAAGCATCGGAAAAACTTACATACACTGAAGCTACCAAGCTAAAGGCAAAAGATTCCGGAGATCCTGCTTCCCAAGTATTTTCCGTTATTCTCGCGCAGCTTGAGCAGCAAAACAAAATCAATGAACTTATTTTAGATAAGCTAAAGAAGTTTGAAAATAGGTTCAATAAAAAACGTCCTTCGCCTAAAAAATGAAAAGGGAAAAATTAAACGTACTCACCTGGAATGCAAACGGAATCTTAGAAAAACTTTATGAACTTGAGTTATTCCTAAGGAAAAACGACATTGACGTTTGTTTGATTTCCGAAACCCACTTGAAAAATGGGTCATCTGCAAAAATGAGAGGTTTTAAAGATTACTACGCGTATCACCCTTCGGGAAACGCGAGAGGCGGATCCTCTGTATACATTAAAGAGTCTCTTGAGCACAACGAAGATATAAAAGTAGAGCTCGAGTCTGTACAACTAATTGCGGTGCGCGTAAAATTGGTACGGAACTCCTTTACTATTTCAGCCATCTACTGTCCTCCACGATTTACGCCTTCAAAACATATATTTAAAAATATATTCAATTCTGTTGGATCGGCTTTTATGATTGGCGGTGATTTCAATGCCAAACACACTTTTTGGGGATCAAGATGTGTCTCCCAAAAGGGTAAAATACTCTATAAAGCATGTATGGAACACAATTGTGACTTCTATTCAACGGGCAAGCCGACTTATTGGCCAACAGATACAACGAAAATACCCGATCTTGTCGATTTCTTCGTAGTTAAAGGAACTCGTAACTCGGATATAAACGTTGATGAAAGCTTCGATCTTTCCTCCGATCATTCTCCAGTCATACTGACAATGAACGACACGTTTATTAAAAAACAAGGACCATTAAGACTAACTGGACGAAATACTAATTGGGAAGGATTCAGAAATGAGATTAATAATAACCTAGAACTAGACGTTTCACTTAAAGCAGCACTTGAACTCGAAATCGAAGTGGATTCTTTCGTTGAAATAGTCCAATGTGCTGCGTGGAACAATACACCTTGTCAACGAAAAAACACGGCTAAACGTAACTTAAACTACCCGCCTGAGGTAAAAGATATGATAAGAGAAAAAAGAAAAGCTCCCAAAAGATGGCAAACAACTCGAGCGCCGCAGGATAAAACACGCTTAAACAGGCTCTGTAATCTGCTCAAGGAAACTCTTAAAAGTTACAGAAATTCCGAAGTAAATACATATGTTCAAAACCTGACGGCAGGAAAAGAAACAAATTACTCGCTTTGGAAAGCTTTAAAATGCTTAAAAAGGCCCAAAATCCCCGCGCCACCAATCAAGGTCGGTAATAACGAATGGGCTAAGGGGGATAAGGAAAAAGCGGAGGTTTTTGCCGACTATCTTGAAGAAATTTTCAAGCCTTCCGACGGTCCAACACTGGTACCCGACACCAGTTCTTTAGAAATAGCATATAGTAATTTTGTAATGACAAATGCAACTCTTGCTGAAATTAAAACTGTAATAAGGAAATTAAAACCAAAGAAGGCTCCGGGGTATGACCTTATTACCGGAGAAGTTCTGAAAATGCTACCTCAAAAAGCACTTATAAAGCTCTTACACATTATTAACGCGGCTCTGAGGCTTGAATACGTGCCAAGTCAGTGGAAAGTTGCTGAAGTCATTATGGTACTAAAACCAGGAAAACCTCCAAACGATAAAAACATCATACAGACCCATTTCTCTTCTACCGATCCTGTCGAAAATCTTTGAGAGGATTTTGCTAAAACGTCTTCTCCCAATTATCGAAAACCAAAATCTTATTCCCAACCATCAATTTGGATTTCGGACTAAGCATTCAACAATTGATCAGGTGCATAGAATTACTGATGTAATTGAAAAATCCCTGAAAGAAAAAAAGATTTGTTCGAGCGTATTTCTTGACGTCTCACAAGCTTTTGACAAAGTATGGCATGAAGCTTTATAATATATTGACAAGCTATTTTGAAAATAGAATTTTTCGCGTTCGATACGGAAATGATGTTTCGAAATTTAAAGATATCCTAGCCGGAGTACCGCAGGGAAGCGTACTGGGCCCACTTTTGTACCTTTTATATACAAGAGATATACCACACGTCGAGGATACTGTTCTCGCTACTTTTGCTGACGACACCGCTATCTTAGCGGTTGGAGAATCAATAGAAGACTCAACGGCGAAACTTCAGACTGCTTTAAATAAAGTCTACGAGTGGACAAAGATCTGGCGAATTACCCTTAATGAGACAAAATCTGTACATGTTGACTTCACCTACAGAAAGATAAATCACTTGCCCATTTCTATAAACTCGGTGTGTATCCCCTTTGCAAACGAAGCTAAGTATTTGGGAATGACACTTGACGCGAAGCTTAAATCGAAAACGCATGTTAAAAAGAAACGAAAAGAACTAGAGGCCAAATACAAAGAAATGTACTGGCTACTTGGTAAATATTCCAAGCTAAGCTTAGAAAACAAGCTGCTTCTTTATAAGCAAGTGCTAAAGCCGGTGTGGACCTATGGTATACAACTCTGGGGTTGTACTAAGAAATCAAATATAAATATAATACAAACTTTTGAAAATAAAGTGCTACGACAATTTGTGCGTGCCCCATGGTTTATAAGAAATAATGACCTGCATCGAGACCACGGAGTTCCTTTCGTGGAAGATGAAGTCAGGAACTGCGCACGAAAACATAAAGTCCGGTTAAGCGGCCATATCAACAATACAGTCCTAGAAATCTTGGACGAACGAAACATACTACGCTGTCTTCAACGAACTAAACCGTTGGACCTTGCGCGATAAATTGAAACCGCATTAAGAAAGCGGAATATGTAGGGTCTTTCATTGGAAAGTGTCCTACCAATCGTGATTAACTTATGAAATAAAAACTGCTTGATAAGTTCTACTTAGTTGCGGTATTAAAATTACCGGCTGCTTCACAAGGGCCACTTGATGGACAACGCGTTGTCCCAACGTCCTAAAACCTGGTAAAAAAAAAAAAATCTCCAAAATCTGGATTGACGAAAGCAGAGCTAACGAATGGAACATTAGCATTGCTTTTCCGATCCCCTGAACTGCGCCAACTGCAGGGTAATAGGTCTCTTCGTCAAGTCTGACTAGTCTGACCAGCCCCTATCAATGTGGTTTTAGGCCAGTAAAGTCTACTTGGAAAAAATCCAGGAGTTCCAAATCGTACACACCACCTATTAATCGATTTTAAACTCACATATAACGACCTCTATAGAGACGAACTATACAAGCCTATGTCTAGCTCATTAGACTGTGCATTGTGACGACGGTGACATCGATGCCTAGGAAACACTTTTTTTCCGAAACCTCTTTTCGTTGTTTGACGCGTGTTGATTACGTTCCAAAAGAAATTTTTTCGATAAATCATGTCTGCGTGGCACCCTGGATTCCGACACTATCACCTCCACTTCTTGCGATAAAACCCTTATTGTCTGGAAACTGACCCGCGCTGAGGACAACTACAACGGTTTCCCACAGAAGCATTTGTATGAACACTCGTACTTTATCAGTGACGTTGCCATCCGATGGCAAATATGCACTGTCTGGCTCTTGGGTTAAGAGAGACGGCGTTTCTTCTTCTTTGCTGACAACCGTCAAATCGTTTCGGGCTCCCGGGACAAGATCATCAAGTTGTGGAACACTTGGTGGACACAGTGGCTGGGTGTCGTGCGTTCGTGTCTCTTCAAACCCCTCGAACCCAATTATTGTCACATGCGGTTGGAGTCGTACCGTCAAGGTCTGGAACTTAGCCAATTGCAAGTTGAAGAACAATCACCATGCTACTTGAATACTGTTACCGTTTCGCCCGATGCTCCTCCGGAGAACTTGTACACTTTGGAACAAAACGACATCATCAATGATTTGTGCTTCTTTCCGTGCACGGCTTATGGTCCATCCATCAAGATCTGGGATTTGGCATGCAAAAATACCGTCCAGGAACTTTGCCCGTGTATGGCAGGTGTCAGTCTCTGCTGACTAAGCAATCGATAGGAAGATTCCTTCTTTCATTCAAATAAAAAGACAAAACGTCACGATAGGGTAATAAAGGACTCTATCTAACTTAACCCCGAGAACGACACCAGCGTGTCGTCCCTGCTTCTTTGGGCTTAGAAGGCGATTGAGTATACACAAAGCCACTAATCATCCCAGAAAGCAGATGAAAATGCTCATGGGCGCTTCGATTGAAATGCTATTTGGGTAATTTTTCGTCTCGTTTACATCGATATAAGGGCTGTACAGCGATACCGACCACGTTGATCACCTTAAGCAAATTGACATCAGCGTTCGAAAAGTTTTCAACTCCAATTCAGAAGGGCAACGCAGTAGAGGACGACCTAATCTTACATTGCATTTTCGCTTAAAAAATTCTGGCTTGTTGGCATAGACCCAGAGACTGAATATAGCCCTAAAGATGATCTTCATCTACTTTTAATAGAGCCCACGACAGTTCGTGGTCAATATGGTCTCAGAACGGCCCAAGTTATTTCGCAAAATAGGGGGTGAACGCCGTCTTGGCGCAATATTCTTTTCACTTCAGGCATTTTGCTGTCTCAGTGTAGGACATATTGATTGAAAGAACACAAACGTTGTGAATCTATGACTATAACAAGATTGCCTTAAACTGAATAAGGTGTTTGTTGATGCCCAAACTGCACTAGCATCCGATTGTTTGTCAAGGGTGTACGAGTATCTAGAGTCGATGACATTTCTTCAGATGATCATACAACGTCGGACGTTGTCCTGTTCCGTGTTATACTCGTATTTTAATGATCCCTATTTGGTGGGGCAGTCTTCGAGGTCTTGTCATCTAGTGGCTACTGTACTCTGCACATTAGTTCATATACTCGTGTCCTATACATCCGAAGGAGTATTATCGAATAACTAAAGCTGTATAAGGACATATGTATATGGCATGTGCATAGGAACAGATACATATTCGTAGTTTCTACTTTACTGTATGGAACAGTATTTGTTCGTTGAAGTATTCGTACGATGTGGTGAAATTTTCTAAATACTCCTTCGAGAGAGAGAGATGAGCAGTGAAGGAGGAGGATTAATAGGAATGCTTTGTAATTGAAATGTTTAGCGTGCACTTGGTGGAATGTTTTAGTGTACCATGTACTTGTTTCAGTATTAGGTTCGCGATCTAATCAATAGAATGAGTTATTCATCATCAGGAATCAGATAGAGACTTAAACTGAATTTTCTGGTTCGAAGTAAATAACATACTCGTACTCTGTGGTGGAAAATGTTCAAGCTCGCGCTGCTGTTGTTACTCGTACTGCTGTTCCTGTTTCCCATCATCTGATGGGAAATATGTTTCTCGCTAAAATATTTTCCCAACTCAATGTGCATATGTACATATGTCCAGCTATTCATAGATATTCGTACTAAATAGTAATTGTATGGATAGTTAGTGTGAATATGGTTCAGAGTACTCGTACTCGTATGTATTGTACTCGTACGATACATATTTGTTGCAGAGTGCTGCTTGCATGAGTAGGATGTAATGCGAACTGACTTCATTAAATTCCACAGTAAACCACTGAAGAGGACGGTCAGATGGGGCATGGTGTAGGTAAGTAGATGGATCGGATCGCATTATTTTATTGCCAACTATTACCCTAGTCCATCGGTACGAGAGGGGTTTCCTTCTTCACCGTGTGTGAGTATACCATACATATGTATGTACTCGTATGTCCTCCTTCACTGGATATCTATTATTTGTTAGTTGTTCATTCTGTTTTTAAACTAAGTACAGTTAAGGACACACTTGGGGTAGATACTTGCCCCAGCAGTGGAACGAAGACCGACCGGATTCTGAAGTGCTTTTTGCCGGAAAAATTGGCCTGAATTATTATTGTTTCTATATACGAGTAGTAGTTGTTTGATTGTTTTTGGTTTCTTATTTTTTTTGCTCACATCTGTGGGTACTTGAGCCCACTTTGTAGAAATTCGCTTTTGTTGTCCCAGTGGTTGGGAAGAAGAAAATTGTTGATGATGCTAGACCAACCAGGGGATTAAATTATTTTTATGGAGTTTCGAGGCATAGCTGAATAATGGAAATATTTATTCAAGTAGCGGTATGGGTAGCGAATTTGCGATGAGAGTGTACCTGTGATCGTTTCTATAGAGCAGAGCAGCAGAGACTTTCGGACAGTTACTCGTAAGTTTGTTTTGTTTTTCTTTATCTAGGCTTGGTGGTGGTTGTCTGCTTGGAAGAGCGGAAGCATTGATGTGAAATTGTGAAACATCCCACAAAAGGCAAGCGAACAGTTAAAAGTTCGTTGAATAATCCTCATTCGCATAGCATCAGACGTGGATACTGTGATACATACGAGGAGTACTATGTGTTCGTATCCTATTGCTACGAGCGCATACTTATCTGTCTATCATACGTCTTTTCGGACACATGATTATGTACTTGCTCATATGTGTGCTCGTATCTATGTATAAGCATTCTGTAGATATTTATTTGTTGCCACATGTACGAGTAGGTTTGCGAAAAGCACGGATTTTTGTCAAACTATTTGTGGAGGGTTTTTATTGTCCTCTGGGGCCTTTGTTGCCTCCTGATTCAGTTTTATCATTACCCATTTCTCTCCCTTGGTTGGTCGTTTCAGTAAGCTGTGGCAGCAGTAGCAGCAGCCACAACAATGCTACTGCTGCTGCTATCTTATATTTATGTACATACATACGAGTATATACATACCTCTACAGTTAGTGATGATGATGCTAGTGCTTGGGTTGATATCCTACATTCGCATACATATCTACACTTATATTGTAGTTACACGTGTATCTATGGACGAGTATACTAGCGATGACAGTGTCGACGGCGATTTTGTTACCATCCATTCACCTAATATATGTACAAGTGTATAAAATACTTCTACGAGTTTATATGTACGACTATGTATCTATCATACATATCTAGTGTATGTACATTTGCAATTCGGAATTTATTTCAGTGATTGAGTACTAAAGGACTTGGTTAAGTTGGCGTGAACAGCAATGGGTGGTGTGCTGGCTTGTTGTTACGAATACGAGCAGAAGTACGACAAAGACTGAAGGGAGAATTTTCCGTTTGGCTTTGATTTTGAATTTTATCTTTTCTTTTTCGCTTTTTCTACTAGAGTACAAAAATGAGAATGTCTATTATTCTGAATGTCCTTACGACACATAAACTCCCAGATACATACAGACAGATAGATACTCGTATTTATATGAAGTGTGGCAATGATTACTTCGCGATTGTCATAGTAGTTTTCACTTGCGGCGGGAGGAATTGAAACAAAATGAAATTGGTTTCACTTATTCCCTTACACTGGTAGAAAAATTCCTTTTTAGTTTTATTTCACTTTGTTGTTTTTGCCCCATCATCTGGTATTCTTCTATCCGATGAAGGGAACGTATACAGCAACTTTGTGCAAATAGGACAAAGCTGGATAAATATGTATGTAGCACAAAAAAAAAATAAAAAAAAAATTGAATTGCATCTAAGTGGTTTCACTATAATCATTTTATCTAGATACGAGTAGATGTTTTACGGACGGTAATTAGGGCAAGTAAAGAACGAATGAATTCAATTGAATTCAATGGATAGGTGTGGGTAGAGTTGGTGAACTGAAATTTACCGAGAAAAGTCATCGCTTCTTTGGTGCTGTGAACTGCTGTGGTGCAACGACAAGATGTGCGACTATTTAGAAGGTGTTAGAACAGATTTGACGTTTTGCCTGATCTACTGCTATTTAAAACTGGTTTCCATTATCTGTTGCACCCTATCTGTTTGAATGGCAGTTCCTGTTGTGATTCCGGATGAAAATATTTTCTCTATTCATATGTATGACTGACTGTCAGGGGAAATACCTACATAGTAGAATAAATGAGTTCCACAGCGGGAAACCCAGCCCTTCCTGAAACACTCTCTGTAGCCGGAAATCCAAGCTCCATCTGATATGTCAGTGAATCACTGACTGATGAAAAACGTAAAAGCATTGCAGCCATTTCCTTGATTCCCTTTAGAAGGGAAACAAAACAATGGCCAAGCTCCACTCAACACAAACTTCAAGTCTAACGCTGTTGACAACCCTACCGAGGGTGTTGTGGTTGTTCACCTGTCTATACTGTGTAGGTTACGAGGTTTTTGAAATAAGACTGCTTTAAATTTCTTAGAACAGGGCCTCAGCAAACATGCATTTCCAGCAGCTGCGTTCAGTTACATACTCGTACCTACACGAAGTTGGCTTAGGTATTCTTCCACTTGTGTGCGTTACCTATGATGAGATTGTCCTTTACTTGGAGTCGAGTTATCCGAGTTCTTCTTACAGTTCGCTGTTGAAACGACTCCTACATTGTTCGCCGATGTGCATCAAAAATTACCCGAATAACTGTTCACTCGAAGCGCCCGTGAGCATTTTAATCCGCTTTCGTTAATGTCCAAGCCATAATCATCCGATTAGTGGCTTGTGTATACTCAATTGCATTCTAAGCCCAAAGAAGCAGCGATTATCAAGATTGATTCTGTGCATGATTTTCATGTTGGTGTCGTTTTCGGTGTTGATAGCTTGGCTGAGGTAGATAGAGTCCTTTAAGTTGTAGCTGCCTATCGTGAGGTTTTGTCCTAGGCATCGATGTTGTTGATCGTTGGCCGCTAAAGCCATGTTTGAGGCTTCTGCTTCAATAGTCGCGAACGTTCTATTCACAGTTCGTTGTGTTCTTCCCATTATGTCAATGGAAGATTGAACTTCCGAGTTTTGCACAATTATTTCAAGAACCATGTTGAAAGAATCGCTTGGCAACGTACCGCCTTGTCTCTTTATCTCGGCTCTATAATTGACGGCCTTGACGGAGTAGCGTGCATTCTCCGTTGTCATCAGCCTAATGAGCTAAACATGGACTTGTATAGCTCGTCTCTATGGAGGCCGTCATTATGTGAGTTTGACATCGATGAATATCTGGAACTGATCAGACTTGACGAAATGTGAAGTTGTTTGGAGATGCATTGATGAACACTTCGTATCCAATCACCAGCTGCTGTTTCAAACAACTCGACAGTTAAGCTTGGAAATGCCTGTTCTGACTTCATCTTGGTCGGGTGGACGGAAATTTTTTTTTTATTTTTATAATGAGGTACCGATGTACATTGTTTTTAAATGTTTGCAAGTTATAACGACCAGGAAATACAGAGATCGGCAGGGCATTCCATAAGCGAGTTGTACGGCTTAGGAACGAATCACGATATTTTAGAGTACGTCCGGAAATGGGTTTGATGGTATACATAGCGAGACGGGTGTTACGGTTGAAAGTTTGAATGGGCGGAATGCTACTGGCGATTTCAGTGGAGCACTGGTGGTGGAAATAGCGATAAAACAAAGTGAGACACGGGACATTTCGTCGGTGTTCGAGGGTGTCCAATGATTGAGTTTTATCGCACGGTTTTGAATCCTATCTAGCAGGTGCAGAGATGTTTTAGGAGCACCTGACCAGATGTGGGCGTTGTACTCCAGTTTTGGACGGATGAATGCCTTATATATTGAGGCCAGATCAGAGGGGGTAAAATATTTCTTACATCGCTTAAGGAAACCTAGACATTTGGCAACATTTTTGGCGACATCAAATATGTGGTCATTCCAACGTAAGTTGTCATTGACACACACACCGAGAATGGAAAGTTTTCCGGTTTCGACGAAGCAAGTGCCATTCATGGATAATGGCTGGGTGTTTAACGACAGCAGACAGCATTGTGTTTTGGAAGCATTAAATTCCACTCTGTTGATAGTTCCCCAATTGGTTATGCTGTTGATATCGGAATGCTGCCGTTCTCGTTCTATAGCCGAAGAGCAGGGCCGTGAGTCCGGGAACGATTATGAAAAGCAGAGAGTACTGTCATCAGCAAAGGAATATATTGGATTAGAAGTAGCAGACAAGAGATCATTATTGAAAATTAAAAAGAGTGTCGGTGACAGAACAGAGCCCTGGGGCACACCAGCATTTATTTTGTGAATATCAAACTTGAAACAGTCCAAAACAACTTGAATTGAACGTTCCAAAAGGTAATTTCTAATCCATTGAAGAAGAGAGTCGTCGATCCCAAATGCACGCATTTTCGACAAAAGAGCCTGATGACAAACTCTGTCAAATTCCTTAGAAATATCAAGTGCAACTATGTTGCTTTCGCCAGATTGATATACTCTTTGGGTCCATTTATCGGTGAGACATGCCATCAAATCACCAGTGGACATGTTGCTACGAAAAGCCGGTCATTGAGAAGTTTTCGTGTTTCGAGATATTTCATAAGCTGACGATTTATCAGCGTTTCCATGATCTTGGAAAGAAGGGACGTAAGTTCAATGGGTCTGTAGGAGGAGAGAGAAGATGATTCGCCTTTTTTAGGGACGGGCTGGACAAATGCTGTTTTCCATCTGCTCGGGAGAGGCCTAAAGAGTAGGATTGATGAAAAAGCTTACGCAGTGAAGAAGGGCAAACATACCATCTTGACCAGCGGATTTATGTTAGTTGAGATTTTTAAGTACTCTTGCTACTACTAGAGTGCGAAAGTAGATTCGTCCCATTGAAGATTTGACGCACTCAAGCACAATCTGGGAGTGCTGAGGTGGCCGCAAAGTGTGCAGCAAGTAGATTGGCCTTGTCCAAAGAGCTGACAGCTGGAATGTCATTGTAAATGAGCGTTGGGATGGAGGATGAGGCGGAATTTCTAATGTTTTTGACGAACGACCAAAAATTGTTACTGCCTTTGGAACATTGCAGTATTTTTTGCCTCAGTTTTTGGTCGTATTGGAATTTCACACGCTTAAGAAAGGCGTTGCAGTCATTTCTGGCTCGTTTGAACTTTTTTCGGTTTTCCTCTGTCGGGTTGGTCTTGTTACAGCTCGAGTCGTACCATGCTTTTTCCCTTAGTTTGATACTCTTCATCCGATGAGGAATAAAGGATCTCATTCCAAAGAGAATGGTGTCAGTGATCATATCAGCAGCGTCATCCACGTCGTTATCGAGGAAGCATAACGACCAGTTAAAATTCCTAAAGAAGCTGTTAAAACCGCTCCAGTTGGCTTTCTCGTATTGCTATACGGTTCTTTTAGGGATTTTTGCTCTAACTGTGTGGTCGGTGTACGAGAAATTACCTGATATGACACAATGGTCCGACGAGCCTAGAGGGGAGAGCACATCAATGGTGTACTTATCAGGGTAAGAAGTTAAAAACAAGTCCAGGGTGTTGGCGGTATGACTATCAACGTCTGGTATTCGCGTGGGCTCATTTACAAGCTGCGTTAGGTTGTTTTCCGCAGCGAAGATCTCAACACACCGTCCTTCGGGTGTCCAGAATTGTGTATATTGAAGTCGCCCGCAATAACGATTTCAGTATGAGGATACAGGGATACAATTCTTTGAATGGAGTCAGACAGCGCATCAAACTCGTTAAAAGTTGAATTGCTGTCCAGTTTGGGGCTTCTATAAATAAAGCAGTAGTGGATAATTTGCTTACGGAGATGGAATTTTAACCACATGAAGTTGAATTCCGGATTGGAACAGGGACTAGACTGTGGTGGAGTTTGGTAAGCTACATCACTACGCACGTAAATGGCGAGACCGCGGTGAGAGAAGAATAATAGCACTAGTTCGTAGCCAGGTATCTTCAGATCAGAATGATCTGAGAGGTGTGGGCGGGGATCTACCTGTGTTTCACTAAGTGCCAAAACAGCTGGTCTGTACTTACAGACGTGGACGTACGCAGAAAAGTGATTACTTCTTAGCCCGCGTATATTGGCTACGTCCACTCTGAATTCCCTAGTCATAATCTACAAAAAACACAAATACCGACGATGCTAAGCAAGGCTGCGCTTCATCCAGTTTGAATGGTTCATTCTGTCTGACCATGGAATGTTGTTCGTCTTCAACGGAGTGTATATTCTTTTCAGTGGTTCAGTAATGAGGTTTCTTTCTTCATCCTTGTAGATTTTCCTTCGGCCTTTACAGCTTCAGCATGTTTGTCTTATTTCTGCGAAGCCTACCTATATTGTTTTGAAAATTTTAAAAATATCATTCTTTGTGGTAAACAATTGGGGCAAAAGTTCTACGAAATGCATAGTCCTGATGCTTGAAAAGCCATAAATACGAGTATATAAGTAGTTTGGTCCCAGGGTTCTTCAATCAGATCATTTCCACTGGTTTTCTCCTTTAAAGTGCTGTCGCACATTTTGTAAAATTTGATATTAATGTAACAGCTGACGATGTCAGTATTTCATTCTCAACTTTTCTAAATAAGTCCACGGAAACAAGAGCATTTTACACCAATATATATATGTACATCTAACTTGATTAAAAGTTCATTTTAGTAACCATATGTGTACGTACATAAGTATGTAAGCATCAGCGAACTACTGATAGTGTGCACAACAAATTACGAAAAGGGCAACACTTTTGAACAATAAATTAATTAAGCCAATAAATATTAAATTAAGCGCACATATAAAAGTAGTTCACCATCGTATATTTCACAACACAGCATCACAAAGGATTCTCGGTCTTACCTTCCATTCGTTTTCACCCTCAATCTGTTACAGAATCTGTGCATAGTTCGAAGAACAAAAAGTGCCACAAAAGGACAACTATCGCAAGCAACATTAAATGGAAGTTACAATTAACAAGGCCCTTCTAACACACTGCCATGATACACAATAAATGAGAAAAGCCAACGACATCACGTTGATTGCCTCCATTAAAGTCAATGCAGGACTAACATCGTCCTTAAGCTGCCTTCGCCAATAGCCTCTCCGCCCATTCTTAGTGGTTCGGTTCTGCTGCTGGTGTTTCTGGTTTTTGTCCTGGGACATCACTTGACTATATATGTATGTACGAGTATTATACAATACAACGGAGCGCAGAAGACCACCTCAAAATTAAATCTTCACTTCGGTTCGAAGGAGCATATGTATTGTACAAACATACGAGTATTTGGAGGGTACCAGCTACGACTACAATACACATTCGTACTTCGGATCACAGTACGGATCCTTTTGAACATTTTAGAAATTGAATTAATAATGAGAAAGAAAACAGGATTGAAGAAAACAAAACGAGCAAAAACCAAAAAGAAAAAGCACAGTAAACAGGATAAAATGATGAGCGACAAAAGTAGTAAACGAGTTGGAACCACCTTCATTCCCTAGTCGGTTACGGTTACCCACATTAAGTTTCATTTTCTCACACACCATGCTATGATATGCTTCAATATAAATAAAAATGTCCTTTTGCAAGAGGTGCCTGTTTAGGTGTGTGTGTGTGTGTGTCTATACACAAAACTATTGGGATTGTATTACTCACAATCATACACGGTAGAGCGTGTATAAAGTATCGAACGAATTACAGTCAATGAGATGATAATGTCTTCGCAAAGGCTTTTGGTTAGCAGGTATTCGAAATCGCATTCATTAGTTGATTGCTTGAGGCAATTTAGGATGAAAAGTTCTTTATAATTGGGATTAGCTTCTTACCAATACTCGCTGCCAATGCCTACATGACTGAGAATGGATTGAAGATAGTCTCAAGATCATTTAAGAAACGAGCACCTCTTCAACCTTGGCCAGGACAGATTTGCAGTATCTCTTAATTTCTTCGTAGATTATCAACTCTTTCTCATGCAGAGAGCAATGCTGCTCTTTATCTGAGTGGGGAATGAGGCCAAAAGGTTAACAACAGAAGCGAACCGACAACACGGATCAGCATGTTATGAATATTCATTACTCTGAAATGCACCTCATGTCGAACAATAGCCTCCTCCCTATGATGACTTCGAAGTCAGAGGACGAGATCTGGCAATCAAAACCAAACAGCAGCACAAACTACAACCACAAAAACACTGAAATATTATAACAATAGTAGCAACAACAGCAGCAACAACAGCACCAAAAGTCTGCTTACCATCAACCTCACTTCAGGACCGATGAATGATAAATTCTCTTTATCATCCAACGAAAGGACTGCTAGGACTACACAATCAAACAAATGTCTTCTCCATTTTCAAGTCTTCGAATGCAACTGAGGCATGCACTCGTATTAACACGGCATCATCAGTAGAAGTAAATTTAAAATAAAAACGGCAACAACAATGCTTCCGGAAGAGGTGTGTAAGCAAGAATTCTCAGCAGAAGATACCTCTCTCCTACAAAACAGCATTACTGTCGAGAGATGTCCTGAACAAAATATGCCTCCAGCCGAATATTATGTCCCGTTTACAACTGAGACAAATGGAATCCGTCTCGTCTGCATAACAACTATGTGAACAACATCAAAGTTGAACCATCACTCTTGACTCCGGAGATCTCCAGTTCCACATTCTTTGGATCATGGACCACTAAAGTGGTGATTCCCAACAAACAAGCAGCTATCCCATCTACGTGAATTGTACATGTCCCTGCGATACAGAATGTCTCATCAAGCAAGAATCTCCATTTGTCCAACAAAATAAATCTTTATCGTCTCAAGAAGTGGTCCTGAACTCTAATTCCGATATAGAGGACACCATTGATGTCATGGATAACGCTGAAGAACTCACACAATGTGCTATTGATGAGATATTTCATCTCGAAATTTCAACCAGACAGCTCCCAAAGAGAAGAGGATCGCATCTAAATGTACCAACAGACATCAAGATGTCCAGAGCAGTAGTCACCATAAAGAAATTTGACAACTTCTGCTTCAAATGGGCCGTCATTGCATCGATTGCAAACAAAACTTGCTCCAACTTACAACGAATAAGCATCTACGAGATCAAGGACATCACGCAAGACAAAATTCGCACCTCCGGTATGATTCTGGACTTTTCTGGACTAGATTTTCCAGTCAATTTTTGGGATAAAAAGATAAGCCTGAATGTGTTTGGTTTTGAGGTGCTGGAAGATGAGAAAACCAAGATTGTAGGACCGCTTTATCGGACAAAAAAGAGGAGGCCGTGCCAGATATAGTACATCAATCTATTGTACTTTGAGAATGAAGAGAATGGCGTTTGCCACTATGCTTGCATTAGAAATATGTCTAGATTGCTACGGAAGCAGATATCAAAGGGCCACGTGCGGGTGTTCGCCAATGAAGATAGCCTAGACAGACATAGGTGCAAAGTATTCCTTGTGTTCATGCAGAGCACTTTTTTTGTGCCGTGAATGTATCAGTTTTATTGCGTTGTGTTGTAATTTGTTTGTAGGAAGCGATTTATTAGGAAACTCCTGATCAAAGACATTTTCTCTCTCCCAGAACTTAAGTAACAATTTATCATTTATTAATTTATTAACCCTTCACACGTCCTAATTATAAGCAAGCGATTCCATTCATTTCTATAATCCATAAAAGTAAAAAGTCACTTAGACAGGTTACGTGGAAGAAACTAATTCTCACTCAAGAAGTCTTCATAAAGGCCTTTGCGTTCGTCAAGTGTTCCACAAGGCAGTCACCTTGGTCCAATAATTTTCATTTTGACAAGCAAGAATATTTTTTTACATTTTTATTATGAAGAACTACCACATATCTGTCAATGCCGATGGTATGAAAATCTATAGACAACTTTCCAATAATCTTAGTAGGTTCTCAATATGGTGCAACAACAACATCCGGCCATCGCATACCCTCAGAAACGATTAACACTTTCCAACTGGAACTGATATGTATGCATCAGACTATAGCTATAGCTAAAGTCACTTTAATGCAGGACTTGGACGTTATTTGTGGTACGGAACTTACTCGGGTTTGTTCACCTTTACATCACCTTTGTTCGGTAACGTCTCAAATATATTCAACGCAGCTTTCTACGACTCGGTCTGCACGGACTACATTCTGCCCAGTTTGCTGATCGACTTAAACTGCTCCTCCTACATTCAGCTTGTCCTGAATACGACGTGTCATGACAATTTTACCTAATTTCAACAAAGAAATAGTAAAGGAGGATAGCTGTTTCTATCTATCTTCTTAGAAGTCGAAGGCTGTACGACACGATGTCTAGAAAATGCATCTGCCTGCGTCCAACGGATTTGAGTACCCTTAAAATGATAGCACATAGCGCGGGCGAAGGAAATTTACGGAGGCCAGAAAGAGAGGTACCGATTTATGTTGGTTTAAAATGTATGAAGGTTATAATGACGAGAAAATAAAGGCTTTGGAAAGAATCACGATAGTAGTAGAGTACGTCCGCTACGCTTATTGAACTCGCGATCGACGCCAGACACATGTTCAATATTCGATATAGATTTCAAATTATGTCCGGAGCTAAAAAAACCTTAAAACCGGAGCTAAATATCCCAATTTCGTTAGGTCCCATGTTATAAATCCCTCACATGAACATGTGTCTAATGTCCCTTCAATCACCCCTGCATCGCCTTCAAAATCTTCGTCCACCTGCCCCATTTTTGACCCCCTTCTGCCTCCCACAGTTAAAATAACCCAACAAACTTTTGTACGAGAATATACGTCTCCTTCTAGCATATCTGCATGACAAATCAGACTCAGTTTGTTATGAGGGGAAAACTAAAACAAGCGTCATGGTCTCAATACAGCAGGAAGGTCTCCCTACTGACCTTACAAGTCTGAGGAACTTATACATCAAGTTCCACGAGATTTTTAATATGTCTCCGCAAAAAGTCTCAGACGACCTTGCTGCTTTCGGTAACTATGTGCACTCAAAAAGGATCTCACTCCTCCAACGAAGCAGAGCTGACAACGACAAATTTTTTCGTCCCTAACGTGCTACCATTGCCAGTGTTTCGACCATCCACTCCTACGCCCTCTCGTAATAACCTTCCTCTTACCTTTTACTATCAAAACGTAAGAGGACTGCGATCTAAGACCCGTGCCGTCTTGCGCCAATCTCACGATCTCCCATTTGAGGTCTACGCTCTGACCGAAACTAATCTAATTCCCGATATAAAGAATCAGGAATTATTCCCCCCTAGTTTCAATGTTTTCCGAGACGACGATCTTACCCGCCCAAATGATGATGCTCCGTGTCGAGGTGTCCTACTGGCCGTCCGCAATGACCTAAACTCTTCACCAATCGCTGTTTCTACTTCCTCTAAACTTGACTACGTTTCAATAAAGATAACACTCCCTTGCAGGTCCCTGTACATTATGTCTTTTTACATCCTACCAGCCCAACCAATCGAATGCTACCAACTCGCTATCGATGCAATTGATCAAATAATTAACTTATCTGATCCCCTCGATGATATCATCGTATTTGGCGATGATTTCAATCTACCTCAGCTGCACTGGACTCAATCAGATGATAAATCTTTTTTTATCGCTTACCCTGTCTCGAGTAAAGAATGCCTCGTCTTGGATGAGCTAACAGACTCTAGCTTATGCCAAGGTAGTTGGAGTCTCCAACTATATGGGAAGGCAATTAGACCTCATTTTCACCACTGACCCCATAAACTCCTCTGTCTCGCTCTGTCCCCTTTCACTATCGACCATTGATAACTTTCACCCACCACTTCTTCTTTCTCTTTTCCACCACTCTAGTTTCCGCCCCACCCCATCTGCAGCTACCACTTCTTACGACTTTCATAAAGCGAATTTCCGCAAAATTAACGCATATCTTAGTAAGTGTTCTTTTGATTTCGCCAATATGCCCCTAAAAACTGTTCTCTCTATTTCCTACAGAGAATTACTTAATTCTATTTCTCTCTATGTCCCCTTTTCACGTAATAGGACCTCTTCTACGAGCCCCCCGTGGTATAATCGTAAACTTCGCTCTTTACGTAACAAAAGAAACAAATTATGGACAGTTTTCCTCCGGTCCAACTCTTTTGTTTCAATTAGCCCAGCTCTATAAGTTTCTCTATCAGCGATACCTTGATAGTGCGCAATCAAGGCTTATAAATGATCCTAAGTCTTTCTATCAATTCGTTAATTACAAAAAAAAATCCGACGGTTTTCCTCCATCCCTCTCATACGAAAATATATCATCAACTGATCCGCATACCATAGCTAACTTTTTTGCTACTTTTTTTAAGCAATCTTTTGCCGATAATTCCTTCGTACCGGATCCCTCTTATTTCAAATACCTACTTAACTTCCCTATTGGCCCTACTATTTCTCATAGCTTTGATCATACAGTAATAGAAAACAAATTACAACAACTTAATGATGAATACTTACCCGGCCCAGATGGCCTTCCATCCATATTTCTTAAAAAGTGTTCCTCAAATCTTTCACGCCCCCTTGCTAATCTCTTCCGATTATCGCTCTCTCAAGGTGAATTTCCACAGATATGGAAGTCCTCTTTCATAACACCCATACACAAAAAGGGATAAACTTTCCCATATACCCAAACTCCTCGAAAGTATTTTGCATAAAGCCTTAAGCTTCCAGTGTAAATCTTTTATTTCCCCCAATCAACACGGCTTTCTGAAGGGTAGATCAACTACCACTAACCTCGTAGAATTCGTGTCCTCTGTTCTCTCAGCCTTAGAAAATGGTAAAGAAGTTGACGTTATAACAACTAATTTCAGTAAAGCTTTTGACAAGATATCTCATAAACTAATCCTGTTCAAATTGTCCGTCCTGGGCTTTGAACCCTGGATAATCGTTTTTATAATGTTCGTGTTTCAGATCTGTCCTATCGGCCCCTTTCTTGGCCACTTCAGGTGTTCCTCAAGGTAGTCACCTAGGTCCACTCCTCTTCATCCTAACTATTAACGACCTTCAAAGGCTCATTCAACACTCAACACTTTCTCTCTATGCTGACGATACCAAATTTTTTAAACCCATTTCCTCACAACAAGACTCCACCCTCCTTCAAATAGATCTAAACAGTTTTTCCATCTGGTGCATCAAGAACTGCTTAGAACTCAATGTCTCCAAATGTCAATCGATTACTTTCTCACGTAAGTGCAAGAAGTCTCCTCTACGAATTTACCATCTTGACGGCCAACCTATACCCCTTGTTGAATCTATCCGCGACCTTGGTATATTATGCGACAGGCAGCTTAATTTCCGCTCGCATATTGATGAGATAATTTCTAAAGCAAACCCATCACTCGGCTTTCTTTAAAAGATGGTCCAAAGAATTCTGCAACCCGTACGTGACTAGATCACTATACATCACTTACGTTCGCCCCCTTCTCGAGTACGCTAGCCAAGCGTGGTGTCCCTTTCAACGAGTTCATGTATCTCGTATTGAGAGGATCCAGCGTCGTTTTCTTCGCTTTGCTCTTCGAGGTCTACCTTGGAACGATCCTCTAATCTTACCTCCCTATCGAGACCGTCTCAAACTCATTAACCTGAATACCCTTGAGGAACGAAGGGACGCAGCAGACATTTTGTTCATTCACCGACTCCTCTCAGGCTCCGTCGATTGCATGCCTCTTTGCAACTCCATTTTCTTTAACACTAACCCTCGTGATCTACGTTCCACCCGTCTCTTTTATCTACCTATCCACCGCACCACATATGGCTCTAACGAACCAATCTCCCGTATGCTGCGTAAGGTAAACTCCAACCTTTCCGTTTTCTATTTTAATCGCAGCACACTTTCCCTCAAATTCGATCTCCTTCACCATCCTTAGCTTTAAGCCCTAGTATTAGTTTAAGTCTTAGTTTTTAAGCTTGTATTAAGCATAATAAATGGGGGCGTTAGCCCCCACGAAAATCAAAAAGCGCGTTGGATTTGAAATGCAAATTCGTCATGGAAAGCTGAGTGAAGTCAGTACGAAGTCAGCTAAAGAGTGATTTCTCTCCGTGATCCGCATCAATGCAAACCATCGATTTAGTATGTGCCTGTCCAGATGTCGAAATCGACGAGACGGACAACAAATATCCAGGCAAGAGAATTTTCGAAACTCAGCTGTTAAGAAGGAAATCAGCGTATGGTAGCAGGCTTGGTCCACAACATTGGATGCAGAGTTGGGAGTAAAAAAAAAAATGCCAGAAATTCAAATAGAGGTCTGTCAAAACCTCCTACAAACTTCAAGAATATTAATTTCTTCCTTCATACGATATGTTGCTGTGGTCCACTTACACCCACCACTGTTTATCAAAAGCAACTACAGAAAGAGGAGTTTAAACTCCTGGCACACATAATTGGGGTTCCTAAAAGTAAGACTAATAGTAGAGATACAGGTAGTTAAGAATATCGTACTGTCATCAACTACAAAGTGGCAATCCACTGAAGTGCCAAAATAAAATATCATACTCGTACATACGAATAAAATGTCAAATAATTGAATTGAACACCTTTTTCAAAACGGAATTTCAGCTTTTGACAAAGGAAACACATGATACTCACTTGATGTTGAAAGATGGAAGAATAGCTAACGTTCGTAGCCCACTATCAAACTATAGATCTGATACACCAAAGAAGATGGAATAGAAGAGATCAGGCGAATGGAAAATGCACCCAACTGATGGTTTCATTTTGTCTCCAGGCAATTGTAGAAGGAAACAGGAAACTTCCCAACCATCCGGTAGGGTGATAAAACGTTTGACAGCATCAAAATTGATTCAACATTAGGATATGTGTGGGTGAGATGGCTTTTCCAGTCGGAATACAAGGCAACAGGCGGTCGGCATAGGTATATGTAGGACTATGCTGCACAAATCCTTAAAGGAATCTCCAGCTCATCGGGCGAGAAGTGATGGACTTTGTAATTAGATCATCCCTTTCGATGGAGTAGCCTTTTCTGAGATTTTATTCTTTGTTCAACAGATGTGGTATGATAATTCGTGTTGACAGCATCATTCACGTCAACACTTGCTGATATTAGAGACAACCGTTGCTTCTGAAAGTTAGCGAGAACCTTTAGCGGCATAACTTTCATAAGGAGCACAGCTTGCCGAAACTTTGAACAGCTGCTTGAACCACTTTCTACCATCAATAGATTGCTGTTGCACTTTCATATCATATGCTTATAGAGTATTGCAGGCTTTGATACAATGGAATCTGAGGTGTTTAGTGATACCCTCTACGAGGCAGTAAATGAAACCCCACAAAACGATACCCAAAAGGATAAGCGTTCTCCAGCACTGTTAAATTGAAGCGACTTCTCCGCCAAAAAAAAAATGAAGATGTGCTCAGCAACATTGTGACGAGTCGAATCCTGAAGAAGTTGAACAAGAACAAGAACAAGATACTGGTTGAGAAGCAAGCCAAGTCATACGAATCTTTCTTGGCATCTGGAGCCTTCCTTAAACAGATCCCACATTTTTTGGGTCGTCTCTAACACTAAGAGTTCATGATGGGAAAAATCGATGGAGTCAAGGCAACCATTAAGTTCCAGATGAAGAAAGTCTTGTGTTTGTAACGAATTGGCGCAGAACATTCATTTCTCAACAAATTCTTGGTTTCTCTCTTGAAGAACGTATGCCAAGCCATCTCGTAAAACTCGTAACGTTTAACTCCATCGTTTGCAAGAAAACCAGTTAAAGATTTCTGTAGTTATTTGCCACTAAACAAATTCAGGCATCTGGTCAGAAAGCGCAAATGCTTCGAGCAAATAATCCATAGAGCAGCTTTCAGACATCCGTGTGCCCAGTCGCATTTTCACACGTCATTCGCCAAAGCCAAGCTCTCAAACTTTACATACTGGATTAGAGCCTTAATTTCTAAACCCACGTCACGGCCTCTATACAGACCGGATGGCTATATCCATGGGTCTTTTTAAGTAGAAACGTCCTTTGGAGCGTATTTGATTTTGTTTGCATTGACGAGTTCTGGAAAAGGAATGTTTCTACCATAGTGTTGTAGGTTTCTATCATGACCAGTGCTTGTTTGTATTTCATATGAATCAACATCGTATGTGTCGTTTGATGTCCTTGCAATCAATCGAAGTTTATGGATTTCAAGCCAACGACTCGACTCGAGGGCACATGCTCAATGTAACCTGAGATAATTACGAGTTTGGATGGACTTTTAACCGCATCTAGTCCCAGTGGTTCATTACATAGAAGTCATAAAAAGGGTGAATGACCAGAGTGCCGGCAACTTTAGTTTCAAAGTTAATTTTGCTCATTGGTCACTAAGTCTATATTGAAATTTGCTCCAATATGTCCATCAACTTCGCATATTCTATAACTCACTGGCAGCCGATGATGATTGTCCGTCCGTAGAACATTGCTACAACAGTATTCCAACCAACACTAATTAAACAGCCGTAAACATCAATTTCACTGAATTGCAGTTGGAAAAGAGCACCGAAATGTGTTTCCGAACGAGTAAGTGCGGGGACCACATGCTAACAATTACCACGAATGACATTCCCATTGTTACGAGTATGTCCATCGTTCCTTCGACGTTATGATGGGTGATGAAGTTTGGTGATTAGCGTCAGTAATTACTTAGCCTTCCCTAATTGATCAACTTGATTTCGGCAATTGACTTAAGGTAAAGCTAACCTTATAATGACGTAGCGATTAATGAGTTATTAACAACACGCACTCAAGTTGTGGTTTTGACATATTTGCACCAAACATCGGTTTGGTGGTAAAGTATTTGTCAGTGGTAACAAATACATATGAACATACGAGTACCTACAAATTAATTCTGTTCGTAAGGATGCCTTCTATTCTAGGTAGTCGACACAGTGTATAGGGAGGTGCGCATTTTTCGTCTAATAGTCCTTTGAACATGAACGAATAACTGATTACGAAAGACTTTCATGAGACAAGAAAACACATCGATGCTGCAAATTAGAAAACGAGATATACGAGTAAAAAGAATGGTTTAAGGGTAGGGGCTTCCTTTGAGTTATGAATTGAGTCGATGAGCCACACTCGTCTTACTCGATGGAGTTGGCAAAAGGTGCTAGCAACGTCATGAAATCAAAACAAATAGCATGGAGGGTTAAGGATAGAGAACAACAGGCACACAGCAGCTTCAACAATCACAATCACAGTTACAATCCAAACCGAAACAGCAGCCCGAGTTGTGTGGAAACATTTTAAGGATATAGGCAAAGAACAAAAAGAACCTATTACGGTACAACAGCAAACAGCAATATTATCAGCTACATGACAACAGCAGCAACAACAGAGACAATCCGCGCAACAACAGTTTCAGAAACAGCAACCTCAGAAATCAGCGAAACCGGGTTAAGCACATATAAAATGGAATTTAAGGACACAATAGAGTCGGCCATAGGCAACAAGGATTTAAGATTTAGTTCACTGTATACAGTGAAGACTCTCCAGAAAGTTAAGGAGTACGACGACCGAGCGGATGAGCAGATTAGAGCCGTCACATTCGCAGAGGTTACGCCATTCACCACTTAATTTTAAGTTGTTGCTCGCAAAGCATCTGGCTCCAAATTGGTAATTTCTTCTTCGATGTTAGCTTTCAAGATTTGCAAAATTTGTGGTTTGTTGTGGTAAATGCGGCCAGTTCAAATCGCCAAACCGGAAGAATCCTAAGATTAGTTGGATGGTGTAAAAGAGGAGCCATAACATTTAACAATGTGTTTTCGAAGCACATCGAATCGAATGTGTTTAAGTACGGAATGAACCAAAATCCTGAGGAATGGTCGGGATTTCAGTACATAAACATGGTACAACAAACCTGTATACAGGGGACATGTGGTTCAGCTACAACTTTAAATATAGGAACGGGGTGCAGAGGTGGACCAGATGTACATGTTGCTGTTAGGTTTTATGCACCTTCAGTTGCTCAGAGACCGAACGCGTGTCGTTTATTAGCGGAACTAGAATAACTTGAAAGCACAAAAGATGAAAATTGTAAGCACCAAACGCTACTCAATCCACCAGAGCTCGAGGCTCTTTTTCTGATTTAAGCAGTTCTATGTATCGACCCAGTCTAAAGACAATCGATACGCCATCGTTTCCCAGCTGACGTAGGGATGCAGCAGACCAGCATCAAACACCTATACCTAACCTTAAAGAGTATACGTACATTCATGTATGAGAAAACTAGGAGGAGGAATTCACTGTGATATGCACACTTCCCCAGAGAAACAAAATTTACAGAGCTCCGGTAAGTCTGCTCCTTCTGGTCAATTTTAAAATCTATTGCTCAATCTATATAAAAGACGGCAGACGCATCATCTATATCAGACTACTATAGTGACAACTACTTGACAAGTGACAGGAACACTTTATCCTGGTTTTGCTCGTATACCAGGCAAGCCTATGAAATGGTTGTGTGAAGGACCTACAAAAACTAAACGGGCAGCGATCATCAAGAATTCTTCGAATCAGTTGAAGAACTATTGGGTTCATGAGTCAAGGTAGCACCTACCACATTAGCGCCAAGAACCTGCAACCTGATGAGAGCCTAGGCCAGACACCCTAGGAAACACCCAGAGAGAGGAAATACTCCCCTGTGTCGTTATCACTAGCACACTTAAGTGCTCAGAGCTAATAATAAGCTTCAGTGGCGTCCGGAAACATTTATAAGGTCTGCCGTCTTATCTTGAAAATGATGCCCTAATCGAGAATGCTTGCGGTGTTAATGCAGGTTTGGGTCCAGAGAGAATCCTCCTCTGAGTCTTGCCTAGCAAGTTCATCGATCATATTGTAAACTGGGACACTGAAGTATTGCCTTTTCGAGAACTCAGAAGTCATGAGAGAGTTCAACAAGGCATCTACAGATGCAGATACTTCATTTAGTTCACAGATTTTTCACAATAAGTTGTATGGTGTTCCGCAAATTCGCCTTTTGGAAAACAGACCCAAGTTTCCCTTACGAGGAAAGACACCAACTTCACATCACTTCCGAGAATTCGTAAATACGAGTATTTTGTTGCAGCAGGATATCTAGTGCTATTGCATCAGACGGGCGCAAAAGATCATCAAAACCCTAGTGGAAGATGGACTTGGCAGTGCAGTGGAAAAGGAAATAAATTCATCAGTGCGCCTAGAGCACACCAAGACATTCTAATGAAATCCCCTGTGCAACGGAGAAAACACATTCTTTAGAGTGTGGCAAAAGCAGCGATGTCATATTCTCATGAAAGCTTGTTCCACCGGACAACAGATGTGGATGCATAAAACCCTCCTCGGGACAAGACGATGACAACCAAATACTTAGTTTCGTTGGAGAAACGTATGTTGAGGCAGATTCTTTCTTCTCTGTTTCGCAGGCATTGCCTGAAAGCCCATTAGTGATGCACCACAGTTGTTAATTTAACAGACACAACTGCATATGCCTGAGCGTAGCGTTAAAATCATTGAGAGAGTAAGGTAGTGAGTGTGACCGCCATTATTCGCAATCAAAGTCCAATACACCAGCATTGGCTCTCATCAGCAAAACTTGTGATTCGAGTCGAGGGTACCTCAATGTGGATGAAGATTCCCCACACTTCTGCTCAGTACATATTGAAGCGTTGTCTCGCAGGATTTTCTACATTGGTGGGCATGTGACATCTTTGACGAAAGTCGGTTTGGTTTGTCCAATTTTCGGTATACGAATATGTACGTAGGTACAATGTATGCCAATGCAAGGCTAGCAACGAGGACTCTACCTTTTCGTGTTGCCAGGTTTCTACAGTCATCAAAATACCAAATATTGTATATTGTTGATAGGTAGGTACAACAGGTTGTGTTTCTAATACCACTTCCCGTTCCACCGTTCGTTCTCGAATCTGATTCTGAATTCGATGTACCTATAGACGGACATGGCTTTCTCCTTAGCGTATGTGTTGAATAGCGTTAAATCGATTGCTTTCTGTTGCTATAACAAATGCCGGCTGAACGCCTTTCACACATATTCCTCTATTGTTGTTGATGCGAATTTGGTTGCCTTTTTGTGCGTATTTCTGCGATATGTCGACCATTGCTTCAACACTACAAAGTGCCAAGTAAGTACCACTTAACAACATGTCATACGGATACATTGCCATTTTCAATTACATTAATTAAATGATAAGTGTTTGCTTACAAAGTTGGAGAAACAAATGCGAGTACGTTTGTAGTAGTGGTCTACCGCAGGCAAACCCACAAACCGGCAACTCAAAGGACTTATTGATTTTGTATTGTAATTAACTCTATCGTTAATTTGGTCAACCACCGTCTACAACAATGCATGTTGTTGACAAATAAAGGGTTGGAAATGGGCTCGATTTTCTGAGAGAACTCATTTAGAAGTCGTGTATGTCTTGCACGTAACAGTGCAGTAGGATGACAGCCTACTAAACGAAATCCTTAGGTGATGTACTCGTAATATGATTATGAGCACAGGTGAGGTATTTCACTTGGTTGGTGAGCAATGTGTACACACATTTTTGCCTCCAAACATACTCGTACGTGTGCGGTTATTTTTAAATTGCCACACGCTGCCGTATGACTTTTCTCTTTTTGAGCTGTCAAAGATTCTGCAGAGGAAAGACAACTCTATTGTTTTTTTTTTTTTTTTTTGTGAACGATAAACTCCTCCATAAGGCACCACACATTTAGTAGACATATTTTATGATTAAGTCCTCCAACCGTCAAGTCCTCCACAACTTACACCCGCCCAGCCCATCACATCACACCACACTTACTCGTAAGTACGTTAAGCTCCGCATGCAGATGTACTCGTAGTACGGAAAGTATTCTTTGAACGCATATGTACTCGTAAGTACAAAGTTATTCTTGTTACCGTTAATTGTAATGAAACAAGAAAGTTGGCTGTACTCGTTTGTATAGGATGCGGCGAATACTCCTCGGTTGGTCACACCATGTGTTTGGAATTAATTACGATTTTCACGATGGTTCACCCACTTCCCACCATGCTCATTTCGGTTTGAAGAATTTATTGTTTTCTTTGTAATTACATACGTACAGACGTATCTTCCAAATTAAAAATTGTAGCACGAAATGATGGCATAGAGAGTGAGGATTCAGGGCACAGTACTCCTATTGAGGACTTGAAATGGGACCAAAAGAAGCAGCATGACAAAGTCCGGATACTGATGGCGATGCCCATTTTGAAGCCTGGTGCCACTGACAACCATGATGATAAGGATACTCGTATGTGAATAAGGCAAGTATTGTCTCCATGCCGTAAAAAATGTAAACCCAAAAAATTAGAGTCCTTAGGCATACAGCTGACAAATCTTTAAATGGGATTTTTCTGTCACAATAGACTGAGAAAAGACACACTAAATCGATTCACGTGTGCTCTCGACCTGTTCCATAAAGCCATTTGAAATGTTTCAGTTTTTCGTGTCGCTGTTTCCTTTATAGAGTGGAAGAAGAAATAAAGAGATCCCGATCCAAATTTTCTAAATTTCCATCCCTATATTGGAGGGAATGTGATGAATCTAACACAGATCCACACTATATCTTGGCTCACTGTTTAGATCATGTACCTGCTCCAATTGTGTGCATTTAAGAACTCGTCTATCCGTCTTTAATATTGGACATATCCTGATAAATTTATGTACTCGTACATCTTGGGTAGGTCGTAGCTTGCCCAAAGAATATTCAGTGTGGTCGTTCTGTTTGGTTTAATTTTCGTCCTTGGTCTTGAATGTCATTGTTTGGGTCGTGAATTCTATACGCAAACTTTTGCAACTGTGTGTGTAGAAAAAGTACAGTCTTAGAGTCCTAATGTATAATGGTAGTGGCCGTTGCGCTTCATAGTACAATACTCCATTTTTTACTATGTGCCAATGGCAAGATGTTTTTTTTTTACCAATTGTGCCTCCTCAACTGCCATTTATCGCTCTTTTTGCTTCTATTATGGAGTTGTAATCACTCTTTAACCTTTTTCTTCACTTTGCCAACTCCATATTGGTATTCCCTTGTATGTTCCATCTACTGCTGTATCCTTCCAACTTGCTGATCATAGGGAGGCTATGTCATTAACGTATATGATCCGCCGTGCTCGGTAACCTCCGGCATCTAGAAACAATGAGAATAGTAAAGAGCTCATGAGAAATTCGAACCATTTCACACGTAGTGTGATAAAAAAGTGATTTTCTTCAAATCTACGAAGAAGGCGTAGACACGTCGTAGCGAAATTGGCTAAAGTGAAACCTTTTTGACTCCAACTCTGACTAGGTCATTTGTGTGTGCCCTGTGATTCCTGTGAAGATTTTCATTTCATTGCGATTTACTTTTCTAAAAAGCGGGTTGCTTATGTTTCTCCTGAAGACCTTTACCATATTGAAGATGAAGTTGTTGGTACTCTTAGCGTATTTGACCAATTTCTCGGGTATGCGATGTTTTGTTTGAGCATTATCAATGTGTGTCTTTGCGGACGTTTTGTATTTCCATTCAAATCGTTCCCTCCATTGAAATTGTTGGACTAAATGCAAGTGGTTGCGAAGAGATTTTAAGAATTACTGACAATGTTAGGAGCAGCGTAGGAGCGCCACTTTCCGTGTACCTTCACTTTCATCTTCTATTGGTAGTCGATAGCATCGCATCCTTCGCTGGTCCTGACACTGATAAACGTTCGTGTAGCTGAAATCTAGTCGATGATTACTCAATCAGGTTGTATGTCACCATTATAGTGCTTGGCCTACCTCGTCTTTGGTGAAATTTTGTGTTTTCTCCTTCCTTAGATAACGAGTTAAAATACTAAGAGCTCCCACTGCATTAACAAATTCGAAAACAGCTTCACTGAATCTCTCAATTTTTCTAGATTTTTCTAACTTACAAGCGGCAGCAGAGTCCAAGTGAACAGAATAATCGAATAAGCTTCCTTGTTACATGAAGGCCTTTTAGGAAGCATTGACACTTTGAATCGAGGGATCTTCAGCTGGCTTTGTCGCCCTGCTCAGGAAAGTGTAAATCGGCCGCCTTTGAAAGTGAGTAATGTACAATACATCAATCCTCCGGCTCAAATAGCCCACAACGAAAGGGAGGCCTTAGATGAAGTACGCAATTGAAAGCAGATGATTAGGGATCGCGCTAATTGAAGAAGCTGATCGATTGAGAGTTGCGTCCACTATAATGCCAGGGCTAGACAGCTGGTAGTGTCTGTTTGCGTTCTTATTCATCAAGTGACAGAATGAACAATATGCTAAGATTGGGTAATTCAATGCCAAGTCCCCCTGGGTTAGCAAGGCTAAGGTGCTAAACAAATCGAATCCTCCCAATTTTTGCTGTACTTCCTGCAGTAATTTTAAATTTATTTTCAAAGTTCTTTAGTCAATCGTTTACTACACACATTAATAAACCCGATCTAAACTTTAGTTAACCAATACTCCCCGAGTTCTAATGGTGTCCCTGCCATCGCTTTGAAAATATGTGCGACCTTCTTGACTCTAATTTTATCCCATTACGAAAGCATAGTTACGAGTAACAACCTTATTTTCTTTCACTGCGTATCTTCTCTCCTAATCAGCACACGGTGGCCTTAAAGGCAGATCAACAACTACTAACTATGACCGATTTTCGTAAAGTCTTTAACAGGATTTTCGCACAAAATCATTCTTTTCTAACTTAAAGCTCTTGACTACCAATCGGGGTTTACGAGTATATTGTGGATCCAATCCTATTTGCAGATCCCATTGTGAAGCAATGACAGTTGCATCTGGTGTCCCTCAAGGAAGCCAGCGTGGACCCCTCATCTTTAACTAGACAATTAATGATGTAGATTTCAGGGCTTCCCACCTACCCTCTGACACTTCATTATGCGACTTGAGTATGATATGCGACAGGGAATATCAGCAGAGCTAAGTCTACTATAAGTTTTGTTAAACTTTGGTCCAAAGAGTCCTCTAATCTAACCCCTAACCTTCATGAGTAAAACTAATTAATCTTCAACCTCTCTTCGGCATGCTGTTCGTTCATCAGCTGCTAATTGACTGTATTGACTTGCGCAAATGATTTACAATAACGTTGATCCATGTAATCTTAGATCTTCATTTCTCTTCCATATCAATTTCCAACGCACTGATTACAGCTGTAACGAACCTTTGACCAGAATTCCACGAACCGCGAATACTTATCACGCTTAATGAGTTCGATTTCACTTTGCCTCCTTCCTAATTCCAACACAACTATCCATGTAAGTTCTCCAACCCCTTGCCCAGCCCCTGGTAAACATTAATTTGTAGTACTAAGTTTTTGTAAATCTGTTCGGTATGGACCCTAGCCTCAATCAATCAATCTCTGATGAATTGAGATACGTCTCTGGACATCGTGGTTCCCACTCAAATATCTAAACCCTCACTCAACGAAATTAGATGGACGGACTGTCTTCGAAGAGGAAGCATAGCTCAAAGATCCTATGGATCCTTGTGTAGGAAAGTCATGAAAAAGCGGGAATAGAAATAGTTACCGTTATCGATTTTTGTTGTTCCCAGTACCTTTGTGCTGAAATATAATTCCTTTTAATAAAAATAAAAAAAAAGACCAGGGGTTGAAACGTGAGACTCAGTCATGCCATTCATTTCGTTCATTCCAATCCACCATCTCGGCCCCACTCAGAACGACGACGGTTTAAGGAGAAATCCTTTTTTTTTTGTTTTGTTGTTGTTTGTTTTTTGGAAGATACGCGTATAATGAGGGAATATTATGATAATTTTTATTCGCAGAAGGGGGGAAGGTGGATTTTTAATTGAATTTCCGCTGTTTCCTTAGCTTTTGGTTGTGTTGGGTGTTTTTTATTTTTTTTTTCATTAAAACAATCTGCGAGGATGGATGCGTGTCCCAGCTAAACAGACAGAGATAGCAATACAGGCAATAATAAATGTTTTTGTTTATAACAAAATACTCCTTGTATCCGTATCGTATCCGTAGCGGCATCATATTAAGGAACAAATTATAATTGTTGTTTTGTTTTGTGCTTCTTTTTTTTTCCTTCCTTTGACAGTTAACCAAGAATTTTTGTGTGTGTGTTTTTCGTGATGTGAGGGGAACAAATGGGGGAGGGTAGGGGGAGAGAGCCAACAAATTGCCGCTGGCAGTTTTGGAATTTTTGGAAATTGAGGCATAATCGCTCTAAAAACTTTTTTATTCCTTGTGAGACTTGTAACTTGCTTTTGCTTTTCATCCTCTATTTAGTATGTTAACAACAGTTGTGACACAGCGCCACCGATACGAGTACAAAGTGTCTGCAGCTGTGGGATACTTGTTCTCGTAATCGTAGTCAGAATGGCAAAATTTTACACGATTTTCGATATCTATAGACTTACATATGTGTGCTGGATTACCAACAGTTTGGTCAGTGTTCGAGCGGGTTCTTAACCATTCTACATCTGTCTATAAGCCTCAAAATAAATAAGTCTATACCTCGAAATTTTTTTAAGATTTTCAGCTTGTCCAGGGTGTGGTTTGTTGGCGTTGTTACGAAGTAATTCTATCACGAAACACCTTGTTTTTTTTTTTTTATTTATTTAATGTACGATTATGTATGTATTAACTTCAGGTGTCAAGTGTACACAATTAAAGTAATTTCTGTTAGACGAGGCTCTTTTGGAGCACTTTACATTTGGCACAAACACGCGTGTATCTTTTATTTCATTTCGCTGGAAATTCTGATTAAATTCCAGCACTGACCGATTTTGCTCCTTCGATGCATTGATTTGTTAGTACAGTTCCTAGGATTTTAAGTCATATATAGAGATTCTTGTCCGCCTACAATACAAATGGGTTCCCGGCATAGCACTTCATTGATTAGTTGATGCTCCATATAGATATATGAAGCTGTCAGGAGTATTTCTTGGAAAATTAAATTACCAGTGACTCTAATTGTGTCATTTGTAATTAGAGACTTATTAGCGATGCAAGTATTGTAAGTCTATTCGATCACAAACACCATGGTAACATGCCATGAGATGCAATTATACGTCGTTTGGTACGATTTGAACTATGATAACTATAAATATAAGCACTGACTGATTTTGTTCCTTTGATGCATTGATTTGTTAGTACAGTTCCAAGGACTTTAAGCCATATATAGAGATTCTTGTCCGCCTACAATACAAATGGGTTCATTTGAGAAATTCCACTTTGAGCATTGCTTTACACACTTTCGTTTTCCCGGCATAGCACTTCGTTAATTGGTTGATGCTCTATGTAGGTATATGGAAGATATCTGACTCTTAATTAGGACAGAGGGTATTTCTTGGAAAATTAAATTACCAGTGACTCTAAGTGTGTCATTTGTAATTACAGACTTATTAGCGATGCAAGTGAAAACCCAATGCAGAAGTAAGTATATCCGATTACATAACAGCAAGGACACATGCCATGAGATACAATTGCATTTCGTTTGGCACCCAATATGTCAATCTAGTGTTGATTCAATTACAGTCACCTTCAGAAAGGATTCTTCAGTAGAATCTCAGTGGATTTCATACGAAATTTTAGTTGTGAGTGAGTGAGTGAGTGAGTGCTAAAAGTGGTGAAAGAAAGGCATCAATAAAAATAAAATAACTCAAAACCCAAAAGAAAGAGACCAAGTGCACCGACCCGCCAGAGTCCAGGAGCGGTTGCAACGTTGCCTCTCTCCTCCTACCCATCCAATTCCACATAGTCCTTGCAAAGTTGTTGAATTTATTTATTGCTTCTCGTAAATTTAATTTTTTTAATTTTAATAGTTTTTACTGTTTGTCAAAAAAACAAAAACAAAACTAAAGCACCCCCTGTGAGCAAATTAAGGATTTTGCTTATAACGGCTGTCAGGGAGTAGTAACAAAAGTGAAAACAGTCCAAAATTCGCCTGAACTCAAAACTAAAGCACCCCCTCAGTACAATAACAATACAAAAAATTTTCGATAAAATTAATATTTTTTTGCGAATCCATACATCTCGCTGGCATAGAGCTCTTAACTAAGCTGTCTGTCGCTCTATTGCATTGCATTTAGAGATTGTCAGGAAGTTGTCATCAGCAGCATATCTAGCGGTAATTGTGGTAAGTGTCACACTCTTCTTTTTTTTTTAATAATAAATTTGCAACAATAGTTAGCAATACAAATTAAGTCAATCGTGAATAGCTATTCTTTTACCATTTTTGGAAAAGGATTTAAAATTTACAGTTTGCCTTATAGACAGAGGTAACTTAGGGGCTGCGACAGTATAAAAGTTAGAGAAATGAGTTTTGTGAGCAGTGGATACAGTCATCAGTGACCAATTCCAAGAACATGAGTTGACTATGAGTTGTCAAAGTGAATAGTCGTGCCTCACAATCTCGTCCGTCATAGTGAACATATAACCAAATTAACTTTTTCCTAACGCCCATAAAAGTGTCAAGTGGAATAGTGAATTAATTTCGAAATCGCTTATCGTCGTAATCCATTCTAAATAGTGCTCTTGTGCTGTAAATCCACATAAATTCTGCCGACCTAAAAGAAAACCACAAAATATTTCCTTTGTGCTCTTCCTAACAATGCCGCAAAATACCGATATCAACCTCCGCTCTAAGACAGCTCTTCAAAAAGGCTCTCTTTCCTCACCAAACCACTCGAACTCTTCATCACCGTCGTCTTGCAATAACAACACCGTTCTCACCGTAAAACAGATGGAGAAAAGCCTAGCAAAACAAACTGCAACACTTCACCTTCAGTTTGTTAATGAAATTACCAAACTACGTGATGAAATGATCAAAAAAATTGAGGAAACAGTCATAAATTGGGAGCAGCGTTTTACCACAATTGAGACCTCAATTTCATCATTAAACGCTCGTATTAATCAACTTGAGGCAATTAATGTCACTACGAAAGCAACAAATCGGGAAATTATTGATCTTCAGCGCCAGCTAAACAGCATTGAGAGGAAAGAGATTGCTGCTGACGCTGTTCTCTTTGGTGTACCGCAACACCAAGACGAAAATTTAAAAATTATTTTTAACCGGTTTTGTCACACAATTGAGTGCAAGCCACCAGTCCTTAAGAACATTTTTCGCACAAAAAGTCGATTGACTGAGAACAGCAACAACAACTCCGGCTCTTCTTCAATTGTCATCAAATTCTCCAGCTGCGCTGAAAGAAATGAAGTTCTAAAGTACGCCGCCCATTTCCGCAATGTGCATCGTAGAGAGCTTATACCAGCTGACTTGGGGATTGAATCGTCCGACAACAATAAATGTTTCATTAATGAGAGCTTAACAATGCACACTCGACGTCTTCTCCGCAGTGCTACTCAACTCAGACGTAAAAAGTTAATTTCATCCGCACACACGAAGTATGGGTCTGTTTATGTGAGAAAAGACACAAATGGTAAAAGCTTTCTCATTGAAAGCTTCGCTGATCTACACGCTGCCGCCGCTACTCCGGATTGTCTTAATCAAGAAGCAAGCATCGACCGAACTTTCTCTGATGATGGTGCTGCTGCTGCTGCTAGTGTTCCGCTGTGACTGTGACTGAAGAGTGATGACATGATTTTATACGAGTACATCTTATAAAATATGCATGTAAGTATTTTATACTATCTAAAAACTTATATTTCTATTTCTAGTATGTTTTTTCCCTGTTTTTTTCCTTATTTGTCCTATCTCTTCTCTGCATTATTTTGATATCTTTTCCTCTTTTCATTTTCTTTTTCTTTACTTGTACACGGATTTGTTTGGAAGCCTGTGGTATGATTTGCACTTTATTTATTTACGAATTTCGATAGCACAAACGTTCGTCATGGTCATAGCATGAATGAAGTTCAGACTCGCACAATGTTGAACGTTCTCTCGTGTCAAAGAAGAGGGTTTAAGGTATGTCACATTAATGCACGGAGTCTTAACCAAACTAAACTTGATTACCTTAATTATCTATTTAATGACTCTTCTGTTGATGTTATATGTGTTGATGAAACATGGTTTGAACCTGGAATTGATAATTATTTTTACAAAATAGCTGGATATGAGCTCGCACGTAATGATAGGGTTACGGAAACAACAGGAGGTGGTGTTGCGATATATTGCAAGGAAACCTTAAAATGTAAAGTCATAAAAAAATCGCTAGGAACTGATGTTGAGTATTTGATTGCAGAAATTTCTGATGGGTCTGTCAAATGTTTGGTTGCTTGCTGCTACAATCCAAATCGTGTTTTTTCAACTGAACCTTTTTTCTCTTCTCTATCTGAATTCTCCCCTTTATATAATAACATTGTCGTTTGTGGTGATTTTAATGCCAACATGCTTAAAAACGACTCGCGGTCCTACCAAGTGAAAGATATGGCGGCGGCAAGTGGACTTGAAATTGTAAATAATTCCTATCCAACATGTTTCCGGCCAGGTGCACCACCGAGCCTTTTAGACCTTGTTATTGTATCTGATTCACTCTCTGTCTTACTGTTTGATCAGATTTCTCTTGAAGGTGTCAGCGAACATGATCTCCTATTCTGTACCTACAATGTTGTCTTTAACCACAATTCTTCTTCAAGCTCCTTTGTTTATAGGGATTACTCATCGATAAATCATGAAGCACTAACGACTGCAGCAAACTCGGTCCCATGGTTGAATTGCAGAATGGTTGCCGATCCAAATGAAAAGCTAATCATTTTCCAGACGCTTGTAATGCAATTATTCAATGATCATGTACCAATAAAAACCGTCGCGATCCGAAACAGTGCATGTCCCTGGTTCACGGAAGGGGTAGTTGGTGTTCTAAAAAAGCGAAACAGACTGTACAGTAAGTGGAAGCGTAGACAAAACACGATTAACTGGAATAGGTACAAAGCTGCTCGTAATGCTGCAACCGATGCTGTTCGTGCATTTAAACGACACTACTACTCATCTAAACTGAGCACTTCTTTACCCTCCAAGGTACTGTGGAGAAATCTTCGACAAGTTGGCATTGGTGTAAGTAGTGACAGGAGCTGTACCATTGATTTAGATGAAATGAACGACTATTTTGTTTCAAATGATGTTGCTGCCGATTGTTTCGAGTATGACATTGTCTCCAGCAGAGGCCTTGAACAGGAAATTGATTTTGAAGTAGTTACGGAGGTTGATGTCCTTTGTATTATTAAAAGTTTAAAATCAAATGCTATTGGTGAAGACGGCTTGCCACTTCGTTTCATAAAACTTATTTTGCCGCACGTTATAGGCCATCTAACACATATAATCAATTCCTGTATAGCAACATCTACTACTCCTCTGATATGGAAATGTGCTAAGGTTGTACCTGTTCCTAAAAATACTACTGCTACCGATTCTTCTGACTACAGACCTGTCAGTATCTTACCATGCCTGTCTAAGGTCTTTGAAAAGGCAATAGAGTCACAAATTCAGAAACACTTGGCTGAAAATTCCCTGTTGAGCCCATTCCAATCGGGCTTTATGAAGAACCATAGCTGTTCTTCCGCCATGGTAAAAATATTGGATGATATCAGGCAAGATTTTGACAAAGGATTTGTGACGCTGCTTTGCCTGCTTGATTTCTCTAAGGCTTTTGACAGAGTAAATCATTCCATTCTTTGTTGGAAACTGCACCATTACTATGGTTTTAGTGAAAGAGCTGTAAGGCTCATTCGAAACTTTTTATGTGGAAGGTCACAAGTAGTCGTTGTTGGTAACAATCGCTCAGGTCTCCGGTCAGTTTCTCAAGGGGTTCCGCAGGGATCAATATTGGGCCCAATTTTGTTCTGCATGTACTTAAATGACTTAGCATCAATATGTAAGCACGCGCTTATTCATTTCTATGCAGACGATGTACAACTTTACCTATCTCATCCGGTTAATAAAATAGGTGAGCTAGTGTCACTACTAAATGAGGATCTTGCTTTCATTGTTGAATGGGCAACTAAAAATGGACTAGCTTTGAACCCAAAAAAATGTCAAGTACTTCCAATATCAAACAAGTCTTTTGAGCTAAGTCTAGTTCCTGATGTTTGCTTAGCCGGTAGTAAGATTAGGTTAGTTGAGGTGGCTACAAGTCTTGGTTTCACCATAAACCGAAAGCTTTCCGGATATAACCACGTTAACGTCGTTGTTGGTCGCGTGTACGGATGCCTGCGTAAACTTTGGATTTCTGCCAACTATACGCCCTTGAATACTCGCCGAAGACTTGTGCTCACCCTCATAATGCCCATTATTTCATATGCTGCAACTGTCTACAGTGACCTTGACTCACTATCTTTTCGCAAGCTCCAGGTTGCTTATAATGATGCTGTTCGGTATGTTTATGCAAGGCAACGATATGATAGAATCTCGGAATTCTCATGCCGGTTTCTTGGCTGTACATTGAGAAAGTACCTTGATTTCAGAAATTGCATATTTTTACATCAAATTATAAACACAACGCAACCCCCTTACCTTTACTCCAAACTGGAATTTTCCCTTTCCAGAAGAACTTTCAACATTAGCACTCAGCGTTGCAAATACCTCAATTCCTCGCGATTATTTTTCATTTATGCTATTAGACTATGGAATAACTTACCGTCTCATATAAAGTGCTTGTCAAATACTGCTAGCTTCAATACTGTCTTGTATGTGTACTTTTCTTCTTAACTTATCTATTTACTATCAACTCTACCTCAGTCTTTGTCCAATTTCTTAACTATTTTATTTCCTCTCCCTTTTTATTTTATCTTTCTTTTTCCATTTTATTTTTATTTTTTTTTATTTTTTATTATTATCATTATAATTATCACTTATCATTTTGTAACTAACTATTATCACTTAGTACTATAAGAGACATTGTCTTAATGTACAACCTATTTATAGCAATAAATTGAAATTGAAATTGAAATTGAAACATGTGTCGAACGAATTCTTTCGAACATCGGTCTTAGCTGGGGTTTTTTCGCCCCCCCTATTCGGTGGTGTTAAAACCATTAAATTTCATTTGCGTAGAGTGTTGGGGAATACGTCGTCGGTGACCTACGAGGAATTTTCGACCGTGCTGTGTCAAATCGAAGCCTGTGCTAATTCTAGGCCATTGTGTGCGTGTTTTGAAAGTGATATGGATCCCACTGTCTTAAATCTCCAGCAATCGTTGTTGAATAGATGGCAATATCTTCAAGGTCTCGTACAAGGCTTTTGGAGAAAGTGGTCCCAAGATTACATAAACCAGCTACGTAAACGGCCGAAATTGTGTGAAAAATGTAAAAATATTCAAATTAACTACGTCGTCATCATCATGGAAAAAAATCAACAGCCATGCCAATGGACAATTGGCAGAGTAACCAAGACCGAGAACTAAAGCATCCTGTGTGCAAGTTGTGTCTGTTCAAGTTAAAGGACACCTTCAACACCACCACCTTAAGTGGGATATTTGCTTCCTTAGCAAATTTGCACTCATTTCTTAAAGGAAGCAAATCACACTCATAGGCACTCACTGTTGCATTGGTCCCGGTTAATTAGCAATCTTCCATAAGTTCTCTATTGGGTTAAGGTCAGGAGACTGCTCATGCCAATCCAGAACCTTGATTTTATTGACAACAAACCAGATTCTGACGACTTTGCTGGTATGTTTTGGATCGTTGTCTTGTTGGAATCTAAATATTTAAAACGATCCATAATGCGGTTTATTCTGTAGATTGGCAACATCCCCCAACCAAAGAAGCATCCCAGACGAGCACATTTCCTCCACCGAATTTGACTGTTGGGATGCAATATTTCAGACCCATTCCCTTTCCTTCTGGTCTCCTTATTCTGGTGATGCCATCTTAATTTTATTTTTTTATTGTACAGTGCAACCTGCAAAGTTGACCACCCTTGTATGTTGTCCACCTGCCTATCTTGAAACTTGGCCACAAATGTTCGCGTTTTATCTCAGTTTCCACACAAAATAACCTGCGAAAGTTGTCCGAAATCGTATATTCAATTCTTCTGCTGGCTGCATAGTCGTGTGTTCATTTTTCTGCATGTACATACATATTCGACTGACAGTTAAACGAATGGTTCGAAAACATACATATGTATAGTGTGTAGCGGTAAAATAACGAGAGGTTGATTCATGTTTCAACGCGTTGCATATGCACGTAAAGACAATCCAATTTTTTAGTCTGTGAGCTTCAGAAGTTAAAGTGCGCGTGATTTTAGTGTAAAGCAAGCGAGAAAAAGGAGTGATTTTGAGGATTGAACTTATGTAAGAGAAACATTAGATCTGAGTGCATAGAAATTGTTAATTATGGAAATCATATTTTTAGATTTAAAAATGCCACCGAGGAAATCTTTAACTGAGCTTTCTTTAAGTAAGAAAGCAGAAGTTTTACAAGAAATAGAAAGAGGCACATCACAAAGGACTTTGGCCGACAAATTCGGTATCTCTAAATCAACTGTTGCTAACATTAAGGCCCAAAAGAGACAAATTTTAGATACATTAGGAACTAATGTATCAGATGAAAGGAGACGAAAGCTAAGAAGGACTCTTTTCGAAGACGTAAATCTTGGAGTTCTTTCTTTTTTCACGAAATGCAGATCAAAAAACATCCCCGTGAGTGGTCCTTTGCTGCAAGAAAAAGCAAAGCAATTAGCGGATAAGCTCAAAATTGAAAACTTTCATGCGAGCAATGGGTGGCTGGAATCTTTTCGGAAAAGGAATAATATTCAATTCCGGGTATTATGTGGTGAAAGTGCTAATGTGGACCATGATGCTGCAACCACTTGGAAAATGAAGTTGCCTCAACTTTTAAAAGACTTTCCACCAGAAGACCAGTTTAACGCAGATGAAACAGGAGTTTTTTACCGCCAACTTCCAACAAAAAGTCTTGTTGCTAAAGGCGATAAATGCAAAATTGGAAAAATGGCGAAAGAAAGGCTTAGTGTTCTTTTTTGCTGTAGTGCCACAGGTGAAAAATTAAAGCCCCTTATTATTGGAAATGCTGCCATGCCAAGAGTTTTTCGCCAAAACAAAATCGATCTTAATAATTTTATGGTCACGTGGGCACACAATAAAAAAGCATGGATGACAACCGTAATTTTTAATGATTGGCTTTCTTCTGTCAATCGGCAAATGAAGCTGCAAAAAAGGCGAATAATTATCCTGGTGGACAATGCAACAAGCCACACTATATCGATGGAATATTCAAATGTTGTCGTTAAGCATTTGGCGCCAAATTTCACATCAGGAATTCAGCCATTGGACCAGGGTATCATCCAAAACGTGAAAACCAGATACAGATCTAAAATGCTCCTTTCTCTACTGGCAAAAATTGATGAATGCGAGTCTGGGTCTGAATTTTCTAAGTCAGTAAACGTATTGGACGGGATAAGATGGATTGTGTCTGCCTGGAATGAGGTCGAAACATCTACAATCGCGACATGCTTTCATCGTGCAGGATTTCCAGTCGATGCCAACCCATCCGAAGGACCCTCGGACGAGCTTCAAATTGCGGAAACCATCGCAAGCTTGCCTGAAAACATTAGAACGGAATTGGTATCGGCAAATGAGATAATGAAAGTGGATGAAGGCATTATTGTACACGAGATTCTGGGTCATTCACAAGCCGAAATAATGCAACAAGTTCTAGAAGAATTCCAAACTGATCCATGCGATATAAGTGAGGAATCTGGAGAAGATGAAGATGTGGACCATCAACCTCTAACAGCGAATGATGCCCTAAATAATATAAATCAGCTGCTTCTATATGTGTCTTCGAACCAACCGAATCTGGTGTCAGAAGTTCTTCACATAAAAACCAAAATCGAACAACACAAAGGAAAATGTAAAATCATTAAGCAGACAACTTTAAATACATATTTTAAATCCTAATAAATTAACACATACATATGTATGCATGTACAACACTGGTCTTTAATTTTTATTCGAAAAAAAACCCACACCCTTATAAGTAGGCCACCTGTTTAAGTTGGCCGAAAATTCCTGCACGGCAGGTGCCCAACTTAACCAGGTTTTACTGTATTTGGATTCATCAGAGAAAAGGAGCGTTTTCCATTTTGCAATTGTCCAGTTCAGATATTCTCTTCTATAGCCCTTCTGCTAATCGTCCTGCCACACACTGGCAATTTATAGATCCTTTACGATTGTATTCGTGTTTCAAGGTCTTCCTCATCCTCATCCCATATGATCAATTTACAATTGTTCAACTCTTTTTCCATGGCTGATTGTTAGAAATGTTGCAAACAGGATTTTCGTTAATTTTTAGTTTTAACCGAAGCTTCAGTGCTGAATGTGCCGTTCTTCCACCTATGAGTGTGGCAGCAATTCGAGTAGATGCGAGATTTCCCAGTTCCGCCGGGTGCATCCATCAACGACAGCCTTCTTGTTGCCGTTCATTCAACAGTAAAACATTTGTTTGTACTTGTTGTTGCAAAGTTGTCGAGTAGTAAGCATGCTCGCGTTCCAATTCAAGATTCAATACATCTCTAGTTTGACGATTTGGCGCTGGCATATGAATTTCAGTCAATAGTTTGCCACTCATAAGCAAAACACAAATCTTCAATCAGCACTAACGCTTCATTGTACAAATTCCACAAATTCCCTGTCGCGACTCGAAAGCGATGAGCGATGCAGAATGTCTTCTGCGGTCATCTCTGTACGTATCCCCATAATTGACGTGGGTTTGAAGGCTGACATGTCGAAATGATCGTAGCGAAAAGTGGCAAGCGAAGAAGCTATTTGCTTTGCATCGTTTTAATGCGTTTTCAGCTTCATCGGTCCGTACGATGGGAGTCAAATCGTTTTTCTTGTTGCCTTTGATGAGCTTTTAGAACTCTGCCACCTTCAGATTTTCATCCAATGCTTGGATTCCCTCACTGCTGATTTTGTGAACTAAGAATCATACTTCATCCTTCTCAAGTACACACTTTAAAGGGTTGATTGTAAGGCCGTAAGAGTTTAACCTCTTCATTGCTGTCACGTGATGTTACACAGATGTCATCAAAGTAGGAAAATGCAAAATCTTCTAAGCCTCGAAGCAGTTCGTGCCGTCCGAATGTCACAAATCGGAATACGAAAAGGCCAGGCAGAGTGATTATGGCCGTTTATGGAGTTTAACAGCATCCAATCTTCGTGTCAATGTCGTAGTCGTCGTAGTACTGGAAACTAATGAGATTGAACTCAGTGATCACACAAAAGTTAGGCGAATAGAGTTGATTTTGGCGTAGAGAAACGGCCGGTATAGGTTAGAAGAACCACAGAAACGTCTGCTCCGTTGATGGTGATCACTTGAAGTTGCAGGATTCACGACAATCACCAGGATGTGATTTAGAAAGACAGCTTCTGTGCATTTGTTTCATTAGTTCCATTTATGAATTTGATGTTGAAGTATGACAGCTCGTGACAGCTATGATGTTTTTTAAGTCTCCAACCTTCATAACTTTATCAGCTAGTTTGGAAAGCGCTGTAAGCTCTAGATGCTTGCAATATTACTAGCACCTGGGCCGGGAATCTTTGCAGCGATTTCAGGAAGTTAAGTGCTATATGAATGTATGCTAATACATGTTTAATGTGAATCGCAACAATTTCCTTTATTAAGTCCACCTTGATAATGAAGCATTTAAGAAGTTTGAATTAAGTAACGACAGACATATTAGCATTGTAATGCAACTGTTCGCTAACTCCATAACATACTACACACGTACATACATATACAAGCACATTGACTTAATGTCGCACAACATTTCCTCCGGATACAGCTGGATATAGCCTCTATATACCTTTCAACTTGTACCCCGGCAAAACTTCCTAGAACAAGCATTATAGGAGCAAGTTCATACTAATGGCATTCTCCCTGTTCCCGTTTCAGTCACTCATTTCCATCCCCCAAAACTTGCCCTCAGCCATTTGCTACGAAATTCACCTAAATTCTGGGCTTCACTAGCAGTGACATGGCAAATTTGTGTAAATTGCTCATACAGAAATAAACTTCAAAGGGTCGCGCTGTGTATTTGCATTTTTAGTGAGTTTCCCTTGCCCCGTCATATCAAAGAGTATTTTTTTTTTTTACCATACACAATACAATTTAGTTCCACGGGGTCTCCTGCATAATTAAAATCAACAAAATCATTGTTAGTCGAAAGTTTTTCTGGTTTTGTGCTCAACACAACAAAAAAAAAAATAATTAAAAACCCATCGAAAATCCACTCACCACTCACCACTCACCACACACCACTCACCACACACCATTCACCAGTCAACACAACCCATGGCCCCCACATGTATCGAGCATAGTTGAAAAAGGAAATTAAATTCATCATCTCAAAGTCGACAGGGACGTTGACGAATATCATATCCTTAGATGCCAAGATAGGGCTTGTCATGCTTCATCCTGGCACGAGAAGGAACATTTGTTCCCGGGCGGCTGCACCAATTGGTGTTACAACACACGCACGTTTATGTTAAATTGCACAAATGTAAACAACTATTCAGAGATCCGTGCAAAATCAAGGCCCTCCCTACGAGTAAGTACCACATAAAAGGAGACAAGAAAATTACGAGTATAAGGAAAACACTTCAAAGGCATAACATTATTAGGAGTAAAAGGAATTTTTTTCCCAACACAAGGCAAGCCGATGGAAAACCGAAAAGGAAAAATATAAAAAAAAAAATAACCAACCGCAGCATCAGTAGCAGTATCTGAAGCAGCGGCATCACCGGCAAGTGGCAGGAGTTGGAGCTGGGATACAAGCACAAAAATGATTTGCCGGGAGCCTTGTCAGTGACGATGCTTTTAGTGGGGCAATGTACGGGTATCTACGGCAGGTGGTTTCTGTTCCATTTCGAAACGAGATACTCTTCACCTCTTCGTATGCTAACACCATCTTTAATGTACTTGCAAGGAAAAGACGTACCGAAAAGCCGGGAGTGTAATACGAGGTATGTTGTGGAAACTAAAGCCAAAGCCAAAGCCAAAACCAAAACCAAAACGAAAACCAAAACGAAAATGAAAAGGAAAAACGAATTTTCTTTGCGTGTGCAATGCAGTATCGTATTGTCGCGGGTCCTGGAAATTATTTTTCTGTGACGGAACGGACAAACTTAAATAGTCGACCCAATCCGAGACCGCCCTCCCCCTCAACCAAGGTGATTGTTAACAGACATACGGTACCGTTTCGTTTTGTACCCCATAGTGAATCCAAAGCGAGAGTAATTTTCCGGTCAAGGTACTGTACTCGTAGTAGCTTATGATACTCGTAGATGCTACTCGTTTACTCCTCGAGGGTAAACTCAGAGCTACACTCTCGCAGTCGTATTCATAGCCAATGAAGCCGACGAAATACACCGTATCTCCACAGTATGCAGTGGAAATGTATTTGTTTGTTTTCAGATTCGTGGGCGAGGTACGAACTAATATTTGTGGTTCCGTTGCAAAAGGTGTGTTTACCTTGGAATCATGGAGTGACTGTCCTCCACATGATGTACACCTTTAATTTGTCCCAGAATGACGGTAATATTTAAGGGATGACATATTTAAGATGGGCGTCGAGTTCATGAACATTTTCTTCATCACACGAGAGAATGGTTATTCATAACTTGGTTGTAGACCAGAGTTTGTGGTTGTTTACATTGGCGGGGGCATGATTTTTTGACAAGTGGAACACTTGAATCGGCCAACACACACCATTTTTTCATTTTCTTTTCACTCAAAATGAAAGAATATGTCAAAAATGGAACGATATGGGAAAGAACGTCATGCTTCACCCAAAAATCCAGTTCAGTTCATTTAAATAAAAAGCATTCCCTCTCTCGGACAATCTTCCTGCCAACGCCAATGTGAACAGGCACTTTCTGTGACTGCCACTCACAAATTGGCAGAGATTGACAGTGAAGCTGTAATTTCTTTTGTCAAGGAATTGATCAAACATTGACAAGTTAAAGCGGATTAGGGAACGATAACTTTTATAATTAAAAAACCATACCCTGGTCTACCAGATTAAGGTGTTGTTGGTGTCGTACCAAAAGTTCCAAAAGAACAACAAGCCTCTCGAATATGGAAGATTTTCCTGTTGACGACCCAATCCCATTGCAATAGATGTAAGACCTGCCGACATTGAGGCATTGAGCCAACATTGACTCAGTTCTCCCAAGCGCCACAACGTAGAAAAGCTGCAATCGCAAGACACCACCAGAATCTCTGGCGAACATGTATCCAGAAATCTCCCATCAATTCCTATGCCAGTCCTAAGTAACAAAGTCCAGTGGTAACGCTGCCAATGTGTCATCAGAGATGGCGCAACTGATCTCAAACGAAGCATGAGAAAAAAGACTAGAAGTAGCCCGCGATCGAAGATATTGAGAGGTTGCACTCCTGAAATAACGTACGAAAGTACGAGTATTACCAACAGGTAAAAAGAACGTGGCAATGGACAAAAACTCGTACAGAAACCAGTGGAGATGAAGAAGGCAATCTTGTATTAGAGTCACGCAGGTGGTGCTGAGAATATGGAAAAACTTTGGACCTGATGAGAGCGTGCTCCAACTCATTTCTCAGATCTGATAAGAAGAGTGTATGCCTGATGAATGGAATCTGTGCGTGGACCTCCTCAACTATACATTTTATGTGCCATATTGTGTGAATGTCTGAAACCATTCGTCAACAGCCTGATTGGCCCCTATCAGTGCGGTTTCAGGCCAACAAAGTCCACAATCGACCAATTTTTCACACTACGGCAGATGGTGGAAAAAACTCAAAAAGTCCAAATCGATGCCAACAAAATATGTAGAGCCAGCTCATCGACGATTGAAAACGCTCGCTGCTCCGTCAAGGTCGGTAAGAACTCAAGTGGAGACTTTTGAGGTTTTGAAGTCACTTGAGAGAATTGTGCGAAACTCACAAATGAACAATGGAAGGACAATCTTTCAAAAGTCTATGCAGCTACTAGTATATGCTGATGACATCGACATAAATTGACAAGACTCAGCGGTGCGTTTCCTTTTTTTAATAAGAAGGGACACGAATTGGAAAGAACGTCACAGTCGACAGCTATAATTTCGAGGTAGAAAGGGACTTTGTCTACGTTGGCTCTGCTATAAATTCTTCCAACACCTTAGCAGAAATAAAACGAAGAATCACTCATGCCAATCGCTGTTTCTTTGTGCTAAGAAGGTATAAGCATGGACTCTATCGAACGCGCATGAAGATATTTGGGCTTTGGGGGAGTTGGTCTAGTCAGAAAACTGCGCGTCAGTCATTTGTGATGACTGGGACATGTAGGGCGAATGGACACCAGTGCTTCGGTCCGCAGAGTCTTCGACGCAGTAAAGGAAGACCTCAACCTAGGAGGCGAGCACAAGCAGAAGCGGACCTCATCCAATTTGGGGCTCTCAACTGGTTTACCGGGTCATATGTGACTTCTTTGATCTCAAACTCTTTCTTTATAACAGACTTCCGTGGCAGATTGTGATTCGTCTCTGTGGTACCGGCAACTCAGTTGGATGTCCTGATACTACCCGAACGTTAAGAGCTTTAGAGTAAGTTGTTCCATTAGTTTGGAGAATAGAGGATTACATCACGCCGAAGGGCAAGTAAATCGCTTAATTCACTCTGTTTGGCTGCGGGCTCTACAGCCATTTCAATGTCTAAATTAGCACTTCAAAAGCTTGTTATTTGAGGATCTAAACTAGAATTCATTTAGATCAGTGGCGGATAGTGAATCCGTAATAAAAACCACTAAGGTGTGTAATTGCTGGTTGGAAAGGGATTTCAGGATTTTAAAGATTTCGTTTTGCGATTGGCGCTTCCTTTTCTGCATTTCAATTTTCAATTCAGTGTCGTCTTCCCACAAACTAACTCAAGTTTCATATTCTCCTCCCTTCGGCATGACACAATAACAAAAAAAAAAAAAAAAAAAGCAACTTGTCGTGCACATCATTTCTGTATTCGCAAATAGTAAGGATTTTAAAACACATCAACCCAATTACAAGCAAAGGATGGTGGTGTATCTGCAGATGGTGGTGGGTGGTGTTACCCAGTCCTCAGCGAGGGAATCCTTTGTCAATTAGAATTTTTTTTTTTTTTTCTTCACACAATCCAGAGGTTCTGGAAAGCACTCATAAATCATTTTAGGGCTTGGTGAATGTGTCAGGAATAAAGAAGGACTGCCATTCAATTGTAATTTAAATGGAAGGAAATTAAACACGCTAACGTCTTATGTACGTACACATGTACTCGTACATACCGGATATCCGGGTCGAAGGGAAACCAATCTACGAGTATAATAGTTAAACTGTGAATTGCGTAAGAACAGATACATTGTACCCTATGTTGCTAGTGTTGCACTGGGGTATGATTCGGTTTCGGGTAAGAATACAATTTTGAAGGATCAGAATATCAGGACGTTTCCACATAGATAAAAGAAGAGATGACTGGAATTTGTTCTTGTCATTCGAATCAAATGTAATGTACCCTATCCAATGGGTCTGAGAAAGCATCCTTTACTTAAAATAGAAAGGAGTAGATGGCGAAATGAAGTGAAAGGGCGATGTGGAAATGGTGAGATGGTGAAATGGTGAGATGGAGAGTATCCCAAAAGTAAATCCAAGAGGAAGGATAAAAAGTATTTTTATATGTCACGCAGTGGAAAAGAAGTAAAGAGATACTACTTTGGATTCACATCGTTTTTTATGGCCTGCTTTAGAGATGGAAAACTTTCAGCGCAAGCATCGTGGTCGTTGTTTGTCGTTTGTCGTCTTCGTACATATTCGTCGTCAGTCGTCAGCGTAGTTTCGCAGCTCTGTGTTGTGATGACGATGGTGACGACTACGATTCGGCTAAAGTTCTGGAGATATCCAGTACCAACTGCCACTATTGCTACCACTATTACAACACCACTGCCAGTACCAGTACCAGTACCAGTACCAGTGCCGATGGCGAATTAAATTCCATGGTAAGGGGAGAGCTAACATAGGGAGCAATACAACACAGTTACAAGGAGTTGGGTAACATAGAGGCAAAAGCGGTAAATTTAATTAAATCGGCATTTTCTGGTGGAAACATTTTCATGTCACTTAGCAGTGTAATGGGGTAAAAACGATAAAGTTTAAGTGCAGGGGATATTACTGGGCTTTGCTTCAACAATGTATGTAGTTCGTTGTTGTTGTGGGTTTTGTTGTTTTTGTAGAGTTTAATTTAATTCAAGGTTTTTTTTTGTTTTTTTTTTATTTTTTCAAAATTTTTCCTCCCCGAATTCCTTTTACAAAATCAGTAGTGAAAGGCAGTTCTTTACTGGAATCCTTTGGTTGTGGAAAACTATTTATTCTGAAAGTCCTTAGGGATGTAGTAGGTACCTCGATATTGTGAAAGTAGTGGCGTACAATTTCAACTTGAATCGTTTAATTTGTTTTGATTCTTAATCCAGCGCAAAGCCGACTTTTAAACCCTTTTTAAACCCTTAGATAGCCGGGTCATTTGCGTTGCTGTTTTAGCAGCCTCCCTATATGGTATTGCCAGCACAAAACGGCACATGGAAATTTCTTTCAGTCGGATAAATCCGATATCCCAGATGATATTTTGTTGCAGGAGGTTTTGGCCAATCAATCAATCGATGATCTGTTTTCGTAAGCCGACAACGATTTAGGAGGGAAGTGACTTTTCTCAAGACCCATCTCAATGAAAGTGAGAAAGTAATTTACTGTGAATCTTGACAACGAACAAGCGCAAAGAATTTAGGACAATTCCTCATTCCACTTTGTAAGTTGCAAATTTGTGAGCTTATTCAATTCAGTTCAGACGTACCCATCGTGGGTCCTCAAAAAGCACAGTCTTATGCCAGAAACAGATGTGCACCATTTCCACTTTAGGTGACGCTTCACTCCGCCGTGTAACTGTGCCTCAACCAACAGGTCTCTTTGAGCATCACTAGACCTTCTGTACACTGGATCGACACTCCGGATCGAGGTTGTGCTGTTTCTTAGAGTTACATGTCTTAGAAATCTAAGCCAGTGAATTTGACTCCTTCTGACAAAGCCACTATACAGAAGGGATCCTGAATTACCATAAATCTTTTCCATAGAGGCAACCAACGCTACTTGTACCCGCTCTTTTGGTAAAGTCTTTTCGTGAGCATTATGCAGTACGACTAGGACGATCGCGAGATAGACTTATTCCCCAGTTGCCAGTTGAGGCAGTTGAAAAAGTCTAATTTCTTGTGGATCATGCATGCGTGCTTTCCTCTAATGAATGGTTCATTCTGTCAGACATTGGGATTTCAACCATCATCACCGTAATGCATTCTGCAGAAGAAGTCCTTTCATATTTTCCGCACCTACTACAAGTTGTCTTCTATGCTGGCTTCAATTCTGGCAGTATTCGAGTTCATTTCAGAATTCTCTGTGGTGGCATGAACACAAATCAGGCTTAAATTTTTGAATTTCGCCTTGATGCGCATGAAGCGTTTTCTTAAGGCTTTTTGCCTAAGTCTGCTTCAAATAGCAAATCCAAATCCAAATAAGGGTCGTCCGTCTCTTTTTAGTAGTCGTTGTAGTAGATGTCACAGCGTTTCACTTGCTTTTCTCCTGACTCTGTATTTGCTTTATAGGAGACAAGGGCCGCATGTTTTCTATTATCGGTCTGGTACCGCCGTTTAAAGACTAAACTTACTCTTCACGATTCGATTGTTTTATCTGTTTTCAAGTTTTCCTCGTTCTTAAGCATCTATTTAACGATATTATCGTCCCTGTGAGGCTATCCTCTTGGTTTCGTACCGTGGACAATGAAAAAGCATGTGTTCCACGTTTCACAATATGGACAGCTTCTGATGTTTTCATGTTTGCGTATAAACAGCGATTCCCTGAAACAGTCATGTGACTTCAGAACTGAGTCCAAGGAGAAGTGTGTTTCGCAGTGATTCAAAACAATGTGTCCATGGTTGTTGCCATGTTGCGATACTATGGGTTCTTTCGTATTTTCTTATTTCCAAATGTAGATGACAGATTTGATACCCCTCGTGTAAGACTTGACCATATATCCGCTACGTGCATGAGTGTAGAACTCGCAGCTCTGTTTTGGGCCTCCGATATTACTTCGACATTATTTGCTCTAGGTGATGTTTAAACCTGTCAATCACAATTCCGAGTTACTTGAGAAACGGTTGAGAAACGATTTCATGCGACACTGAATGGTAAGCAGGGCTTCAGTTTTATGATTGGCGAGTTGCAAGCTATTGTTGGATAACCAGCATTTGTAGCATTTTTTTCTACAACCATCACGGCGGCGATGTCGTCTGCAAACCCGATGATTGATTGATTGATTAGAATCTGTAGGCGGCGTAAGATTTCATTGTCCCTAGTAGGGGACATAAGAACGAATCCTGTGGCACGCCGCCCTAACTTCGTACTCTTTAACCCCATCGTCAAAGTCATAGAGAAGGATTCTATTCAAGAAATAGCTCGTTCTTATTTTACGGCGATAGCTCGTATTTCAATCCTAAAAAGACGGGTTCTTCGCGTCCAGGTATATTGTGGAGCAATAGTTCCTGGTGCCTCCTTTCTATTACCGCATTTATTGCGTCCATTGTTGACTGGTGTTCCGACTGATTTCCTGCTCTTTCAATTGCTGTCAAGAGTCGATTGTAACTGATACGCTCAAGGATAGTGTAAAGCGAATAAATAAGGCGATAAAACCAAGTTAATCGACGGCAAAAGCAACGCCTATTTGGATGCGGGTTTGTTGTTAGAGCTGTGACAGTTAAAATTGTCCCCATTGAGAGTCAGATAATGAGTCGGCGAAATTATGGCGTTTTTGAATGACATTTGTTTCGCACAGAAGTATGGCATTTTGACACTTGCCCAATTTCGAACGTCAAACAATTTCATAGAAAGCTAAATGGCAAACTCACACTGACCAGAGAACAGATGGGGCCCCATTGGTTTTCCACTACCAGACAGTGGATATTAAATATGCCCTGGAGGTCTGCCACAAGGCCTTTAAGAATTCATTCACCACATTTCCTTCCTTAAACTCGATTTATACCTGCAAATTATTGCCACTTAATCATATCTTCGTTAGGGTGCGATAAGAATCGTCAGTCATCAGAGGAAATTCGTGGCTTCCACTCTGCCATATGGTAGGAATGGTCTCTTGTATTGTTTCTGTGGTGCGCGACACCCAAGAGCCATGACTTATCAATTTAATCGGCTTACGAAGAAACACAACGACAAGGACGACGACGGCGACAATGGTTGGAAGTAGAAGTGAGTGGTGGTGGGGAGTAGGAGTAAAATGACGTTGAACAGCACCCACTATTGTCATGCAGAAAACGATAAGAAATGGGAGCAACGCGACTTATGGAATGTGGAAAAAGAAAGCAAAGTGTGCCCGGTTTTTTGTTACCTCTTAAAATGTCACCTCCTAACTTCCACCAGCAGACTACCAGAGGAAGTAAACTTCTACACATTCCAGTGATTTCGTCTCTTATTTGCTTCCGTTTTGTGTGTGTTTTTCGAAGTGCGTGCCTTGGGTTCGGAAGGGACATGTGCCTGTTTGTCTTTTTTATCCTTGGAGTTACAATAGCCAGAGAGTGCGCATGCATACGAGTATCATCCACAATTCCCTGTTCCTTGTATTTTCTATAGAAACACAAGTAGGGGAGGGGGATGTTTCTAAAACTAAATTAGCTGCACATATCCATATATCCGTAGCCGAGTATCTGTTCCCTTTTCATTAGAAAAGTCAGGCTGTAAATCGACTTGAAAATCAAAGGAACTCCGCTCCGGCTGCTGGGCCCGCCAAATAACAACAAATCGAAAAGATCGATCCTTAGACTTCAGAGGGATGGTGGAAATTTTCCTCCTTACTCGTACTCAGATATGGAGTCTCTCCTAACTAGTACAATGTATTGCACACAGTTGCTAACAATACCCTGGCGTAAAAGAAAATCAGGTAAAAAATACAAGTGTGAGCTGTAAAGGGCGGTACAAAGCAACAAACTTGGTCTTCATTCAGTCGTCGGTCTTATTTTGTTTTCTTTCTGGATTGTGCTGGTCATAGCTGTCGTCGACTGGGACGACAACTACAATACATCCAGCCAAAGATATAAAATATTTTTTTTTCTCCTATCCACTCCCCAATATACAATACACTGGCGGGACACGACATATTTGTTCTGTGCTTCTGTTGCTGTGTGGATTTCTGTGTCCCATATGGGGAAGAAAAATTTAAAAGCAAAGCACATGCATAGAAAAACTTGGTCAGGGTGGATGGGGTTTAATTCATACAAAAAGCCAGCCGGAACCGGTTGCGGACATTTTCCACTTTGTTAAATCTACTCCAAGGAGAGGCAGTACGACTGCAGCTATGGCAACGATTACGACTACGACTACGACTACGGCTACGAATATCTCTAGGGTTATACAGTGCTAACAGCAAGGGGGTGCTTACAACTGAAATAAATAAGGAGCTAGGATTTGAAACTTTGATGTACGACTAAGAATACAGATTTACAAGTCGCCCGACGAAAGCGGTTTTGCCTCATTATCACAAAGTTATTCGTATGTGATGAAGGAATTTGAATATTCTGATGAATTATGGGTGTCAGTTTAGGACAAGGTCGCTGAGTTTGCTGTCATCCCATTTAAAGAGTGGCCCTAAATGAGGACCTTACTAAATAAATTTTTGCTTGACTTGCTTAGCAACTCGCCACCTTTTGGATGTAAATATAAAAGAGAAAATAACCCTCACAGTGAATCCGACACCAACCCACATCGATAAGCTGAGGTATAACCAACATCGGGCTACTGAAACTGCAACCATAGCAATGACTACAATAATAGAAGACACTGACGGTGGAGTCTTGTCCTGAATTCCAGGAGACATAGTTGCAATTTTGGTGGTTAAGTCATTATTGGTTCATTCTATGTGACTCTGAGGACGCCGCTGCATAAGACAATGTCAGGAGTATTGCAATACTCACCGAAAATTGGTTCAGAATTGAAGGGTTTTCGATGAGGACTCCATTGGCTTGGTACAGAGCACTACACTCTAAAGGATTTGTAAGGATTTTCCTAGAGGAATTCTGCAATAAAACACAACCGAATAACTTAATTGGTCAGTTACGAATCTGTCCGAGGCGATTGTATACCATGAATGCCGTCCATCGGAGACAAAGTCTCGACAAATGATTAGGAGGACTACAGAAAGTCGCTCGAAGATATATTTTGGAGGAACTTTTGTGATGACTTGAGAAATATTCATGCCACTACTAAGGTACAGAATTTCCTAACGAAAGGGTACACTACCCCCCAAGAGCACAACGAAAGGCCCAGAAGTGTACCTCACAGTCAGTTGCATGGAAATATTAGAGCCCCTTCTGCAGACCCACATCCCTGGTATGTATAGGGCTTTTTTTGTGAACGCACTCTTTCACTAATCATCAAACTGTCACTGTCAGTAAACTCAACAACTCAACACGAACGAGCAACGTCCGCAAATTATAAAAATATTCTACCGAAATTCGGAGTCGGTGCCTGCAACTTTAAGAGCGTTAACTACAATTTTCGGTCGTAATTCTCACCCTAGTAGACAGGCAATAACAAGTTGCGTTCAAAAATTTGAGTCTACATATTCGTTGTGTGATGTTGCCGTGTCAGTAAGACAACGGGATGGTGGAAGTGTCGAAAGTATCGCTGTCCGTAACAAACGATCCAAATCAGTCAATTCCACGGCTTTCTCAAGAATTGGGCATCGCTCAGACCACATTATGGCGTATTTTGCGTAAGGATCTTGGTTTACACCCATACAAGATCAAGCTGACTCAAGAATTGAATCCGATGGACCATTTGAAGTGACGTACGCTCTCCGATTGGGTTCTGGATCGCAAAATCATCTTCAGTGACGAAGCCTCAATGGGTTCGTCAATAAGCAAAATATGCGTTATTTGTCGGGTGAAAATCCACATGTGCTTCATGAATCACCACTTCATCCACAAAAAAGAAGTGTTTGGTGCGGTTTGCATGCCGGCGGCATATTTTTTCGTCGACGATAACGATCGTCACGTTACTGTGAATGGTCAGCGTTATCGCGCCATGATCACCGATTATTTTTGGCCCGAAATGGAAGATATAGACTTGGACGACATGTGGTTCCAACAGGATCATGCCACAAGTCACACAGCACACGCTACAATCAATTTATTGAAGAGTAAGTATGGTGAGCGTGTTATCTCAAGACATGGGCCAGTCGATTGGCCGCCTCATTCGTGCGATTTAACGCCGCTTGACTATTTTCTGTGGGGCTACGTTAAGTCATTGGTTTATGCCAACACGCCGACGACGTTGGAAGAGCTCAGAGCCAACATTGACCGCGAAATAGCGGCCGTTTCGGCCAAAATGTGTGGCCAAGTCGTTGAAAATTGGGTCCAACGAATCGACCGCTGCAACCTTGCCCGCGTTGGCCATATGAACGAAGTCGAGTTGCATTCATAAATGTTTTGATTGTACTTCAAGCCGATAATAAAGTTTTTGAAATATCTCAAATGGTTTGCGTTTTATTTAAAAAAAAAGTTGTCAAGTCCTTATTGGAAAACCCTATATGTACTCGTATGTTGCAAAATCTTCGAAGACAATTTGAATTCATAGTAACCAAGATTGTAATCTTTGTAAAAGTCATTTAAACCCTACAAATCATTGAGACCGGACAAAATCTTCCAAGCACTTCTATATACAGGTACCAGCAGACTCACCTCTACATTAGCCTGACTCTCCAGGAACATATCCCTTTGACTTGCAGCAGAGCAGTCAAGTTAATTTGCATTCAGTACCGAACCAACCTCGGCCGAGTGAACACCACGTGACAAAAGTGCGTTCGTAAAATTCACTTTGTTTAATTTTTTGCAAAAAATTTTTGCAAAACACGCGCGCGAGTGTACAGAGAGAAAAAAAAAACACAGAAAACAATGATTAGAACCCTCAGTGTAGTGCAGTTAATATAATCAAAAAATAGTTTTATATAAAATAAAAATCATAGTGAGGGCATTTCCACATCCTGCCCCTGGTCCTAGTACTGATGCTTATACTCAGTCAATGTCGTTGCTGTATAACACTGTAATACGGCAAAACCACTGACTGAGTGCATGCATTAACCGATGGATAAGTGGGCTGTGAAAGGTAATTTTGGTGGTTTACTGTTTTCTATCTTTGGAAGGACATATTGCCTACAATAATTTGATTAAGTAAACCAATATCAGAATTTTCGTTTCGCAGCCTTGCTTATCATCGTCGGTGTTTGTCTTTTGTGTGCTTGTTTATTGTAATGATGACCCGGAAATTCAGAGTGGCTATTTTGGGAACACAAAATTTTTATCAGATCAAGCAGATCTGAAGCTAGTGCCGTTATACTTTCTTACCAAACTACAACGTTCAATACAAGTTGTCATGGACGATTTCAAGTCTGACATCCACAATATAAATGCTGGTGTACTGTCTCCCATACTCTTTCTAATTTTCATAAATGATATCTCTCGTCTGTCACTTCTAATCGAATATACGATAGTACTCTCAGCTTTTCATATTCCTTCCCGGAACGTTAGCATATGTTAAGCTAATTAAATTCCGATATAAACAGCATCATTAAATGGTGAGCCACCAACAGATTGGAAGGATTATCGAGAAATCTAAATACCCAGCCATTGTCCTATAACTGGCACTTCCATCGTCGAAACCGAAAAACTTTCCATTCTTGGTATGTGTGTCAATGACATAAGTTCGTCGTCGTCATCCACTTAAAATTATAGTACAATGCCCACATCTGATCAGGTGCCCGCCCCTAAGACTTCTTTGTACTTGCTAGATGGTATTCAATACTCATAGGCGATGCCACTATTACACAGTCTATTGACATCCTCCAACTCCAAGTCCTGCAATGAAATCGCCAGTAGTATGCCACATTTTTAAAATGTCAACCGTAACACCCGATTCATAATGAATGCTGAAATAATAACTTATGAAATACCCTGCCGACCTCTTTATTTCCCAGTCATTACAACTTGCTAACATTTAGAACCAACGTACATTGGTACCTCTATTTTGTCGCTCCAAAACTTTCCTTCGCCTGCTGCGCCGTGTGAAAAAAAGAAAGAATACCTACGTAAGGTAAGAAACCCCCAAAATCTCCGAAATCCTACAGGCCCATTAGCCTTTCGTCTTTCATTTACACTGTACACTCATTGGACATCAAATGTGCTTTTCACAACACAAATCTTAGATCAATGGAAAATGCTCTCCTTAAGAGAGGTGCAAATCCAAAGATTACGAAGTGAATAAGCAACTCAGGGTGGAGTACTTTGCCCTCTATTCTATTCCGTACTAGTAAATAACCTCATGCAAATTCTCAACTCCAAAGGATATAAATCTCTGTTATCGTAAGCGACAATCACGCGATTATCATCAAGAATCTCACGCAAGATTTTCTGACAACAATCCGAAGTAATCCTATTCGGCAATAAACTCTCACTAGTATACAATACAAGGCCATGAGAGATATTCACACCACCAGTCCAAGAAAGGCCCATAAAGTCCATTTATCGTACCAGTTAGATGAATCGGCTTTCGGAAGCATGTTGCCTAGACTATGGAACATCCTGCACTTAATAAAGGCAAAAACGACACGAAAAACTGTAACATCACCTCATCAATAGCGTCCATCGATAATAGCGCTTTAAGGAATCTCTATTGCTGGCCCAAGATAGGAATTCTTCTGCTAAACCGGGAAGAGGAAATCTAATTTCTTTCTAAATAGGCTCAAATTCTGGTAACACAAATGGACCATCTATATGTAATAATAACTCCCTGCTTGTAGATATATTTGTTTCATTATTTTCCAAGAAGGAGGAAGAGCCAGAAGTGTCCGACGACAATATGGTGTTTCACCTCTGTGATGTGGATCATTGTATTCGTGGAAATATGTTCCAAGTTTTTAGGTGTATGCCGTTTGATTGATACTTACTCTTTCCGCACTTAGAATCCTTTTCAATCGCCTTGGGTGCAATGTTATTTCCAAAATTCGTCACAAGCATAGCCTTAGTAAATTTGTAAGCCGAATTATCCATGTCTGCTCCTTTCATGACATTTGCGATAAATTCGACTCTGGTATCAGTAATAGCAGCCGTCCGGTCCGATAATAAAAAACCACAGAGGGATTCTATGTCAGTTCATCACTAGCCAGAGTGGAGTCATCAAATTAAACGAATATCTATCTGTCGTATTCCGTCGTATATTGGTGTTGCTGTGTTAGAATGTATCCTTGCTATGTTTTGATATATCTGGTGTTTTGGAACTTATCCTCAAAACCAATTATTCCAAACCTTACACCTCTATGAGGCGTTCTGTGTGTGAACATCGCCTCAGAATACAGGATGCACCTGATTGAACGTATCTTGTAAATGAGTACCTTAAGAGAACAATGAAATTTCATTTGATGAAAATGTGATGCTGCAGATGACATACGATGCTATCATAAAATAGATACAGAATTCTAAGGATACCAACGACTTCGGTTCGGTTACATTTTTGCAACTTTTAAGGAACAGAGCAACCAATCGTAAAAAAAAAACTGTTTGTGATAGAGTGTTAATTTGGGAGCAGTTGGATTTCGTTTTTCAGCCAGAGATATGTTAGTACTGAAACTCCAATTATATCCAGTCGGTATGCAGTTTCGAGCAGACGACTGGCAATCCTTAAATACTGAAAGTCAAGTGGAACAGGTCAAATGTCAGATGATGACATACTCCCAGTACTGTCATTCTACATCAAAGGGATGGGATCAATCAATTCGAAGCACAGCCCAGATATGTGGCATGTCCTCTACCATCAAGAAGACAGCTCCCAAGGGAGTGTGTCAAAACGGACAATTGTATGCAATGTTGAAGGAGAGAGAACCTCAAACCCAACCCCCAGTGCAAACAGTTAAAATAGGTAATAAAGGTGGTAAACTTAAAGGTAGTCCTCATCGAGATAATCGCTCTGTTGATTGGAATAAAGACCCAACAATTTAGCTCATCATAAAAGTGATGGCACTATAGCAATGTACCATAGATGCGGAAGATAACATTCACCATTCAATCATAATTCAATGTGACATGATTAAAGGAAGGAGAAGCTATAGAAAAGTAGATATCAGACAAATGTGCGATTGAAAAATTCATTCCATAGTTAGACGAATCAATAAGGAACTTCAACCACTCATAACGTCTATGAATGATCTAGCCATGTGGTCTTCCACAGCAAGGCTCTGAATTTATACAAAAATTCGCTTGATACACAACTGTTTTGGTTAGACACATATCCAGTTATGATACTAGAAGGTACAGACCGAATCCCTGATGTCATACATGTCAATCTCTCTCTCAGAAAGCCTCATTGAGTGCAATGGAGTTCAATAATATTGCAACTATCTATCGTCTATCTAGAACTGTTTTGCATATTTTCATTCACTGGTTCACCGATCGTTAGTTGTTTCAATTTTTCGTGTCGGTTTTTGCCTTTATACAGTGGAACAAGAAAGTTCTCCCTTCACTGGTTTTATTGAACAAAATTGCGAGCCAGTTGAATCCAAGATTTCCATGTGCCGTTGCAGTCCTTTTACTGCTTCTTCCTCCGGACAATGTTTGGCTCAGTTCTGTTGTAGTATGAATAATAAGTAAAACAAATGATAAATTAGTTGCTCAATAAAATAAAGTATTCACGAACATATAATCCACACTGCGGCAGTAAACGACTGCTGCATACGCTTCAAGTGATGCTTCACAGAATCCAATAACCTCAATTTAGATGTCCAGAGGATTCGTTGAATATTCAGCTCCTGAAGCAACGAAAGTTGATCTCGAATAGATTGCTTTTAATAGAAATTATGACTGGAGTTAGAAACCCAATTGAATCAAAAATTCTCGATGACTCCGACAATATGTGACGTTTTGTGAAAGAAAGGTTAACACTTAGTTAACCTTGTAGAAAAGGAATCCTTGGCAGGAGACCACTGCAGGCCTACTAATTTTACACAACAGTACTCCTCGAATACTCTTAATAGCAAAGGCCAGCAATTAGTAGTCTATTTGCGGAGATTGAACCCACCTGAGCGTAGTAATTTTATAAGTTCCAAACGTAGGGAAGTGATTTCATCGATGGAATATGTTCCGGTAATGACATCGTCTATGTAAAAATCATTAAGTAAAACCTTAGACGCACGCGGAAAAATGTTAACCGAATCTTGAGCTAATGGTGCACAGGCTGTCCTGTTTAAGTGGTAATTTATTTGAGTTCCTCCAAAGAATACGTCGGAAATCTGTATGGTTGGGATGTACTCTAATCTGGCGAAACATTTTTTCTTTGTCCCCAGATATTGTCCAATGCATATCGAGAAAAGGTCACGCTGGTATCTTTGACCAGTAAGGAAGAGAATCATTGAGTGATCGATTGTTATTTGCTTTGGCAGAACCATCACACACAACTCTCACTTTAGTCGTGTTAAAGTTTTGAAAACTGCATGATGAGGAAGGTAATAACACTCTTTGGAAGATCTGTCTATGTCATCTTCAACTACCTCTTCCATATGACGTAAAATTAAATATTCCTCAATGAAAATACCTTTCGTTAGGAAGCACTTTAAATATTTCATAGGGTCCTCTGTACTTAGGAGATAGTTTTTTATTAGTGCCAGGTGTATTGTCAGTATTTTTTATCAAAACAAGATCACCTTCTTTATACGAATATGGTTTCTTGTGTCTTTTATCAAAATAAATCTTGTTTTTTTCCTGACAACGAGCAATATTTTCAGATGCTTTTTGCCTTAAAGATTCCAAATTTTCTGTATTTTCTTTAATTATGTTTTCAGTAAGATACTCGCGAACTTTATCATTAACCTCACCTTTCTGAGCAACGCCAAATAATAAGATACTTGGACAGAAACCTGTGCTTTTGTTGTTGGTATTATTTAAAGCAAACTCTACTTTGCTCAGATGTCTTGTCCAGTCAGCAGGATCTATTTTGCTTTCCTTAGCAAGCATAGATGTCAAGGTTCTATTAACCCTTTCAACCTGTCCATTTGATTGAGGTGAACTAGTTGCTATCTTGAGATGCTGTATATTGTTGCTACTACAAAAATTGCTAAAATCTTCAGCAGTGAAACAACTGCCTCTGTCCAATACGATACGTGTTGGTCGGCTGTATGCCGCAAAATAAAGCTCCAAGCACTTTATCACCTCTTTGGTGTTTGTTGTTTTGACTGCAAAGAGTTTCGTAAACTTTGAAAAACCATCAATGACCAGTAATACATGTTTTTTCAAATTATGAACGCAAGAATGCAAAGGACCATAGTGGTCAATATGAATTGTTTCAAATGGCTTGTTACCTTTAGGAATGCTGTGTAGCACACCCTCTTTTTTACCACTTTGGGGTGAGAAATGAAAACATTTCAAACAACTCTTAACGTAGTTTTTGATTTTGGCCTTCATAAAGGGAAACCAATAGGTTTTTCTTATAAAGTCATAACATTTTTCCGCACCTACATGACAAAGACCCTCGTGGTGTGTCTGGATTACATTCCTTTCCATTTGTGACGGAACGTAAAAAAAAACTTGATTATTTGACTTTCGATACACCAGTCCATTAATTAGTTCATACAAATGATTTTCCCTTTTTTCAAGCATTTGAACCAATTCCCTTACTATTTTATCTTTTTGTTGAGATGCAGCTAATGCATGCTCAAAAGATTCAGATATATATTATTAAAATATTATGACACCTACTGAGTGCGTCAACGTGACCCATTCTCTTGCTATCTCTATGTTCAATTGTGTAGTTAAAATCCTGTAGCTCTAAGGCCCAGCGAGATATTCTTGGATTAAGAAGTTTTTTGTTGAGAGTTAGGGTCAGAGACTTGCAATCAGTAAGTATTTTAAAATGAATGCCGGTCAAATAGACTCTGAATCTTCTGAGGGCATATACTATTGCCAATGTTTCAAGCTCGTATGAATGGTATTTTGACTCTTGGGCCGTTGCACGTTTTGAGAAAAAAAACACTGGGTGTAAAAGTTTATCGTCTTGCTGCTGAAGCAAAACAGCCCCAAAACCGAAACTACTTGCATCGCAATGTAACTCAGTAATTCCGTTTGGGTTATAAATACTTAACACTGGGGCATCTAAAAGCTTTTGTTTCAAAGTTTCAAACACGGACATTTCCTTTTCACAAAACACGAACTGAGAATCCTTTTTCAAAAGTTCACACACAACGGCTTTGCGATAATCGAAAAATCTCTAATGAATTTCCTAAAATATGAGCATAAGCCCAGGAAAGAGTGCAAGCATTTTATATTTTTAGGAACGGGAAAATCTTTTACTGCCTTAACACCATCTAGATTAGGACGTATTCCACTTAGAGAAATTTCATACCCTAAGTACGTAATTTGCTCATACAAAAATAAACACTTGTCGAAACGCAACTGCAAATGATTTTCCCTAACTATCGTAAAAACCTCTTCCAAAATATTAAAATGCTCATCTAATGTTTCTGTCGCAACAAGCAGGTCGTCAATATAAATTCTTAACTTTTCAGATCGTAATAACTTTTTAAATTTTGATTCAATAAATCGTTGAAAAAACGCTAGACCATTTTTAAGCCCAAATGGCATAAAAAGGTACTCGAATTGTCCGGATGGTGTCACAAAAGAGGTAAATTGAGTTGAGTCGTCGGCCATTTTAACATGTTGGAAACCGTTCTTTAAATCCAACAAGGTAAAATACCGTTTATTTCGTAGCCCGTCAAGAATGTCCTCAATAAGTGGTAAAGGAAAATTGTCTTTAATTGTTATTTTATTTAACTGTCGATAGTCAACGCATAAACGCAGTTCCCCCGTTTTCTTTTTTGCTAGGACTATAGGTGAAGTAAATGGTGAACTACTTTCGCGAATAATTTTCCTATTCAAAAGATCATCTAAGTTTTTATTCAATTCAATTTTGTGAGCAAATGGCAATCTCCTAGGCGTGCAACTAAAAACACTGTTCGTATCTTTAAGAACTATCTTCATTTCAATATCATTGGTTGAACCGTTGTTTGCATAATCACAATCTGAAACTGAAACACTTCTGGTAACTAACTTTTGAATTTCGATTTTATCTTTATGAGTTAAACTTTCGTTTATGTTTAAACTGAATTTACTATCGCGATCATCAAACATATCAATTTTTAAAATTTCATTTGGTTCGTCATCTAAAGTATTTTTAATTACATTTCTATTTTGTTCAATTGATTTTTGTTCGTTATCTTTTTCAAAACTTAATTTAACATTTGTTTTTCTTAAAAAATCTCTTCCTAAAATAATAGCATCTCTCATAGTATCATTCATAACAACATATAGACATTGATTTACAAAGGTTAGGTTAGGTTAGGTAAGAGTGGCTATTGGAAATACCAACCCACTTAGGCCTATTGGCCCATTGTGATGCCACGTGGATCTGTGATCTTCTTACTACTGGAACCAGTTTGAGCTTTTAATAAAGCGTAGGAGACTGTTAACGTCTATTTTTTCTAGATCGTTTAGGTCGTTGTAGAAGAAAGCTCCTAGGTGAAGCTTCCTTCTCTGAGAGAGAGCTGGGCATGTGCAGAGTAAGTGGGGGATTGTCTCCTCCTCTTCCTCGTCCATGCAACTTCTACAGAAATCATTAGTAAAAGCGCCAAGCCTTCTTGCGTGCTTGCCTATGAGGCAGTGTCCGGTAATGACACCTATTATGGCGCTGAGATGTTTCCTATCTAAAAGGATCAGACACTTAGATCGACTCAGATCCAGCCTTGGCCAGATCTGTTTGGTTGCTAGACATGTTTGTCCAGCAGTCCATCTAAGGTCCGTTCTTTTATTGGCATCTAGCTTTAATGTTAGTTTGCACGTAGCGATTGGTATACCTATACTACCTTTGTCCGGTAGGATAGGTAGAGTGGTTCCAATTTTGGCGAGTTCATCGGCTCTGCAGTTCCCTGGAATGTCTCTGTGGCCCGGCACCCAACAGAGGTGAATGTTGAACTGCTCTGCCATCTCCATGAGAGATGATCGGCATTCAAGGGCAGTTTTAGAACACAATGAGACCGAGTCCAGGGACTTGATGGCGGCCTGACTATCCGAAAATATGCGGATATCCTTTGCAGATATCACGTTTTTCTTCAGCCAGGACAGAGCTTCTTTAATCGCCAAAATTTCCGCCTGGAACACGCAACAGTGATTTGGAAGGCGGAAAGAGAGGCTTAGATTTAGCTTATCTGAGAAAACACCGCCACCAACTCCGCTGTCGGTTTTAGATCCATCTGTGTAGAGATGGATTGACTTGTCCTCCATGAAAGCATCCTCCTCCCAGAATGATCTAGAGGGGAAGCTTACATGGAAGTTTTTGTCAAACCAAAGTTCAGGTATGGTGTAATCGGTGTTCTCTGTGAGGATTCCTAATGTATTAAGAATGTTGGCGTGGCCAAATGAATTATTTGTCCACTGTTTAGTCGCTTTAAGGCGAATAGCTGCAGTCGCAGCTACTTGCTTGCTAAAAATGTCGAGGGGTGTCAAGTGAAGCAGAATATCTAATGCCACAGAGGGGGTAGACCGCAAAGCTCCGCTTGTGCATAGACATGCTGTTCTTTGGACTCTGCTTAATTTAATGCGGTTGACTGCATTTTCCAAGGCCGTCCACCAGACAACCACCCCGTAAGTAAGTATCGGTCTTATGACCGAGATGTATAGCCAGTGGGTTATGCGAGGTTGAAGGCCCCATTTGTTCCCAATGGCTTTCTTGCAAGAGAATAAAGCTATTGTAGCTTTATTGACTCTTTCTTGAATGTTAGGTTTCCAGTTTAGTTTCCTGTCAAAAATGAGACCCAGATATTTTGCTGTATCGGAGAAAGCTAAACTGGTACGGTTTATTGAAGGAGGGTCTATGATTGGAATTTTATATTTCCTAGAAAAGAGGACAAGATCAGTTTTATGGGGGTTTATTCCCAATCCACAGCGATCTGCCCAGCGGGGTAATCTGTTGAGATTTACTTGGAGGAGTTCTTTAATGGTATTTAAATGTTTTCCTGAGACGGCTATGGCAACGTCATCCGCATAGGCAATCACTCTGCTACCACTCGCTTCCAGGTATATCAGTAGTTCGTTAACCACTAAGTTCCAGAGAAGGGGGGAGAGGACACCGCCTTGCGGCGTACCCCTACTGACATATCTTTTAGCAGAAGTCTCACCCAGTTTGGAGTTGATTATCCTGCTTGTCAGCATTAGATTAATCAGCTCCCCAAGTGAGCCGTCTACCTGCAGAGTTGACAGCGCAGTCGTGATTGCGGATGTGTTGACGTTGTTAAAGGCGCCCTCTATGTCTAGGAAAGCAACCATTGTGTACTCCTTATATCGTAGGGATCGTTCGATGTGGCTAGTCAGAGAGTGCAAAGCCGTTTCCACCGACTTCCCTTTACAGTAGGCATGTTGAGCCGCAGACAGAAGTCTTGGATCAACTTTAGCTCGAATATGGATATCAATCAGTCGTTCTAAAGTTTTCAGAAGGAATGATGATAGACTTATAGGTCTGAGGTCCTTTGGGACCACATGAGAACATTTTCCAGCTTTGGGAATGAATACTACATTGACTTCTCTCCATAACAGTGGAATGTGGATAAGTTCTACACAGCTCCTCATAATATTTTCCAACACTGGTAGAATAATATCTGAGGATCTCTGTAGCTCGGCAGGTATAATACCGTCCGGACCAGCAGACTTGTATGGTTTGAAGCTATGCAGCGCCCAGAGCAGTTTGTCTCTCGTAATCAGACTATGAATTTTGGTCACGGTTGCAGTAGGCTTGTTTGGGCTGCTACTGGCCGCGAGATGGGAGCTACCTGGAAAGTGGGTGTCCAGAAGCAGGTTGAGTGATTCATCACTTGAGGTTGTCTAAGAGCCATCGGTTTTTTTCAAACAGCTGGGCATCATAGGATTTGTGGAGAGGATTTTTCTTAGCCGCGAAGCCTCAGAGGTTTCTGTGATTTTGTCGCAGAATGACCTCCAGGATTGTCGCTTTGCCTTCCTCAGTTCTTTTTTGTATAATTTGAGGGATTCTTTATATGAGTCCCAGTCGGTCACTTTTCTTGTGCTTTTTGCTGCGTTGAAAAGTTTTCTGCAGGTGTTTCTGAGCAGTCCTAGTGTTGATTTACAAAACTTTTATTAAAATTTATTTTACAAAACACCTTACCAAGGATTATTAATTTGCTGTTGTTAATACCCACGAAGTCTTCCGATTGCGTTTCTATAGATACTGCCAGATAAGGTGGAATAAATTTTTGTTGCACGAAGCTTATAGGACTCCCAGTGTCAATCATCGTTACAGCACTCATGGTTGTACTGACGGCTCCATACTTGCTGGTTTGTAGATGGTACTCCAAAACACCATGAAAATCTTTAAAAATTGAAGAAACATCCACGTCTTGAATAAAATGCACTGCTAAAGTTTTTGGACAATCTTTGACAATATGTCCTCGTTCGCCGCATCGAAAACATGAGCCTCTCTCACGTTGTGGTTTTAGACACTTCGATGACACGTGACCCGCTTCGTTACAGTTGTAACACTTGATGTTGAGTTTGTTACTTGGATTCACTGTTATTTTTGATTGCGGTGTTTTATGAAAACCGGTGGCACCTGATGAACAGTCCAGTTTCATTTGTTCGTATCTTCTTAAAACAATTTTCAGCTCAGGTATAGTATTGGCTGTGAAAAGGATTTGTTTGTTAAAAGACGAATCAGGTATACCTTTTATGATGTATGATATGACATCATTCTCTTCAATATCAGATGAATTTGCAATTTCTAGCATTGTGAGAACGTATTGTTGTAGATTCTCTTCTTTGTGCTTCCTTCGGTTCCTCAAGGTGTTGTGGATATCCGCAGCTGATGAATGGTGATGAAACTCGTTCGACAATGCTGTTTTTAGTTCTTCCCAAGTTGATCTAAGAAACAGCTTTGCAGTTCCTTTTAACAGTCGTTGCGCAAAAATAAAGCACTTTGACTCGTCAAGGTTATAGATTTCCTTAGAATGCTCAAAATTTTGAATCCATTTGGTGATAGGAAAACTGTCATCGCCAGAGAATGTTTGTAAGGAGTCTTCTGCTATATGTGGCTGATGCAGAAGCTGGGATTAACGATGTGAACTTTGAAACAATATAGCAAGAAACAGTTTGAGTGTGACAATTCCGTTTGTAACACCAGCTGAAACTGATCCAACACCTACGATAGGAATACGAGCAGGTTTGCGGACGAGTGTTAAGCGCTGAATCCGCGTTTGCTCCGTAACAAAAGATACTTGGTCTGAAGAACGATTAGAGTTAAACAAGTTGCTTTCTGCAACTATTGATGAGCAAAGCGAGAGAGGAAATGCGGTCGAAGATTCAGAAGTTGGTGGATTCGATGAATTTGCTGAATTTACATCTGGAGTGGTAGGCGACGATTGTTGATAATGAACAAGTGAGTGGTGACGGGAGTTACAAATGCGACAACGAAAGTTGGAGCGGCATTTATTTTGAGAATGTCCAGCATGTAAGCAGTTAAAACACAATGAATTTTCTTTTACAAATAACCGGCGACGAATAATATCAAGGGATAAGAACGTAGGACATTCACTTAACTTGTGATCGGCTTTACAGTTCATACGAGAGAGAGCCTGACATGATTCCAAAGAATCGCAATGACCTTGCAAGAATTTTAGAAATTCGCACTATGGTACAGTTGTCCCTAGAGCCGCTTTCCTCAGCCCATCCTTGTCGTGTCAAGTCAAGTTTTTGCAGCAAAATGCTTTAAGTGCTGCTAAGCCCCTAATTGTTGCATCAGTGATCAGTGAATTTTCGTCGTAAATGTTGTACACTTAGGGAGTTCTCTGTAGGCATTGACAGAAAAGATTGTATATATGACTGTATAGTGATTTATGAAATGACATTGACAAAATAATTTGTGATTGTACAAACATTAAAGTGTGTATCCTTTAAATATTTCAGTCTTGCTACAAAGAAACATAAGATGATGGAACTAGTAGGAGGATCAGAATATGATATCCTCTACACCAGCGATTCTGATAGTGTGGATGAAGACAATTTCAAGCTGCATAACTGTGTCCAAAATATGCAAAATCTTCAAGTTGAGTACTACAGCGGTGCAATCCCGGCACATTCGGAATGGTATAACAACTTAAACCAATCGAATCCACAAAAGCAGGAGAACAAAAAAACGATGCAGCATTATCGAGATGTATATGAAGTTTTTTCAGATCTAGATTCATCATCATCTTTTACTAGTATAGATATTTACCCTGCCAGGGGTATACTTCATTCGAGCAGACAGCTTTTGCGACGTGCGTATCAGCAGCTACATTGCAAGGGAAGGTATGCATTTCTAAAAAAAACAGGGACACCGGCAAAAGCCGAATGGAAGTCAAACGTGCGTACAAATGGCATTCTGCCAACTGAAATGAATAACGAAGTGGTTTTTTGGTTTAAGGGATATTGCATGTTGACATCGCATGATGGACGACTCATTACACTGACAGATGGTCATCTGCTGAATCTGACGGACGTTGAAATAATGATTCTGCAGCAATTGGTCATTGAGGAAATGAACCTACTAACCATTGGTATCAATCCCATGTTACCTTCAGGTAATTTTTGTGTTCCCCCCCCCACCCCCCCCCCCCCTAATATACTATTACGAGTATGATAAAGAGCCTACAGTACCAGAACTAACCACAACAGCGCTTGTGACATAGTGCTCTATTCATTTTGCTCTGCTTCACTTAAGCTAGACACACTTGAGTGCTTAGCAAAAGCGTAATGACCTCCACTATGTTAGTATGCGGGAAACACCGATTTAGTATAGGAGCCCTAAACGAAGACGTATTAAGTCCTAAATCAGATTTGGACACTGAAGAACTCTACTCTGAGCCTTGCCAAGTCAAGTGCATCGACCCGCGATCCCATCATGACCTATTCTCAAACTCGAAGTCTTTAGGCCAGATACTGTACAAATTCATCACAATGTATTATAGTTCTACGGAAGATAGACGCAACTTTTCCTAACGAGTTTCCAAAGTTCCGCCCTTCTTCTGCCCACGGGCAAAGTCGCATTCCTATTTTTGCAGCAACAGAAGCTTTGATGTCGACGTGGTATATATAGTTCAAAATGAAACACGAGAATGGAGAGAGAACACCACTTTGCGGGCAAGACCTGTCAATCCAGTCAACACAGTCAACCCAATCAGGCTCCTATTCACCAGCATTGTTTATATCAACAAAACTAGTGACTCATCTACATAGTGTTGCCTAGGCGAATTACACATGATGTCAACGAAAATGCTCGGCGGGTATTTGATTTTGTAGCACATTGGACCTCTAAAAGTCTCTCCATGCTTTAACAATAAGAGACCACACAGTTAGAGAAAAGTTTCCCAAAATGAAACGACAAAGCCAAATGGAGCGGATTTAACAACTTCTATAGGAATTTCAACTGGTCGTTATGTTTCCTCGATAACTGCGGACACTATCCTCTTTGGAATGAGATACTTCATCGGATTAAGTCTGTCAAGCAAGAAGAAAAGACGTGGTCCGACTCGAACTGTAAACACGCTGTTATTAAACAGTTTTTCCGGTCCTATAAGCAAGTCAAACGAACCAGAAATGACTGCAACGCTTTTCTGAAGCGGCAACAAATTCTAGAATTACCCAGAGGTAGTTAAACTTTTGGTCGTTCGTCAAAAACATAGAAAACATTCTGCTTCCGTCCCAACTCTTATTTATAATGACCTTCCAGCTGTCAGCTCTTCGGACAAGGCCAATCTGCTTGATGCACACTTCTCAGTCAACTCAACACTTCCAAATTGGATCATATATCTCACTCCTTCTTCTGAAGAAGTGTTCTTCCACCACGCGCTGGCAAAAACCGTTCCGAGCAGATGGAAAACAGCATTTGCCCAGCCAGTCCTTCTTCTTCTTTTCCAAGGTCATGGAAACCCCGATAAACCCTCTCTCGAAACCCTCTTGATAGCAACAGATCCACTGGTGATTTGATGGCATGTCTCAATGAAAAGTGAAACCAACGTTGTACTTGATTGCCATATGAGGCTCTTCTTCAATGGGTTAGAAATTACCTTTCAGAACGTGCAATTCCAGTTGTCTTACACGGTTTCAAGTCAGATATCCACAAAATAAATGCTGGTGTACCCCAAGGTTTCGTTCTGTCTCCCACACTCTTTCTAATTTTCATAAATGATATCTCTTGTCTGTCACTCCCTGCATCGTCGAAACCGAAAGACTTTCCATTCTCGATATGCCTGTCAATGACAACCTACACTACAGGGAAGTCTTGCACTCATTTTGATCTAGCCTCAATATATGTTATAAGGCGTTCATCTACCCAAAATTATAGTACAATGCCCACATCTGATTAAGACTTCTTTGCACTTCCTGGATAGGCCCATATTGCACAGTCAATTGACACGCTTGAACACTAGTTCAAGCCCCTTCAAACTTCAAATCGTAAAATCCGTCTGGTAATGAATGCTCACCGGTATACCCTTTATTTCTTAGTCATTACAACTTGCAGACTTTGAAACATTAAATTGAACCATTTGTCCTTAGAAATTCAGCGCGCCAGCAAGAATAAAGCGGGGATAATCAACTTCTTTAGAAAAGGTTTGCCATGTCCAACAACAGTGCGGATAACATTCAAATTGAGTATTTCTAGGTCGCCGGGGGGCAGTGTTCGGGAGGTCCTTGGAATACGTTATAGCTAAGGAACAAAAAAAAAAAAAACCAATGACATGTTTGGCTGGGAACAGCTCCAGCAGCAGTGTATATGCAGGATTTGTTGTTACTCATTACAGGCCAAATAACATTTCTTGTACTTCATAGGTTGATTCATTTAAAACCTCCCTCAGAGGGATCCTATGCATAAATGAGCCCATTGAATGGAGTCACCTGCAGGTGCCGAAATTTATTCAAAATTGTATTGAACATATAGAAAGATATGGCCTCATATCTGTTGGCATATTCCGGGTCGGCACGTCGAAGAAGCAAATGGAACAGGTATGTAAGAATGTTGACATATGAGACGAGTATGTATATGCTCTGCATTTGATGATTTTTTTTTTTTTTGGCTTCAGTTACGAAAGGAGTTTGATCGGGGTGATCGTAACTCAATAGATCCAGACACTAATCCGCATATTGTTGCAGCATTGCTTAAAAAATTTCTAAGGGACTTACCCGAGCCTCTGCTCTGCGAACATTTGTACAAAGACTTTGTCCGATCTCAAGGTTCAAACCGATTTTAGAATACAAATTTAAGTACTCTCGAGGGATTCTTTTTTTTTTTTCAGAAATGTGCAATCGCAATCAGCAAATGGAAGTATTTTGTCATTTAGTTAGACTTTTGCCCACAGCTCACCGTGATACCTTATACGTTCTCTTGAGATTTCTAGCGAAAGTTGCTTTGTGTGCCGATGATCTAATTGGACCAGATGGAAGCATCCATGTAATTGGCAACAAAATGGACAGTAAAAATCTGGCCACCGTATTTGCACCGAATATTCTACGTCCTTCATTAACTAATGGTAGCTACAGCAAGTATGATGAGCTTGATAATATGCTGGATGTGATAGATGTGATTAGGTATTCCTAAGGATTTGTTAAATTTTTCTTCGATTCTTTTTCAATACAAATTCTGTCAACACAGACTAATGATAGATCATTATGAGAGATTATTTACCGTTCCCGCAGAGCTAATACAGGACATCTATGCAGAAATTTCCCACAAATTTCCGAATCAGTTGAACGACCTATGCGAACACCGATACGCATGTGACAAGTGAGTGGAAAATATTTTTTTCTTTTTTCAGTTACACGAGTATATGTAAAACTAGTGATCAACTTGATGAGAGCAGAGCCAGTAATGAAACTTTAGTCCCACAAAACCAACCCACAGATAAAGATGAGAATACTTCCATAGATGATCCCTATCAGATTGGGCCAACTGCAAGTGCATCCAGGCAGTACGTAATCGTGGTGCAGATATTCGAAGGAAGTTAGAGTTTATCTTTCTTTCACAGATACTTAGACGTTGCTGAACCAAGATTCGTAATTGATCCATTCGTTTACCCCCATAAGGATCAGCTAGATAACCTGTACCCAAAAACTGGTAAGATACGAGTACTTTATCCATGTGTCCATTCCATTCCAGGTTTTATATTCGCCTCTCGCATACGAGGCCAAATATTGTCGAGCATGCATTCCATTCCGTCTTTCGAGGTGCGACCAGAGTTTCCTAGAACGTAAATCACTTGTCCGACAAATACGAACACGTCATCAACGCTGTATAACGAAACGAAAAGTAAATTCTGATCTTTTTTACACTTGCAAATCAAGTCGTTGTTATCAAGACAAATATGGCTCTTTGCGGGTCTGCTAATACATATTACTCAACCAGCTGCCTCCTTTAAGTAGGTTGAAGTCCATTTCTAATTATGTGCGCCACTATACTGCGTTGTCCCATCCAACGGGTTGGAATACTGGTGTTCCGTTTTCCCGGGCCCCCGCCCAATTATCAAGGCTTCGCCCTTTAATGACGTTGTCTAATAATGAACGGGGGCAGAGCAAAGTACTGGTCTTATCGTAAACATCTTCAGATGACGCTACCGAAGGTTGCTACGATTTGATCAGTCACAAGTTGCCGGTCATAGGTCTTGTTGGCGGCTGGACCACCGGTAGTCCCTACCATGACTTAAATCACGGTACCATGGGAGTCAGGAGCCCCCCGGATCTCGGTCCGGGCCTGACTTGTTAGAGGTAGGCCCCCTTGTGGGAGCGTCATGGTGGCTGTGGTTTAAACCCAAAATCGCGGGTAAGAGTCTTCCTATGGTTTTCCTTGGTTTTCCTTTTGGTTTTCCTTGGTTTTCCTTTGGTTGACTCAATGTGGAGTTGCAATAAGTGCTGGGTGCTGTGACCCTAAGAACAGTAAGAGGTTTTAGGTCGGCCTCGACTCATACCAAGGGTGGAACTTGTGCCGGCAACACAGTTCCGAATTGGTATCAAATAATGATTATTATTGTGAGCGATGGCAAGGCGTATCCTTGCTCCCATGGATGTATGGGCATCCCGTAGGTTTAAGCCCACACGGCAGGTACTTACGTTAAAAAACAAGAGACATCTGTTCCGTTTTCCCAAATCTTTAGAACAGACTGAACAGAGATGTTCCTTCGAATCAACTTAATGACGAAATTTTCCACTCTGTACAAGACCACATTAGGATAGAATTTTATGTACTCCGATCCTGGTGTTCTGTACAAGTGAACTCCAGACAAGCCTCTCAAATACAGGGACATTTTTCAAATCCCTCGCATCGAGTAACAGTCTCTCTTTTAAGGACAAAAACACCCTTTGCTCTGACCAGAGCAGCATCTACATCTGTTTATTACAAGGTCCCATTAGTGTCTTCTATTTGATCTGTAGACATACATACTATACACATATATGTTACAAGTACAATAAATACAATTTCTTCCTTTTTTTTTTGTAAACATACGCACGCAGCCACAAGTACCTCCGACAGTGAAAATGAATCAGAACCAGAACCAGAAGCAGAACATTTGACAAGCAGTTTAGACCCCGGTCACGTGATTCCAGGAGGTGTGCACAAAAACTTGCAGGTAATTCCACATATTACAATAACTGACGAACATGGTCGGGTTTATGAAGGGCAGGATTTAATACTAAGTGAATTCGGTTATGAGGATCACGAAAACTAACTTTTGTATAACATTTACTTACTCGTATCTGTGTATTTCTATTGTTGTAAAGTGTGCAAATTTTAAATTATAAATATTAATCATTTATGCTAAAACAAGACAAGGCAAAGCCGTACAGGATGTTTCTTCTACAGTTCATATACTATGTTAGCCATGAAAATGATATAACTATTTACACTATATATTTATTGTTAGAGCTCTTTCTATGTGATTGTTAAATGTTCAACTAAAATTTATCTATACATGTTCACTTGTGTCAAAGTCAATAAATGTTCATCGTTGTCAATGTTTCTCTGTTCATATTTCCCTCTTTTTATTTGCACAAGGACAGGTAAGACTGTCAAAAACAAAGCTATCAGCCCTATAAGGGCTGGTCTAGAACGGATTTCAAAGAACATTAAAGCGATTCATCTTACCATGGCTGTTTATTTCATTTTCATAAAACGAAATCATAACAAAAAATTTGGTCGAGTGAGAAATATCGCTTGTAGATACTTTAACACCTAAGAAGGACCAGGGAAGTAATTAACATCTAATTAGAGAGGGTAAAATACTTCTTACATCGGTTGAGGTAACCTAGACATTTCGCAGCATTTATGACGACCTCAAATACGTGGTCATTCAAACGTATGTTGTCACTGACACAAATACCGAGAATGGAAAGTTTTCCGGTTTCAAAGATGCAAGTGGGAGTTTAAATTTCGCTTTAACGACAGCAGACAGCATTGTGTTTCGGAAGCATTAAATTCCACTCTGTTGATAGGAGCAGTGATGTGAGTCCGGGAACGAATATGAGAAGCATGAGAGCAGTACTGTCGTAAGCAAAGGAGTATATTTGATTAGAAGTAGCTGTTTGAGATCTATTCGAACGGAGAATAATCACCCTGTAGTCACCATTTGGCGTTATATGCGACACAGCTGTCAAAATAATTTTTTTTTTTTTTTTTCTATTCTGTACCTTGAACAACGTGGTTTGGTAAGCGGTAACTAATAAATCTAAAATCTACAAAAATTGTATTTGCATTTAATCTTCAACAGTAGCAGACATGAGATCATTAATGAAAATGAAAAAGCGTGTCGGAGACAGAAGAGAGCCCTGAGGCACATCAGCATTTTATTTATCATCGATCCCAAAAGCACCCATTTTCGACAAAAGAGCCTGATGCCAAACTCTGTCAAATGCCTTAGAAAGATCAAGTGCAACTATCTTGCTTTCGCCAGATTGATGTACGCCAGATTGCTCTCCAGGGGGGTAGGAGTCCGAATAGGACGGAGAGTTTTTTCTTCACTCAGAGTGGAAGGTTATAATTCGCAGTAATTATTTGTGATTGAAACTCTACAACAGCCAAATCTACGTGTCAGTGTTATGCCTTCACACGCAGAATTTTTCTGTCTGAGTTCCAATTACACAACTGAAAAACTCGAAAGACTTGTTCATGGGCAGGATTCGAACCTAGACCCCTCCGAGTGAGAAGCGATTGCTAGTACCACTACACCACGGCCACCCCTGTTGGGTTGGTCTTGTAAGACCGAAAAAAAACTTTCCCTAACCCTGACAGTCTATTTACAGCTCGAGTCGTACCATGCCTTCTCTTTTGGTTTGATACTCTTCATCCGATGAGGGATAAAGGATCATATCATATCAACAGCGGCATCAGCGAAAAGTACAGCATCTTAAAAAGAAAGTATTGTATATGAATATCTATCCCTTGGAATAGAAATATTTTTGTTACATCTTGGCAAGTTTTTTGGTTACTGAATATTACTGGATAGTCGGCAAAATGATGAGAAAAAGTTTCCAACAGCAAAGATGATTGGTCCAAAGTGCCTACCCTGAGGAACACCAGATTTTGCTTTAATGGCGTCGAATATTGAAGATCTGAAGATGACCCTGTATTCTCTGTCTTCTAAATAGGATTTGGTCCATGCCACAAAATGAGAGGAAAAGCAACTTTTTTTTTATATTAAAATTGATAAGTTGGTGAGAAATTTTATCCAATGTCTTGCTGAAATCTGTGGAAATTGAATCGACTTCATCACCGTCTTCTAAAGCATGAAGTGTCCTAGAGATGAACTCTGTTAGGTTTGTGGTGGTTGATTCACCTTTCATGAGGTCTTTCAATGAAGTCCTAAATGACGCATTGGTGATCACGGTGATCGATAGGAACGATACCGACGGTTCCATTACACCGGAAAGGTGGTAGCTGGTCAAGCTGAAGCTTTCGAGCAACTTCTTGGCCACAAACGACGCTGGCTGGCACCAAGGCCATGTCAAGCTCATCCCATGTTCCAACCAGAGATCACTTGATCTCTTCATCAAGGCCATCGGTGGTTTAGTAGAGATTTGGCCAGGTGCAAAACTCGAGGTCGTGTCTAAGGAAGACATTCCTAGCAGACCTGGAACTCGTACCTCCTCTCCAGAAAGTATTCTGGCAATCATCCGGCTCAGTAACCCGTCTCTTCTGACTCATGACTGGAAAGTCGCGAAACTGGAGGAACTAAGGAGTTCTTATAGATGCGCGTTAATTGTGATCAATAAGGAATCCCTTAATCCTCTGGTGCAGACGAAAGGCATGATTCGGTTCGGATTCGAGTCCATACATTTAAGGGTGTACAAAAAGGATGAGCTGGATGCTGATAAGCAACCTCCTCCTCCTTTAATACCTGATATCACAACCTCGGATCTCGGATCTCCAAGCCGTCGGTCTCCTCTGCTAACACACTGTCGGAAATGGAAACCGATGACGAAGCAATTAGAGGTCCTACACGATCAGAGATAGAAGATGAGCTCTTGGGCACATCTTCAGAATCGGAGGACCTCAACAACACCGTAGTGGAGGCGACTCTGGAAAACTGTAGCAATGATACGGTTTCTCCCGATTAATCTCCACCACTCAAAAAAGGCTTCGGCCGCACTCATTCTGCGTCTTTCTAAAAACGCAGAAGACATAATCTTAATCCAGGAACCATGGATTGTAGAAATCGTGGTTCGTGGACTTAGGACACCCACATACGATCCGCTCTATACAAGAGACAAAGGTAAGACTAGAACTTGTATATTAGTGAAACGTAGTCTTAATGTATTTCTTCTTCCCAACCTCAGTGACCCCGACTTAACCGTTGCCAGACTAGAGACTGCCAAAGGTGATGAGTCAAGATGACTTGAACAGCTTTTCTATTCGGTGTAGCAAAAACTGTCTAGAGCTGAGTGTCGGCAAATGCCAAGCTATCACTTATTCTCGGAAGCGGCTACCGACAGCCCCAGATTTGGGTGTTATATGCGACGGTTATGTGAAACGCTGATCCAAAGAATTCTTAAACCCATACGTCACGAAAACCTTATACTACGCATTTGTAAGGCCAATTCTTGAATATGCCAGCCAGGTATGGTCTTCCTATCACGATACATATTCGTATCGGATTGAGGGCGACCAACGGAGACTTGTCCGTTTAGTTCTACGCCGACTCCCTTGGCCTGATGAATACAACTTGAGATTGTCCTACTTACGAGCACCATTTGAACGTAATCTAAGGTCAGTGCCGATCTTCCACCTGAAATAATGAGCCTATGTCTCGAATGCTACGCGTGGCTAATGACAGGCATCAATAGATCACTCTCATGTCCCCCAGGGAATTCACCCTTGCTCCCAATCAGGCTATGACCGCTTCCTGCCTCTTATTCAAGAAAAAGCCGCACTGGTGGACATCAGCACTGGGACTACTTAGAAATACTTGCAGCAAACTTTTCAACTAAGCAAAAAGCACAAGAAAAGTGATTGACTGGAACTCATACAAAGAATCCATCAAATTGCACAAAAAGGAACTACGGAAGCCTCTAGGCACATGATGCCTAGCTGTTTGATAAAAACCGATGACTCTTGGACAATCTCAAGTGATGAATCAGTCAAAATATAGACGTAAACAGTCTCCTACGCTTCGGAGAGTCACAGATCCAATAGACCTAAGTGGATTTGTGTTTCCAACAGCCACTCTTACCTACTAGGGGCCGTACGACATTTAGTTTGAGGCACGACTATGGCCCATTTTATGTCAGGTAGTCGGTTTTTTTTTTATTTCATGGCGCACTTGCTTGTACATTGAAGAACCCTTCGATCAGGATCACTGTTCACAATTCAAATTTGACTGACACCAATCCCAAGCGTATTGCCACCGCTGTCGAGAAGAAGGCCTGAAATTGCCTGCTGTTGAAGATCAACCACATCGGCACCGTCATCGAATCGATCAAGGCACATTTGCTTGCCAAGAGCAACGGCTGGGGCATCATGGTGTCGCACAGACCCGACGAAACTGACTTCGCACCGGACAAATTAAGACGCGAATCCAATATTCGGTCGCGGTTCTGGATATTGGTAGTGAAGCGAAAGAGTAATCGTTTGACGACCATGCGAGTGGCTTGGACTAACAATTTCTCTGCATAGCTCTGCGTATCGGCCTTAAAATCGATGAAAATGTGGTGCGTATCGATTTGGACTTCTTGAGTTTTTTCCAGGATCTGCCGGAATGCGAAGATTTTGTTGATCGTGGAATTCTCTGGTCTGAAGCCGCACTGAAATGGACCAATCTGGTTGTAACCCAAGGGTTTCAGACACAACCAGCTCACTGGTTTGACCTGGATGAAGTGAAGATAGCCATGTCTAAGCTTAAGTCCAACAAAGCTGCTAGAGCAGATGGTCTGACTTCCAAGCTCTTTAAAGCCGCAGGCGATGACTTGGTAATGAGCATTCACTTCTGATTCATAGACCCTCTGAACTGCGCCAACTACAGAGGTATCAGTCTTCCTAACATTGCCTACAAGGTAATATCTGATTGGAAAGTCCACCATTGACCAAGTATTCTTTTGACAGTCTGACAAACTCGTGTAGGATGACGATGGAGAATCATCACCGAGACTTTTGATGTCAAACAAATGATTTAAACAAGGCGACGCGAGGTCATGAGACTCAATATAGTGAATATGCGCTAACACAAGAGGCACAATCTTTCAAAAGTCAGTCCAATTACTCGCATACGCCGATGATATTGACATAATCGAAAGAATGCAGCGTGATGTGAGTGGCAAGATCAGATATATGCTATCAACAAGAAAGGACACACTGCTCCGACGTTTGGGACAAATGTCAATCTTGACATCTTGACAGATGACAATCCGTACAAGAGCGTATGAGCTTAACTTTCACTGTACTCAAAGCTAACTTCGGGCAATATTCCCAGATGAGTCCACAATCTGGCCGATGAGCTCTTAACAAGGTAGCATGGAAACGCATTGGGATGCCTGGATCCCCGGTGAGGAATTCCGTTGTTCCTTGCCAGTTGCTAAGCACCTAAGTATGCCTTCTGGCACTTATGTTGGCTTAAGACCGTCCAAAACAAAGTAAACTTAACGTTCCGAAAGGTAATCTCTAATCCATTTAAGAAATGAGCGCTCTGAAGCTGATGGGAGTCCCAGACGACTGTGTTCGGTAGAGTCGTTCCTAAAATTTTGTTAACTTGTATTTCAGTCGTACCGAGTAGAGTGCGTTTGCCTTAGAGGCCTCTTTTTCCAACCGGTTCTATATTGGGCCATTGTGTCATTGATTTCGCCAGATTGGTGAAAGCTATGAGTCCACTTTTCGGTGAGACATGGCAGTCAAATCACCAGTGAAGCTGGTTTACATTACGAACTATGTAGTGTCCTCAAGAGTAGAATCGAGGAAAAAGCTTAGGCAGTGCTTCATTCGGACCAACAGATCTTTTAGTGGATTCGTCCCGTTGAATGTTTGACAGACTGCAGTGTTATCAGAGAAATGACAAAATCCGGAAGTCTTGGGCTTGTACAATGACCTGGAACATTGTGGTATGGAGCTGTTGGTTGTATTCAATTTTCACAGGCTTGGCCTTTTGAGCTCTTTATTCCCCACAGGTAGTGTTCCTACCAATTACACAAATTAAAAACTTGAAAGACTTGTCATGGGCAGGATTCGAACCTTGACCCACCGAGTGAGAAGCGATTGCTAGTATCACTACACCACGGCCACCCCATGGAATTTTCAATCACTCTCTCACATAATTGGGGCTTCAATGTTCGCTTTCAAAGTTGGAATTATTCGCAGATGATTGGCGTAGAGCATGCTTTTAACGAAGAAGGAAGTCTATGCACAATAACTCGATTGTTTCGCGACTTGTTTGGCACATACCGCTGTCCTCCTGTTGAAAGTAGGGGTTGTCTTCATTCCCGAGATCCGGCCACAAACAAATGGTTAATCATGTCTCGGTAGTGCGGTCCATTGATCGTAATGGCTTTTCCGTCCTCATTTTCAAAAAAGTACGACCCTATGACACCTTAGATAGATAAACCGGAGCATAAACATCGCTTGAATAACTCGTGGATTCTCTCTGGATTTGCCGGATTCAGTTGGATCTTCTATGCATGGAGAGCCAAAAATTTCCACAAAATTCAGTGCGGTGTGCCTGTGGAGAGATCAAGCTCCTGAGAATGGTGTTTGTGGATGAGGCGATATTTTCCAGATCTTCGCTGCGGAAAACAACCTAACGCAGCTTGTAAATGAGCCCACGCGAATACCAGACGTTGATAGTCATACCGCCAACACCCTGGACTTGTTTTTAACTTCTCACCCTGATAAGTAACACCATTGATGTGCTCTCCCCTCTAGGCCCGTCGGACCATTGTGTCATATCAGCTAATTTCTCGTACACCGAACATACAGTTAGAGAAAAAATTCCTAAAAGAACCGTATGGCAATACGAGAAATCCAACTGGAGCGGTCTTAACAGCTTCTTTAGGAATTTTAACTGGTCGTTATGCTTCCTCGTTAACGACGTGGATGCCGCTACTGATATGATCACAGACACCATTCTCTTTGGAATGAGATCCTTTATTCCGCATCGGATGAAGAGTATCAAACCAAAAGAAAAGGCATGGTACGACTCGAGCTGTAAAGAGGCCGTCAGAGTTAGAGAAATATTTTTTCGGTCCTACAAGACCAACCCGACAGAGGAAAACCGAAAAAAGTTCAAACGAGCCAGAAATGACTGCAACGCCTTTCTTAAGCGTGTGAAATTCCAATACGACCAAAAACTGAGGCAAAAAATACTGCAATGTTCCAAAGGCAGTAACAATTTTTGGTCGTTCGTCAAAAACATTAGAAATTCCGCCTCATCCTCCATCCCAACGCTCATTTACAATGACATTGCAGCTGTCAGCTCTTGTCAGATTGTGCTTGAGTGCGTCAAATCTTCAATGGGACGAATCTACTTTCGCACTCATGTAGTAGCAAGAGTACTTAAAGATCTCAACATACATAAATTCGCTGGTCCAGATGGTATATCTCCCCTTCTTCTGAAGAGGAGGTGTTCTTCCTCGCTGGCAAAACCACTGCGTAAGCATTTTCATCAATCCTACTCTTTAGGACTCTTCCCGAGCAGATGGAAAACAGCATTTGTCCAGCTCGTCCCTAAAAAAAGGCGAATCATCTTCTCTCTCCTCCTACAGACCCATTGCACTAACGTCCCTTCTTTCCAAGATCATGGAAACGTTGATAAATCGTCAGCTCATGAAACACGAAAACTTCTCAATGACCGGCAGTACGGTTTTCGTAGCAACAGGTCCACTGGTGATTTGACGGCATGTCTTACCGAAAAATGGAACCAAAGCGTACATCAATCTGGCGAAAGCAAGACAGTTGCACTTGATATTTCTAAGGCATTTGACAGAGTTTGGCATCAGGCTCTTTTGTCGAAAATGCGTGCATTTTGGATCGACAACTGTCTTCTTCAAGTTGTCTTGGATGCTTCAAGTCTGATATTCAAAAAAAAATACTGGTGTGCCCCAGGGCTCTGTTCTGTCACCGACACTTTTTTTAATTTTCATATATTCCTTTACTGATGGCAGTACTCTCTGCTTTTTATATTCGTTTCCGGACTTCCGGCCCTGCTCTTCGGCTGTAGAACGAGAACGGCAGCGTATGCTAAGCTCTGGGGAACTATCAACAGAGTGGAATTTAATGCTTCCAAAACACAATGCTGTCTGCTGTCGTTAAACACCCAGCCATTATCCATGAATGGCACTTCCTTCGTCGAAACCGAAAAACTTTCTATTCTCGGTATGTGTGTCAATGACAACTTACGTTGGAATGATCACATATTTGATGTCGCCAAAAATGCTGCGAAATGTCTAGGTTTCCTCAAGCGATGTAAGAAATATTTTACCCCCTCTGATCTGGCCTCAATATATAAGGCATTCATCCGCACAAAATTGGAGTACAACTCCCACATCTGGTCAGGTGCTCCTAAAACATCTCTGCACCTGTTAGATAGGATTCAAAACCGTGCGATAAACCTCATTGATGATACTAATATCAGTCAGTCAATTGAGACCCTCGAACACCGACGTAATGTCTCCTGTCTCACTTTGTTTTATCGCTATTTACACCACCAGTGCTCCACTGAAATCGCCAGTAGCATTCCGCCCATTCAAACTTTCAACCCTAACACCCGTCTCGCTATGAATGCTCATCAGTATACCCTCAAGCCCATTTTCGGACGTACTCTAAAATATCGTGATTCGTTCCTAAGCCGTACAACTCGCTTATGGAATGCCCTGCCGATCTCTGTATTTCCTGGTCGTTATAACTTGCAAACATTTAAAAACAATGTACATCGGTACCTCTCTTTTCTTCCTCCCTAAATTTCCTTTGCCCGCGCTGTGTACAATCACCTTAAGGGTACTCAAACCCCTTGAGCGCGCGCTCATTATAAAAAAAAAAAAATAAAAAATTGAACGTTTCGGGGTCTTCACATGTTGCAAGGCACATGAATTTTCGTAAAAAAAACTCAACAATTTGAATTCGTTCTTTAACTGTGCAGCATTCTGTGGTGAATTTTTGTAAGTGTCATCCCTTCGTGCATCAGCTGTAAACAAATCCCTCATCTCTTGTTGAAAGATCCTTTACAAGAAATCACCTATCAATCCACCCCTACGTTTGTTTTTGAAATCCCAACGAATAACGAATCAAATTTAAAGCTTAAAAACGGTTTGATCTACTGTCATTGGCGGAACTGTGTGCAACTTCAGATGGTAAGGCGCATTCGAGAAAAGCGATCGTATTTGCGGCTTCCTCCACATTTGGAAAGCGTTCGTCGCCGTGCTTGGTTTACTTGTTTGTGATTGGAAATATTAAGTGAGTCATTTACTACGGTTGTGAAAAGTGCTATTGAAAATCAATTTTTCTGTTTTCAGTTTTGAATTGGAATATCATCTAACATATACATACTCGTACATCATGGCTGAGATTAAAGAAAATGTCAACAATCAGTTTTCGGATCCTCTAAAGAAGACGACGCAACTATGGGGTGGTCTAAGAGTGGAGATAAAGCAGCGCTTGACTTATCGTATGTATAAGAGTGATTTAGTTGATGGGCTAAATGGCGTTACCGTGGCAGTGGCATTTTATATATACATGTCAAGTTTGTCAGCGGTGATAACTATTGGAGACATGCTCTCGGAAAAAACGAATAATTCGATTAGTATCCCGCAAGCTTTACTGGCCGCATTTATAGTTGGAACATTATTTTACTTATTTTGTGCTCAACCATTGGTGATTATTGGAACAACCACTACGTGCCTGATTTTCGATGAAACTCTATTTAGCTTTTGCAATGATTATGGCATTAACTTCCACACCGTACGGGCATACACCGGTCTATGGCTAGCTCTTATTGCTTTGGGCTTTTCAGCATACGAGATGAGTAGGTATGTTCGGCTTTTGACACGATTCACACAAGAGATCTTCTCAGCACTCGTGACTGTAATGTACATCTGGGAGACAGTTGACAAACTCATTGTGTTGTACAAAAAACATCCACTTTCAGCTGAGTGCAAACAATCTTCACCCTTGGACTTCGTAGGAGAATACCCCAACAATGGGACATTAGTTGAGCAAGAACATGCCATCATCAATATGCCGAATACGGCTCTTTTCAGTACAATTCTGACATTGGGCACATTTGCATTGGCTTTTGCCTTTAAACTCTTTCGAAATTCGAAATATTTATGGTCGCCTGTAAGACATTTTCTTGGTAATTTTGGTGTTACAATAGCTATCGTCACATTTGTTGTTGTGGATTTCCTCATTCCATTCGTGTATACGGAGAAACTTAATATATCCGATAGTGTTACAAGGTCCGATGCAAACGGTGATGGTTGGCTTGTGATACTAGGTGCCTCAATTTGGCTTCAATTTGCTTCGTTTCTTTCTGGCTTAATATTGTTTATCCTCATTTTTATGGAAACCCAAATATCCGAATTAATTGTAGCTAAGCCCGAGCGTGGCTTAAAGAAAAGTTCAGGCCTTCATTACGATATAGTATTGCTGTGCTTTTTAAATGTGATTTGCGGCCTTTTCGGCATGCCTTGGCAATCAGCAGCTGCATTACGATCTTTCGCACATGTATCCGCCTTGACTACAGTTCCAAAGAATATCGAACCCAATCAAAGTACACCACAAATTGTTGATGTTAAGGAACAGCGTATATCAGGTTTGTTGATATCCATAATGTTCGGCTTATGCATATACATGGCCTCAATTCTCAAATTTATCCCCACCTCAGTCCTTTACGGGGTTTTCCTATTTATGGGGATTAATTCGATGTATGGCGTACAATTATTCCACCGCATCACATTGATGTTGAAACAAACGAAACATTTTCCGCCTGTGCCATATGTGAAACATGTCTCTTGGCTAAAAATGCATGCTTTCACATTTATCCAAATTGCAGCGGTTGGCATCCTTTGGTCTATTAAAATTTCCAAATGGCCAAGTCTATTTCCTATTGGCTTGGCAATGCTGGTTTTAGTTCGAAAACTTTTGCAATTTATTTATACACACGAGGAACTGATGGCATTAGATGGAGGTGAAGAACACCAACCAGAGCCTCCTAACGAGCAAATGACTGAGAACTCAACTGTTTGAGGGTCAAGCTAAATTTTCTAAATCTCATTATAAACGAGTACCTACTTACATATGTACTATTACTGTATTCTTTATGTTTCTAAAATGTTATATGTTTTTTTTTTCCCCACGAAAAGGGTCTCATTGTACACGGGAACTCATGTATCGTAGATTTTAAGAAAAATGTATTTTCGACTAAATTTGAAATGTTTATAAAATATCCCCTCTACTGAGGGTTTCTTACAATGATTGTGACGTTGTTGCACAAATCTATTCAAAATTAAAATGTGTGAACCGATACTTGATTGTCATTATTGTTTTCAATAAATTTGTACATAAGACCAAATAGATGTTGTTTGTGTGATTGGAGAACGAAAAACTTGGATATAGGGGCTGCAAACATATGGAGAAGGAGCTGAGACCTTACTGTGGTGAGTAATATGTACTACGAAGGGGGTTACTAGTTCGCACATGTCCACATACAAGCAAATTTCTGCTTAGAATTGCAAAATGCTCGTACTTTTATCGAAAGATCAGTCATTTGTTTAGAATGGGTGCGTCATGGTCAGACTGCTTATGCGTACATACGAGTATGTGCAAAGTTGTTTATATATTTTTTTTATTTATAAATTTTTGCGGACAATTGTTTATTTTTCTTTGCAATCGACTCCGGTCTGCTTTCATTTTACATAGAACCACATGAATGTGAGCTGGATCATACCAAGAAAGATGTATCATCTGATGGATTTGTGGTCATCGGAGGATGCAATAAATATAAGAAATACATGTATGCCAAGGAGGTCCTTCTCGTTAAAAATTATGGAAGACAAATGAAATTTCCAAAAGGTGCTACTGACAGTAGCGACGTTCCATCCAATGTGTATTGGGATTTTAGGGGAGCAAACGTATCTCAGTTGGAAGAGGATGTTCTTCAGGTTAACTGGCAAGATGTTTACTTCATGACTTCTGCCGACGAATAAAGCTATTGTAGCTTTATTGACTCTTTCTTAAATGTTAGGTTTCCAGTTTAGTTTCCTGTCAAAAATGAGACCCAGATATTTTGCTGTACAGGAGAAACCAAAACTGGTATCGTTTATTGAAGGAGGGTCTATGATTGGAATTTTATATTTCCTAGAAAAGAGGACAAGATCAGTTTTATGGGGGTTTATTCCCAATCCACAGCGATCTGCCCAGCGGGGTAATCTGTTGAAATTTACTTGGAGGAGTTCTTTAATGGTATTGAGATGTTTTCCTGAGACGGCTATGGCAACTCTGCTACCACCCGCTTCCAGGTATATCAGTACTTCGTTAACTACTAAGTTCCAGAGAAGGGGAGAGAGAGGACACCGCCTTGCGGCGTACCTCTGCTGACATATCTTTTAGCAGAAGTCTCACCCAGTTTGGAGTTGATTATCCTGCTTTTTAGCATTAGACCTATCAACTCCCCAAGTGAGTCGTCTACCTGCAGAGTTGACAGCGCAGTCGTGATTGCGGATGTGTTGACGTTGTTAAAGGCCCCCTCTATGTCTAGGAAAGCAACCATTGTGTACTCCTTATATATCCTTATTACAGTAGGCATGTTGAGCCGTAGACAAAAGTCTTGGAGCGACTTTAGCTCGAATATGGATATCAATCAGTCGTTCTAGAGTTTTCAGAAGGAAAGACTTCCTTTGGGACAACATGTGGATCAGTTCTGCACAGGATATTCTCTATTGTAGGCAAGATAATACGAGTATCTGAAGACCATTGTAGCTCGGCAGGTATTATACCGTTGATTGGGGCTTCTCTGACAACATAAACAAGATATTGGTTCTCGGAGTTTCTGCATGCGAACCTGGGTTGAATAAAAGGAAACGAACTAGAAACTGCAATTTTTCGTACAAATAATGAGGTTCCTTGCAAATCAGGATGCAGTTTAGTGTTTTTGGCGCACAAAACTTGTAGTAGGTGTGCAGGCTACAACCCAGAATCCTGTTAGTGTATTCAGAAATATGATCAAAACGTTTGAGATTGTAAACATATCGCGTAATGTTGTTGAAGGCCCCTGTAAGATTTCTTCGCGTTTCTGAGTTGTGGCAGCAAAAGATTGGCCATCCATAGGTAGCTATAGGCTAAGCCTATGCTATGCCTTAAGTGCTGAGGGATAAAGTGCTTTGTTAATGTAAGGGTACGTAGGCACCCGTATATTTTACCTATAACTATTTGAATGTGTTGGTCCCATGTGAGGGTGGAATTGAACCAAATACCTAGGTTTTTCGCTTTTTCCACATATTTTAGAACAGTGTTATCTAAATATAAAGCTGGGAAATGGCTACTGTCAAGCTTGTTTTTGGAGACGATCAAGCACTTTGACTTCATTGGGTTTAGTTGCAGATGATTTCTTGCGGACCATTGCGATAAGGACTTCTACCGCGAGCATCGAACTTGTCGAGTTGTGGAGACTGAGTAGGGTCAATGAATCTCGAGAAGAAAGAAACCAAAGGATGGTATCCCTCCCCCTCCCCCCCCCCCCCCGCCCAACACCATCACCCTCCCCCTCACCAACCACAACTCCCAAAGCACTCTCTTCTTCCCCTGGGCCGGATCAAGGTGTCATACGACCCGTGCTGAAGATCAACCTGGCTGAGGGCTCAGTATCTCCAAAAATAGCTCAGTCGCTAACGGAGTATCCGGATACCTGGCGACCTCCCGATTAGCTAGCCTTATCTGTATACAGCGGATCTCTGTACAGATGGACACCCCTTTCTCCGTTACTCGTGGGACCATTCATGGAAAAAACCAAGAAAATCAAAACCGTGGCCGATACTACTTCAATACCGGGCGGTAGAATGGTGACTACACCGACTACCGGCAAGGCTCCTGCATTATCGAGAGGAGGCAAAACTTTGGCAGGCCATGGTGCGCTATCCTCTAAAGGCAAACGCGACGAGCCTAAAAATAAAAATTCAGGAAGTGTTAAGACTGTGGCAAGCCATGGTCCTATCACTTCCTCCACCCCTAGCAGCAGTAAGTTTGTGGCAGGCCACGGACTTGTTGCTGCTACCAAAACTCCTCCCTCCAAGGAGGAATCTGGAGCTCCATCTAAGGCGCTCTACTCTCTCTCTCTAAAATCTTCGGATCCATTCCGGAGGTTGAGAGAAGTGCGGAAATAAAGAGCAAGGTTGAGTGGGCTAAAAACATTCTAAAAGACGGATTACCCACTGCTTCCACTGCTCCCAAAATGTCAAAAGACTCCTCTAATCGCCAGAGATAGTTGGAGGAAACCGTGCCGGTTTCCAAGAGGCCCAAAACATATAGTTTCACAACCCCTGGGCCATCCAACAGCACATCTCTGAGGTCTTACAATGAAGTCCTAAAGGACGTATTGGTGATCGCGGTGATCGATAGGAACGCTACCGACGGTTCCATTACAACGGAACGACGGCAGCTGGTCAAGCTGAAGCTTCCGAGCAACTTCCTCCTATCACATGTGACGCTGGCTGGCACCAAGGCCATGTCAAGCTCATCGCATGTTCCAACCAGAGATCTCTTGATCTCTTCACCAAGGCCATCGATGGTTTAGGAGAGATTTGGCCAGGTGCAAAACTCGAGGTCGTGTCTAAGGAAGACATTCCTAGCAGACCTCGAACTCGTACCTCCTCTCCAGAAAGTATTCTGGCAATCATCCGGCTCAGTAACCCGTCTCTTCCGACTCATGACTGGAAAGTCGCGAAACTGGAGGAACTAAGGGGTTCTTTTAGATGCGCGTTAATTGTGATCAATAAGGAATCCCTTAATCCTCTGGCGCAGACGAAAGGCATGATTCGGTTCGGATTCGAGTCCATACGTTTCAGGGTGTACAAAAAGGATGAGCTGGATGCTGATAAGCAACCTCCTCCTCCTTTAATACCTGATATCACAACCTCGGATCTCGGAGCGTCGATATCCTTTCCAGAATTGGATAGCGACCCAATCTGTCCGAGGTGACTACCAAGCCGTCGGTCTCCTCTTCTAACACACTGTCGGAAATGGAAACCGATGACAAAGCAATCAGAGGTCCTACACGATCAGAGATAGAAGATGAGCTCTTGGGCACATCTTCAGAATCGGAGAACCTCAACAACACCGTGGTGGAGGCGACTCTGGAAAACTGTAGCAATGATACGGTTTCTCCAGATTAATCTCCACCACTCAAAAAAGGCTTCGGCCGCACTCATTCTGCGTCTTTCCAAAAACGCAAAAGACATACTCCTAATCCAGGAAACCATGGATTGCAGAAGGCGTGGTTCGTGGACTTAGGACACCCACATACGCTCCGCTCTATACTAGAGACAAAGGTAAGATTAGAACTTGTATATTAGTGAAACGTAGCCTTAATGTATTTCTACTTCCCAACCTCAGTGACCCCGACTTAACCGTTGCCAGACTAGAGACTGCCAAAGGCTCCTATTGCTGGCATCGGCTTACCTTGGCCACAACCAAGTGGGCCCTCTCCCTGGTGATAACCTAGAAAGGGTGGTACTGGAAGCTGGAAGGCTAAAAACTGGCCTCATAATCGGATGCGACGCTAACGCACATCACACGGTATGGGGCAGTACCGACATCAATGATAGAGGAGAGTCACTTTTAGACTATATTTTAAGTACTAACCTCTTAATTTACAATATTGGCAATGAGCCCACTTTTATAACTAGAAACCGGCAGGAAGTGCTCTTGTCTCCGACAGCATCACTCAAAGGCTAACAAACTGGATGGTATCGACTGAACATTGCTTTTCAGACCACCGATACATCCAATTCAGTCTGAGTGATGCTCCCTCCCAGCCAAAATACTCGTACAGAGGAATACTGTCAGAAACGCTATCCTCTGAACTATCAAGTCCCCCGCGTGACATCAATGAGCTTGACATGAAAGTCAGGGAATTTACTTTGGCTCTCCATCAGGCAATGGCCGCTTCCTGCCCTCTTATTCAACCAAGAGGCAAGAAAAAGCCACATTGGTGGACATCGGTACTGGGACTGTTCAGAAACGCCTGTAGAAAACTTTTCAACGCAGCAACCTGGGACTCATATAAAGAATCCCTCAAATTATACAAAAAAGAACTGAGGAAGGCAAAGCGACAACGCTGGAGGTCATTCTGTGACAAAATCACAGAAACCTCTGAGGCATTGCGGCTAAGAAAAATCCTCTCTACAAATCCTATGATGCCTAGCTGTTTGAAAAAAACCGATGGCTCTTGGACAACCTCAAGTGATGAATCACTCAACCTGCTTCTGGACACCCACTTTCCAGGTAGCACCCAACTCGCAGCCAGTAGCAGCCCAAACAGGCGTACTGCAACCGTGACCAAAATTCATGGTCTGATTGGCAGAGACATGGCTTTAAACCATACAAGTCTGCTGGTCCGGACGGTTTTATACCTGCCAAGCTACAGAGGTCCTCAGATATTATTCTGCCTGTGATCGAAAATATTATGAGGAGCTGTGTAGAACTTATCCACATTCCACTGTCATGGAGAGAAGTCAATGTAGTATTCATTCCCAAAGCCGGAAAATGTTCTCATGTTGTCCCAAAGGCCCTCAGACCTATAAGTCTATCATCATTCCTTCTGAAAACTCTAGAACGACTGATTGATATCCATATTCGAGCTAAAGTTGATCCAAGACTTCTGTCTACGGCTCAACAACTTGCAAAAAAGCCATTGGGAACAAATGGGGCCTTCAACCTCGCATAACGCACTGGCTATACATCTCGGTCATAAGACCGATACTTACTTACAGGGTGGTCGTCTGATGGACGGCCTTAGAAAATGCATTAAACTAAGCAAAGTCCAAAGAACAGAATGTCTATGCAAAAGCGGAGCCTTGCGGTCTACCTCCTCTGCGGCACTAGACAGGCAAGTAGCTATTGGCCTTAAAGCGACTAAACAGTGGACAAATAACAACACCTTAGGAATCCTCACAGAGAACATCGATTACATCATACCTGAACTTTGCTTTGAAAAAAACTTCCATGTAATCTTCCCCTCTAGATCATTCTGGGAGGAAGATTCTTTCATAGAGGACAAGTCAATCCATCTCTATACAGACGAATCTAAAACCGATAGTGGAGTTGGTGGCGGTATTTTCTCAGATAAGCTAAATCTAAGGCTCTGTTTCCGTCTTCCACATTACTGTAGCGTGTTCCGGGCGGAAATTTTGGCGATTTGTCCTGGCTAAAGAAAAGCGTGATATCTGTCAAGGATATCCGCATCTTTTCGGATAGCCAGGCCGCCATCAAGTCCCTGGACTCGGTCTCATTGTGTTCTAAAACTGCCCTTGAATGCCGATCATCTCTCATGGAGATGGCAGAGCAGTTCAACATTCACCTCTGTTGGGTGCCGGGCCACAGAGACATTCCAGGGAACTGCAGAGCCGATGAACTCGCCAAAATTGGAACCACTCTACCTATCCTACCAGACAAATGTAGTATAGGTATACCAATCGCTACGTGCAAACTAACACTAAAGCTAGATGCCAATAAAATAACGGACCTTAGGTGGACTGCTGGACAAACATGTCTAGCTACCAAACAGATTTGGCCAAAACTGGATCTGAATCGCTCTAAATGTATGATCCTTTTAAATAGAAAACATCTCAGGGCTATAATAGGTGTCATCACTGGACACTGACTCATAGGCAAGCACACAAGAAGGCTTGGCGCTTTTACAAATGATTTCTGTAGAAGCTGCATGGACGAGGAAGAGGAGGAGACAATCCTCCACCTACTCTGTACAAGTCCAGCTCTCTCTCAGAGAAGAAAGCTTCATCTAGGAGCTATAGACGTTAACAGTCTCCTACGCTTTATTATAAGCTCAAACTGGTTCCATTAGTAAGAGAACTTCTGAGAACACCGCAACACACATTTCTTCATGCAATCGGCTCGTTCGTATTGTCGACTACTTGCATACGTAGTGAATCACCGGTCCTAGATTATCAACTTCGTCCCCCGAAATTTTACGCAGCAAAACGCCTCATTATTGTATAAAATAGCTACAAAATCTTCACTTTGGTGAAGTAATGGATAAAATGGAAGGTAATACTCGTATTAACTATTAACACAAACATGGCCACATCGGTAAAAATTGCAAAATAACCATCGGTGTGATGGCAGTAGAGTTTTTTTTTGTTTAATACAAATATACATATTAAAAATATCTCATCTGGAAAAACAGTTCAAACAGCATCCCAATTCGTACAGTCCTTCCAAGCGGTGGGTTGCCTATCACTCCGCTATTTTACAAACATCCCTTTTTTTGATTCAATTTAATTATTTATTTTTAATCCATTTCGGTTGAACAAATTATTTATCAGGATACCAAGGCTTAATGTCTATCGAAACTGATTAAAATAATATTGGTTTAGTTGGCTATCCCTGCACACCATTTTTTTTTTGTTTCAGCTCCACTAAGCGATATGCCATCGACCGTGTTGTTTTTTTTTTTGAACAAAATTCTGCGAAAATGTCAGCAAAGTCACACAAAAGTCAACAAAAAAACTAGCCGAAAGGGGGCGGCCGATGTGTCAATCAATGATCCAACCTGAATTTACATTATTCTTTAAATACGTATTCGGTGAACGCATTCTACTGGTTTTGGTTTTGGCCCCTCTCAGCGAGTTTATATATATAAGTCGTTTCCTTCGATTTGCTCTTCGAGATCTACCCTGTCCTATCGTGTACGCCTCAAAAAAGCAGAGACTTGGCTCTGTGGACTGTGGACTAATAATCTGCAATGTCCTCGTCTCTTCTACATATATTCCAAGCTATCACATTTTAAGGCTAAATATAAAAAAAAATTCGCACCTCTTACCAATCTCGCACCAAGGTCAACTCAAACCTCCTCATTTTCTCGTCTCAAAAACAAACACCATTCCCTTGGTTCCTAACCCTTAATTGTTAAACCCTAGTCTTTAAGTTAGACTTGATTTGCATTATGCCAAATAAATGGGGGCCTTGGCCCCACCAACACTTGTTTCAGTCTTCTTTTGATAAAAAAAAAAACTTTGGGTGATTGTAAGTTTTGCAATCAGTGTTGCTAACCGTGGTTTTGGGCTTTAAAATAAGGCGATCCTTAGCCTATTTTATTGTTGATTCTAAGTCTAAGAAAAAAAGAAGCGAAAAACTCCAGAGTTCCTGGTGTCTGTCAGTTCAGTCATCAAGAACGAAATTATTGCTCTTTCAAGTCGAGGCGACCGATGGAGCAAAATGCCAACAAAACTCTCCGAATTGATTTCTAAATAGTGAAGAGTGGCGGCATCTATTGGAAGCACTAACGCCCTTTCCCGCGCGCTTCCTGAATGACCGACAAATGAATCTTCCATTGTATTTAGTAATAATGAGGGGATCGATTCTCTTGCAAGCTTTCTCTTTCTATCAACCTGATCAAGCCAAACATGATGGCAAGAGAAACATGCATCACATCACACCACAGATTGTACTCGTAAACACATTCTCGTAAATGTATGGCGATAGAGAGCAAAATATCGCTTCTCCGACAAAGTGTCTGATTGTGTTTGACATATGCAAGGCCAAAACGACGATTACATAATACCATCCGCAGACAAGTTGGCATGGTAGAGTCATTTTAAGTGATGAGCGGGAGCAGGAAAGGGCATCAGTGCTCCCAATAGACGCTAACACTCTTCGCAATTCTAATAGTTTTGTGAGAAATCGCCGATCGGAGTGGAGATAACTGCTACATTGTCTGGGAGCCTAGTTGCCCAAATCGGCATTCGTCGGTTTTTTCGAATTAGATCTCCTCCTCCGACTGAGACCGAGACTCCAGGATTTTCTCAAGAAGATATAAAGGAATACTGGAGACCTCCCGGTCTCCAATTTCATTTAGTGTATGTCGAAATATAAAGGGTGATTTTTTAAGGGGTTTAAAACTTTTTTTTAAAAAAAAACACAAAAAATTCCAAAAAATGAATGAAATATTTATTTGAATCGATAGTTTGAACCTTGCAAATTAATGTTTAAAGATAATTTCATGCAAATGTTGACCGCGGCTGCGTCTCAGGTAGCCCATCCGCTGAGTCCAATTTTGGCATACTCTTTCACACATATCGGCCGGTATCTCACGAATGAATGCATGGATGTTGGCTTCCAGTGCGTCAATCGAAGCGGGCTTGTCCCTATAGACATTAGCCTTGACATACCCCCACACAAAATAATCTAATGGTGTCAAATCGCACGATCTAGGCGGCCAATTGACCGGCCCGAAACGTGAAATTAACTGTTCACCAAACTCGCCTCGCAATTGCGCCATTGTTTTGCGTGCTGTGTGGCATGTGGCACCGTCTTGTTGAAACCACATATCATGCAAGTCAAGAACTTCCATTTCGGGCAAAAAAAAGTTTGTTATCATCGCTCGGTAGCGTTCACCATTGACAGTAACGCTGCGATTCGCATCATCTTTGAAGAAATATGGCCCAATAATGCCGCCGGCCCATAAACCGCACCAAACAGTGGCTTTTTCGGGATGCATTGGTAGCTGTTGCAATGCTTCTGGCTGATCTTCACTCCAAATGCGGCAATTTTGCTTATTTACGTACCCATTCAACCAAAAATGAGCCTCATCGCTGAACACAATTTTTCGATAAAAAAGCGGATCCCCGGCCAGCTTTCCAAGAGCCCATTCACCAAAAATTCGGCGTTGTGGTAGGTCGGCTGGCTTTAGTTCTTGCACCAGCTGTATCTTAAAAGGCTTTACGCCCAAATCCTTCCGCAAAATTTTCCACGTAGTGCTGTAACAGAGGCCTAACTGCTGGGAACGGCGCCGAATCGACATTTCGCAGTCTTCTGTCACACGAAATTTGCGAAATTTGGTCACAATCTTCCGAATAGACTGCTCAGAAGGTCGAGAATGCCGATCATAAAATGGAAGCAGCGCGCGATGAACATTTCGAACCGAGCACGAATTTTGATAGTAAAATTCAATAATTTGCAAGCGTTGTTCATTTGTAAGACGATCCATGGTTAAATTGCAAACCAAACTGAAGCTGTTTGACAGTGACACAAGGTACTAAACACACGTCAGCTGTCAAAACCAGTGTTGCCAAAACCAAACCAGCTAAAAAATCACACATTATATATTTCGTCCCACTGCTAAGTCAATCGGTCGTTATACTTCGGATATTGGTCATAGTATTTGTCTTGTTGAGGAGTCATTGGTGGCGTGCGTCGTTCTTGTCTTCCGTAGGGGCATAGGATAAGACTGGATGCAGATCATGATAAGACACGTGTCGGAAACTCAAGAAATCTGCAAACCTGCATTCGAATAAGCGCTTTTCCTTTTCCCGTTTTTCCAGTTTCTCATCCTCCTTATGTCTTGGATGGCGGTAATATCTGCGTAATACCAGTAAAGAGTCTCTGCTAATTGTTCTGCATATGGCCTGGCCTGTTAAGGGTCCGAACATTCCACAGATCCGAAAGTCGTTGTCCTTTAAATCTTTGCTAGGTTCGTCAACAGTGAGTCCATTTATTCCCGAGGCCATTAGTTGGTTGTGACCCCTATGAGGCTTTATGAGTATGAGACCCCATTTTAGGCTTCGTGAGTATGGGTTTATGGTACGAACTTTGTTGCGCTGCTGGCCCACTCTTCAGTTTCCCGATCAATTGCGTGACGATTCTTCTCCCTTTTTCCTCTTTTAAGGGTCACCAAATACATATTTCAGATGCTCCATCATCATCGATGCTCGCAAAAATTTGAAAGATGTCAAAGTCAAAACAGGGCAGTGTAAGACTTTCCTAAAACCAATGTGTACTCCTGTATCCTAACCTCACCCATACGATTTTGTTTTTCTCAAAATAAATATGTTTTTCAAGGAATCTGCCCAAAATCTATGTACCTACTCTGGTGGTGGAAGCCAACTTAATAAGAAAAAAAACCTGTAAACCATTTGTTCAGGAAAACTTTAAGAGAATCGCTCGAGGAGCCTTAAAAGATACGCAAAATTGGCTTCTCATGGTTATTATGGTTAAGAATTTAATTTATTTTGTTATACTCGTATGTTATATAAATCCGGAAATTAGCAACCGTACACAGTTTGCCGCGTGGGACCTACTCAACGTTTAATCAGATCCAAAAGATTACGGTCACATCCACATACAGATAGATGTAGGGTCCAGAGGCCAGTTCAGTCTTTATTTTACGGTGTTTATGGCCTCAAAACTGAATGTGGTTTCCCAGAGTCATAATCTTTGGGGTATAAAACATCTGCGTATGTGGGGATGGTATATGCGAGTTTTTTTTCTTTTATATTCGGTCCCTTGCGTAATTCAAGGAATAAATTCCTTACCATAAATCATAACTGTACAATAAGCCATTAAATTGGTGGCATTTTTATGCAAAAAGGCAAGAAAACCGCTGCTGCATAGAAAAATTTCGGGTGACTTCTACACTTCTACATACACGCATGTATTGTATCATACATGTGGGTTTTCTTGTACTCGGATACATACCACCGACTGACTCTGACTCTGACACTGTCTCCGACTCTGAATCTGAATCTGAATCTTCTTTAGTCTATGCGCCATTGCTTTCTACCTCTACCGCTGGCTGTGGCTGTGGCTATGGCTGTGGTTCCGCCACCACCTTTCGGGGAATTATCCACTGGGATATCCCATCTAAGAAAACGCACATACGCCATTTGCTCGAGAGTCATGTGTCAGCACTCGCCAATATTTATATAGCACAAGGGGGTAATTGCTTACATTCATACGAAATATACACAGTAACGCTGGCTGACAAAAGCTCGGTTCGGTCCGCTTCGGTTCAATTCTATTCAGTGGGGTTTATTTTTGGTAAAGATCATGAACATTTTCAAATATACATTTACCCATTCATACATATGTATGTACATACATAATTGTGCCTGTGTACTATATGTACGAGTATCATGGCACAAATATCAAAGGCGAAATTGTGAAATTGAAAGGACGGACAAAAGAAAGATAAGAAGAGAACAAACATTCCTTCGAAACAACACGACTATTAGAGGATAAATCCCGAGAATAAATGAATGAACGAATGAATGAAGAAATTACCATAATGCCTGAATCAATTTACCCAAACATTGACTTCAATATGTTCATTCATCTATCAAAGGCTCCCGATGGAACGATAAAAATCCTCGGCAAGTTTTCCAGTCACCCAGCCAACCAAATACCCCTCCACACATATTTATTCAGTCCATAACGCCGTAACACCCTCTGCCCCGTATGCCATTCTTGATATGCATAAATACATATCAACATGCGTATATGTGTATGTACAAACACATACATACACATAGAAACATCCCTCCCGCAGTCACAATCTTCCGAAAATTTGCCCAGCATGCATACACATACGAGTACTCGTAGTAAGCACCACACGAGTTTCCCTTTTATCACCATCACCAGCCGACAGCACCAGCAATGGTTTTATGGTGCGCTGCCATACAACACGCCTGGTACAGTGTACACCGAGTACCGACCTTATATTATTCCCTTGTAAGTGTGTCTCTTCCTTTATAAAAATTCACTTATTGTAGGTGCTTGGCATTCCAAGGTTGATCCTGATGGGTAGACGTACGAGTAGTAGACAACAAAGTGGAGTGGTTGCTATTCGCGCCAGGAGACGAAAACCAACAAAATGAAAGCAGGTGTGTTAACTTTTACCAGTTTCTTGTTAGCTTGTCAATTGTAATTTGTGTCGACCAATCATCTCCAGGTGGGTCAGTGTGGACTCATTAGCCTGCACTTGGTTAGAGTATAATAGAGAGACTTAATGAGTGCCAGTGGGATGGGATGGGTTTGACTTTCATTTGATTTCATTTATTTATTTATTCATTGAAAGCTTACACATTAAAATATTTTTTCATTCTTTTCCTTTTACTAGCCCTTTCCTCGCTACACGAACTTATGTTTAACGAGTTTCCCATTTTTACTGCATCGCTACTTCTCCGCTTATGGGGGTTGGCTAATGTCGCAGATCGCAGAACGCGTCTGCATACTGCTCGGTCCTGTGTCGCTTCGGCGGTTAGCCCCAGGCGTTGTTGTGCATTTGCCATCTGAGCAATCCAGGAATCCAGGAGCGACCGTCTTCTTTGAACGTGGCAATACCAGCTAATTCTATCCGACTCAAGTTGTTCGATTACCGAATTTGTTATGTGTAGACTTCCTCTAATGTGCGTAGATCTAACTCCACTCGACATCCTTAACATTTTCATCTCTGCTGCCGTTATTTTATTTTTAAACGCTTCGTATATTGTCCAGCACTGCGAACCATATGTAAGAGCTGGCCGAACCATAGTGGTGTAAAATTTTCCCTTCAATTTAAGTGGAAATTTTCGGTCACAGAAGATTCCCGAATTTTCTCGCCATTTCATCCACCTCACACTTACTCTGTGCCTTACGTCGTCATCACATTTCGCTTCTACGTTAACGATTGATCCTAAATACTTGAACCTACTTGAACCTTCGGAAGAACTATTCCGTCCAACATTATATCTGGAATAGGTCGCAGTGGATCCGAAATTTTTTTATTATTATCATTATTATTTAGACTGTTATATAGTTTCTTATTATTATATCTTTCAAGACGGGCTTAAGGTTGAAAAATCACCTCTCTAAATGATACGAAGAGGCATGCTCTAAATCACTATGCGAGTATAAGGTAGTTGATTTCATAAGAAGAAACTTAAAATTTTGTTGGCATTTTGGATTATTTTCATAAACGAATTTATTGAGCAGAACTACCCTTAAGAAGAAAACAGAAGTGACTAGTCACCTACGCAATTCTTTTTCAATTTCCCTACCCAATCGGATTCACACTCTTTAGTTTCTTAAATTTCAAAGCAAAAACTGTTCTCATCTCATCTATATGCTTTGCGATACCACGAAAAAGAGTTCCACTGAATTTCAACATAAAAAAGTTGACTTACGTAAGATGGTAATGTGTCATCGCCTCCAGATGATAAAAATGTTCGATAGCTCAATTTGGAAGGTTGACATTTAGGCACATCAACTTCAATTTGACCCGGGACCACGATCAATCTAAGAGGCTGCTGATTTTGAACCATCATTGTTTGTAAGAATCTTACAATCGTTCTTTATAGACGAAATGAGAAAAGTCTAAATAGTGATCATTCGTATACTGACTTTGGATTTAAAATATGCGGATCATTCATTTTGAGTATCTGAAATATATTTTTGAGAATTTTCTCTTCAGTAAGCTCAGGGGCAGTTTGAAGGAGAGCATAAATAAAATTTTTTATCAATAATTTGTAAATTACAGAAATCAACAGTACTATGAAAAAGTATTTCCTACAGTCCTAACATTTGCTTGAAATAAAATAAAATATTAAACTGACTTCAAATCATATTTGGCTGATTTACAGTGTCCTGTGACAGAAGCCAAGAATCCGAAGTAAGTCTTATCTTATTTTTGTAAAACAACTAGTCATTCAAAGGATTGTATCCTCCGGATATTTGTAATAAATGGGTAGTATAGGGAAATCAACTAGGGAAGATCTACTCTGTCTCCTTTAAAATTGCCTTAAAAGAATTGTATACGTACTTTTTTTGTGCTTCCGTAAAGGCCCTCATAAGTTTGAAGAAGAAGACAGACGGAAAGTACCTTTATATAGATGTTCAAAGTATTTTTTTCCAGAGCACGTCAGTGGGGTTTCTTCTCTTATTCCGTATGCTGAACTGTTGGCCATTTGTGTTTTTTCTAATTTTAAATCTAATTAAACGCGAATGTTTACAGAACTGATTTTTTTTAAACTTACTTTTTAACCGCTTGAGTGCAGTTATGACTACACTTATGATGCCAAAGTATGTGTTAAGTTTTTTTGGAAAATGGAACAGAAAGAGAAAAAAAGATGTTTGGGCTCTGTGGCTACTTCGCTCCATGGCCGGGTTGGACTTGATATTGTATTTGGGCAACCATTCATCTCACAAGATTTTAGGTGCCTGAAAAAAATAATGCCTTTCGGGCACGTATTGGAAGCTAATACACTACCACTTGAGCCACGGCCACTTTTACTTGTAAGCAGAACAGAGAACAGACTCACTTTTGGACCAACTTATCAGAAACTAATACCAGACTCCCAAATCTGATGCACGTTCGTAAAAAAGAACTTTTTCCTTAAGGCACAAGTCATTGCTGTTTCGAGGAAGAATCTTTGGGACCATAAATTTTCCTAACAAATAAATATCCTAAAAATGATTTAAACCTTTGATGCCTATTTCATGCGGCTAAAGCCGACGTATTTTTTTAAACTAAATAGCTCCTAAGTGTTTGAAAAATTTGGGCAACATATTATTGTAATATTTATGAGGACTTTAATGTAACTAACAAAAAAAATAGAGTACATCACACCATGTCTCATAGATTTATTGCAGAATAGAGTTCCTGTATAGTCAAAAAAAAAAAAATACAAAAACGCAACAAATTACCAACCAGACAACAGAAGTAATCTGTAATATTGAATTGTTTACAACCGAAGCAAAATACTCCGAATGAAAGAGCCATGTAAATAGGTAAAATTTGAGATAAAGTGCAAGGGGATGTGGCGTTGTAAAAATACCTTGAAAACGTTGTTCATTAATCATGCTAATAACACTACCCTTCAGAGAGAGAACTGCTCGTAATATTAGGAACATCTAACCAGACATCATCTGTTACTAAGTTGAAAGGAAAAGTATTTTAGAGATAGTCTTCCAGCCTGGTCTTATATTCATAAGTGCGAAATCGACTTCGAGAACTATCACAATCCTCATTTGGTTGGATCTCTATTTTAAGAATAGAAATTACAGAACACCACGTGAACTTGGACGAACAGATATGCAGCTGATAACTTAATGCACCGAAGTACATATTACAAGTTAAATGTGTCTCCAATTTATTGCCCACCGCTATACAATAGTAAAATGGAAGAGTATACGAAGTAATCAAGTTCAGGTCAATATGAGGAATATTAAGGGCCGACAACACCTACTGATTGCAGAAAAAGTACTTCGTTCGATGCTTACTTGAGGCATCAATAAACCAGCAAATGCCACCTAGTGCTAGTTAAGAAGCTAGAAGTTCTACACAAAAATATCTAACTCGCTGGAATGGGTAAATACGAGTAATAAATCTCCAAGTCCCGCATAGATCTAGTGAAAGAGCCAGAATTTCTTCACACAAAAATCAATCACACGTATTCGGCAGAAGTAAAATTATGATTTCAGCCGTACACGAATCCTGTAATGATCTAAGGGCTTTTCTGACAAAAATGAACGATTGAAGGGAATTTTTTTGAAAGGCAACTAAATCAATTTAAAAAGTATTCAACGAATATTATACAGACGTGGGTGGTAGTGTATTGGCTTCCCAATCGGACGATTCGGGGTTCAACTTACTTCAGGTTGCCTAAAAGTCAAACAACAAGTCAATTTACACAAATAATTTAGTCTGCCCATTAAATGTTGGATGTCACCCATGGAGCGAAATAACCACTGACCTCGAACACATCTCTCACTCACTCTCTTTCTATTTAATTTTGCAAAAAAAAAACTTAACACATCCTCCGGCATTTTAAGAGTAGTAATACCCTCTTGAGTGTTAAGTTATTAAAAAAAAAAAGCAGTATGAGCTATGAGCTCCGGATTTTGTTTGAGTCCAGTCCTTTCACAGCATCTGAAGCAAGAAAATTAACTTCAAAAAACGTATATATACGAGTACATATTTAGAAAATAATAATAGATAAACCAGTCTGGACGTATCAAGAAGTTCAAAAACATATACACTCAGCGAAATTTATTTAAATGTGCAAAAGAACATTTATGTCCAATTTTGTATTTAAGGTTGCCGATGTCTATACGACGTGTACAACAAATTTTCGCTGACAGTAATCGACTAGTTTGGAAAAGAATTTAGTCAAAACCAGCTCATAAAGTTTTCCAAAGAACACATGACACATGGTCTAAACAGTGGAAAAGCGTGATCTTTGCGGACGTAAAAAAAAAGTTTAACCTTGATGGGACAGACGGTTTTAATAATTATTGGCATAATATAAAAAGTCCTGAGAGCTTCTCCACTAAAGGTGGCCCTAAACGATGAGGATGCTCGCCGAACATGCTCGTGCTCGCTATATTTTTCTCGTGTAGGGGCTAGTTTGCGAGCCGCTCGCTGTTGGCGAAAAATTCGATTTGTTCGCCGTGTAGGGCCATGTTCGCCGACGAGTGAATATCGTGGATTAAACATATTGGCAGCAGTAATTAAATAAATCACCATAAGCGCAACCACTTACTCTTCTTTATCGTACATGTTCACAGTATGAAGAATCAACACGAAATGGAATACTCGCCAAATGTGTTCGTCGTGTAGGGGATAACGCAAACGAGCATGTTCGGCGAGCATGCGAGCATATTACTGGCCGAATGAATTCAGAAAAGTGTAATACTCTGTTGGAAGATGTTTTGGTAGACTTTTTGAACCATCACCCGGATTCAAATACAATTTTCCAGCAAGATAATGCTGCCATTCATGTATCGCGGCCAGCACGTTCACCGGACTTAAACCCGATCGAAAACATGTGGGGAAATCTGTCTCGTCGTGTTTATACTGGGTTCAAAACCGTGGTTAATTCGATGCCAAGTCGGATTTTCAAACTGGCGGTTGGACTCACTATTAATTGAGACTGTTACGTCGTCATTTGTTATATGGAAATTTCTTCTGTTTTTACTTTGACTGTTTAACTAAATGAAGGTATGTTTATTTGTTAGTAAATTTATTTCTTTGCTTAAATAAATCATTTGTTTGTATTCAATAAGATCTCTAGGCACACGATCGAATGCCTTTTCTAGATCAATAAATACCATGTGCAGATCTTTTGACGAATCCCGATGTTTTTCCATTAATATTCGCAAGCTTTGGATTGCGTCCACCGTAGATCTTCCTTCCACGAATCCACACTGGCTATCGTCGAGCTTTATGATTTTGCGAAGGTTTAAAACTCTTTCAACGATTTTCATCGTGTGCGACATCAGCTTGATTGAGCGGTAGCTACTTCACCATTGATTCGGCTTGAAATGCTTGCTTCTTGTCGGTGACAGCTCGTACTTCTTTAGCGCGTGCAATAAATCTTGTGCCTCGTTTTTTCGATAAGTCATACCACCGAATTTTAGGCTTTCTAACAGGCTCTCGTGTTTTTGGTGGTTCCGCTGTGAAGAATTCTGCAATGAGCAGCCGGTGTTGGGTAACTTGACACCGTTTCTCATCGATCTTTTGCAAAGGTGATAGTCTATTTGTGTTTCGTGACCTCCGCTGCTATAGGTGATAAGATGTCGTTGATGTTTTATAAACGTCGTATTTAAAACAGTGAGACCGTGGGCTTTACATGCTGCAAGGATGTCTTCACCAGCAGAATTTCTGCTTCCAAAGCCTTTACCGCCGTGGCAGTCCTCATAATCTACATTTGATTCTCCAACTGTAATCCATTCCTAAACTGCCCAATGGTACCTGACCTTCTTGAATGCCATGGAAGAGAGTTCCCAAGACGGGTAACGTTGATGAAGAACTGTCGCTCCGAAGTAAGGTAATGATACCGCGGATGGACAAGCTGTTGGGATCTATTAGATGAACCATTGAATGAATAGCTGGGTTGATGTGTCTGAATTACATTAAATAACAATATGAGTGATCTAAAACGTAAAAGGTGGTCGAAGGAGATGTTATAGATTTGTCGGGAGAAGTTGGAGATATGATCGAGGCGCCTCAAACCATAGATGTAACACTCGGTGTTGTTAAAGACAACATTAAGCTTTCTTCTGCTTAATGCATTGCATTTGCAGAAAATTTCACAGCCATATGTAAGGGTTGGAACAACTAGTTTCTTTGTGACTAGCAAATGTGTTTAGAGCCTTATGGTATTGAGAGGCCCATAACAGGCGCAATATACTATAAACTTTGCCTAACGCCGCATTAGTATGCGTATCCCAAGATAGTGTCCTGTTAAATAGCATTCCTAGATTTTTTGCCGTCTCAACATATTTTGCGGTCGAGCCGTTTAGATGAAGTTTAGGAAAATATGATAGATCGACGGGCTTCCTATTAATCACTAAACATTTAGATTTGTTAGGATTAAGAAATACTTGCGCAGTCTTCAATCAACCCAAGAGGGCAGCTCTTAAACAATTGGACATCATCGGCATAAAAGTGTATAGAGGATGAGCTGACAATGGAAGGGAGCTCGTTGACATATAAAGAAAAGAGAAGAGGTCCTAGTATGGAACCCTATGGAACCCCTTTAGTTGAAGCCACTAATCGAGTGACCGATGTGGAAAATTGGAAACAGTATGCTAGTTTGTTACACAAATTGTCGTGATCCACGGTGTCGAATGCTTTTCAGAAATCTGGAAGAACTAAAAAAGTTACTTGGTCATCATCTATCGCCATCCTTATATCCTCTACAACATTGATAACTGCGGTTGTGCAACTGTGGTATTGGCGGAAACCGGATTGCATTGCATTTATTAGCTTTTGCATGATTCGTTCAAACACTTTCGAGAAATATGGTAGAATGGAAATAGGTCTGTAATCTCTTTTGGATTGGAAGGACTTTCGCCATTGGATAGGAAAAACACTAGTTGTTAAGATGGTATTGAAAATGTGTGTAAGAACGGGTAATTTAACTGGTAGAATGGCCTGAGCAAAAACTGGGTGTATTCCATCTATACCGACTGCAGTCGATTTTATAGATAAAACGCTTGCAACCACGTCTGCGATATCAATGCCGGAGAACTTCCCGGACCATTTTGGGATTCGGAAGTGCTTTGAGAAACTTGATTCAGAACTGGAAAAGGAAGCGTTACAAAGGTGTGATTGAGTGCGTTTACATCGATATTGGTGTCAGGACCTGCGCTTTCCAATTCAGACAGAATTCAGTTACAGACAGAATCATTAAAAAATCGAAGAAGGTGCTGACAACTGATCATATAATAATACAAATTTGATTTCACTAACAAAGAAAACGTCTAATGAGTGGAGAACGTCATATTGATCGGGAACAAATGAAGTGCCCTCATCCCCAGGACAAGAGAACTCTCTGCTAAGAGGTTACTATTCAGATCACCACCAACTACTATTTTGGGGTAGCATACGGAGCACACCAGGTACATACCAGATACATTCCAGATACATACCGGTAACATAGTTATTATTCAAGTCTCTCCAAAGTTGAACTTAGGGAATGACTTCGATAAATCTTCAAGTGCTTATAAATGCTATAACTGCTTGAAGTTGATTTGTGTTTCAAGGACGAAAAACGGGTGATAGAAACATTTCTAGAACACGCTAACCAATCTAACCACCGTGCAATATGGAATTAAAACCTCCCTTCGGCGTTGTCCTTAAACTTCTTTAAATTTAGTTCAGAAGAGACAACACGGCAGGCAGAAAATAAGTTTTCCAATTCACAGGAGACGATATGATAAGCTGAGGCTTGAACTATTGTGAAGAAACAAGAATCCCATTGCGCAAACAAAACCAAAAGACGACGCGACGTTGTGCTTTGTCTCTTGAATTTTTTGGAATCCCAACAACAAGTGAATTTTCAGAACCATAATCAATCCTTCGATCATTATTTCATGCTGTCATCCCCGTCATCGAGCCAAAATCTGTCGACACTGTGAACAATACACCCATACTCATACTCATAGTCGTACTCGTACTCACATGTCTCCTTTAGCAACGAACAAGAATGCCATTAACATTTCGACTAAAACCCTCCAGAGATACATTCGCATTTTTGGTTTTGGTGGTGGCACCTTTTGTTCTTGCCACTTAACTGAGCGTAAAGTGCGAGTATGTTGTGCTGACTGCAGACATGCTGAATTTCTGAATTCCCTTTGTCGATTGTCACTACATTTTCCGCCAATTAGCTCATTAACCTACTCGTACTCGAATTCAAAAGTGTGCAATTGCAGAAAGTCTCCACGAATTCGATGGACAGTATGAAAACACTGATGGCCGACTGCAGGGCTGACTGCAGGGCTAACTGCTGGGCTGGCTACTGGGCTGGCTGCATGCTATGACAATTTTAATAACGCATAAGTGGAAGTATTTTTACCAGTGACATTGCTCTTGCCAGCAACTACTCCACAATTAAACTTACAGTGAATGGCTGTCAATCCATTCCACAAAGTGTAATTCAAGCCGATAGCCGTATTTGTTTGGCATTTCGCTATATTACGGCGGCGATGCATCAGATTAACTTCAATGGAATGGTTTTTGCTTACCTTTTTCCAAACAGGATATATGAAGGTATCTACCATATTGTAAATCCAAAGGCAGGACCATCATTTTCATCACTGAAAAACATTAAAACCGACGAGGCCACATTGTACGAGTATGCGGTGGTAAGGGATTTCGAGAGGTGAATTTTTGGTGAAATAAATTCATGCCGTCAGCATGTGAGCTGAAGAGAGGGAATTCCATACGATTAAATGGACATGAGGATGGGATAGGAGTGCTTGCAATAAGATATTCTATGGCCGGATATATGCATGAATCTTTTTGACACCTATTGCCATACCGGCAAGGTGAGGCAGTGGTAGAACTTCTACTACTAGTAGAGACATCATGTCGTTATTATCCTTCTTCTCCTAGTCTCATCGTAATCCAAACATATTAGACTTCTAAAGTGTTTTCCTTGTCCAAAGTTTTCTTTCATGAAACTGAAATTGCCACTGCCACTGCCATTGCCACTGCTGTTGCCATATCTCTTTAGTATGAACTCGCAACGCAAAATGTCCCTTAACGTTGTGGCACAAAAAAAACATACAGAAAAAAAAAAAAACATCCTACATAGTATTACCTGATTAATGGTCCTCCCAGTAAGTGTAGCCCATTGTAAGTTGGCCCTTGCCAGTGTCAGTTTCCAGTTACCCACTGCCTCGAGAGGATACAAAAGTTATACAAATCGCAATTTTATTGCCAAGGGTATTACCAGCGTAAAAATATACCTACTCTAGGGAAGTTGCTAATAGTTCGGGTTCCGGAGAAGAACACAGTCGTGGTACTCGTAAGTGGTTCTTTTTTTTTTTTTTTTTTTTTTTGGTGAAACGATGTAGTGATAGTTAGTTCTCCCCCCACAGAAGGATGGCTTCAATGTGAGTTTGGAATTTTATTTTCATAAGAACTTGAAGCTGCGGAAGCTTAAGTAGATTAAAGGCTTTGACAAGAGCACATGGAACTGCGAATCACTCCCCAGGATGAGTCCGTTAAAATCAAAAGTGATTCTAATCATTTCTATACAGTTTTGTAGGTTCCGACTTGACTAAGTAGTTTGTGATTATTTTGTGAGGCTTTAGATATTAATAAATTCAATTTAACTCTTTTGCAATCGCAACTTAGTTAATTCAGCTCATCTACCTTCAGGTACTGTAAGCATAAACTTGGAACGTAACTGAAAGAATGCCCCGGAGAGACTACAGCTCCTCAGGCTGCACAAGGATAGGATATATGTTCTTATACCGGCTGAGTTTAAATCTCACAGTGAACCTGATTTTGTGAAAAATCAACCAATTGTTGGTTTCTATACCAACTCACCTAAAAGTCATTTATCACTCTTGTTTGGTGTGACTATCATATGCTTTTTGATATTTTTTCCCTGCGATTCGTTAATTTATTTCATTTTCAATAGATTTTTCTGGGCAGTGCAGAGGTAGATACTCTGTTGAACCATCAGGGAAAGTTCTAAATCTCATCGTGGGTGGGATTCAGCCACCCTCACCTTATCAGATGAGGGTTTAACATGATTCTTGTATACTGACAGAAAAAGCTGCCAATGCCCCTCAGTCTTAATTCAAGTTCAAATACGGCCTTCATGCGACGGCCTTGGATTAAGTGACTTCATCCCTGACAGTAAGGTACATGACAAGATATTTACGGATCAATAAAACAATAACGGAATACCGTGAATACCGTGAATACCATGAATAATGACTTAAAATGGAAATTCACTCTAGCATGTGCTGAGAACAAAAAAGTTATCCTAGCGGGTAATACTGCGACAGAGAGGAAATTTGCTAGATAGGCTGAGTGCTACACCAATGGACCTATACACCTATGGTTGGAAGGAAAATTATTTTCTTATTCGTCTTCAATATACAGATACCAGCCACACATGGCCGCAATGCTAAACTATGGTGCACTCGCTTGAAAAGGTCTGTATTGGATAGAGGTAACTGATAGACTGCAGAATATTATTCAGAACATCAGAGACATCCTGCTTTGCTGGTGTTGGGACTACGTGGAAGGTAATTTTCGTATCCAAAGTAGGTAAAAACCTTCAAGTTCTCCTGAAGGAACTCAGACAAGCTTCTTCAGAAAAACACTCGAAAGAAGTTTCGTCTTTTTCATTAAGTATAACCGGAACCGCAGATTGTTGGAAAAACCAACACACTTAGGCCTATTGATCTCTTGGTACGAATTTGAGCTCCTGACGAGGAGTGGGAAACTGTTAACGTCTATACATATTGTTTAGGCTGAGCCCAAATATCTTTCTCTCTCTCTCTCTCTATCAAATTTTCCGAAAAACTTAACACGTGCTTCGGCATTTTAAGAGTAGTCATATCCAATGGTCTAACAGGCCAGTATTGCTTTGCACGTGGCCATTGGTATACCTTTTTCAGGTAGGACATGGAGAGTGGTTCCACTTTTGACGGGTTCGGCCCTCAACATAGATGAATGCTGTATTGCTTTGCCGTCTGCCTGAGAGATTTTAGAAATTTGTGAGACTGAGTACAGGGATTTGATAGTAGATGCGGATATCCCTTGCAGATATTACGTTTTTCTTCAGTCAGGACAGAACTTCTGGAACACGATACAGTGATTTGGAAGGCGGAAGGAGAGGCTTAGGTTAAGCTATCAGACTTGGATCCATCTGTATAGAAATGAATTGCCTTGTCATCCATGAAAGCACCTTCCTCCTAGAAAGATCTAGAGGGGATCCTTACGTGAAAGTCTTTGTCGACCTGTCGGCTTAATGTAGCCGATGTTCTCTGGAAGTATTCCTAGTGTATCAAGAATATTAGCGTCAAGAATATATTGCCTGCCAGAAAATATCGAGGGCTGTCAAGTGAAAAATACGTAAGGCTCCGCTTATGCACAAACATGCTGCAGACATTTGCCGCAGTTGACTGCATTGTCTAAGGTCGTCCACCAGACAACCACCTAATAGTGGAGTATCGGTCTTATAACCGAGGGTAATGCGAATTTTAAGGCCTTTTCTGCAGGATATTAGGTTTCCAGTTTAGTTACCTGATCGAGGGGGAGTCTACGATTGGAATTTTATATTTCCTAGAAAAGAGGACAAGGACAGTTCAATGTTAGTTCACTCCAAATCCACAGCGGGTTAATCTGTTAAGATTTAGCTGTAAGAATTCTTTAATGGTATTGAGATGGTTTCCTGGGTCGGCCCCATGCGGGTTGGAGTTGTTTTTCCTGCTATTTAGCATAAGACTGATCAAAACGCTGAGCTATTGGATGCCAGAAACGAGAAGTTCCACAAGGAAATAGCTCAAGATGTGTTTGAACTGATTTCATGTTAGTAGTAGTGATCATCATCGAGCAAAGAAAATCCCGGGACCATGTGCAGGACATGGATGAAGAACAGTTTATTTCAGCGTTCAACGATGCAAAAATTGGGAGAATTAAAAATACCTAAATCAACAATGGGCCGCAAAAGAAAAGCTACACAAGGACATCAGTAAAATTCAGTTGCAAATTTACTGCTGAGGAGCAAAAACGGAAAAAAACGAATTCGACAATAGAAAAACGCACGCATTCTGGAATTTTTCGGGGAACTAAATGCACAAAAGGGAAAGAAGCAGCGTTAGCCCTAGCTAATCGTCATAAGATTGAAGAAGCTAATGCAGTGTTCAAACAACAATAGACACTAGAAAAGGTGAAAGTGGTTAAGGAGATCACAAAAGTTCTGGCGGAACTACCCTACCTCTGCTGACACATCTTTTAGCCGCAAGCCTCTCTCAGTTTGGAGTTGGTAATCCTGCTATTTAGCGTAAGGCTGATTAACTCCGCAAGTGTCAGAGTTGACAGGGCAATGGTGATTGTGGATGTGCTGACGTTGACGTCTCTCTTCTATACTCCTGTTCGATGTCGGTGAATGTGGAACTGTTTCCATCGGCTTTCAAATATTTTAACCTCTTGAGCGCGCCCTAATTTATAAGAAAAACAAAAAATACGTAATCGTGGCCAAGATATGCCGATGATAGTCTCCAGTGGGGTCGTTGAGATTAGGAAGTAAGAGTACGAATTTATGGTTTATGGATTAGGGTGATGTCTCCTGCGTGAGATGGATGTCATTTGAGTGCTCAGATTTTGAAAATGTGCCCAAAAGGATCTCGTTTTGATTCGTCGTCATATTCTGTCAACAAGAAGGGACACACAACATCGACTAATTGAACAAATATAAGAGACTTTGTCTACCTTGGCTTTGCTATAAATTCTGCCAATAACACCTCAGCAGAAATAAAACGAAGAATCACTTTTGCCAATCGCCCTTTCTTTGGGCTAAAAAGGCAATTGAGTAGCAGGCATGGACTCTATCTAGAGCGGATGAAGATATCCTTAAAAATTCTTCGTACAATAGTCTGTCATTTTTGCGTTGACCGGCTTTGGAGGAGAAGATTCAATGCTATGATATGTAAAACGAAGAGACTTCACCTTAGTTGGGGCGCAAGTATAATACAGAAGGGGACCAAAAACTTGCCTCCTCCATTTGCAGAACAGACTCAACAATTTTACTCAAAATTTAAATCTCAAAATCTCATTTGAAATCTTTGAAAGTTCAATTGTAGGTGCGCCTGCTTGATAAATGAACACGTTTCTGACTTAAGCTCATTTCATACTTGCTCCCACAAACAATTCTCCTAAAGTGAATTGAAAAGATATTACAAAAAGCCATACAAGTCGAAATGGAATGAAAACAGTTCCTGATAGTGCATAAAACAGCATTCAAGGGCTTGCGAAAATGAGAGGTGGGTGCAACAAATCCAGAAGCAAGTGAAGTACATAGTACATAGTCGAAGAACCAGATTACCTTTCAACGCATATTTCCACACATACTCGCATACACATCAGCCAATGTGAATTCTCGGAAGACGAAGAGTAGTAATTCCATCCGTGTCACATCTGAAAAGATGTTGCTACAGCCACATCTCTTATATGTAGCAAATGCGTAGTCTTGAAAGCAAAGTGCCCGCAAGCAACATGCTTAGTTGAATGCCCGCAATAAGTACCACCCTAACGAGAGTACTTTGGTTTGGGGGGGTTACATTCATTCAGTTGTTAAAAACTCCTCGTATTTTAGAGTTCTCATCCCAGCATGTCGCTCAAAAATATTACCAGCTTCTTGTGCAAATAAAGAATGATTTTAAAAGATAAGAGTACGAGTATGTGTGCTATAGTATTGTAGAGAATACGACCAAGACACGGTGTTGGACTAAGAAGGCCAACATCCCATCAGATGATAGGAAGGATAGCATACTTTCCCCAGCAATTTGGCTCTTTTCTCTGGCTGATCAGGTTTGTTCTAATGTAACAAAATGAATGCTGACGATGTTTCTAATTTCAGAGATATTTACCGTCATGCGATATAAATAATATTCCCTTTATGTTGTAAAAAAAAAAAACAAAAAAAAAAAAAACCAACCCTAGGAACTGTTGCCTATTTTCCATTATATCCTTTTTTGCCTGATCTCTCCCCTTACACTCGCTACAGGATGACAATGATGATGATGACGATGGAGCCGACGACGACAACGACAACGACAACGACAGCGAAAACGACGAAGATAAAGGGACCACATACTAAAGAGCTCTTTCTCAAGAATTTTTCTCAAAATTCCTTCCGATTTCTTATCCATCATCTATACTCTTACGTCGTATTGTTTCCCATATCTTATTCACCCGCTGTCGCCGCTTACCCAAAAAAAAAAAAACAAAAAAAACCAGTATCCGTATCCTATATCGTACCCATTCCTCGACCCCCAATTTCATCCAATTGCATCAACTCACCAACCCCCCACCGCCCACCCAACAGCGTAGTAAAAAAAAAAAATGGAACAAGCACAATATTTTGCGAGTAATAAAATGCCAGGATAATAGCAAAATGAAAAACACAACAACAAAGAGGAGGCAGTCGAGATCTGAAGGAGGAGAGAAATGAAAAGCAGAAACAACGTCAACAACTGACAAAAACTCAGCGAAGTAAAGAAATGCTTGTAATAAAGAAGAAAAATTAAATAAAACGAAAAACGAAAAACGAAAACTTACACCGTCGTCGTTGCTAAGCTTTTGTTGCGGTCTCTTTTTCTTCTTCTTATTTTTCTAAAGGCTAAGGCTGAGGGACAACGAAAGGACCACTTTCATATAGCGATCAACAGTGTGGACGGCGGCGGCAGCGGCGGCGATAGGAGACGGCAATGATACCTTCAAACGGCGTCACCAACCGCTGTTGCTGTTGCTGTTTTATTGTACTGACTGTGCCCCTCTACAGAGATGCCTTCTTTACCATGCGTTTTCGTTTCCTTACTAAAGCCGTTCTCTTATGCTTAAAAAGGATTTCTCAAGTTTCCATTTTCCCTTTCATTTCATTTTAAAGGAGCTGATACACAAAATATAACGATATTTTGCTTCTTCTCCTTTTGTTTAGTGGTTTTTGACAACCAAAACAAAATGAAAAACCTACAAAATTCTCTTAGTCCGTTGGACATTCCTTGCGTTTACTCTATTTCCTTTCCATACCTACTCTCCCGCATTATATTGTAATCAAATATGTGGGGGATACCAAAGTATTTTATAAGGAATCTCGACGACACAACGACCACACCAACCAGCACCAAAATATGGATACGGATTGGGATATAAATAGGGATAGGGATAGGGATAGGGATAGGGATCGGCATCGGGATTGCGATTGGCATTGGAATAAGGATACAGATACGGATACAAAATGCCTCCACTGGGCATCTTATTAGATAGCAAATTAAAATGGAATGCGCTGGATTTTTAATAAGAAAAAAAATGGTTGTTTCGGCTCCGAAGAGCGGATACCGAGTTGAAGAGTCGTGTATGTTATTTGCTCTTTTTTTTTTCAAAATTAGGGTTTCACTTTTGTGCAGGTCAAAGCGCCTGCAATATTTGGCGAAGCTTATTTGGCTTTTAGGAATGTTATATGCAAATTCAAGATATACAATAGTATACCGGTTTTGTGCTAAGAAGATGTACCGACAATGTGACAATGGCTATATTGGGTAGGTCCTTGGGAAATACGGTCCTTTTTTCATTTTTTTTTTTTTCAATGGCAAACACAAATAGTACATATTTTGGGTTTGGGTCGTTTATGCCTACCATACCAGTACTCATGTGAATAATATAGTTGCTGGGAGTGAAATGATGACGACTAGGAGACTTGCGAGTACTATGGGAAGTGAAAGCCAAATCTCTCATTTTGGTGGTGCCTCTTGAGCCACAAAGTGCATCTTCACTTCGAATATGGCCAAAAAGAGGCAATCACTATACCTATAGGACTGTATTGCGACTTAGTTCTCAACCTATAAATAAGCTACATGGCCTTGGCTCAAGTGGTAGTATATTACCTTCCCAATTCTCAATACCAGCCGTGACCAAAATACATATTTTCCGGCAACTGAAATCTCGTAAGGTGAATGGTTACCTAAATACAACATCAAGTCAATTTACACTAATAATTTAGTGTCTCCCCATTAAATGCTGGATGCCACCCATGGAGCAAAATAACCACTGAACCCAAATATCTTTCTCTCGCTCGGGCATTTTAAGAGTAGTCATAACCTCTTGAGTGTTAAGTTTAAAAAAAAAAAAAATTTACAATATGTGGATTACGAGGAATAACCCCAGGTAACATCTACTCGGCTGTCAGTTGAAATGACTTGAAAGCACCGGCTAGATAGAAACCAAATTACTCAATTTACTCCTATCTCATCTTGTTCCATCGCTATTTTCACAACCACCGCATTACGCCCCTTCAAACATTCAACCGTAACAAACGTCTCGCTATGAATGCTCATCAGTTTGCCATTAAGCTCACTTTCGGATGTATTCTCAAATATTGTAATCCTTCCTTAAGCCGTAGAAGAATTTTCCTCTTAAACCAAACAATGGTACCCTCATACAGTCCATGACACTGCGACATAGGATAGGACTGGATTATTAAGGTCTTATATAGTGTCAGTTTTGTTATTCAAGAGAGGGCTTTGGTAATCAATTGCCTTCTAATCCCAAAGGAGCAGCAATTGGCAAGAGTTATTCGTCGTTGTCTGGATTGATAGCGGAGCCTAGGTATACAAAGTCCTTAACTACCTCAAAGTTATATGTATCTGCCGAGGATGAAGTTCTGCCTCATATGATGGTGTTGGGTGCCCTTTCTGATTGACAGCATTGCCCTTATTGACGGTTAAACCCACCTCCGCCACTTGAGTCTCAATACTAGCGAAGGCGCCACTGACATCACGCTGCTTTCTTCCATTAATATCATCGGCGTATGCGAGTAATTGGACGGAGTTTTGAAAGATTGTATCTTGTCCTATTCTTTCAAGATCGACAGCGCATTGCCTTGTCTAAATCCTTCTTTCTTCACAAAAGGACTAGTTTGGCAGGAATGACAAAACTAAACATTGCTCTGTATAGCTTGTCTCTACAGATGGTGTCACAAGCGGCCTTAAAGTCGATGAATAGGTGGTGTGAATTGATCTGGAGCTCCATGGTTTTTTTTTTCTAAAATTTTCGTTTGATATGAGGAGACTGATGCCCCTGTAAATGACGCACTACAGAGGGTCTTCTTTCTTTCGGGATTATTTTACAGATAAGTTAATGTAGGCTCTTTACAAAGTCCTCGTCTGCAGCTTTAAAGAACTCGACAACAGAACTGTTGGTCTACATCGTCCAGGTTGAAAGGTTCATTCTGTTCATTCTGCCTGACAGCGCTATTTGGTTCGTAGTCTCCATTGTACAGCCTACAGAAATGCTCTTTCCAAATCCTCAGCATCGACTTTGTGTACAACTTCCTGGAATAGCATCTCTCAATTCCGTCAACTCATGCTCGTTGTTTTTTCCTCCTAAGAAGCCGGTGTTCGTCTCTCCTTTTTTGCTTGTAGAGCTCGGGAACAGCTCTAGTCTTTCTTTGTTCCAGGTGTTTCGTTTCAATACTTCAAGATCGGAAAAGGATTTGGTGATCTCTTACGATTATAGCTGTCCGACATCCAACTTCCTCACAGTATTGATTTGCCTTTGCGATGTTCGGGATATCCGCAACAGTACCTTGGCTAGGTAATGTTCCGAGTCGATATTGGCCTTTCGGAAATTTCGGACATCCGTAATACTGGTGGAGTGCCTTGCGTCGATCGCAATGTGGTCAATCTGGTTGGCAGTTGATTGATCGATTACACGAAATCCATTATCGGAGGTGGTGTCGTGCAGGCTATGCCATCCGACAGCACTACGAAAGATGCCGTTAATATGCCGGAAACTCAAGACTTATTGCCTAAGTCTGTCTCTACCAACAAATCCGCATCCATATAGGAGCCGCCTTGTCGCAGTTTTTCATCCTCTTTTTGACCGCTCCGCTAGTCGTTTGGCTGCATGTGGCAGATCCGAAGTTCGTTCCTTGTTTCGTTTGTAGGGGTTGTCAACAGTGTTTCCGTCCGTATTCTAGGCTTCGCAGCTGTGGATTTTTTTCCATGGCCGGGAAGGTACCCCGACGACAGAAACCCCAACTTGGAGGGCCAGTTCCATTATAAATATCCCTAAGATGAGGGGTCGGTTAGACCGAAGTTAGTAATCCATTCGGGGATGTTGTTCCATTAAAGTCTCCTCTACTACCATCACTTTTGAAAAAAAAAACCTGACTTAGTCCCGGAAATCCTTACCGGCCTGGACTCCAAATCTGTATGAGTAGCCCGGATAAGGTTTTATCTGGACAGTGAAAATGTTACGAATGTCAGCGGGTGTAACAAAATGTTATCTAATAAGTAGCACGCCAAGTTCACCATATTAGGAAATGTACAGACTCCAGGCTGAGCAAATTGGTTGGTTTTACCAAGGACGGTGGGCAAAGTTCAAGTTCCAACTGAATAATTGGATACTCTTGGCCTGGCTGACGAGGTAAAATGGTACCAAGGTCCGCGAATTTAGTCAACCCCTCGAGCAATGCAATAGCAATGGAGTAACATAGGAGCAAGAATAAGACTATCTTTTGTCGTCAACCACTTTTCGGTTACAACGCCGAATTTTCAATCGTGAATGGAATTTATTGATTCCTTAGTCACATATGAAGTCATCTACAGATATAGGATACAAAGATGACTTCCTAAGGTTTGAATGGTTTTCCGTAATTTCCATAAGAACGTCGGAAGCTGCATCTCCCATACCTCTCTGAAGAGGTTCCGACAAATAAATCCTGCCAACGAGAAGCTATTTTTAACACAAAAAAAAAACAACTTGGCCAGGGTATCGCATTCGCATTTGATACAGACAGTGTACGAGTCTCCTAGACTTTGGAATTACAATATTTCCTTGAATCATCCATAACATCTAAATAAGGAGGCTGCTTCTCTTAAATGATTACAAGAGTCCTTGACTATAAATTGCAATTGTTTTACTTTCCCATATGGCATAACAGAATAGAATCAAAGTTCTTAAAGGACTACAAAGCCTTCAATTACTCAAGACGATAGAGGGAAAGGTATTTGTATTTGTTTGATGCATTCTCTATACGGAAAGGGCTTTTATAGCGCAGAGAAGTACGAAAATCAATTTGGAAAATTGCGTTTCGCCTCTAATTTAGATATGAGTAATTCGGATCGGTATATGTATGTATGCACACATTGAGATATTGTACTGCTTCATGTGGAGATATACGTGTATGATGTTAGATATACGATGAGCATTCAAGTCGTACATATCAGAAGACCTATCCAATGCGGTTTTTAGCTCAAAATCCAAAACAATGGGTGAAAAAGACGAACGAGGCAGGAGAAAAGAAATAGGTGAGCGCTTTATTGATAACGTTGGAAAAAGGGAAATAGGTGTGTGTACGTATTGTTCTGAGTAAGACGTATTAACTGTATTCGTCTCCTGGCTCTGTTCTGCTTTTAGCAAATGGAAGCTGGCACACGAGCGTACTTTACGAGAGAAGTCAAGTTCAGATTATACCCACCTTCTGGACGGGATGTCAACTTTCTTTTTCTCGTATCCTAGTTTTCATATCCCCCCCCATCCTAGTTTTGTGTCATTTTCTTTGGGTGGAGCCCTTTGGTTCTCATTTTATTACATTTTACTTGTATTTCAATTCGTTACAAAAGCCGTTTACGAAGGGTTCTCAAACCGATAAACGAGTGAAAAGCAAAGGTGAAATGTGTGTCTGACTTTATTGGTTACCAAAGTCTCTATCAAAGTGATAGTCAAAAATTGATGGTGACCCCAACGGGTTGCTGTTTGTTATATCCTTTGCCATTGCTCTTCAAAAGAACGAAACATAGTAAAAGAGGCGGACGAAGTACCGAAGCTTTTTCACAAGTGACTTGACCGATATATCACAAAAAAAAAAAATGAAGTCAAACAAAGCCGGAAATTAAGACCTTTTGTAGGATCCGTAAGGTTGAGAATAGGAAATTCTGAAAATTCCTTATTTCCTTGTTATGGTTCCAAACCCAGTATCTACTGCGGAATAATTGACGCATAATGCCCATTTCGGAAAGGTTTGAGTTCCAAGTCATTGTTATGTTGCAAGGAATGGCAAAACTAACCTGGCTGGGCAAGCCCCTTTCCATATGGGGTGGCCATGGTGTAGTGGTACTAGCAATCGCTTCTCTCTCGGAGGGTCAAGGTTCGAATCCTACCCAATTGTATTTGGAACTCAAACAGAAAAATTCTGCGTGTGAAGGCATAACACTGACACGTAGATTTGGTTGTTGTAGAGTTTCAAGCACAGAAAAAAAAAATACTGTGAATTATACCTCGAATCACTCTGAGTGAAGAAAAAACTCTCCGTCCTATTCGGCGGACTCCCATCCCTGGAGAGCGAATATCGAAACCAAACACACCTGAGTTTCAAACCACTACAAAACAATTTTCCTTTCTCTTCCTTCTACCTTTCCGCCCGCGCCCTGGCAACAGTAAAAGGGTAGCAGTGAAAACTCTCCAATGTCATCCTTCACAACCTGACTAGTTTGGCAACGATGTCAAAACTAGATGGTCGTGGGTCTTTTCCAAGATTTACTAACAATGCACATCATCCTGGAGAAGCAGTTGTAAAGACAAAGATGAAGTGGTTAAAAAGCTGCGTACCATGGAGGACTAAAACTAAAATACATGAACAACCACGCAAAAGGATGAGAAAATCAAGCAAAATGCACTGGTTGCACAACAACACAGAACCGAGGAAATCGAAGAGAAAAGCCTGACGCTAGATTGAAAAAATTCCACCCTTCAAACTGCGTGGGTCTTTTACTGGAAAAATGCTCCAACAGGACAGAACTTTCTTTTCATCCAACTACAATATTATTGCCACATTTTAGTACTTATACCTATACCAGGTATGGGTATGCTGATGCAAGATATAGTGCTCCTCCGTGTCATCATCATTCATTCTTATAGCAAGCGTCACTTTAGTACTGAGGGACAGAAGGAAATTCTGTCGCTGACTTCCTACAAATATCGGGAAATATTCGTTTGGTATGTTGACATCATTGAAGGCCATGGCATAAGATGAAACTCAACTCCTCGCTTGAGATCCAAAAAACACTCAGTGAAAGGATTCAGTAAGGCTGTACTTATGCACTTAGCTGCCATTACAGACGCACATACAATACAAACTAAAATTGTCATCCTCCAAAAAAAAAATACCACCGCCGAATCCTAGATCCTACATCCTAGATCATTTTCTAACTGAGATTCTGATCTAGTGGCATGCCTATAAGACCAGAGTCCACAGACCACTTTTGTTTTAACAGAATCTGACACTGAGTGTACAGGATGGGCAGCACTCATCACTTCATCCAAACCAGAGGAATACAAAAATAACTCCCCCATTCAGCTGAGACAGACCATTTTTTTTTTTCAGATCTGGTTGAAGCAGCAGTAATGTACTCGTATGTTGTTCCCCCACATAACTGACGCATAGGAAGACTTTTAAATACCAAAACCATATTAATTACCATAATCCTCCCCATGTTGGACATCAATCACCTCGATTAATGTTCTCTGAATGCCTTCAGTTCAGCATCGAAACCATACGACTTATTTATCTATAACCAGCTCTAGAGAATTTCAAACTTAACCCTGCAAATTAATAAAGCTGAAACCATAGATTCACCTGCTGCATTCAATTCGATTTGGATTAGTGCTCGACTTGCATGCATATATCATCCACGCTGCGACCTCAAATTCCAACAATCAAAATTAAATTGGATTACTGTGAGAACAATTTTCAAAGGACTAAGCACTTTACACATAATTGTATACAAGAACATTATTCCAGCGGTCAAAACAAAACAATAACCTTCATAAATACAGCAACCAATATCCGTGATTTGACCCTTGGCCCGTTTTGTAGCTCTTGCTAATGATGTGTATCTTATAGATGTATCTGCTACCGAATTCATATTTTAACACATGCAAACATAAGCATATGATTATTAGCGGTTGGCAGTATTGTAATAAGCTGATTCTGCGAAGTCAATAGAACAATATTGATAAGCCGCCTTTTGTTAATCGGGTTAAGATTTTGGTACAGGCCACCCTAACTCTGACCCTACCATGTCTACCGGGCTTATAAAGCTGACGACAGAAACCCTTCCTGTCTAAGCAAATATTTTAATCAGACCCTGTGCGTGATAAAGACTTGCTTAAGAACATGTCAAAACAATACTGCATAATACTCGCTGAAATGTTTTTATATACTTAGATGGCGCCACAGTCTGAAGTGGACCTGGGCCTCAATCAATATGCGCCTTCAGTGAACGCTACAATCTGAAGTGGATCTGGGCCTCACAATCAATAGGCGCCTTCAGTGAACGCTACAGAACGTCTCTTATGTTTAACGTGGACTCCTGCCATTAAGGCCTTATCCCACGGGATGTCCATACGCCTTGCCATCGCTCACCGTCAATCCACTGATGCCAATTCGGAACTGTGTTGCCGGCACAAGTTCTACCATTGGTATGAGTCGAGGCCGACCTAAAACTTCTTACTGCTCTTAGGGACCAAAGGAAGACCCTTACCGCCACCATGACGCTCTCACAAGGGGGCCTAACTCTAACAAGTCAGGCCCGGACCGTGATCCGGGGGGCTCCTGACTCCCATGGTACCGTGATTTAAGTCCTGGTAGGGACTACCGGTGGTCCAGCCGCCAACAAGACTTATGACTTCGGTAGCGTCATCTGAAGATGATTACGATAAGACCAGTACTTTGCTCTGTCCCCGTTCATTATTAGACAACGTCATTAAAGGGCGAAGCCTTGATCATTGGGCGGGTTGAAAGATTCATTCTGACTGACAGCGCTATTGTACAGTCCACAGAAATGCTCTTTCCAAATCCTCAGCATCGACTATTTTTTTTTTGCCTTTTTTGTACAACTTCGGATTCTCATTCCTGGGATAGTATCTCTTAGTTTCCTCGATACCACGTTCATAAAACTTCATATCTTTCTCTGCAAGAAACTTGTCAAGATGCTGTTTGATGAGGTCTTCAGAAGCAAACGTTTTAACATTCAGGGAGTTTTGCAATAAGTGAAAGTCTGATGGTGCAAGATCTGGGCTGTACGGTGAATGTAGGTGCACATCCCAACCATTCTGCAAACACCACACCCTTGCGGTTGATCAACTCGGCGGGATATTTCTGTGCAATGGCGTCACCTAATTTCTGTAGCTGTTTACAGCAGACCACGGAATTAATCGTTTTGTTCTTTGGAAGTAGCTCATAGAAGACAGGTCCCTTCCCGTCCCACCAGATGAATTTCTTTCGTCTCATGCGGTTTCAAATGGCCATGAACGCTTCCAGTGAACACTTTTAGAGTGGCAGCAAGCTCCCGAACAGTTGAAAATTTATCTGCTTGCGCCAATGCATACTCCGACATACCGGAATATTGCCTCAGTTGCTCTATTCCCGTTTTGGAAGTAATAAAGTAACATATGGCGAACTCGACCGACTCGTGCCAACTTTTTTTTTGTGCAAAGCCATCTATTGGTTAGAATCAAAGCCGAGTGTTAGTCCAAGCGAGCTAAGCAACTTCTCAGATTGGATTTCTGTGATCCTTACTCTGAAAATGTCTCTTAAATTTATGTCACTACAAAGTTTGGTGAGATTCGAGCTCCTCACAGTGGCCTTGGAATTGTTGAATTTATCATATTTCTGAGGCTTTTCTCGATTTGGTCGAGAGTCGAGAGAATTTAGAATTGAGTTCTTCCTTAAATACAGCAAATCGCTTCCCAATTCGTGGCCATTGTTCAGCGGTATCGATGACGTTTATTGGTGTATTATGAACTAATGCCAACTTATCCCGTGTGCCAAATGACTCGGGTATTGTCACACTATGTACTGATCAACTAGACTCATTACCGGCGAATTTGTGGGCCGCAAATTTCTGCAATGCAATCCTTTTAGATCAAATTCTGTGTGATACTTTCTCATGAAAAAAAAAAAACAATTAAAAACTTTGTTATTCAGCGTCCTCTCTTAGAACCTGCTAGAGGGAGTCTCATATTTTTTCCAATATCGTCAATTATCCGATAGGAAAAAGGAAAATTTTTATGCGAAAATTGCACACAACTCTCACAGTACGTTCCACCAACAGTTCCACCACCTCAAAATCCCATCCCATTATTCTGCACTCAAATAAGATGAACTTTAATTAAATTTCATATACACAAGGGCGTAAAAAAAGGACCAAGCAAATCACACAAGCCAAGCACATAAGAGAACACACAACGACAACGACAATGATGACGGCGACGACCATGAAGGGGACAACAACCAGCCAGCACCGAAGAATTTATATTAATAATTACAGTTAATACGAAGGACGTCAAGGAACCGAGAGAGAAAATTAAAAAACGGTGACCAACTCTCGTGGGGCATTGGGAAATTAATAAATCTGCTCTGCAAAGCTGAATTTGGACGCAAGCCGTGCACATGAAAATCCAAAACAAAGGAGGGTATTTAAGTTACATTTATGTCAAATTTCAAGCAGAGTGCATTTTAGGCCTTTGCGCTAGACTCCACCAGGAGCAGATTACAGGTTTATTTAAAGTTCTCCGAATACTCGTATTGGGCGAATACTATCACATGACATAAACCAAGGGGACAACTGAAAATTGACAGGAACCATTGTCCCAGATATGAGTTGTCACACTAGGTCGCTACATATTGTAAAAACCTAACGACCTCTTCATTGAAAACAGAAGCTAAGAAGGACGCATCAGGGCAACAAACCCTGAACCAAAATCTGTCGAAGGTCGAAGACAACGAACATGTCATTCTCAGACAAATGTCTCAATTTGTACCAAACATAAATCCAACAAATCCTCTCGATACTACGCTGAATCGTGTAACGAAAAAGACACTATACGAGCACAAGACCCTCATCATCCTTGTGATCATGTACGGCGCAGAAACATGGAGGAAAAGATATATCGGCTACAACGACATTGATCTGTCGTATCTGAGTCATATAGAACCCATGGTCACCAGTGCTCCGACCAAGGAATCTCCAATTCCAGTTAATGAAGTAAGCTTGAAATTGGAAAGGGGACCTCAACAAACTTGTCCACATCCACTTTCGTGTCAAAGCATTGCGCGGTAAGGTGGCACTAGAACCGCCCTTGACTGCCGATCATCTCTTAGAGAGATGGCAGAGCAGTTCATGTCTAGCGACCAAACAGATCTGACCAAAGATGAATCTTAATCGCTCTATGAGTTTGATCTCTCAAAATAGGAAACTATCATAGGTGTCATCACTGGACACTGCCTTTACAAATGAATTCTGCAGAAAAGACAATCCTCCACCTACTCTGTACATGCTCAGCTCTCACCCAAAGAAGAAAATTCCACTTAAGAGCTTTTTTCTACAATGAATTAAGAGCCTCCTACTCTTTATTATAAGCTCAAGCCGTTCTATTGTGTTTAAAATCTTTTTTGGTTATTCGAGGGAACAGTTGTGATTCTTCGTCGTTGTCGTAGTCAAAGTTGATAGCGGCGCCAAGACAGATAGAGTCTTTTACTTTCACAAAGTTGTCGCTGCCTATCTTGACGTTTTGCAAATGCTAATTACGGCACATCTTCTGCTTCAATCGTTGCAACCGTTCCATTCACAGCTTGCTGAACAGACTTTTGGGAGATGGTCTGGAGTTGACTTGCGAGCTTTGCACAATTCTTCCAAGAACGATGTTGAAAAAATCTTTAAGTCCTTTGCTGACATTGAAGGTCTCAGTTTTGTCATTACCATTAGCCGAATGGTCTTGGAAGGTATGCCAAAACTAGACATGGCACCGAATAGTTCTTCTGTCATATGCGGATTTGAAATCGACGAAGAGCTGGTGTATATCGATTTGGAATCTCTGGTGGTATTTGCTGACCTAAAACCACTGATAGGGTTTTAGTAGCTACATCTGCTTCATTACTCTGTTACGGCGAATATCAGAATTATCTACTGCATCTGGCAGCAATAACTGGTAATGTTCGGAAGTGATTTTATGAAGAAGGTTGCTTCGTTTGCATTTACTGCTGATACAGTCATCAAAGTTGACCAATGAGGAATAGTATAAAAGCTATATACTACTATTTTCGGAAGAAACAAATTGGCTTTGTGTTTAGAATAAACTCCTCTCGGACTGGGAAATAAAAAAATCATAACAATCCAGAAGTTATCATCACTCTAAACCGAAAGTCCGACCTGTGTCGGTTAAATTTGTAGAGTCTCTTGACTTGAATTTTTCCAAAAGAGAGATCATGGATCGAATGTTAGAAGCCTCAAAAGTGGCTGTTATGAGCGAGGATGACTTCATGGTATCTTCTCAGCCATACTTCGAAGAGTAACCTCTACTCGAAGCCCTTCACTCCGCACATCTAGAAACGTTGTCACGTCCAAGGTTCACACACAAAGGAGCAACTTATGTCCAAAGTGTTCTTGTGGGATACACACAAAAACCTACCCACCTACCTTCACACATGCTCGTACCTATTAAGTTTGTTGTTTCCGGAGCTAACTCTGGGTTGACCTCTCGACATACTACCCTTTCATAAGGAAAAAGAATTTTAAAATTAATCGCACATTGTTTGCCGTATGCAGATACATATGTATGTACTAGGTTGCATAGCTCTTTTGTATCTATGCACAGATGTATACTCGTACATAGGTGCGATCGTTTATTTCTGAATTTTTTTTCGGTAGATTTGGTGTCCTTGCTTAAAGACATGAAGAGATAACTAATGGGAACTATTCCGGTGTACCCAACGGGTAAGGGTTGGCATAAAGTTACCACTTAAAGTGAATTTAATGGGAAAACAGCATCGAAAAGTGTTAAGGGTTAATTGGCAGGTAGTGTGCGGCAGTAGAAAGCTACTAAAGGGTGGTGTATTCCAGTGGAAATCAATTTGTATGGGGGCGTACCTTTTACATAATGCCTGAGTGCACACTTAAGAATATGAGTGCATACAGTTTAGTTTAGGACTTAATGAATGTGTTCCATTCAACATATAATTGAAAGGAAACGAGTCTTCAATATAAATTAGTAGTTCCACATCAAAACTCATCGCGTAAATGCTTTCTTTGTCCTTCCAAAATGAAAATGGTAAAAAGGCGAGAAAGCGAGAAAGCGCATTAAACAGTGTTCGTATTGCTTCTGCAGTTAAGTTGTTGGAAGTTGGAGTGGTGTGGCGTTTAACTGAGGTCTGAGATGTCAATAAGCATTCAGAACCAAAGCAAAAGCTGATACTTTGATACTATTACTTCATCTGGTTGATAGCATTGAGTTCGGCATTGCACAGAGAATGAAAACAGCGTGCATTTGGAAGCAGGTTTTGAGCTGTCAACACGTGAGTAAATGGCACGAGGAAAACCTTCGGAATTTTAAGGAAATCAGCAACTCTAACTTATGACACCAATCATAGCCTCGACTCAACGACAGGAAACGTTGATAAGGCAAGCATTGCTATGAAACTTTGGCAGGTCAGCACATGATTTTACAAATTTTTGGAACCAAACGTCTCGAAATCGACTTTGGTGTGAGGTGGAACATCCTATTGGTGGCACTACAGCTACCTCATCGTCAAACCATCGCTCTACCTCTTAATATGTTTTATGTATGCAGTTGGTTTCAACCGGAAAATCTTATTGAAGTCCCTGGTTTGATGAAGAATCCAGGCTGCCTGCCTGGAGTTCGGTTTTTGAGTTCTAAAAGCAAGAAATGAATGAAGAAAAGGAACGAGCATTATAGAGGAAATAAACAGATGCTCCTCCGGGAACTACATTCGTCCTAATGCAAAATGCCAACCCATCCGACCAAGCGAATGAAGTAATAGTAATCACTGCATTTCAGTAAAACAAGGCTTCTTGACTTCCAAGATCTTTTGCCGTCAAAAAGTGACCAGAGAGCCTTGGATACCCTGTGTCCTTCAAGATTTGATCACCTTAGGTTGGCAATCTTTGTGGTTTTCTCTTCGATAGTGACCCTCACTATGGTTTGATTTTGGCAACCTCTCTATTATCGAGTAGCCCTACACAGTGTCCTGGCACCCAGCACCAGTCTCACCAGGTTCTGACTGTATAGCTAGCGCTTAACAAAGAGAATACACATTTCAAAAATTTAATCGGAAGAAGGTATGTCATTTCAAGGGTATTATAGCACCGTTCACCCAATTCACAAAAAGAGACTTGACTTTGGCATTTATATAGAGACACGGTATACGGAGCCATGTCTAGTTTTGTCTAGTTGCGTCAGATGGGGAGCTCATACACGTATCTTCGATTTCGACAAGAAGAAACAGAAGAAAAACTCGTCTTAAGAGGCGCCAGCACATAGAAGGGGACCTCTATTTGATTGGACAGCAATTGACCAAGGACATATACATTTATTCGCTTCAAATTAGAATACGAGTGCACTGTGCAGAGTGTAGGATTTACAACCTGATAAAGCTCGTAGGTGATGTCAATATTGCCCGGTCAGTTGACTGTCTCCAACACTGACGTAATGTCTCTTACTTCACCTCTATTTATGTGCAAATTCAGTCACATTTACCAGCCTTCAGATATGCTGTTCAACTGTCCCTTAAACCTAATAACATGACTAACTTCGGCAATATTAGAGCGATGATGAATCCCACCCAATCATTTTTTGAAGAGTGAATACCATCTAGGACCCAGTATACAAACGAAAGTAGTGCAACCAATGTCAGGGTTGCTTTTTGGTGGATCTGCTAACCAGTCCTCTAATTTCGTTTCCGACGTACCGTCCGTCCGTTCGGACGTTTGCCAGATATATATACTAATTACAATAATCGGTGCAGTGCAGACACTATTGTATTAATCAAAGCAAGTCGAAGTGGACACATATTTATTGGCCTCAACCTCTGCCTTTGCCAGCAGATTAGCGTGAGCTCTCTCCCATCGATTTTAAAGCACCGTCGACGCTTAAATTGCTTGCCATGGAATGGTGACCGTCGGAAAATAGCATCAAACGTCATATACTATTCGAATCTTCAACTAGCTTTCAGGATTTATGACGAAAACTGTTGAAGTGGGATGGCGAAACCCCCAATGAACTCCTCAAAGAGATTTGTGGACAATAAATCAAACTTGCATTGCTCATCATTCTGAAGTGAAATGTTGGATGGTTTGGCAAATAAAGCTTGCCCGTCTCTCTATGAATGCGTACGAATTCGGACGCCTGCCTAGCCCTTCATTTCCTAGTCATTATAACATTCAAACATTTAAAACCATTGGTACCTCTCTTTGTTTGCTCCCTGATTTTCGTTCGCCCAAGCATTTTAAGAAAGAAATCTTTGCCGAATGCGTTGCCACATTATCGTTGTGAAGAAATCAGTCGCCACTCTTCTAACAACGCGGCCGTTTTCTTCTACTGCTTTATTGTTTTTTTTTTCTCCCGGAGCATATTCATGGCGCAGAGCACCTTCATAATCGAAGAAAACAATTAATCCGTCTTTGACGTTCTGTTGTTTTGTTTCGGAATCATAGTGATGACCTCTTTCTGCACATTTTCATCAATTAGTGATCATTCCCAAGCAACTTCAGCTCCATACTACAGAATTCTCGCACAGTTAAAAAGCGATTATCTGCAATCGCAAATCACACTCACACTCGATATTTTCCAGTGTTGTTTTGCTCGGGGGTCGTCAAAAATGTCAACAGACGTGCGGCCATCTTTAAACCCAACAAAATACACTGTAAACAAAGACACACTGGGCGCGAGTTCGTGAGGAGTCAAAAATAATCGGTGACCATTCACAGTAACGTGAATGATCGTTATCGTCAACGAATTTATATTTCCCAATAACGCCGCCGGTATGCAAACCGCACCAAACAGTTATTTTTTGTGGATGAAGTGGTGATTCATGAAGCACATGTGGATAAGCATATTTTGCTTATTGACGAACCCAATGAGCCAAAAATGAGCTTCGTCACTGAAGATGATTTTGCGATCCAGAACCCAATCGGAGAACGTACGTCGCTTCAAATTGTCCATCGGCTTTAATTCTTGAGTCAGCTTGATCTTGTATGGGTGTAAACCAAGATCCTTACGCAAAATACGCCATAATGTGGTCTGAGCGATGCCCAATTCTTGAGAACGCCGTGAAATTGACTGTTTTGGATCGTTTGTTACGGACAGCGATATTTTCGACCATCCCGTTGTCTTACTGACACGGCAACATCGCACAACGAATATGTAATAGACTCAAATTTTTGCACTAAACTTGTTATTGCCTGTCTACTAGGGCGAGAATTACGACCGAAAACTGGAGTTAACGCTCTTAAAGTTGCAGTCACCGACTCCGAATTTCGGTAGAAAATTTTTATAATTTGCAGACGTTGCTCGTTCGTGTTGAGTTTACTGAATAAATTGACAGTGACAGTTTGATGATTAGTGAAAGTCCCTATTGGAAGACCCTTTATTTGGTTAAAATGCAAAAAAAAGTGCATCTCGTGTGACAACTGCGGACTGTACTCCGGACGAATTTCTGGAAAAGAGTACCAATCGAAACAGTGAATTTGTCGGCGAAAATGTCATGGCGCCTTTGAACAGACAATGAACAGCTGCACGAAAATTTAGCCTCCAATGGCTATTTCCTGTTTCCAAACCTGAAGACGTGGCTCAGAGGAGAGAGAACATGATGAAAACGTCTCTTTTGCGGACCTCAACAGACTTTATTATTAGGAAAGGACCAACGAGACTTTGTCTATCACGATTTACGGGTAATTAAGTCACCCTCGTACTTACATAAGTATTGTAACATCATCTGAGATGGATCAAAGCCTAGACTCTCCCACACACTGAGTTACAGATTTTTGTCATAGGTCACTGTATCCATACTACGTCTGTATTTACACATGTACCTTGTCCTTATAAAAAAAAAAAAAAAAAAACACACAATGAGAACAAATTAATCACCACATCAATTTGTATCATCAGAAACAACGCCTACAAATTTATCGGTTTCTCTGTCAGTATATCCACACAGAAACTAGACCTTTAATTAAAGAGTAATAATAAATTGGGTCCTTTGAAGGATGATTACCAGTAAATGTGTACCTGAGTCCCTTATCGACTCGAATTTGTAGACTTTTTTAATTAGTGAACGCATGCCTGGAATTCTCGTATGTCTTTAAAAGTAGAATCCTTAAATCCTTACATTTTTAAAGTTATTCAAGTTAAAATCCATTTCAAGTGGATAGCACAACGCCAACTGCCCAAGGTGACAAGAGTAGGAAATTTCCAACCAACGGTGTCAAAAAGTCCTTGAGACTAGTGAAAGCCGCATAAAGCATTTGTTTGCCTTTAAAAACGTGTCCCAATTAAAATCTTGAAATCCGTGTGTGTTACCAGTCTTGTAAAAAAAATAAAAAAAATAAATAATAAAACATTTCTGCTTTGAAACTAGATTTTACGGCATAACTTGAATTTTCCTCAATTCTGGGTAACGTAGTCGTATTCGCATATGAATGGGAGACGCAACAATTGGTATACATAGAAGCTTTACTCGTAGCAAGCAGCTCCAGTAAGATTTGAGTTGACTTTCACCATTGCAATGCGCTCAAGAAATCCTTTGAAATGTTTTGTATCCTTTGAGTGTTACACATTCTTTTGACTTTATTTTTGCGGAATTTTCCGAAATGCACACAAGTCTGAGAATTGAAGCATTTATAATTCGCGTGTGTACTAGTGCACTTTGTTTCGAGCATAAGTCCAATGGTAAGATGATCAAAATACTCGTATCGCCATCCACTAATGTTGGCATGTCCCTTTCGCATCCCTTCATCTGTGCATTCGTTAGATTGTCCTGTGGTGTGTTTTCTATTTTATTTTTATCATATTATTATAAATCATTATTTAGTTTGTTTGTTGTCTTTTACGTGTACGAGTATGTTCACATTGTCTTGCTCTGGCATTTTACCATTGCGATTATCCTTTGTTGTCGTTTATATTTTATTTGTCATCATGCTGTCGAGTTTGTATCTAGTGCATCATTTGAATGCGTGCTGGTGACAATATAAATGTTGATGATTGTGAAAAATTGTGAAATAGGGATTTGGGATTTGGGATTAGGGATTAGGGACTGTGGGATGCATAAATACAGCCACCGCAGTCATCATTATCGCGATATTATTAGTCTTGTACATCATTCGTTTTCGGATAGGTAAATGCACAAATATGTACATACGTACGTACGTAAATCTTTGTCGAATCTAAGAGACGTACGGGTATTGTATTATTGTACTCGTATGGCCTTACCTTACGCGGTCGTTGTCATGCATACGATTTGAGGTTTGTGGTATGTTGCGCGTACGAAATATAGTGTATCCCACCCTACACAATTTAATTTGAAATGCTTCCTCTTGTGAGCTTGCTCTGGCTTATATTCTGGCTTATTCTCTGGCTCCTGCATCTTTAACGGCAGGATGTGTTTATTGTTTGTGTGCACACTTAAAGCCAATTTCAACAAACACGTTAAGGAAAATTGCGTCGCCTACACATATGCCGCTAGTACGAGTGTACGTTGCCTTCCTGATTCTCTTCCTTCCGTGTTATGTTGGATGTTAAGGAAGACATCACAAGTTCCACAAGTTCTACTTCATACCAATAGTCTATGTACCCCGCTTTCTTGTCTACCCATCGAATGGGTATCTTATGCTGCCTCAACGATGGCACAAGAAATATAGAAGAAAAATGGCAATTCACTTCAATCTCATAGGCTTATACTAAGAGATTTCTCTACATACATACACCTACATACACATCTACCTACGTATTCACTCAACACAACACAGCACAAAAAAAACAAAAAAACAAAAAAAAAACAAAAAAAAAACAAGAAACGATGAAGATACTCGGATATATGAAGACGAAGACGAAGAGCTCTTAACGAAAGAAGGAAAAAACTACTCTACCACCACCATCAGCTATACCATTCTCACTCGCAGTTGCAGGGAACAGGGAATTCTAAGAAGAAGCACTGTGCCGTACCCCTTATGTGTTTCTTGTTTATCCTTTGCATCATCGTCTATATCTACAGCACAAATTTAGTTTGTGAAATTCAATTAAAGCGGCTATTCATAAATACATCAGTTTAATGATCTTTTAAAGATTTTAATCGGTATTCATACACTGAAGGCTACTGCAGGCAATTCCATTCTTCGAATGCACTTCATCACACATACAAGTGTCAACTGGTGTACTGCGACATGGATGGCTATGAAAACCTAGACCTGTGCTCTCTGGAGACAGTCTGATATTGTTTCTTACAATTGACAAACTATTTCTCATCATTCTCAAGAATTTTTAGGATTTCGTTGTCTACGATAGAACAGAGATAGAGAGAGAGCCTTTCTCTTTATATCCTTGCGAAGTCTGAGTTGTCAAAAGCACCCTCCCTCTTAGTTCTTTGTGTTCCTCTAAGGCATAGCTGGGCATATTTTCTGGTTTAGAACAAAGTTGATACTATACGTTGTAATGCATCCTACTCTTTTCTAAGTACAAGGACCTATGTACATCGCTGGCCCTTTTTTTCTGGACTCTTCTGATACTTGGAGCAAACTACGTTGCTTTGACATGCTCTCTGCTATCATAGATTGTGGTGGCTCTGAAAATGAGATCCTGCTGAAGTCTTTCGACTCAGTTGTCTTTCCGTCCGGAATTACGGATTTTCTGTAAGTTAAAGTCAAATACCAATAATTACTGTGGAGCCATCTGCGAAACATTGTTCACTCTAACTCCATATGCAACAACATCATCCCAATTTACTTGATAGTTAACGAGAGAGATTTACAGATCCGGCACAATGACCAACACTCAGGATCTCAGGAGTTGGGCTCGCGGAAATTTAAACACTACTTGGATATTCTTCTCATATAAAGAATCCCTCAAATTATACGAAAAAGAACTGAGGAAGGCAAAGCGACAATCCTGGAGGTCATTCTGCGACAAAATCACAGAAACCTCTGAGGCTTCGCGGCTAAGAAAAATCCTCTCCACAAATCCTATGATGCCCAGCTGTTTGAAAAAAACCGATGGCTCTTGGACAACCTCAAGTGATGAATCACTCAACCTGCTTCTGGACACCCACTTTCCAGGTAGCTCCCAACTCGCGGCCAGTAGCAGCCCAAACAAGCCTACTGCAACCGTGACCAAAATTCATGGTCTGATTACGAGAGACAAACTGCTCTGGGCGCTGCATGGCTTCAAACCATACAAGTCTGCTGGTCCGGACGGTATTATACCTGCCGAGCTACAGAGGTCCTCAGATATTATTCTACCAGTGTTGGAAAATATTATGAGGAGCTGTGTAGAACTTATCCACATTCCACTGTTATGGAGAGAGGTCAATGTAGTATTCATTCCCAAAGCTGGAAAATGTTCTCATGTAGTCCCAAAGGACCTCAGACCTATAAGTCCATCATCATTCCTTCTGAAAACTTTAGAACGACTGATTGATATCCATATTCGGGCTAAAGTTGATCCAAGACTTCTGTCTGCGGCTCAACATGCCTACTGTAAAGGGAAGTCGGTGGAAACGGCTTTGCACTCTTTGACTAGCCACATCGAACGATCTCTACAAAAGGAGTACACAATGGTTGCTTTCCTAGACATAGAGGGCGCCTTTAACAACGTCAACACATCCGCAATCACGACTGCGCTGTCAACTCTGCAGGTAGACGGCTCACTTGGGGAGCTGATTAATCTAATGCTAACAAGCAGGATAATCAACTCCAAACTGGGTGAGACTTCTGCTAAAAGATATGTCAGTAGGGGTACACCGCAAGGCGGTGTCCTCTCCCCCCTTCTCTGGAACTTAGTGGTTAACGAACTACTGATATACCTGGAAGCGGGTGGTAGCAGAGTGATTGCCTATGCGGATGACGTTGCCATAGCCGTCTCAGGAAAACATTTAAATACCATTAAAGAACTCCTCCAAGTAAATCTTAACAGATTAACCTGCTGGGCAGATCGCTGTGGATTGGGAATAAACCCCCATAAAACTGATCTTGTCCTCTTTTCTAGGAAATATAAAATTCCAATCATAGACCCTCCTTCAATAAACGGTACCAGTTTAGCTTTCTCCGATACAGCAAAATATCTGGGTCTCATTTTTGACAGGAAACTAAACTGGAAACCTAACATTCAAGAAAGAGTCAATAAAGCTACAATAGCTTTATTCTCTTGCAAGAAAGCCATTGGGAACAAATGGGGCCTTCAACCTCGCATAACCCACTGGCTATACATCTCGGTCATAAGACCGATACTTACTTACGGGGTGGTTGTCTGGTGGACGGCCTTGGAAAATGCAGTCAACCGCATTAAATTAAGCAGAGTCCAAAGAACAGCATGTCTATGCACAAGCGGAGCTTTGCGGTCTACCCCCTCTGCGGCATTAGATATTCTGCTTCACTTGACACCCCTCGACATTTTTAGCAAGCAAGTAGCTGCGACTGCAGCTATTCGCCTTAAAGCGACTAATCAGTGGACAAATAATTTATTTGGCCACGCCAACATTCTTACTACATTAGGAATCCTCACAGAGAACACCGATTACACCATACCTGAACTTTGGTTTGACAAAAACTTCCATGTAAGCTTCCCCTCTAGATCATTCTGGGAGGAGGATGCTTTCATGGAGGACAAGTCAATCCATCTCTACACAGATGGATCTAAAACCGACAGCGGAGTTGGTGGCGGTGTTTTCTCAGATAAGCTAAATCTAAGCCTCTCTTTCCGCCTTCCAAATCACTGTAGCGTGTTCCAGGCGGAAATTTTGGCGATTAAAGAAGCTCTGTCCTGGCTGAAGAAAAACGTGATATCTGCAAAGGATATCCGCATATTTTCGGATAGTCAGGCCGCCATCAAGTCCCTGGACTCGGTCTCATTGTGTTCTAAAACTGCCCTTGAATGCCGATCATCTCTCATGGAGATGGCAGAGCAGTTCAACATTCACCTCTGTTGGGTGCCGGGCCACAGAGACATTCCAGGGAACTGCAGAGCCGATGAACTCGCCAAAATTGGAACCACTCTACCTATCCTACCAGACAAAGGTTGTATAGGTATACCAATCGCTACGTGCAAACTAACACTAAAGCTAGATGCCAATAAAAGAACGGACCTTAGATGGACTGCTGGACAAACATGTCTAGCAACCAAACAGATCTGGCCAAGGCTGGATCTGAGTCGATCTAAGTGTCTGATCCTTTTAGATAGGAAACATCTCAGCGCCATAATAGGTGTCATTACCGGACACTGCCTCATAGGCAAGCACGCAAGAAGGCTTGGCGCTTTTACTAACGATTTCTGTAGAAGCTGCATGGACGAGGAAGAGGAGGAGACAATCCCCCACTTACTCTGCACATGCCCAGCTCTCTCTCAGAGAAGGAAGCTTCACCTAGGAGCTTCTTCTACAACGACCTAAACGATCTAGAAAAAATAGACGTTAACAGACTCCTACGCTTTATTAAAAGCTCAAACTGGTTCCAGTAGTAAGAAGATCACAGATCCATGTGGCATCACAATGGGCCAATAGGCCTAAGTGGGTTGGTATTTCCAACAGCCACTCTTACCTAACCTAACCTAACCTGGATATTCTTCAAATTTGATTTCTCCGGCTATTCCGGCATCTTGTGTTGGTTACAGGTCCTGTTATAGCCGGATCTTGTGTCCTGGGAAGGCCACCAACAGAGTCGTTTCTCAACGGGGATTTCACCATTGCTGGTTGTAGCACCGGCCTTATCCGGACATCGTCTATGTGCAAAACTACAGCTGGTTTTGTTTTTATTGAACGGTTTAATCGATGTGATTTCCGTCCACTGGATCTGTAGCCTTTGTTGGTTGCAACACCGGATTCATCGGGGCATCGGACGCAGAGAGATTCAATTGACAGACGGAGTGCCGGAAACTTTCTTTTCAATGCTCGATTAAATTTTATTGGTTATTGACGGTCCCTTAGTAGTCATTTCACCAGATTTTAGGAGTCCACCAAATACACAGAATAACCTTCTTTCCGTAGATGTCTCTCTCTTTCAATAGATATGGAATCCATATTCCTTCTTTTTGGATCTTTCCCAGGGCTTTTAAACATTTGGAAACAGTTGTACCCATTTGCATCTTTCAACCTTCCTTTTACAATAATTTGAGCACGTTCACCCTAAACTTCAATGAATAATTGATGAATTTCAGCAGCCCGCAAATGGTCCTTATTTGGCACAAAATTCGATATTTTCAAGGCGACAAAACAACAATTTTATTGACAGATGCTTACCCTCAAAAATGTCATATTTGTTATCATTGACACAAACCATATGCAGTAGTTATGCCATCTTTTAATCAAATTTGACAGCACTTACCGTTACCGTCTCATTGAGCCGTGCGTTTGCCCCACTTCTCCGTTTCCTACAGTTTCTCGAAACAAGCCGTCAACAACAGCACTCTGTCCAACCACTGGTCTATCCTGATGGGATTTAATCGTAACACGCAGGGTCTCTCCATCGTTCCACCTCAACCTAACCGAACATGTCGTATCGGAATCAAGTAATCCAACAGATCCTGGGTTATGTTATGTTAGCGGGTGCTTCCAGAATCCTTGCCCGGGGTAGTCGAAAGCAGTCTTCACTACTACCGATATTTCTAAAAATTCAAGACTGTATGCTGTCCCCTAACCTTAAAACGGGAAATGACATTTGCTTACTATTTAAAGTGGCAGTACCTCTTGCGATAGTTGCTGTAAAGGTGACGATGACACCACAGAGCATTTCGTTTGTGAAGGTTGAGTAAAGAACGTCGTGGGGTACGCACGTATCGAAAAATCTCCTCCAAGTATTAAAACCTACACCTTAATTCATACTTCAATAATTCAAAATGTCGTGTCCAATGTGCAAAACAAAAGTCGACAGAACCCATCTCAAAGTGGAGTGCTTTGATTGCAAAAAGTTTTTTCACGGAGATTGTGCCAAAGTCACCACAATTGATTTGGACTTCTTGAAAAAGAATAGGAAAGTATGGCGATGCATGCACTGTACAAATCAACGCCGACTTTCTGTTTCTGCTGCTGGAATAGTTCCTACAACATCTTCGCCAACTACATCTTCAGTGCCTTTATCTGTTTCGTCGCCTCATCGCCAACATCTACCTTGCGACGAATCTCACAGCACTTCTTCAATTACATTGGACATGATCTACGCTAAGATTCTACACATAGAAGAAATTCAAAAAGAACAAATTGCTGCACTTCAAGAAAAAAACAAACAATGCGAGCTTAAAATCCGTTTGCTTGAGAACAAAGTAAATTACTTAGAACAACAACTACTAAGCAATTGTATTGAAATTGTTAACGTTCCTGATAACGCTTCCATCGGTACTGCACTCAAAGTTTTTGATGCCGGCTTAAACGTTAGTGTGAAAGAGGAGGACATCGACTCATGTTATGTGAAGAAAATTAAAACAACAAATAAACAAGGAAAAACAAATCCCTCTCATTTGGCTGACGACCGAAACATTTTATGTGTGCGCTTTGTTTCTCGCTACCTAAAGGCGAGAATAATGAGAGCAAAATACTCAACCAAAACAAAATTAAAAACAACGCTAATCGATGAGAAGGCTATACCACAAAATCTGTACATCAACGAAAGCTTGTCGTATACCTCGCGTCAACTGCTTAAATCTGCGTCATCGTTGAGAAAAACCAAATGTTATGAATTTCTTTGGACAAGAGGAGCAACTATTTACATGCGTAAAAAGGAAGGGGAGACTGCTGTGAAGATTACCTGTGCTGCGGATTTAATGAAATTGTAAATGAACTCTATAATTAATAATTCTGATCACCTTTCCTTTTATAATGCATGTGATAGTGATGGTGTTTCACCAGTTGTAACTGAATGCTTTTGTATTCATCAGAACATTCGTAGTCTTCGTTCTAATTTTGATTCTTTTTTAGCTCAAGTTGAATCTATGGAAATATTGCCTATAGTAATCGTATTAACTGAAATTTGGATTTTCGACAGTGAATTAGACTCTTACAATATTCCCGGCTATACTCCCTTTGGTAATTGCAATAATTCTTATGCAGCGGGCGGTGTAATTGTGTTTACGAAAGATGGTTTTGCATGTGATTGTTCCAAAGTTAAAATTTCTAGTGCCGATATTATTGAAATTGATTTGACCTTTGATAAATGGAATTATTCAGTACTGTGCATTTACAGGCTACATGATTTTAGCAAACGTGTCTTCATAGAAGAATTACGACAGGTTCTTGGTGCTATGCGCGCTAAAAATTTAATTGTTTTGGGTGATATAAACATTAATATACTAGATACCTCGGATATTGATGCCGATGAGTATTTAATCATGATGGCAACGTATGGGCTCAAAAGTGTAATAAACCTCCCCACTCGTATTACTAATTCAACGATGAGTTGTATCGATCACATCTTTATTCGAACTTACATAAATAACGAAACAATTTTTTATGGTGAAGTTTATGACTTTCAATTAACAGATCATCGCTTGTGTTCCCTAAATGTATGTGGTAAACTGGACTATCCTAGTTCCAGTCGGCGAAAACTTGAAATTAATTATGAACTTTTATATGAGAGGCTTCAGCAAGAACTTTGGGAAACGGTGTTTTTAAATTGTAGTGTATCATCTGCATATGACGACTACATAGCCATACTAAATGGTCATATTAAGGCTTGTACTTATGAAGTCTTCAATAGGCCAAATCGTAAAAAATTTCTTAAGCCGTGGATGACTACAATGTTATTAAATAAAATAAAGTTCAAGAACAAACTCGCTGTAAAATGCAAAAAACATCCGCATAATCACAGCCTCAGCAAGTACTATTCCAAACTCTGTCTTAAAATAAAAAAGCTTGTTTCACTGACCCGCGACAATTATTATGCTTCGCGACTGTGCAGATCCAGAGGTAATGTTAAACAAGAATGGAAGGTAGTTGATCAGATCTTGGGTAAAGAAAAAAAACCTCAAGGAGTCTATAATTTATATGAAAATAATGAAAATATTTCTGACCCTTTCACAATTGCCAACATTTTCAATGATTATTTTGTTGAAATTTCTGATAAGCTAAAACCTACCACTCCGCTTAAGGATAATTGCCCCTGTAGCATTTCTAATGGTCTCATACAGGAAAGTATTGTCACAAATAGTTTCGTTTTCGACCCGTTTACGTCTTTTGAGATTTTGAAATTAATAATGTCAATGCAAAATAAAAGTTCGTGCACAAGTGATGGAATCTCTGTTATTGTTCTCAAAAAAATTGCTTGGTATGTTATTGATGTGTTGTGTTACTTGTTCAATTTTAGTGTTAACAGTGGTGTGTTTCCAAGTCAGCTGAAGTGGGCAGAAGTTATTCCTCTTTTTAAGAAAGGGAACCGCAAAGCTATCTCTTCGTACAGACCGATTTCTCTTCTTTCAACTTTCTCAAAAATATTTGAGAAACTCATAAGAAAACGTATGGTTTCGTTCTTAAATCGAAATAATTTCTTTTCAAATAAACAGTTTGGTTTTAGGTCTGGCTTCTCAACAGAAGATGCAATTTTGAACTTCAGTTGCAATCTATTTAAAGGAATCAACGAGTCTAAGACCATGATGGCCCTTTTCATTGACATGACAAAAGCGTTTGACATGGTCAACCACAAGTTACTTTTAAATATACTCTACAACATCGGTTTCAGGGATGTAATTCATGATTGGTTTCGGTCGTATTTATTCGAGAGACAGCAAAAAGTTAGTAATAATGGTATTTTTAGCTATTTTCGTAAATTAAATAACGGTGTACCTCAAGGGTCGGTGTTGGGACCTCTTTTGTTTCTGATTTACATAAACTCACTTCTCGAGCAAAAATTCAATGGTGTATCTTCTGCTTTTGCAGATGATATAGCGTTTACTTACGAAGGGTCATCTATCTGTGACTGCATCGTTAAAATTGAGAAGGATTTGGACACTCTAAGGAAGTGGTTTACAGTGCATAAGCTTGTGCTAAGTGATAAAACCAAAGTAATGTCCTTTAAGATTACTGGTGCTTCCTTCGATCCAAATCTGTTTTTTCATGCTGCTGAGTGCAAAAAGTTCTCTTTGCCAAGCCATAACTGTGGAAAGATAAACTATTCTTCTTCTGTCAGTTGTTCCCCTAGTTGCTTTAAGATAGAAGAAGTCGATTGCTTCAAATACTTGGGAGTGCTTATAGATTCTAAATTAAACTGGAAGCCTCATATATCTTCTGTAAAGGCACATTTAAGAAGCGTTGTCAGGAAGATGTATCGACTCCAACCCATTTGTTCAAAAAGCGTTCTCACCATGATTTATTATGGTTTGGCTAATTCAAAACTGCAATACGGCCTTTCGAGTTGGGGAGGAGCTTATGCAAGTTATTTTGGGTCCATACTTACTGCGCAAAAACATCTTGTAAGAATAATTAGTAGGAAAAACTGTTTAAGTCATTCATTGCCTCTTTTCTGTGAACTTCGTATTCTCCCTATAAGACATCTATACGTTTTTAAGGTTTTAAGAGAATTTTTCAAACAAAGTGGGAATCTAGCCACTAGATACTCGAGATCATACAATTTGCGCGTCAATAACATGTCACTTGTTTGTGTACCAATTGCACGCAGAACACATTTTTCTCGTTTCTTTTTATTTTCCGCCCCTACATATTTTAATAAGTTGCCGCTCTCTATTAGGAGAACTCATAATTACCGTGTTTTTTTTAAAAGTTGTTAAAAAATGGTTATTCACGCTTGACTACAGGCATATAGAATCCTTTTTAAATATAGTTACGTAATGTTCTGAGCTACAAAATATTTCTATAGCTAATAGATAAAAAAGTTTTTCTTTATACCACCATTGTGTTATGAAATTTTTGCTTTTTCTTTATAAATTATTATTGAAGTTTTTGTTAATTTGTTTCTGTTGTACCCCACATCGGAAATTAAGTTGTAAAATTTCATGCAGACCATTCGTCACTGATCGATTTTCTTTCAAAGAATGGTCACTTTATTCTTTTCGCATTGTAACGCTTTTATTCTTAAGAAATTTGTATTATTTTTTAAGTGAATTTGAATAAAATTTAAATGAAAATGAAAAAAAATGAAAAAAAAAAAGGTAGCAAGTCTCTTTCGAGAAAAGAACGACAACAGTTCTGGAAATATGGACGTACTGATTCGTCTAGTCCGTATTTCATGTAAAATATACCACCTCTATGGGATGCATAACAACGGGTAATACTCGTACAAAACAAAAGAGCCATAAATGTGGAATGCATCCATTCTTTTCTTTCTTATAAATGACGGTGTTAATAAAAAAGGGAAACCAAAACAAAGAAAAATGAAGGAAAATGTATTAATTAAGCTCAGTCTAGTGAAGAAAATTGAATGGATAAGGGGAGCGAATAGTATCGGTTCACAGTGCGGTTAAATACCAAATGCTTTCCCCACCAACGCTAATTACATCGTTCGCTTTGTAAAATAATCCTCCTGCTGCAGGAAATTAAACTAACCTAACATAAGACAAATAGTCAAACAAAACTTCCGCAGTCGGTCTGGGAAAAGTTGCATGTAGTAGCCTTCCAGCTGAACTCAAAGGTCCCTTAATGGCTTTTACCCCACGGCTGTTCGCTAATGCGATTAGTACAAAACTTCAAGCGCGGAAAAACCAACTTTTCACCTCATTAATTGAAAAAATACTTCAGGCACATTTCTTCCCTTCAATACTACTAACACTGACAGTACCAGGAACCAGGAACCAGCATCGTCATCGTCATCCACATCAACATCATAAGCACCAATACACCAACACACCAATGAGTAACCGGCGCAACCATCATCATCAGCTTACCTCCTGACTTCCATTGAATTGGTTTCCAGAGACAATTAACAAATCCAATGCGGGATACTGTATTCGAACGCGCGTTTATGGTATGTCTCGTTTGAGTGGAAAGGTGATTTCTGCAATTGTACTCGTAAGAACATCTATCATACATTGATACTCGTATCAGCATAGATATTAAGTCTACTCGTCTACAAAATATAATAGTACAAACAAAACAAGAAAGTAGTCGATTTATATGCACCTTAAGCGAGAGAAACGAAGCGGAATGCCGATGATAACTACTTGAATACCAGTGAATGGCAGTGAATGCCACAACAACAACCACTGAAAATACACCCTCCATCCTTGTGCTAATGCTGATGCTGCTGCTGGTCTAAAGCTGCCTTCACCAACAGCCTGCATTCATCAAACCTCTTTGTCACCGATGCCGCTTTGCTCAATTAAATCCAATTGATTGAATTGAACGCCAAGAGAGAGAAAACGAAGAAACGAAGAAAGGAAGAAACCATCTAAAGAGGTTCATCTATCCTTTAGACAAGGAAAGGAAACGAATCCACCTAATGCGCTCTTTAATTCACTGGAGGCATTCATTTATGGCCATCCACAAAGGACAATCATCATCGCCTATCTTAAGATACTCGCACATTCGAATGGCTTTCAAAGCCGATACGTGTTATGCTTTCGATTTTATCTGTGCTAGGACCACTGTTAGGTATATCGACAGTCGCACAACAAATTGGTTTATGACAACAAGCGACACAACGAGTAAGTACAAGAAGAACACAACATCCAATGACGACGACGACTACAAGGTGCTGAGCGAAAACATCGATTCCATTGATTCAATCGATTCCAGCCATTCACCGACTTCACCGACTTCACCGACTCCACCAACTTCACCGACTCCACCAACTTCACCGACTCCACAGATTTAGTCGATTTCTGTGAATCTACATCAATTAAAAAAAAAAAGCACCACCGCTGCCCGCTGAAGCCTATCGAAACAATGAGATGAAGAGATCTCAATCGCTTAATGGAAATTACTTGAAATTTATGGAATACCTCATTATACACGTCGTGTTCATCTTGCGGGTGCCTGTTGTGTTGCTTCAGCTTGTGCCTTTGCCTGGGATACTACTGGTTCTGGATCCCACCAGTGAGTGCCGCAGTTCCAGAGCTCGTCGTATTCCTTCTCTTGGCAATAAAGACGAAAAATCGAAATGGCAACAGGGATATTTATGTTGGTACTTAGAGAAGAGATTTTTGTTGTTGTTGTTTTTTTTTTTGCCATACAAATGTTGTTCGTCAATACCAAGTGTGCCCTTCACTGCTTCACTTCACCTTCTCGCCTTTTCGCTTGGCCTGATCAGGTTCATTTTTCCGTTTTATGGGCGGTAAAAACGGTGGCAGAAGTGCTTAAGAGATAGATACGAAGGAACACCAATTTATGTTTGTTTGTTGGAGTCGCGACCGCAGCCAATACACACGAGTTCACATTTGAGTGTCGAAGAAGCTTAAGAAGGATGTATTTAATGGAAACATTAAATGATGTGGTTCCCATGGTAAAATATTCGTATTCGTATTCGTATTCGTATTCATGCCACAGCAGGGATAGTATTCAAGTCAAGACTTTTCAAAGGATCGCCCGGCATCTTCCATACAGCGATGCAATTAAATTTAAAACTAAGACGGTTAGTGGGCTATCCTTTCGGCCTGGTCTTTATAATCCAATCAAAGGCTTGATGTCCATCCACTTTTGGAACAAACAAACAGATGTCGTTTTTGGATCATTTTTTTATATTTTAGCTGTACCTCAAATTTTTCGTCGCTTTTTGCTGGCGTTGCTGATATTTAAAGATAAAGCGGACCGTTCAATAAAAAAGGTTTTATTACCAACAACTTCCTTCGCTGCACATGACAGGGCAGAATATTTTGCTTTAGTGGTGCGTAATGCGACCGATCTTTCCCAATTAATTGCTGCACCAGCCAGGAAGGACGCATACCCGGGAAACGATTTTCGGTCCTCGCAACTACCAGACCATGTTCCTTATTTTAAATGGCGCGCGCTTAATACATAAAATGTTTGCACTCAGTGGAAACGAGGAAAACTTAGGTACGTACCAGGGCATTCCATAATCGAATTGTACGGTTTAGAAAAGCATCACGATATTTCAGAGTACGTCCGAAGGTGAGCTTGAGGGTGTACTATACTGATGAGCATTCCTAGCAAGACGGGTGTTACGGTTAAAAGTTTGAAGGGGCGGAATGCTACTGGCAATTTCGGAGGAGCACTGGTGGTGAAAATAGTGATAGAACAAGGTGAGATAAGAGAATTTTCGTCGGTGTAGACTTATTTGTTGGTTAATCCTTTTAACCCTCTCTAAGCTCGAACACACCAGCATTAACATATCATTCACAGCCTCAATATTCGTTTCGCTCAATTTTCGTCAATGCGCTGTCTATCTCTTGGCTCCACTCTCGTCCAGATAGATAGTAGTTTTTAGTTGGCAGATCAGGCCAGGATACTGGAGCTGTTATATATAGACTTGTTCTCGAAACCAATTTTGTTTTCATAACGCGGGCGCAATCGTTGGAAACAACCTTGACTACCCATATCATCACTTAAAGAATCACCATCTTCATTTTCACAATCATCAATCTCCACACTCGTACGAGGAACAACAACAGCAGGATTGTGCTGCGATTGGTTATGATTTCGATTGATAGTTGAGTTTCATGTGAGCATATGAGGTGAGCGAACTTTCAGTTGTCCGTCAGTAGGAAATACGGCAGGCTGCTTACTGGCGTCGTCGTTCGAAGCACTTAAATGTGCTGGGCATAAGCGATGGAAAACGAGCTAACGCTCGCATCTCGCTGCAGATACTTGTCGTTGACATTGTGAATGCTGGTGCTGTAGGCACTTCATCACTAAAGCGCTTAAAAGTCTTCCTACAAAAGACTGAGGAATTCCATTAAAATGAACTTACAAAGAGTAGTTCTTTGTCCTTTCGCAGAATTTCACTGATGAAAAGGGCCTTAAAGATTCTAAAGTGAGACCTTGACCGATGATGGTTACAGGGAAAGCAAACTCATCACTCATATCACATTAGCAAGCCTTTCAATCAGCTTGTACAATATTTTATCGAACCATATAACTCTACTCCTTTGTAGATGCATCCCCAACTTTTTTCTGCTGCTCTTTAATACCCTTTATGCCCTTGGATAATGGTGTGGCATTTAATGTGGATCATCGTCTATAATAGCCAACAATATATGCATTAGTCACACCCCATTTAAGGACATCTGTCCATCAAAAACACTTCACGTTCTGTTGCAGTCAAAACAACAATATTCACTATGGGCCAAACCCAAACAGAGTATTTTACCAGGAGGTAAGCAGACATACTCGTATCAGTTCCATAATGCTGATTCGTTTGCATCCAATAATATTACTAGGAAGCGATAGAATGAATAATCGCTCCAACACCGCACATACTCGTACCTTTTTGGAACAATCACTCCATGAATGGATATCATTCCGGTCGGCTCGATGGCCACTATGCCTACAGGCATCTACCGGCTACCACTGCTGCTCAATTCTCCGCAAGCCATGCACTAATATGAAAAATGTGGCCGGAAAAATTACGATTGATGGAGCATAGCAATGATAACAGTGAATAATGGAAACCACACACCAAATCAAAGCAGGAGATCCATTCAAGACTGGACACCCTTAATCGGTGTTATGTGTAAAATTTCATATGGTGTGAGTTATTTAATTAGCATTTGGACCCCAGGATACAATGGATTTGTGAATTTGAATGTTCACTCCTGATATCCTGAATGGAGCTGATGGAGCTCTTGTCGGAAGAGGATATGGAATTTTGTTGACCAGAGAACAAAGGGATACGATACAAGTGTATGGGTATGGTAACGGTCATCCTCTGGTGAATCAGTTAATCTCGTCGATTGATTGCCCTCATATGCGTTCGCCTATGGCTTTACCATTTAACACACACAAAAGGTATGAATATTGGCACCCGAACATTAAAAGTGTCAGAACACCTCGTTCTTGTACCCACAAGTGATTGGAAGCACATTGAATTCCAGACTCAGCATGGCACTAAATTATAAGTAATGGAGAGCCGGTGAGTTTTATTTGTACTCGTACGTCGTCTCAATCTATCATCATCCCGGACTTTGAACCATAGTAATGCCGATACTAAACAGGGTATCTCTGGCATTCCACATTATTTGGCTGCATCATGCATCAATCGTGAATACACAGGATGACGCAAAAGTAGTACAGAAACAGTCTCGGGCAATCGGCGGGCTCGGATGTGCTTCAAGTTAAAAGATTTATTGTATGCTGAAATACTCCGGAAAATAAAGACGGATTCTGCACTTCGGCAAATTGGGAACGCAATATGAACCATCTTTATTGGAGTAAAATACCGGATAGTGGTGTATGATTCTGACTCTGGAGTTGAAGTGTACAATTGGCGGCATTCCACAGGGCTCACTCTTAAGCCCCATAATGTGTAATACTACGCGCTATTTCCTGAACAGAATCCTCCTCTATAACTCTGATGATAGAGTTGAAGTGTACAAAATTACTGGCGGCGTGACACAGGGCTCAGTTTTAAGCCCCATAGTGCGTAAGATTATGCGCTATTTCACGAACAGAATCTAAAATAGCTCTGACGATGGAGTTAGAGTGTACCAGATATGCTGATGACATTAGCGATTGTCACAAAAAATTGCCACCTAAGCCCACTCTGAGAGTCAAGTGCGTTTCGCACCGTTTCGTCGTATTTTCAATGCTACCTGTCCATATACTTGCTGAAGAAGAAACTAAAAAGCGTGCGAATCTAAAATGCTCGGGTAAACGACTAAAAAAAAAACAGGGGCGAAGGCAGCATTAGTAACGCAACCTGGCAACAGCAATGGAACTTAACCTTAAATTCACGGAACGCGGAACACATATTTCTTCATTGTTCACGTTACGAAATCGAGAGGATGGCCTTACAGGATCAATTTGGAGAGTGGCCTACACCCGATAATTCCGTTGCGCACATGCTCCAGAATGGGGAAAACTGAATTATTGTTACAGCGTTTTATTTACCATTCGTCTTGTCAAACCGAAGTAAAGAACCATTCGGACAGTATATGGTATTTTTACTCCGAGATCAGTAAACTCCTTAACAATTTAGAAGTGACAGTTATAAACAGTGTTACAGTCCTGCGGCCGTTGCAAGTTTTGCTGGTTCTGCCAGGCAGCCAAATCCGGAAAATACGGAGGATGGGGGAGCAATTCGTAATGTAATTCGACCAATTTGGCTCTGGCGACTGCGGAGGTGTAGCCGGTGCGTTATTGTGATGGAAGAGCCCTTTTTTCTTTGCCAATAAATCGACGTATTATGCTCCTGTGATTATTTTTTTGCGGTGGCCATCAACTTTCCGGCACGATGGTCACGAAACGACACAGAAACTCCCTCACATTTTAAACAGGGCCAAGCACGTCTTTGAAGTGGTCTCACGATTGCGCTTGTTCTCCGGTGTGAGCAAACGCGGCACCCATTGTGCGGACAGCTTTCTCATTCCCAAAATCTCATGCAGTTAAAGATAAAGGAATGGCTGGAGTCTATGGGTCTGGAAGTAGTTGTACACAAGACTGAAGCTATCCTAATAACCAGTCGCATGGCGGTGGAATACGCGAACTTCCGCGTCGGAAACCAGACAATTAGATCCAAAGAATCCTTAAGGTACCTTGGAGTCATGATCGACTACCGTAAGTCGACTACATGTGGCGGACCTGGATACGCCCAAAGGATCTTGCTAACCACACCTCGGTACTTCTATACGCTGCTCCTATATGGGCGGGTGCACTGGCGACAAATGTGTGTAGGAGAGAGTTATTATCAGCTCACAGGCTCTGTGCAATAAGGGTGATCAGTGGATTCCGTACAATCTCCGATGATGCAGCCTGCGTTTTAGCTGGAATGGAGATGAAGAGGGTGTACCGTAGGCGACCATCGAACCGGCAAGAGGCAAATAGGGTTAAGGAAGAAGAAAAGGCAGGTGGGACATCTCCACAAAAGGATGATTCCCATCATAGAAAGAGACCATGGGGGAACTGTAACTACCACATCACACAGTTTCCCGTCTGGGCACGGCGGTTACCGGAAATACCTCCATAGATTTGGACACGATAGTTCACCCCAGTGTCCAGAATGCCAAAATGAGGAAGAGGATGCGTTGCATGCAGTGTTCTACTGCAGACGCTTTGCAGAAGAAAGGGTAAATCTGTCAAGTCAGAGGACAAGTGGATGGAGATCTGCTCATTTATAATGCGCGTGCAGTACGGGCTGCAAAGAGCAGAAGCCCTAAGAAGAGCTCAATAGGCGGCCTCGTAGAATAGAGCATAATTGCTAACCAGACCCGCGAAATAATACCTAACGACAGTCCCGCGGGGAGAGTGGTTGAAGGTCGTAGTGGTGTGGATTAGTACGTAGTACGCACTCCTGGCATCGAACACTCGGGTGTTTCGAATCGTGAATGTTGGTGCAAAGCAAAAAAAAACACACACACACTTATGTAAATAAATATCCCCAGGAATTTAAATAAACGCAAAAGGACTACAACTGATCATCGTCATTTGTATGATATCTTCCTGTGTTCCATAAACTAGCGAAAGATATAAAAATTTCAGCATAAATAGAAGGAGCAAAGGAGGAACCGAAGCAGGCAAGAATGTCATCTTAATATCCCGGAAAGATAGATGCCTGAATGGTAAAATGGTTCAATAACACTTCAATAGCGAATTCAGATATCAAAACTACAAATTCACATGAATGTTTTGGAGATACTCATATTTCTCAAACTCAAATTAAGCTCAACATTGTGGTTTCAATTTGATTTTGTGAGGACGATTAATGCCAATGCCAGTATCTAGTCTCAATAATATTGCCCCTACCTTTGCATTAGTCTGTCACAGTGCCATGACCTTATAATCTAACCACGACAATTCGGTCAAATGATTACTACTCCTTTCAACATCCATACACATACACGAATGGTCGCAAATAAGGAGCAAGACGAACACCAAGAAAAGACAATGCAGGGACAAGGCATATCAATATCCTTAGCATCTCTCAGGCGTGGATATGGGTTCAACTTGAAAACAGGTATCTAAACCTTAAATTAAATCCAAAACTTAAATCCAAACCCAAATCTAAACCCAAATCTAAACCAGTATCTAAAGTTATACCGTATACGAGCAACTACGGCATAGAAGAATTTCGTTTGGTGCTCAAATAGCAATTTCTAACTTTATACCACCTACTGGGTGCCATAACATACGGGACGAATGAAGGTGTGCTCTCGATTATGTGGCATACACATGTAGACGGTCCATTCTACGAGTAGGTACTCGTACAACCACCCACCTTTGATGCCTGCGAAGGATGCAAAATTTTAGTTATTTATGGGATCTCGTATTAAAGTGGTATGTACGGCATTTGATATCCTGGATGGAAATTAAGAGGAATGCGGCGTGCCTTGTTTTCTGGATGGGCGGTATTGTACTTATTCTTTCTTCTTTTTTTTTTTTTGTATTTTTAATCCACTGGGTGTATTAAGCCTTAATCATATAATTTGTTAACGGGGTTGGTGACGAAGAGCCCAAATTAAAACATCAAGCTTCACATGGACTTATACAGAATATAGCACTGCGTAGGAGTCATGTCACAGTCGAACCGGCGAACGTTTTACAGCCTCGCAACATAGAGACTATTCGTATGCAGGTTTTTTTTTTTTTTTTTTTTTTTACCAGGTTTTAGGACGTTGGGACAACGCGTTGTCCATCAAGTGGCCCTTGTGAAGCAGCCGGTAATTTTAATACCGCAACTAAGTAGAACTTATCAAGCAGTTTTTATTTCTTAAGTTAATCACGATTGGTAGGACACTTTCCAATGAAAGACCCTACATATTCCGCTTTCTTAATGCGGTTTCAATTTATCGCGCAAGGTCCAACGGTTTAGTTCGTTGAAGACGGCGTAGTATGTTTCGTTCGTCCAAGATTTCTAGGACTGTATTGTTGATATGGCCGCTTAACCGGACTTTATGTTTTCGTGCGCAGTTCCTGACTTCATCTTCCACGAAAGGAACTCCGAGGTCTCGATGCAGGTCATTATTTCTTATAAACCATGGGGCACGCACAAATTGTCGTAGCACTTTATTTTCAAAAGTTTGTATTATATTTATATTTGATTTCTTAGTACAACCCCAGAGTTGTATACCATAGGTCCACACCGGCTTTAGCACTTGCTTATAAAGAAGCAGCTTGTTTTCTAAGCTTAGCTTGGAATATTTACCAAGTAGCCAGTACATTTCTTTGTATTTGGCCTCTAGTTCTTTTCGTTTCTTTTTAACATGCGTTTTCGATTTAAGCTTCGCGTCAAGTGTCATTCCCAAATACTTAGCTTCGTTTGCAAAGGGGATACACACCGAGTTTATAGAAATGGGCAAGTGATTTATCTTTCTGTAGGTGAAGTCAACATGTACAGATTTTGTCTCATTAAGGGTAATTCGCCAGATCTTTGTCCACTCGTAGACTTTATTTAAAGCAGTCTGAAGTTTCGCCGTTGAGTCTTCTATTGATTCTCCAACCGCTAAGATAGCGGTGTCGTCAGCAAAAGTAGCGAGAACAGTATCCTCGACGTGTGGTATATCTCTTGTATATAAATGGTACAAAAGTGGGCCCAGTACGCTTCCCTGCGGTACTCCGGCTAGGATATCTTTAAATTTCGAAACATCATTTTGAAACATATTTTCAAAATAGCTTGTCAATATATTATAAAGCTTTAATGGCAAAATTCGTCGCAGTTTGAACTTCAAACCTTCATGCCATACTTTGTCAAAAGCTTGTGAGACGTCAAGAAATACGCTCGAACAAATCTTTTTTTCTTCCAGGGATTTTTCAATTACATCAGTAATTCTATGCACCTGATCAATTGTTGAATGCTTAGTCCGAAATCCAAATTGATGGTTGGGAATAAGATTTTGGTTTTCGATAATTGGGAGAAGACGTTTTAGCAAAATCCTCTCAAAGATTTTCGACAGGATCGGTAGAAGAGAAATGGGTCTGTATGATGTTTTTATCGTTTGGAGGTTTTCCTGGTTTTAGTACCATAATGACTTCAGCAACTTTCCACTGACTTGGCACGTATTCAAGCCTCAGAGCCGCGTTAATAATGTGTAAGAGCTTTATAAGTGCTTTTTGAGGTAGCATTTTCAGAACTTCTCCGGTAATAAGGTCATACCCCGGAGCCTTCTTTGGTTTTAATTTCCTTATTACAGTTTTAATTTCAGCAAGAGTTGCATTTGTCATTACAAAATTACTATATGCTATTTCTAAAGAACTGGTGCCGGGTACCAGTGTTGGCCGTCGGAGGGCTTGAAAATTTCTTCAAGATAGTCGGCAAAAACCTCCGCTTTTTCCTTATCCCCCTTAGCCCATTCGTTATTGCCGACCTTGATTGGTGGCGCGGGGATTTTGGGCCTTTTTAAGCATTTTAAAGCTTTCCAAAGCGAGTAATTTGTTTCTTTTCCTGCCGTCAGGTTTTGAACATATGTATTTACTTCGGAATTTCTGTAACTTTTAAGAGTTTCCTTGAGCAGATTACAGAGCCTGTTTAAGCGTGTTTTATCCTGCGGCGCTCGAGTTGTTTGCCATCTTTTGCGAGCTTTTCTTTTTTCTCTTATCATATCTTTTAGCTCAGGCGGGTAGTTTAAGTTACGTTTAGCCGTGCTTTTTCGTTGACAAGGTGTATTGTTCCACGGAGCACATTGGACTATTTCAACGAAAGAATCCACTTCGATTTCGAGTTCAAGTGCTGCTTTAAGTGAAACGTCTAGTTCTAGGTTATTATTAATCTCATTTCTGAATCCTTCCCAATTAGTATTTCGTCCAGTTAGTCTTAATGGTCCTTGTTTTTTAATAAACGTGTCGTTCATTGTCAGTGTGACTGGAGAATGATCGGAGGAAAGATCGAAGCTTTCATCAACGTTTATATCCGAGTTACGAATTCCTTTAACAACGAAGAAATCGACAAGATCGGGTATTTTCGTTGTATCTGTTGGCCAATAAGTCGGCTTGCCCGTTGAATAGAAGTCACAATTGTGTTCCATACATGCTTTATAGAGTATTTTACCCTTTTGGGAGACACATCTTGATCCCCAAAAAGTGTGTTTGGCATTGAAATCACCGCCAATCATAAAAGCCGATCCAACAGAATTGAATATATTTTTAAATACTCGTATATGTTTTGAAGGCGTAAATCGTGGAGGACAGTATATGGCTGAAATAGTAAAGGAGTTCCGTACCAATTTTACGCGCACCGCAATTAGTTGTACAGACTCGAACTCTACTTTTATATCTTCGTTGTGCTCAAGAGACTCTTTAATGTATACAGAGGATCCGCCTCTCGCGTTTCCCGAAGGGTGATACGCGTAGTAATCTTTAAAACCTCTCATTTTTGCAGATGACCCATTTTTCAAGTGGGTTTCGGAAATCAAACAAACGTCAATGTCGTTTTTCCTTAGGAATAACTCAAGTTCATAAAGTTTTTCTAAGATTCCGTTTGCATTCCAGGTGAGTACGTTTAATTTTTCCCTTTTCATTTTTTAGGCGAAGGACGTTTTTTATTGAACCTATTTTCAAACTTCTTTAGCTTATCTAAAATAAGTTCATTGATTTTGTTTTGCTGCTCAAGCTGCGCGAGAATAACGGAAAATACTTGGGAAGCAGGATCTCCGGAATCTTTTGCCTTTAGCTTGGTAGCTTCAGTGTATGTAAGTTTTTCCGATGCTTTCTTTTCAACACTGGAATCAATCACTTTCGCCTTGGCGTTTTTAACGATATTTTGAGCAGATCCCGATGTTTTTTCTTTAGTTTTGGGCTTCTCTTTTTGTGGCTTAAACAACTTGTCACGTCTATTTTGCAACTCCTTTGCTACTTCACAGCCACGGAAATTTGCTACGTGTTTACCCCTGCAGTTAACACAAGTCGGAGGGGTTTGTTTGCTTACGTTGCATTCTTTGGACAGGTGTTTACCTGCGCATTTTACGCACCGAGGCTCTTTTTGGCAGTAAGCTTGCGTATGGTTAAATTCCTGGCATCGCTTACACTGCGGGATCAGTTTCGAATTTGCGTCGACCCTTGTTTTTTAAATCACTTACGATATCTTCTTTTGGGCAAGACGGATGCAGTCCTCTGGCGACGACACGAATAGGTCTTTCGCACTTGTTCTCGTATGTGAACCATTGGATTTTTTCGACGCTTAACTTGCGAGAAAGAATGCGATAGTTGTCAGCGTCCTTGACGTTGACTTTCCATACATTATTATTGCGCGATGTTACTATATAGTCCGATCTCGGCAGGGTCATCAATATGTTTTGGAGTTTCTTGTAATCTGAAACTCCAGTGACATTGATTGGCGGGGGTGTTCGTTGTTTTTCCGCTTTGATTTTTTCAGGACTCATGTTATTGTTGCCATTTTTCTTCGATTCAACTCCCTTTGCTTCACGTTGAGAGACGATTTTGGGAGAAGACGCAGCTTTACGCTTTTTTCCGGGACGTTTTTGCAAGATCCAGTCGGTTTCTCGACCTAGCTCTTCTTCATCTGTTTCGTAGATATTTTTAACAGATTCAATAGACATAACGTCGCTGTTTGACTTTTCCTTGGTTTTCAGTTTTTCCAGTTCTTTTTTAAGATCTTCGCATATCGCTTCCATTTTGGTTAGCCTAGTACGAAGTTCGGTATTTTCGTCTTTCAGGCTATTTATTTTCGCTGAAGTCCATTCTTCGCAAGACGACGTTTTTGGTGTCGTTGGACTTCTTTTGTTGTTTTCTTGTTTTGGAGATCTAGGTGGTGGAGATCTCGAAACCCGTGAACTTTTTCCGAACGGGTTGATAAGATGCAATAATTGGCTCGCCCCAGAATCCACCGAGCCGACCTCCGTAGAGGGTGGATTTTCCAGCATAGCTGGTCTGCCACCTGGGGTAATAATTCCATTTGTTTTACTCATTGCATATTTGGTATGGTATACGGAGGGTGCATTTTAGTCGCCTCTTACGACAGGCATGCATACCTCGGGTATATTCTAACCCCTACCCGAAGGGGCGTATGCAGGTAAAAATTCGTTCTTCTTAAAGAGTATGAAACAAATTGCACGTCGCACTGCAATGGCTATTAGGATACCGACGCGGTAGAGGAAAAAAAAAAGGTGGCCTTGAGGTGCTTTAATATCTAATAAGGCGAATACTAGTATCCCCAAAGTCTGTATGACTATGCTCACGTATAGTGCCCAACGGGTGTAAGGAAAATCTTACAAAACTACGGAATCAAGGAGCTAGGGAGATGACACTGCACTTCTTTTTTTTTTTTTTATAATTAGAGCGCTCTTAAGGGGTTATTATACCCTTAAAATGTTTGCACATAGTGCGGGCGAAGGAAACTTAGGGAGAAGCATATACAAATATTCGTGACTACTTCTTTCGTGGGCCAGCAATTCGACGTTTTTAAACAATAGGTCGGCACAATGACGAGTAAAAGATTCGAACTAGAAAACGTATTATGGTGTTGTGACACTAATAGGCACCTAGGAAACCAAGTGTCACAACCTTGGAAGCATAGTTAATACGAAATTGGAATAGAAGTTGATGTTGTTCGTTTGATATGATGTTGTATGCAAAAGTTGTTTGATGTGATTTCGGTGAACTTTTCAATACGTAGAGAGGAAACACTACTCAACGGAGAGGACAGATGAGCGACACTTTATTAGATGCTCCAAGAGCGTACACAAGGGCGATTGGTCGGGAATCTTCTGACTGTCCTATAAATTTGATTGGTTGGAATACAAATGCGTATTCGACTAATGTAGCTGCATAATATTGGCCTACGTCAACCATATACGAAAGAGAAAGAAAAAACAATGTGACGAACCTGGATCCCGGCAAACGATTAAAGAACAACGATCGACGCCCATTGTGAGGGGCTACAATCACAAGAGACCTCCAGTGTCTTTTGCGATCGAGTTTCCCTTAACTTAAATTTCTGTTGAGATTGCGGAACCAGGCGGCAAAATGTCAGTTTGGGGAAACTAGGGAAGAAATAATTAATACTAATTATTCCTCGATAAACAATACGAGTGAACACATAGACTGTTTGATCGGAGGTTCAAAATTGGCAATGATTATTGATTCGGGGTCCAAGTTTAATCTTCTTAGCGGAAAAGACTGGGCACACCTTTGCAAAGAAAGCGCTATTGTATGGAATGTAAGATCAAAATCAGAGAACCGATTTCGGGCTTATGCTGGAACTGATTTGCTTAAAATCAAAGTAGTTTTTGAGGCCGTGATAAGCGTAGATAGGATTTCCGACTTGATTGCTACATTTTATGTTATAGAAAATGCTAGACAATCATTATTGGGCAAAGATACTGCCATTGAACTCAATGTTCTGAATTTAGGGCTTCAGATAAATCAAGTCCAAGACTTCGAAGCATTTCCAAAAATCAAGGGTATCAAAATCTCTCTGTCTATTGATGAAACCGTAAGACCAGTACAGCAGCCTTTGCGTCGGATACCATCTGCTCTTGAGGACAAAGTTGAAGCTAAACTTAATGAAGCAATAGCGCAAGACATCATAGAGCCTGTGGTTGGACCAAGTCGGTGGATATCTCCAGTTGTGGTAGTGTTCGAGGAAAATGGAGACATCCGCCTGTGCATCGACATGAGACGTGCGAACGCAGCAATTTTGAGGGAAAACTACCCTTTGCAAAGGAGCCAAGTATTTCTCTAGGCTGGACCTTAAAAACGCTTATCACCAACTGGAATTGGATGAACGTAGTCGCGAGATTACAACTTTCATAACGCTGAAAGGAGTTTATCGATACAAGAGATTATTGTTCGGGGTGAATTCTGCCCCGGAGATTTTTTCAGAGAACCATGGAACACATTCTGGCTTCCTGCAAAAATGCTCTTAAATACCTTGATGACATAATTGTTTTCGGACAAACAGAAAGGGAACATGATCAGAATTTGAAAGCGGTGTTGGGAGTTTTTAAAGATTTCAATGTAGTTCTAAATGAAGGAAAGTGCACATGGAAGGCTCGAACCTTAAAGTTCCTGGGACATATTCTATCATCAGAAGGCATACGCCCAGATCCAGAGAAGGTAAAAACAGTTTTAGAGTTTCGACCTCCAAACAGCAAAGAAGAAACCCGGAGTTTCTTAGGTCTGGCTACGTACTTGGGGGAAATTCATTCCTGATCTGGGTGATATAGCAGAACCACTGAGGAAATTAACGAAGAAAGAAAGTTAAGTCTTTTCAGGAATTAAAGAAGCGACTAGCAAAAATCCCAACGCTGTCATATTACAATCCAAAAAATCGAATCCGCTTAATTGCTGATGCAAGTCCTGTAGCTTTGGGTGCGGTACTTTTGCAGTTCGTAAACGAAAACCCTCAAGTGATATCTTTTGCAAGTAAAAGTCTTTCCGAAGTTGAACGGAGATATTCCCAAACGGAAAAAGAAAGTCTTGCATTGGTATGGGGCGTAGAAAGATTTTATTATTATTTAGCTGGAGTTCAATTCGAACTGGTAACAGATCATAAGCCTTTGGAGGCTATCTTCAAGCCCACGTCGAAGTCACCAGCTCGAATTGAAAGATGGGTTTTAAGATTGCAATCATTTAAATTTAAAGTCATTTATCAACCCGGCAAGTCAAACATAGCCGACTCATTTTCCAGACTGTGCAAAAGTGAACGAAAGTGTGAACAAAACATCTGCCAAATAGTTCAAAAATCAATACCGCGAGCCCTTACCATTCTTGAAATTATTGAACATAATAGTACTGATTCAGAACTTATGGAAGCGGTTAACAGCATTGGGGAAAATACGTGGACTACCAACAGTGCAAACAGATTTTTCCCATTTCGTTTAGAACTGTGTACCATGGGGAATATTTTACTACGAGGAACTAAGCTAGTTATACCCACAGCTCTAAGGTCAAGAGTTCTTGAATTGGCTCATGAAGGACATCCAGGTGAAACCGTGATGAAACGCAGAGTGCGTTCAAAAGTCTGGTGGCCCCTGATTGATAGAGACGTAGAGAAGTTTGTAAAAGACTGTCGCGACTGTTTGCTTGTATCAAGACCAATCCAACCAGCTCCAATGCATAGGCGCGTTTTCCCAGAGGGTCCATGGTTATGCCTAGCAATGGATTTGTTAGGCCCTCTTCCAAACCACGACTATGTTTTTGTCCCTATCGATTACTACTCGAGATACCACGAAATCAAATTCATAAAGAAAATAACATCTAACGTAATCATTGGTATTTTAGAAGAAATTTTTGCTAGACTCGGTTATCCAAAATCCATCAAAGCCGACAATGGAAGACAATTTGTAAGTAAAGAATTTAAAGACTACTGCGTTCACAATAGCATCGAACTTATAACATCCCCACCATACTGGCCGCAAGCTAATGGAGAGGTGGAGAATATGAACCGGTCCATATTAAAGAGACTTCAGATTGCACATTCCAAAGGTGAAGACTATGTAAAAGAAGTTCAAAAGTTCATGTTGATGTATAATGTCACACCTCATGGTACAACAGAGATAAAATTCCATGTATTCAAGATATCCCAGAAAATATTCTAGACGCAGAAGCACGGGACTCAGATATTAAAAATAAAGAGAAGGGGAAGCAGGCAGCTGATAGAGATCGTAGGGCAAAAAGATGCGAGATAGGGGTAGGAGACAAGGTTTTGCTTCAAAATCTGATACCATCAAACAAGCTGACAACTACATTTATGCCGAATGAATTCGAAGTAATTGAAAGAACAGGGAATGCGGTTATGGTGAACGGAAATGGTAAAGTTTTTAGGCGGAACATAAGCCACCTCAAGAAAATACCCAACCTCCCGGAAACACGATCCACTGACCAAGGAACAGGTTTAATTTCTAACACAAATCATAATGTTCCTTCTAATCTTTCAGGTAACTTTTTGAGTAACACATTAGAAGATGACAAACAGTGCAGTTCTACTCCCGATCCTGTACAAGAGCAAGATAAGCTGAAGAACCCCAACCAAAAGTTGACGTTGAAGCTGAAAAATATTGGAGGGATGTGGCAACCTGCCGACCCCTGAGTGCCGATGTTCGAACGTGTTGACACCTGCCCTATCCACTTGATATCTCGGCGAGGAGTTTGAGAGCAGTTGTTAATTAGCTACGCAAGTGTGAGCATCACCGCGGCGTACTTCTATGAAATATTATTGTTGATTATTTAAAGAAGAAATACATACATAGCATATATATATATATAAAGTCGGATTTGTGATTATTAGGCGATTCCACCGGTCATTACATATATAATCACTGCCAAAGAGCAATCGGAAGATGCCGGCTCCAATGTACAGGATTTAAAAAAACAAAAGAAACCTCTAGTTTGATGACGAATGCATACAGGCAAATCTAGAAAACAATGGATGTTTAGGGAGGCCGCTACGAACAGAAAAGAAGGCAAGTACTCGATCAAAGACTAAGAGTAGGAGTACCAGAAGAGTGCAGCTCAGAAGATTTGCCAAAAAATAAAACGATGGAAAAGAAAATCGTATAGTAGAGTTCTGATTGCCTGAGCTCCTCGGTTCGAACAGCTCAGGGTTGTGCCAACATGTTTCTTCTTCTGATTGCCAACTTTCTTCCTTGTTTCCTACTCGATTATCAGTTCTATTGCCATTAGTGAGTCCCTAATTTCTGATTTGCTTACGATCTTATCTAGCAGCTCAGCTAGCGAACTGATGATCTACTCTGTTTTTGCTTCCGACACTTCTAATACGTTTTATAGTTCGAAATGTTTGTTCGTCGTTGTGCCTACGTTTAGGTTTCGAATCGTACAACACCAAGCATCTGCCCATCATCAGATCATGTCGTAAGTAATGGTAGCCATACAACCAAAAATGATCCTGCACAAAATTTTGTGGTGAAAAGAGGATAGAGAGGATTCCACAAAGTACGAGTAGATGGACACAGCTCCAGTTGCTTGTATGGCGAAGAACTCTTTGAAATCTGGTTTTCTTGAGCTGAAGGGATATCCACTGCCTTCACATCAGTGTCATGTAAGAGTGAGAGAGAGTGTCATGTTAGTTACGCAAAAGTGCAGAAAGTGGTGCATTGCTAGATCCTCTGCTTGACGTGTCACTTACGTTTGCCAACTGTTCCAAACCTGCCCCCATAATTTATTCTTCTATGCTGGATGGCTTAGACTGAAGTAGCAGACATAACTGCTGGTGCAGCCTTCGAATGTGAGTAGAAGTTTTTTTTTATTAGATGCTGGAGCATCGTTTTGAATGGCTATAAAGGCCTGACCGTCGCGTCGCTTAGCTAATGGCAAATACATATAGCCAAGGTTCAGTTTCTATCTTTGATGGATGAAGGCACTTTTCCCAATGACTCAGCAGCAAAAACGGTATATGCGATTCGTTCAAGGCGATTGCGGATGAGTAATGAGTAATCGGTTCAATAATTAACTATAGTTCCTGCTGCCCTGTTATCGTGCTTCGTTTCTTCAAAAAGTCCATGAGGGTTATTCCTTTCAAGCCTATGACTTAGCTTAGTCGATTGGTCTCTGACGTGTGGTAATGGATTCAGGTTTCATCAACGGTAACAACTCGACTCATAAACTCCTGTGGATTGGAATGAACGATGCATACGTCGCTGTCCGTTCTGTTGCCTTATCCTACCACCTGTCCTTGAGAAAAAAAAGAAGATTGGACTTTCAGAATCTTGGATTCTTCTACCGCTTCGCCACTTTAAACAGTTCCGTGGTGCGTGACTGAACCGTAGTGGAGTGCAGGAGTGCTAGGGATCCTTGCATGTCCCAACAAATAAATCCGATCAAGTGTACTATCTATTTCATTGTCTCGAATTGTGAAGAATTTTATGAATGTTTTATTGAATTTTTACTCGCGCGATAGACAATTTGTTTGGGGATGGGATGGTGTGATTGGTGTGATTTACATCCTGTGGTTTTTCCCCCCAATCAACGAAAACACAGCAGCACAATACTCGTAGAATTCCGACTTTGTTTGTTACCAAAGGAAAATAGCCAGCGTGCTCCATTGTTTTGAATTTCAAACAGCAGGAAACTATATATTATCGAGAAATTACTATACTATAAAACACGACGACAACACTGCCTGTGACATTGACATTTTGAACAAATTGACAATGTCCTGATAACGAAAAAAAAAATAGAATTCCATTTACAGGGTTTGTTCCCCATGGATGTGTACTATTTAGTTTTCTCTTTTCGTCATCCATGAAAACTTCGTGCAAACATACACACAAATCCACTTTTGAAAACATCCATTGACAGCTATATGTAGTTTCGTATTTTGGTAGTTGGTAACGTTCTGCCTAAAGCCCTTGTAACCCTTAAAATAGCACTTGAGGTTGGTTAAGAAGGTTTTACTTAATTTAGACTTTAAGTGGACAAACAAGCCAACAAAAAAAAAAAGGAACAAAATCTGGCTTAGCTAATATATGTACATACATATGTATATCGGCGCCCTAGAGCACATACATATCAAAAATGGAAAAAAAACAAAACTACCATCGTCCTTCGTGCATTGTAGTGGAGGGTTTACATTTTATAACGACACGAAGCAAACGAATCAAGGAAGCAAAACACAGAAAACAAAAAAAACAAAGCCCAACCAAAAAAATGAAGGGATAAATACTCGTACGGGTGGCGTAAAAAATGTGGTCAGCAGCTAAGTCTTATCCTTAATAGAGGTTGCCTTGGGCTAACCTCCCTCTATACCTTGATAGGAGTTTGGGCCTATCCTGGGTGTTATTCCTCTTTGTTTTTTCTACTTTAACCACTAACGCTACCACCGCCGGTGGTATAGAGAGAGAGAGAGTGAGTGAGAGAGAGTAAGAAATTGAAAGAAAGAAAATTCAATTTTTCTCAACTTTTGCTAATGCTAGGAACTGGTGTTGTACATTTTTGGACGACCGCTCGGCCTTTGAATGGTTTCATGTCCGCTTTAGCTTGTGGCGGGGTTTTGGTGGTTGTTAGGTTCATAGCCGAGCCAGCGTTTGGGTGGTTTTTTTGTGAATTTTCTTTGAGTTTGTTGCCGATTAATATGTACAGCGTATTTGGTATGCAAAAGTTATTACCTTTGCAAAGGGATCGATGTCCTTTATTTGTGCCACAGCCATATTAGCCATCACCAGCCGCAGGCACCCTACACACATAACATACATATAGTGTCAAATTCTATTGTTGCCCAGGTACACACGACTGCACACATACTCGTATGTAAACACAAATACGAGTACGAGTATGTTTAAATGAAGTTATACATGCATACATGTATGTGGATCATTGTATGTATGAATTTGTGCCAAAATATCAGTCATCGTATTGCTTTCAAATCCGATTTAGCATAGTACGACGACAACGACACAACGAGAACGACGACGACGACGACAACGACGACTATGAGTCAAGAGAGACCGGTTAATGTCGGCACCTAATACGAGTATCCTCTTATCGCGAAGGATTCAATTTCCCATTCTACTCATCGTTTTCACATAAGGTGCTGCTGTGGCCTATCCTATTCGAATCCTCTTGCTCCTCTCACTCAACACCAATTCAAATGTCACTGAGCAAAGCCCAAGTATTGGGGTGGCTGTTGGGTGTTGCAAACCAAAATACAGAACGGCAGTGACAATGGAGATGGAGATGTTGGTAAGAGAATACAGGACAGAGGATTGAGTATTGCATAGTGTATAGTGTATAGGAGGAAGGAGAATCCTTGAAAAATGTGGGCGATTGTCCGAAAGTGGTAGGTAATTTATAACCGAAGACAAGGGCAGAGATGAATAGTTTCCCTTTTGGTTGAATTTTTTTCTTTAGCTTCTTCTTCTTGTTTTTCATTTCTTTTCTTTTACACCGACCTTTCCATGGCTGGGGCTTGTGCTACGAGTAAAAGGGTGTTTGCACATCTTGTGTCCAAAAAAAAAAACGAAAGCAATATACTCGTACCAACCAACTATTGTATTGTACTCGTACATCTATGACTGTGACTAGGTTACGGCTATGAATACGACAAATATTCGACGGAATAGTACGGCCAGAGTTTTCGTGCGAGCGAACATGTGTGTTGGTATCTTTATTTGTTTGTATTGACTGTTCATTTGCCTCTTTCCCAGTTTCTTCTCCTCTTTTGACTGGATACGGGATATAAATCAAATAACGCTTTTGCAAAACACTTGAGTAGAATAATTACGTTTTCACTTTTCGTTTTCATCCGAGGTTTTCCCCATTTCGTTCAAGTTTTCTATTTTTTTTTTTTTTTTTTTTTTTTCGTTTTGCACGGCATACGGATAAACAAATATACGAGTACGAGTATGCACATATTGAATTTTCTTTCGAAAATCCCCAATAACAACTTACGAAGTCATCTTAACATTTCTTTTCTTTGGGACGATTGAGGAGGGCTCTTTAAATTTAAGCAACTATTGGGCCATGGAGTTGAACCAGTCAAACAGTAGAATGCTTTGGTAAACAATGCAGGCTCAATAAGGAGCCACTATTTTCTATCACCACTCAACTCGTCGAGGAAGTGGGTTCGATTCATAGGGCATCTACCAAAAACCAACAGAATGCATATACCACTGAGTAGAAGGATTAGAACATATCTCAGACCGGACTGTTGCACACCATAAATTTATTGAACTCGTCGAGACCACTGTCTTTCATATAGAATTTGTTCGCAAGTTTTTTACAACAAGTTGGTTGACGTATGTTCCTCCAGAAGATTCCTTGGATGTCCTTCGTTCTACAATTTACTCATTGAACACTACATGCTGATTTCTCTCTTAGAAATATAATTGTGCGTTGTATGCACAGGACTCCATTAGATACGCCTCAGTCTGTTTTTTAAGTATAAAAACGTACACTTACGCTTTGGTCTCAAAATCTGCAAGAATTACCCGAAACCTGGACAACTTCGAAGGAAAATGTAAGAGGCCGGCTCCACATAAATAAAGAAACCGGCTTGTGGAACCATAAAGAACGAATTTCAAGCCTTTCATGCATCCACTACATACAGCAGAAATAGAGAAAACTTACTCCGGACTAATAACGAAAAACGGAAAAAACAAAAAACCAACAACGGGAGGTAGAACCCGTACAAAACCAGTAACGGATTGTATTGGGAATTAGAAGATGTACCCTCATGTACCCTCAAGCTGTATAATTTGTGCAACGTCGAAGCCAAAATATGAATGAATAAAATTTCCTATCGATGAAAAGAGTGCTTGGTTGTCGCTCAGGAAGGGAAAAAGCCAGATTTTACGGAAGGTGAAGTAATCGAAGGATCATAAAATCTACGAAGTAAAGACAGAGTGCACGTTTGAGCCGTGACGGGGCACTACACTTCTGCAAAGCACTTAAATGTGCTGGGCTTGATACAACAACATCCTGCGACGCTTGCTGCGAAAATGATGAAGACACCGCGCAGCACTACTGTAAATATCGGGTTGGTTCTCGTAATTTATCAGTGAAGCGCTTAATCATCTTTATTCTGGGCGAACACCAGAATTACATCATGGGGTCACTCGGAGATCAAGCTCTTTCGAGTCGAGGCGACCGATGGAGCAAAATGCCGAATTGGGCAATTAGGCGCCCAGAAAATGTAGCAGTTATCTCCGACATTATCTGGCCGCCTAGTTGCCCATTCGGCTCGACTTGAAGAAGCAAAATTTCGTTCTTGATCTCGGACGGAACCGAGGATTGTTGTAACTCTAGAGGTGTTCGTTCGTAGGCTGCTAGTTGGGATTCTACTAGATCGCGTGTGGTAATCCCTAGGTAAAATAAAACACGTAGTCATAATTTTATAACACGAGAAACATGCCAAGCGTACTCGTGCCTATGTAAAGGGGTTTCCAATAGGGACTTGACAACTTTGAATTTAATTTGTGAACGCACTCTTTCACTAATCATCAAACTGTCACTGTCAGTAAACTCAACAACTCAACACGAACGAGCAACGTCCGCAAATTATAAAAATATTCTACCGAAATTCGGAGTCGGTGCCTGCAACTTTAAGAGCGTTAACTCCAATTTTCGGTCGTAATTCTCACCCTAGTAGACAGACAATAACAAGTTGCGTTCAAAAATTTGAGTCTACATATTCGTTGTGTGATGTTACCGTGTCAGTAAGACAACGGGTTGGTCGAAGTGTCGAAAATATCGCTGTCCGTAACAAACGATCCAAAACAGTCAATTCCACGGCGTTCTCAAGAATTGGGCATCGCTCAGACCACATTATGGCGTATTTTGCGTAAGGATCTTGGTTTACACCCACACAAGATCAAGTTGACTCAAGAATTGAAGCCGATGGACCATTTGAAGCGACGTACGCTCTCCGATTGGGTTCTGGATCGCAAAATCATCTTCAGTGACGAAGCTCATTTTTGGCTAAATGGGTTCGTTAATAAGCAAAATATGCGTTATTTGTCGGGTGCTTCATGAATCACCACTTCATCCACAAAAAATAACTGTTCGGTGCGGTTTGCATGCCGGCGGCATATTTTTTCGTCGACGATAACGATCGTCACGTTACTGTGAATGGTCAGCGTTATCGCGCCATGATCACCGATTATTTTTGGCCCGAATTGGAAGATATGGACTTGGACGACATGTGGTTTCAACAGGATGATGTCACAAGCCACACAGCACACGCTACAATCGATTTATTGAAGAGTAAGTATGGTGAGCGTGTTATCTCATGACATGGGCCAGTCGATTGGCCGCCTCGTTCGTGCGATTTAACGCCGCTTGACTATTTTCTGTTTATGGTTGGTTTATGCCAACACGCCGACGACGTTGGAAGAGCTCAGAGCCAACATTGAACGCGAATTAGCGGCCGTTTCGGCCGAAATGTATGGCCGAGTCGTTGAAAATTGGGTCCAACGAAACGACCGCTGCAAACTTGCCCGCGTTGGTCATATGAACGAAGTCGAGTTCTATTGTACTTCAAGCCGATAATAAAGTTTCTGAAATATCTCAAATGGTTTGCGTTTTATTTAAAAGAAAATTTGTCAAGTCCTTATTGGAAAACCCTATATATACCGTACATAATCCTTCGCAGCAAATAGGTTATTCAAATAACTGCTGTGTCGTTGAGTGGCATTTAGGCATTAAAAGGTCCATCCCACATTTACTGACTATCTGTCTTTTTATTTTTTTATTTTTTTTATCTACAAACTAGAAACTACGTACTACGTACACATATCCCAACTCGATGCGTATGTCACATCTTCATCATAGATTTGCCAACCAAGCATACCAGATACCATCGACCAACTACGAACCCCACCAACGTCTGCAAAAGTAGTAAAAAAATAAAAAAAATAAAAAAAAAACCTTAATAGTGAAAAGAAGTAGTGAAGGACGAAGAATGAATAAAATCGGCCCAATAAAATGCAAAAAAAAAAAACGAAATATACATAAAAATCAGAATCACGTTGACACGTAGGCTGGCTAGACATGCTTTGAAATATTCACTCTCGAGCATCCTGCCAACCGCAGCCGTCGAGTACTCGTATCTGTGGCCTCAACACTTTTGAATCTCATATTCATTATTTTGCAAATCATCGTACACTGTGGCAATCACATTTGAATGCTAGTTGTCGTCCTGATAAAGGAATTTAAATTTTCAAATGAGTACAAAGTTTAACCATGCAGCTGTGTCTGGGCTGTGTAGGAAACGATGACAGGCGACTCATGTACTCGTATGATATTGTATTGTAGAAGGTGACCTTTAAGCGAGAAAAACAACAACAACAAATATTTGCGCTTGTATGTGTGTTTGACTATTGAACTATGATGCCTGTGTTTGATCAGGGGACCCTCTTTAATAGACATGAATTACCCTTTGATCTGGATTGCCCATGTTTGCAGGACGATCCCCATCTTGATGTTTACTGTTGAATTGGCAAACTGAAGTCCACTCACTAGCGGATAGAATACATACATGCAAGGACATACAGACACATGTACGAGTATTTGTAACTTTGGATTGAGTTCCGAATTTTGCTGATACCTCCAAAGTCACGTGCATAGTACGTCCAAATGAACCTAGGGCACAGATTTGTGCTTTCTTTTCAGCATCGGCTTCATTCTTGTTTTGAAATGTTATATGGGAAGCGATCCAGAGAATAGTGTTTATGCAGATCGATTCCACTTCAGACAAACTATACTCGTAGCTCTAGAGACACTTATAACAGATCTCGCAGGGAGTCATAGCAAGACACATTACAATCCAAACGCAGCTAAGACACTTTTGATATGCCGCCGGATGTATAGGCTGATCGATTTTGTAAGTCGTCCAAGGCACAACGCATTGAACTTGCTTGAAATCCCTTACCAATCTGATGTGTTAAGTTCACTAAGTACGAGTAAAACCTATTGTTCGACAATAAATCCGAAGCGAAGACCATTGAAAGATGCCATCATCTCGATATGAAGGAGAATAACGCTCGACAAGGCAGCAAAGGCCAGCAGACATAGTCGATGCTGAAAATTGTAACCAGTTCAGCAATATTTTAAATCAAATCTTACAATTCTTGGTGTTCGGAACCTCGGTTATCATAGACAGATAATCCACTCTGCGGCAGATCTAGGAGAAGACCCTGGATATCGATTCGGTACTCACCATCATTTTGTTGGTGTTTAGTTGCTTAGACACTTTCCGGAGCTAATGAGTCATAAGTCATAATGTTGGTTGAGTTACAGGGCTGTCTCTTTTTAAATAGTTTCCAGGTGTAGAAGCAATAACAGTTGCACACCAAAAACTTATAGAGCTTAACCATCAATTGGCAAACAAAATTCTAGTTTTGGAAACAAAATACGAGATCCTAGAGAACCAAATGGATGAAATTCAAAAGAAAAATACAGAAAAAAATCTGATGCTACGAATCGCGACACAAGATGGTATGGATGAAAAAGATCTCATCAAAAATACACTGTCGAGGCTCATTCAGCCAAATCCGACCATTGAAAACCAACATATTCGCGAGATAAGAAAAAAATAACGCAGATACGAAACACTTTATTGTAAAGCTTGATTCAAGACAACAGGTAATTGCAGCGCTCAAGGAATCCAAATCACTACGAGGTACAGGTATCAATATATCCAAAGAACTTCCTTTAGCAATTCGACAGAAGCGAAATAAACTCCTAAAGATACGAAGAAGCCTTGTTAAAATAAATGCAAACATTAAAGTATTGGTTCGAGATGATAGGATGTATGTAGAGAAAAAAGTTTTTCGCTGGAGTTCTTCGCTGGGACTTTTACAAAACAACAACAATGGGGTTTTGGTTCTAAATCAAATTTACCAAACAAATGTCAGCGATCAGCTGGGTCTCAACGTGGAAGCACAGAGGACAGAAGATGACAACAATAGAGCTGAGCCATTAGTGCCACCTACATTTCCTAGTGCAAACTTAGTACAGACACAATCCAATTATAATATGAATAAAAATAATTATGCATCTATCCGGTCATAGGGTATAACTGCCGTCTGCCAAAAAAAAATTAATTTATTAGAAATAAGTAAATTAAAAATATTAAGCTATAATATCAAAGGCCTTAATAATAAGTCAATTCAAGTAGGATTTTATGAATTTATAAATAAATTTGATATTATTTTTCTGAATGAAACATTTTTAGTAGAAAAAGATTATAAATTATATTTAAACCATTTTAAAAGCTTCGAATTTGTTTGGATTTCCGCTTTAAAACAAAATACACGAGGAAGATCAAGTGGGGGATGCTTCTTTGGATACAAAAAACATAGTTCTAATCACAACATATCCTTTGAATTTGAATCGGTATATGAAATTAAACTTTTAAAAATATCAATTGAATCAAGCAAACTATATATACTACCAATTTATATCAACTGTAACAACTGGGAAAGAGATTTTGGGGCGTTAGTTGAAGCAATTGAACACTGTAATTACGACGATATGATGATCATCGGTGATCTAAATGCCAGAATAGGAAAAGAAGAGGGAAGTGAGAAAATCAGAAGATGGAACCACAAATGCAAAGGGATTAAAACTGTTAGAATTATGTGATTCTCATGGATTTCATATACTAAATGGAACAAGCAATTCAGACTCCAGTGGAATGTATACGTTCATAGGACAACAAGGATGTTCAGTCATAGATTACTGCTTGGTACGAGGATTATGGACATCCTTAGTAAATGATTTTGTAGTTTTGATGCAGCAGTTCTCAGACCATATGCCTATTGTTGCCGAGTTTGGTACTTTACCGACAGAAAGAAAAGATACAAGAACGATACAACTACCCCATAAGCTGATGTGGAAAGAATCAAATGCATCTGAGTATAGACGGAAACTCGATCTCAACTTGCCGACAACTGCTCAACTGGATATAATGGATATCGTCAATTTAATAAAAATTTCTTACCCCCCAAAAGTACGAGCTTATAAAAAAAGATACATTTTTAAAGAAAAATGGTTTGATACTGAGTGTGAAGCAGCGAGAAGAATATCTTTTGGATGGCTAAAAGTTTTTCGAAAGTTTGGAGAGGAGTTCTTTAAAAAAATGTACTACCAAAAAAATACAGCTTTTAAGCAAATTTGTATGAAGAAAAAGAAAATTTTTTTTGAAAACGAAGCTCTAAAATTGGTGAACTGTAAAGATACAAAGGAGTTCTGGTGTGCGATTAAAAAATTCAACGGTAGAGCAACCCAAATTGGCACTCAGCTAGACGCAAGGACACTGATGACCCACTTTCAAACGCTGTTGAACCCTCAAAGTAGCATACTGCCGTTTTACTACGCAAAGCCATTAATTAAAAATGAAATATTAGATGCACCTATTACACAGGGAGAAATATATAACGTTTTGAAAAAACTTCAAGATGGGAAGGCACCTGGAGTTGATCGGATACCCATTGAATTTTTTAAGTATGCGACAAGTAATTTTATCGACAAAATAGCGGATATTTTCAATGGGATGCTGGAAACAGGTAACCTACCGCCACAGTTCAAACAAGCGATAATATATCCGATTCACAAAAAAGACAATATAGCTGATCCCGCAAATTATCGTGGAATATCTTTACTCAACTCATCTTACAAGATTTTCACAAAACTTTTAAATGAGCGTTTGTCAATTTGGATCGAAAACAACAATTTGATCAAAGAATTCCAAGCAGGTTTTCGGAATGGTTATTCAACCGTAGACAACATTTTCGTACTGCAAAACATTGCTGGGACATTCCTCGAACAAAAAAAGAAATTATTCGCCTTTTTCGTTGATTTCAAGGCAGCTTTCGATAATATCGATCGAAAAGCTTTAATATTCAAACTTTATAACGCTGGAATGAGCCAAAAGTTTGGGAGAGTTATCGAAAATATATACGAGGACAACCAATCGAGTGTGTGGAGCGGGACCGAAATATCAGAATGGTTTGAAACAACTATGGGAGTAAGACAGGGATGTACACTAAGCCCATATCTCTTTGCTTTGTACATCGATGACCTCATCGACTTTCTACCTGGAGGAATAGAGATTGCAGGACATTTAATAAAGGCACTTTTATTTGCAGACGATGTGGTTCTATTTGCATATTCACCAGAGTCCTTACAATTAATGATTAACCGTCTTGAGTTGTACTGCCAATTATGGAATCTTACGGTTAACCTAACAAAATCAAAAATTATGATCTTTAAGAAGGGAGCGGGTAGAGTGTGCAGAAACGAAAAATGGTATCTCAACGGACAGCCCATTGAAATTGTGAAAACCTATAGATATCTCGGGGTGACAATTGCTAGTAATCTCAGTATGGAACCTCACCTAAAGGAAAGACTAATAAAAGCCAAAAGTTCCATATCGGCTACATGGAAAAAATGTTTTTCAAATCAACTAATTGACCACAGCGTAAAGTACAAGGTTTTTCAAGCTGTATCAGAATCTGTTATGATGTACGCAGCTCAATCTTGGGGATATTGCCAATATGAAACAGTAGAGAAACTCCTTATATACTACATAAAACGATGCTTTAGCTTACCAAGTACAACTCCAAACTATATGATCAATATCGAAACAGGACTGTCACCGCTTTTCATTAAATCAATAAAATTGCATGTAGATTATTTAATAAAAGTTTTAGAACTGTCGGATGATAGACTTCCAAAAATTATTGCGAAGAAGGTAATCGAAAGGAATACGCTCTGGTATAAAAAACTCGAAGAGCTAGCAACGTACTGCAGATTCGAATGCAATTTAGCTGATGGAAACGAAAGATACCGCAAGGATGTGCTTGACAATCTTATTGCCAAAGTAGATGAACAATACAGAGTTGATTGCGTAAATATGGCTTCATCGTCCGTTCACCGAGCTACATACAGCGTTTTAAAACACAATCTGTCAGAAAAAAATTATTTCCACAATGACAACAGCAAAGAACTAATCTCGGCTGTTTTTAAGATGAGAGGCGAACTAATACGCCTTAATTATTCCCCACATCGTCCAGATCTACCAATTTATTGTAGTCTTTGCAACTTGTCTGAGAGAGAAGACGTCATACATTTCATCGGAAGATGCCCCATCCTTAAAGAAATAAGAAGATGTTTTCTAGGAAACGACACAATATCTGAGGAAGAAGTTAAAGCCTATCTAAACTGCGAAAGCGATGTAAAACAACTTTTTTACTTCTATAAAGCAGCAACCAATTACCGTAGTAAAATTATTACTGAGAAATTTTAACTGTGTAAAAAAAAAAAAAAAATCAAATTAGTACACTATTTTTTAATTTTTTGCTTGTTTACATTTCTTTAAATCTTTTTAAATTCATGAATTGAATATACTTTAAAACAAACTTGTTATTAGATGTTTAATTGCACGTCAATCAGGCAGAGGGCGAAGCCATGCTTAATGATTTTTGTAACATAAATTTGTATTATAAACAAGAAAACAAACAATAAATTTAATCTAATCTAATCTAATCTAAAATCCAGGTGTAGATATCTTGGCGAAAATAGCCTCAACAACGAAATCATCCGGTATCCGGTGCTACGAATTTTTTATAGAAAGTGGCCAAGGAAAACTAAAAACCTCATCCGAAGATCGTTCAGAAGGAACGAAAGCTTAGCTTGACACATGGTATAGTTGGGGTATTTTCATTTTCTTTACAACACGTAGGTCATTGTTTCCTTCGTGCCAATGATCGATTATCCAATACAGTCAAATTATCCTAATGTCCTTGAAAGTAATATAAGACATCAGAAAGTTCTAAACAAATTGTGCAATTGTCATTGTTGACACTGTCGTCAACAGTCCATCTTTAATTCATCTCAGTAGATGGATAACTATTTTCTTTACAGGAATTCATTTGTGTTCCATTCATCCCTGTTTGAAAAGGAGCACAAAGGAGCGTAGTCAAACACCACAAGAGGTTTGAAATTCAGCTATTTTGTCTTTAAGTACCAAAAGCACGTCACTCGTTACTCATTACTCCATCTGGTCAATAGGAATGACATCCGCTTTGGAACAGGAGCAGATTTGTGTACGACAAAGTACACAGAAGCTCGCCTGTGAGGAGTTAAAAAAAGAAATTATCACCAGAATCAGGAGGCAGATACATACGAGTATATATATCTATGCTATTGCAAAGGTCCAGTTAATTTCTTTAGTGAGAATTGTATGGTCATCGAAAAACTTTATCCCAGCTACAATATGTATAGTGTGGTCGTCTTTACACCCGCCCATTCGCTAAGGATCGTATGGGATGGTGATATGTTCTATTTAACATGGTCATCTACGTTGACCTCTCAAAGCAATGAGGATAAGCACGAGCCGGTAAATCGATGATTTACGAAAAAAAAAAACAACACCTTAATGAAGTGCTAGTATGTATATGTCGGTGTCTTTCTTCGATTAGGTAGTTAGGGACTGTCTTTTACGATTGTATTTTTAAGGAAATTCGTTTTCGTTGTATTTTTGGATGGCAGCACCATTAAACCCAACCAAGACAAAGGGTATTCGGCCGTGTCGACTCGAATCGAATTATCGTCCTTTATAGCTTAGCATTTGAATTCCTTTTTAAATCTGTCCATCGATAACAAATGTTTAAGTGAACGCAACTAGATATCCGCCTACATGGACTATTCCTTCCAAGCCATCAGTGAAATCTTTTGATCTCTTTTTTAGATACACGTATTCATCTACCCATTTATCCATCCATTCGTCTGTGCATTTATACAGCGCCCCTCCATCTCACTAAAACCACCCTCTCGTTCGGATTTTGCTTCTTCCTCTAGCCCAGTAGTAGCATTAAGTCAAGGCTGAGTTTTATGGCAAAATAGCAATGACTACGAACACTAAAACGAAAACGAAAACGAAAACGAGAATGAAAATGAGAATGAGAACGAGAATGAGAATGAGTTCAAACGACAACGAGTACAAGAACGATGACTACGATGACTACGACGACAATACGACAAGGACGATGTTCCTACCATACACTGAGATCAAGAGGGCTGGTATTATCGGGAAATAAGAGGATGTGGGCGCTTGAAAGATAGGGGTGATCCCTTCGATTAAAGTGTTAATCTTCAAAATGTGTTGCCCACTAGTATCGACGGATAATATGATAGCAACACCCAGGCGCTACGAATCACTGAACAAGAATGAAAGAGCAAAGGACGAAGAAAGGAAATCTTTGAAAGCAGCAGCAGCAGCAGCAGCAACAGCAGCAGAAGCAGTAGCAGCAGCAGCAGTAGCAGCAGTAGCAGCAGTAGCAGCAGTAGAAACATCAAACCTTTTGAAAGGAGACGCGCATCAATTCAAGCGGAAACGTTAACTTTACCCTATTCTATTCTGTGTATCTTCCTTTCACTTTTGCTACATTTGTCATTTGGCTTAATCTTTTCCCTTCTCGTTTTTTTCCCAATCGAAAAAGAAGGAAAAAATCTACCAAAAAGATATAGAAAATGTGTGTTCGATCTCATCAAGTTACTGCCCACCACCCCACCACCCAGTATTACAGACTTACGTTCATTTACACTCAAAAAAATCAACCATTCGGAATAAATCAAGTGTGTGTAGGTATGTAAATCTGACTGTCGATACCCGTACTCTGAATCTGACTATGAATTTGACTGACTCTGATTTGGATTTCAACTTTGGCTATGACTGTCGATGGCACATTGGAAAAAAAGTTTCGCCTTTTATGTCACGTTTCGGAGGGAAGAAGAATATACATACATACATACATATATATTGTAGGATAAAGCAAGCACTGGTAGCAGGACCTATCATTGTATCGCGCCGTCACTCTTTCGAATTGATTTTTGCAAGTGCGTAAAGGTTTCTGATAGGTTTATTACACTGCTTCGGATGCTGTCCGCCACGTCGCGCCTCATACGTATTATATTATACTCGTACACTAAGTTTTCGTACACCCCTGCGTATACGCAATATTCTTATACAAGTGACAAAAAAAAAGTCGAAAAAAATGGAAGCAAAACCATTTCGCAAAACAACTTTTCCCAAAAAGAAAAAAAAAGAAAAAAAAAATCCACGCACATGAGATAATATTTTTCCGTTTAAGCAGTTTGTTTTCGTATACCCGTAGATGATGGCACAACGCCGATGACGATGGAACTTGGAACTGGGTACTGACAAAGATGAAGAATTCCACTACTATGTACATCTACATCAACCGCCAACCGCAGAATTTCCTTAGTTCATTTTGTATTGGCAGCAGGGATACGGCTACGACTACGACTACGACTACGGCTACTGCTACGGCTACGGTTACATATAGTTTAGGGATGAACCGATAAGGAATATGAAGAGTGAAAAGTTTTTTCGACAAACCCACTAAACCAGCAACATAAACGAAAACCTAATAAGCAAACAACAAATCACTGCTCCTGCATGGGAAAAAAATAATTTATTCTAATATTCTGCCCAACTTACGAGTATGAGAACACAAACGGACATTTGATAAAGAATATAAATTGAACAATGGCCAGGATAAAGAGGAGCCCAAGTCATGACCTTGCTTGCTGAAAATCTCGCCGGACTTACTGTTTGGTGGTTGGTTCTTTGGTCTCAATTAAATGGTGGAATTCATCATTCAATGTCATGGAGAAGTAATCGATTTTCGAATGCGACCACGTTAGCCACATTCAATTTTATGCCCATCCCTATATCTAGTTCGAGGATAAATGGGGAAAGTTTTTATCGTTCCCATGTCGGACGTTTTTCTTTTTTTTTTGCGGTTTATTTTGGTGATTTTTTTTTTGTTGTTGTTGTTTTGTTTATATTGTTAAACGTACGAGTACAAGAAAAGCCATAAGCCTACCGCAAATTGGAAATGAGAAGCTTAAAGCGGATTTAAACTGCCAATAGATGTGGAAGGAACACTCGTCTACATATCGTCTACATATAGCGCAATCTGCTACCACATTAGCTTGCATTTAAACGGAAAAGCTGATCTAAAATGTCGAAACAGTTTGCGTTACACCATGTGCTTTCGCTTTAAGAGTGTTTTATTGATTATATATGAAGGCATACTGTTTCTATACTCATATATCTATTGTAGACCAAACGCTCTGACAGTGGCTCTTAAGTGGTTGATGTAAGGAATCAGCCAAAAATCGCTGGTACCAACCAGAGCATGGAACAATTTAACATTCCGTCAGCCCCCAAGGCCAATATATGTATAACAACTTGAGGCCAATACTAGTCCATCCTTGAAAAATGTGTGGAAGGCGTAAAGGAACGAAAGTGCGGAAAAAACTTCTAGCAAAAGTCGAAAACTGTACGAATCTATACCTATCGAAGCTCTTTAAAGTATTGGAATAAGGTTATCTGTCAAACCAGCTGCCAGATTAAGCACGTTTCTTTGACATTTAGCAAAGGACTTACATCCAATTTATACTCTTGTGGATAATATTCATCCAAAACGTGCTCATACTGTGCGTACCGAAGAAACCATCGCCTCTGTAGAGGTGAGTGCTACCAGCAATACCAGCAATTTTGAGGAAAAAATGCGTCGTACATTCGGGCTAAAGTTGGCTTTTAACGTCAACTCATCTTCAGTGATGCGGTTCATTTCTGGCTTAGTCGGTATATTAACAAGCAAAATTTGCCATTTTTGGAGAGACCCCTTTATATACCGAAAGAGTCACTGTTTGGTGCGGTTTCAAATCTGCAGATGGAGCCAACTTTACCGTCAATGGCGAGCACTGCATGTATTCTTTTTTTTCTGATTTCCAAGTCAGCAGGGTGCCACATCAGGATGAGGAAATCTTCTCATCTCACTTGTGTCAACCGGGCTACAATGACGACGCACATACGAGGGGCGTTCAACATATTCTCGGTATTGGGGTGAAGCTGTGGTTGTATATATAAATTGACTTATTTATCAGGTAATACTATTATTTTAGTGCATTCATGTAAAATTTCATATAAATGTGATTATTAATTCGCGTTTTATCTCTAGTTAAACAGAATCATAATGGCAACTGAGACGATGATGGTGAAAATTTCTCACTAAGCAAGGAAAAAGTAAAAAAACTATTCATGAAGAGATGGTGGCTGTTTACCAGGGTTCCGCACCTTCATTATCAACTGTGCAAAAGTGGTCAAGTGAGTTCAAGAGAGGCAGATAGAGCATTGAAGACGACCCCCGCTCCAGCGCCCCGGCTACTGCTTGTACGGGAGAAAGTATCAAAGAAGTCGAAAAACTTGTTCTTGAGGATGCCCGAATAAAGGTGAAAATGATGGCAGAGATCACCAAGCTTTCAATTGGTGCCATTCACACCATTCTTCATGACCATCTTAACCTTTCAAAGGTCAGTGCAAGGTGGGTGCCACGAATGCTCACAGCGCCTCAGAAAAAAGTGAGAATCGCATGCTGTAGAGAGCTTTTGGAGATGTGTAGTGAGAACGCGGACGGTGTTATGGATCGAATTGTTACTCGGGACGAAACATGTGTCCACCACTATGACCCTGAAAGCAAACAAGAGTCCATGCAGTGGCATAAAAAAGGAACAGACCCCCCGAAGAAGTTCAAAGTCACTCCGTCTGCCGGGAAGCTCATGGCCACAGTTTTTTGGGACTCAAAGGGAATCTTGCTCATTGAGTACAAAAAAAAAGGTGAAACCATCAACGCCACATCCTACGCTTCCACTTTGCATAATTTGCGGGAGGAAATTAAAAAGAAAAGACGGGGTAAACTCGCAGCGGGTGTGTTGCTTCTTCATGACAACGCTCCTGTTCACACGGTGCGAGTTTCCAAGGCTGCTGCGCGAGATTGTGGTTTCGAAGAAATCCAACACCCACCCTATAGTCCAGACCTTGCCCCTAGTGATTATTTTCTGTTTCCGGATTTGAAAAAATGTCTTCGTGGAAAAAGATTTTCGGATGATGAAGAACTCAAGCCGGCAATTAATGGGTATTTTGCAGAGAAAGAGGAAATTTATTTTTTTGAGGGTTTAAAAAAGCTTATCTCAAGATGTAACAAATGCATTGATGTTAGGGGAGATTATATTGAAAAATAAAAGCAATTTAAATTGAATTCGCATTTTCCTTCATATCGATACGAGAATACATTGAACGCCCCTCGTAGAGGTATTTGCACCAAAAAGTTGGCCAAAAGTCAATTTTTAAAATGAAGAGTTAAGAAGTAAATTTTTTCCTAACGGTTGCTAAATTCCCATTGAATTATGCACCGTAATCATTTTAATTTTGTGTGCACATATCTGACCAGAGCATCATTCCGGAGTCGCCGGTCAAAAGGTTCATTTGTTTAGCAAAAAAAGGTAAGTTAAGGTATCTTAGTATTAAACTCATAATATGTACAAGCATTTTTTTTAATTTCGGCTTGACATTAAAGACATGAATTCAAGATTAGGTGGTCAAATTCACGAAGAACGGATGAAATTTTTAAAAAAAAAAAAATCAGGTTTGGCTTCAAGGAGTTGTTGAAATACCCTTAGCATATCAGTAAGAGCAGGCCGCCCCCCGAAAACATTCGAAGAACTAAGTATCCGTAGTAAAAGAAGAAGAACTCAAAGCTTACGTGACAATATTGAAACGGAAGAGCTGGTGTACGCAACTCAATTGAAGTTGCGTCAGGCTGGAAATATAAATGCTTCAAAAGTGCTTAAGGAAGTGGCCCAATCTCCTGGAAGAGCCAACAAAATACAAAGAAGCGATTTCTGACAGGTTGTCAAGTAAAAACACAAAATTATATAATTTGAAAGCACTGTCTATTTTTGTTGAAGCGGGTTTATCGCGTAGGCAGTACGAGATAGTAAGAACTAGCGACAGAAAACTTTTTCCATGCTACAATATACTGCAAAAAGAAAAAAAGCAATGCTACCCTGCCCCAGAGTCATATACTGTAACTGAAACATTGGCTGAAGTAAACTTGCAGGACTTATTAACCCATATACTCCAGCCGTGCCCAAACGAGGACACCTAAACAAATACCGTTAACTTTTTATTATTTCTGTTATTTCTTCTTTTTTTTGTTGACATTAGATGGGTAAGAAGCTGTTCACGTGTTATTAGACAAAACAGTAATCAGAAATAGTTAGAAGTGATTTTGCTGCTCATCTTGTGGAGTTGTTTTCAGTGATCAGCAAATACGTAAAGTAAATAATTTTTATTTGCAAGTTTTTCCACTAGGCCTGTTAGTTTATAGCGGTGTCCCCAATTGGGACCAGTGGAAACATCAGAGGTAAAAATTATTCTTATTTTTTAAAGGTAGTTGTTGTATAAACAATGGCTAAACGAACATTCTGTAGTTATAACGACTACCTTGGGCTTGAAGAAGCACTTGATGCTATAATGCTTGAGGAAGACGATTTTACAGAGATAGATTTAGTTGCACTACCTCCACTAGATGAAGAAGAAGGTGATGAGGACCATATTCAGAGCAATGCTATTCCGCGAGACATACCAGGTAGAGTCGAAGTATTCACGACTCGAGCCGAAGATGAATGGGACAGTAGCGATGACGAACCGCTCGCTGAAATCAAGAGACGCTCGAATAATTTTGAGGAACCTCGCTGGTGTAAAACAGAACCTATCTATGAGCCTATAGTTT